>CM059015.1:7500-1215957 GCA_030272315.1 Paspalum vaginatum
ACATGACCTTGAGTTAGCCGCAGTCGTTCATGCACTAAAAATATGGAGACACTATCTGTTAGGCAACACATGTCACATCTACACTGATCATAAGAGTCTCAAATACATTTTCACACAACCCGAAATCAATATGAGGCAGAGGCGGTGGTTAGAGTTGATAAAAGATTATGATCTGGAGATACACTACCACCCAGGCAAGGCCAATGTGGTAGCAGATGCACTAAGCCGAAAAGCCCATTGCAATGTGATAGAAGCCCGACCTACAGCAAGAGTGATCTGTTGTGAAATAAATGAAATTGAAACACCTCATGAGCCACAAGTAGAACTTTATAATCTCATCATTGAACCCTCTATCAAGGCACAAATCATAGAAGCTCAGAAGCAAGATAAGGGTATGGCATATATTCGTGAGGGTATTAGTGAAGAGAAGAAGGCGTGTTTCACACTTGATGACCAAGGCGTCCTGTGGTTCAAGAATCGTCTAGTGGTACCTAAAGACATGGAGTTGAGGAAGAAAATACTGGAAGAAGCGCACACTTCAATGTTCACAATACATCCGGGCAGCAATAAGATGTATCAAGACTTAAAGCAAAAGTTTTGGTGGACCCGCATGAAACGAGAAATCGCCAAGTACGTGTCTGAGTGCGATGTGTGTAAGAAAGTAAAAGCCGATCACCTAAGGCCCGCTGGAATGCTTCAACCGCTTGATGTTCCAGCATGGAAATGGGAGGATATACACATGGATTTTGTTGTGGGTTTGCCTCGTACCCAAAAAGGATATGACTCCATATGGGTAGTTATCGACAGGCTCACGAAATCTGCTCATTTCATTCCAGTCAAGACCACCTATCGAGCAAAGCAGTACGCTGAGTTGTACCTTTCCAAGATCCTGTCCTTACACGGGGTCCCGCGAACTATCACTTCAGATAGGGGTTCTCTGTTCGTTTCCCGTTTCTGGGAGCAACTGCAGACTGCCTTGGACACTACTCTTGTACACAGTTCCGCTTACCATCCCCAAACCAGTGGTCAAGTAGAAAGAGTAAATCAAATCCTAGAAGACATGTTAAGGGCATGTGCACTAACTTACTCCACCAAGTGGGATGAGTGTCTACCCTTGGCAGAGTTTGCTTATAACAATAGCTACCAAAAGAGCTTGGAAATGGCACCTTTCGAAGCTCTCTATGGTAAAAGATGCAGAACCCCAGTAAATTGGTCCGAACCTGGAGAGCGTGTTACGTTTGGCCCTGATTTAGTGACCAAAGCTGAAGAACAAGTGAAACTCATACACCACCATCTCAAAAGAGCACAGTCCAGGCAGAAAAGCTACTCGGATAGAAGGAGGAGGCCGCTAGTCTTTGATGAGGGGGATCATGTGTATCTCAAAGTATCTCCGATGAAAGGGGTACAACGGTTTGGGGTGAAAGGGAAGTTAGCACCAAGGTACGTCGGTCCATTCAAAATCATTGAGAAATGCGGAGCCGTCGCTTACCAGTTAGAGCTACCACCACATCTGGCTGCGGTTCACGATGTGTTTCACGTCTCACAACTAAAGAAGTGCTTAAGAGTGCCGGTGAAAGTGGTAGATACCTCTCAAATCCAGATTGAACCAGATCTCACATACGAAGAACATCCCATAAAAATCCTCGATCAAAAGCAAAGATCCACCCGTCGAAAAACAATCAACTTTTACAAAGTTCAATGGAGTAATCACTCCGAAGAAGAAGCCACTTGGGAACAAGAGGAATATTTACGCGCAAAGTACCCTGGTTTTCTACCATCCACCTCAACTCAGTATGTTACAACAGCTTAGCTTCAGGATCTAAACTCAATACATGCACACAACACTAACTACAACCAACTTAACCACCCACGTCACATCAAAAATCTCGGGACGAGATTTCTTTAAGGGGGGTGGGTTGTGATGCCCTAGGCATCTCCCGAGCATTATCATGTGCATACTTTGTTTAATTACTTGTCATAAGCATCATTTCATCTCATGCTAATGTGCATTTGAGTCATATGAACAAACATGGTGAAAATAGCTAAGTGATACACTCAGTTTTGCAAAAATGACGCTACAAATGTGAGCATAACTTAAATCCTATGGAGATTTAGGTGAAACTTTTTATACCAAACTTGTAGGTCTTAAGGTGGTAAACAACTTTGTCAATTATAGCTTGGATGGAAGATGGGCTTAACTTAGTGTAAAGGGACTTTTGGTGTTACCCAACAAACACAGTCCAAATCTGACTTATTTAGAATTCTTCATTTTTCTATATCCTAGAGTCCTTTTCATGCAAAGGTCCAATTAGGAAAGTTTTAGGCCATGAAATCTTGAACAGCTTTGTCAAAAAGGCTTTTGGGAGAAAATGGATAGAAATAATACATTTGAATTATCTAAGGAAAACAGTTCTCAGTCCAAACTGAGGGCTGATAGTTAAATTCAAATTTTAATCAAATTTAGAGCCAGAATTTGAACTTGGTGATTTTGACAAAATTGTAGATCTCAAAGGGTACAACATTTAATTCAATTGGGTCCTTTTCAAATTCGGCTCGTAAGTTGGTCAAATTTGCAAAATTCAGAAACCTGGTTAGTGGTCAAATCCCATTTTTCGGGATTTTCTTTTTCCCATGAGCCTATGACAGATGGGTCCCACCTGGCAGGGCTGCGGGTTCCCGCCCGACACCCGCAGCTGTGGGCCCCACCGGCTCCCTCGCTCCATGCACCCGGTCCATGCGCCTTGTTCTTCGTCCCCGGCCTTGGCCCCACCTGTCAGCCTCACCGGTCCATGGACCCAGCTCACCCGCGCGCCTTTCTCCTCCCTCCCCGCCTGGGCGCGCCCACGCGGCGCTGGCCTCTGAGCGCCGTGGCCACGCGCCGGCCTCCCCGACCCCCGTGGCCACGCGCCACTGCCGCGCGCCGACAGCGCGCACGGCGCGCCTTCAAGGCGAGGGCGAGGCCCGGCCTCCTTTCCCCGAGCTCATTCACGCGTTCGGCCTTCGTCTCCCTCGCTCCCCACGCCCGGCAGTGCGTGCTCGCCATTGGAGCCGAGCTCGGAGCTCGAGCTCGCGCCCTCCCCTCCGTCGCTCCCCGTGCCTCCACACCTACACCGCGACCTTCGCCTCGCTCCCACGCACCTCACGCCCTAGACCTCGTCGCCATTCCCCTCCCGAGCGCCGAGATCAGCCCCTACCTCGACATTGCAACGCGCCAGTTCACCTCCGGTTCACCGCCACCGTCCACCTCGTCCACGCCCTCTTCGACGACGCCGTCACCTCAAGGTAGAAGCCCTGAATGGGGAACACCCTCCCCAACCCGTGTCGCGGCCGCGGCGAGCTCCGGCTCGCCGGCGCGCGCGCTTCCTCCCGCGCGGTCGCGGGCGTCGCGAGGAAGAAGAAGGGGGCCGGGCAAATTTTAGATCCGGCCCCTGCTTTTTCCATATTCGCAAATCGGTCCACCGCGCTGTACGCTGAGTCTTGCAAGTCTTGCGTACTAGCCCCTGGGGTTTCGAAACAATCACAATCTAGCCCCTAGATCTAATGATTTTCCTTTTAAATTAATTATTTCGGCAGAAACCTTTGAAAAATCATAGAAAATTCAATAAAAATCAAAAAAATACCAAACTAGTTGCATTGTAATCCTTTTGAATAGATCTGTCTAGTGAATATGATGGTTGAGTAGGAAAGTACCAATTTGCCCCTGATTTTATGCAAGCATGAAAAACCCTAATAAATAAGAAATGTGGACTAGATGATCTCCAAAAACTGCCAAATTTGAACAGCAGGGTAATTAGGGTATATAGGCTCACTATGATTTTTGGTAGCTCAAAGGTTCCCTATTTAATTACCATTTTGCCCCTGTAGATAGTTTTAGCATAGAAATAATTGAAGAAATGATAATTACATAGAAGTTGTGCTCTAAATAGTTTTACACATTTTATTTGTGCTCCCTGTAGTATAAATGGCTCACTGTTGAAAGGGAGTACTATGCATGTCAAGTTTAGTTAGTATTTTGAAAATAATGAATTCATGCAGAAATAAATAAATAGGAAATGTGGTTTAAATGAGGACCAAAAATCCTAAAGTTTGGGCAGAAGCCTTACTAGCATACCTAAACTCAATATAAAATTTGATAGCCTAAATGCTTATTGTTTATTTACTGTTTTACCCCTGCCTAGCAATTAAGCTTATGATTAGCAAAAGACAAGGGGTCTAAATAAAAATTAAGCCATAGGGGACTTCATAGTATGTATCTGAATTCTAATGGTTAAAAGTAGCTCACCGCTGAAAACGAGAGGCTATACATGTAAGGTTTGACCTATTTCGAAAATGGTAGACATAAAGCCTATGTAAGTAAGTAATAGAAATCAAGAGACTAGTATATTAATAAATGCCACCCTGGGTCATATTTGGAAGTATGGGAGTATGTAAACCTTAGCCATTGATTTGGAATGCAATGTAGGTTTTCACTATAGTTTTAGAAGTGCATGATGGTAACGCTAAGCTAGCATAGATGATGGCTTGTACGATTTCAAAAAGCTAAACAAGTTTCATCACGAAAATACATAATGTTTTCCATAAACCCTGATTCCTTGCATTGCACTCGCATCCTGAAGCAAGCATTGCACTAATACATGCCCAATTGCACCATGTCATGTATATAGATTCCGCGAACGAAGAACAACCGCCGAACCAACCCGTCGCGGAGGAGCCCGAGGAGGAGCTGCACCAAGAGCCAGAGGACCAACAGCAAGAGCCCGACTCCGCTCAGGAGGCAGCTACTGACTCTAACGAGGAAGGTAGGCAGGACCATACTCAACCCAGCAAACAAATTATACTTGATGATTACGCATATGCATTAGGAGTTGCTTGAAACCAGTTGCATTAGACTCCATGGCCGCCCTGGCCCTAGCACCTATACACAGAGTTCGTAGGACGAGTATGCCTAGAAATTGCTAGGTACGAGTAGACACGAGTGTATGGACTCGTCACGTAGGTGTTTTCAAAGTTACAAAAGCTTACAGTTATATCATTTATTATTGTTACTCATGAATTAAATGGAGACCGGGCGGAGATTTATTTCAGTATGTGCTTTTCATAAGGGTGCACTTTGGACTCCGCCTGAGTCGCATAAGGCCCGTCCGCTGTTCGCCTGCTGTTCGACATAACATTGCTAGAGTGCTTATCTGGGATATGGGACCGGAAAAGTCTTTCCTGGGCTCGTCCGAAGCACAGAGACACGTTCCTACCCGCTGGTTGAGAGGAAGGTGGCCCAGGGGAGCTTGGTACTCATGACGGGGAGACCGAGATGTCGGCAGGCTCGTCATGGGGGCACAACCCGGGGGCTAGGCGGGAGTGAATCGAACTTGGGACGAGGCAGGTTAAGATTGGGGCTATATGTGGGAACGCGATGGCTAGTAAGCATATACCCCTGGCATGATAGTTATTCCCGGGAATTAAAAATCGATTCGAATCGCTGATGCCCACCAGGTGTGGGAATGCTGATAATGCACACGGGCAACGTAGTAACTACTTAAACACTCTGGTATTTACTACTCACGGTTTTTGGAATACGACATGATTGAATTGAACTATTCACCTTACTACAAGTTACTGTTATGTTGAAGGTTATACAATTGATGAAAACTTGCTACTTATATTTCACCTGTTACTGTTAAAACTAAAGGCTAAGGATCCACTTGCTAGTAAGCCGCTTCGCGTCAGCCGTAAGCCAAATCCATTAAGACCTACTGAGTAATTAGTACTCAGGGTTTGCCCCCATATTTTGAGCGCAGGTATGGAATTCATGGTCTGCACTTGTGTTGGAGGCGGAGCATGCCCTCATTTAGGATGAGATGACATGAGTGGCACAAGGGCAACATCGGTGGGCTCGATGTTGTTACCTCTAATGCAAATCTTTTGGTGATATCATGGGGACCTCTAAACTTATATTTCCGCTGCGAGAAACTTTCAAACTTGCTACCTTATAACACTATGCTGGACCTGTATTTTATTTAAAACCGGTTTGTACCTAAAGTCTAGTATTATGCTATTCAACTGCCTGTGATGATGTATCTGTTGTGGCTCCATCGTGGGTTAGATGTGTATGATGTCGGTTCCTCTGGGAAAAGGTAATATTGGGAGTCAAATGACTCTCGACGAACGACCGGGTTTAGTTTGGCCTAATCACATTACAAGCCAGAGGAGGCTAATGTGCTTAGTCCGGATTAAATCGGCGGTTCCGCCACAGTGGAGGCCGTGTTGATGGGCGGCTTTGTGTTGTACGACGACCAAGGCTTGAAGCGATTGATCTTCTGATAGGAAAGGCGTGTGAATTTCTCGGAACTATTGTTCTCCTACGGCCTAGTTTGGAACTTTCATTCGTGTGGGAGGTTTTCGTGTTCATCTCTATATCAAGACCAACAACTCTGGAACCCGCGCCCAGCGCTAGGAGCTACAATGGACATACGGCACAAGGCCAACTCTATGAGGTTTTCTCGCTCGGTCCTTTGGTATTTTAAAGTGAAAAGATGTTAGAGGATGGCATTTTCACTTAGGATTGTGGCGAGCCAGAGGGATCGAAGTTATATTCAACTGAGCAACATTCGAGGTGGAGGCAGTCTCGATGGGCGGCTTGGTGTTGTACGACGACCAAGGCTCGAAGCGTTGATCTTCTGACACGAAAGGCGTGTGAGTTTCTCAGGACTATTGTTCTAATACGGCGTACTTTGGAACTTTCATTCATGTGGGGAGGTTTTCGTGTTCATCTCTATATCAAGACCAACAACTCTGGAACCCGCGCCCAGCGCCAAGAGCTACGACGGACATACGGCACAGGGCCAACCCTATGAGGTTTTCTGGCTCGGTACTTTGGTATTTTAAAGTGAAAATACGCTAGATGTTGGCATTTTCACTTTGGATTGTGGCGAGCCAGAGGGATCGAGGTTATATTGAACTGAGCAAGACTCGAGGTGGAGGCCGCGTTGATGGGCGGCTTTGTGTTGTACGACGACCAAGGCTCGAATTGATTGATCTTCTGACACGAAAGGCGTGTGAGTTTCTCAGGACTATTGTTCTAATACGGCATAGTTTGGAACTTTCATTCATGTGGGGAGGTTTTCGTGTTCATCTCTATATCAAGACCAACAACTCTGGAACCCGCGCCCAGCGCCAAGTGCTACGACGGACATACGGCACACGGCCAACCCTATGAGGTTTTCTGGCTCGGTACTTTACTATTTTAAAGTGAAAAGACGTTAGATCATGACATTTTCACTTAGGATTGTGGCGAGCCAGAGGGATCGAAGTTATATTGAACTGAGCATGATTCGAGGTGGAGGCAGTGTTGATGGGTGGCTTGGTGTTGTACGACGACCAAGGCTCGAAGCGTTGATCTTCTGACAGAAAGGCCTGTGAATTTCTCAGGACTATTGTTCTAATACGGCGTACTTTGGCACTTGCATTCATGTGGGGAGGTTCTCGTGTTCATCTCTATATCAAGACCAACAACTCTGGAACCCGCGCCCTGCACTAAGAGCTACGATGGACATACGGCACACGGCCAACTCTATGACGTTTTCTGGCTCGGTCCTTTGGTATTTTAAAGTGAAAAGACGTTAGAGGATGGCATTTTCACTTAGGACTGTGGCGAGCCAGAGGGATCGAAGTTATATTGAACTGAGCAAGATTCGAGGTGGAGGCAGTGTCGATGGGTGGCTTGGTGTTGTACGATGACCAAGGCTCGAAGCGATTGATCTTCTGATAGGAAAGGCGTGTGAATTTCTCAGGACTATTGTTCTAATACTGCCTAGTTTGGAACTTTCATTCATGTGGGGAGGTTTTAGTGTTCATCTCTATATCAAGACAAACAACTCTGGAACCCTCGCCCAGCGCCAAGAGCTACGACGGACATACGGTACACGGCCAACCCTATGAGGTTTTCTAGCTCGGTACTTTACTATTTTAAAGTGAAAAGACGTTAGATGATGGCATTTTCACTTTGGATTGTGGCGAGCCAGAGGGATCGAAGTTATATTGAACTGAGCAAGATTCGAGGTGGAGGCAGTGTCGATGGTGGCTTGGTGTTGTACGACGACCAAGGCTCGAAGCGATTGATCTTCTCACAGGAAAGGCGTGTGAATTTCTCAGGACTATTGTTCTAATACGGCCTAGTTTGGAACTTTCATTAATGTGGGGAGGTTTTGGTGTTCATCTCTATATCAAGACCAACAACTCTGGAACCCGCGCCCAGCGCCAAGAGCTACGACGGACATACGGCACACAGCCAACCCTATGAGGTTTTCTGGCTCGGTACTTTACTATTTTAAAGTGAAAAGACGTTAGATCATGGCATTTTCACTTTGGATTGTAGCGAGCCAGAGGGATCGAAGTTATATTGAACTGAGCAAGATTCGAGGTGGAGGCAGTGTTGATGGGTGGCTGGGTGTTGTACGACGACCAAGGCTCGAAGCGTTGATCTTCTGACAGGAAAGGCCTGTGAATTTCTCGGGACTATTGTTCTAATACGGCGTACTTTGGAGCTTTCATTCATGTGGGGAGGTTTTCCTGTTCATCTCTATATCAAGACCAAAAACTCTAGAACCCGCGCCCTGCGCCAAGAGCTACGATGGACATACGGCACACGGCCAACTCTATGACGTTTTCTGGCTCGGTCCTTTGGTATTTTAAAGTGAAAAGACGTTAGAGGATGGCATTTTCACTTAGGATTGTGGCGAGCCAGAGGGATCGAAGTTATATTGAACTGAGCAAGATTCGAGGTGGAGGCAGTGTCGATGGGTGGCTTGGTGTTGTACGACGACCAAGGCTCGAAGCGTTGATCTTCTGACAGGAAAGGCCTGTGAATTTCTCGGACTATTGTTCTAATACGGCGTACTTTGGAGCTTTCATTCATGTGGGGAGGTTTTCATGTTCATCTCTATATCAAGACCAAAAACTCTGGAACCCGCGCCCTGCGCCAAGAGCTACGATGGACATACGGCACACGGCCAACTCTATGACATTTTCTGACTCGGTCCTTTGGTATTTTAAAGTGAAAAGACGTTAGAGGATGGCATTTTCACTTAGGATTGTGGCGACCCAAAGGGATCGAAGTTATATTGAACTGAGCAAGATTCGAGGTGGAGGCAGTGTCGATGGGCAGCTTGGTGTTGTACGACGACCAAGGCTCGAAGCGATTGATCTTCTGACAGGAGAGGCGTGTAAATTTCTCGAGACTATTGTTCTCCTACGGCCTAGTTTGGAACTTTCATTCATGTGGGGAGGTTTTCGTGTTCATCTCTATATCAAGACCAACAACTCTGGAACCCGCGCCCAGCGCCAAGTGCCACGACGGACATACGGCACACGGCCAACCCAATGAGGTTTTCTGGCTCGGTAGTTTACTATTTTAAAGTGAAAAGACGTTAGATCATGGCATTTTCACTTTGGATTGTGGCGAGCCAGAGGGATCGAACTTATATTGAACTGAGCAAGATTCGAGGTGGAGGCAGTGTTGATGGGTGGCTTGGTGTTGTACGACGACCAAGTCTCGAAGCGATTGATCTTCTGACAGGAGAGGCGTGTGAATTTCTCATGACTATTGTTCTCCTCCGGCCTAGTTTGGAACTTTAATTCATGTGGGGAGGTTTTCGTGTTCATCTCTATATCAAGACCAACAACTCTCGAACCCGAGCCCAGCCCCAAGAGCTACGAAGGACATACGGCACACGGCCAACTCTATGACGTTTTCTGGCTCGGTCCTTTGGTATTTTAAAGTCAAAAGACGTTAGAGGATGGCATTTTCACTTAGGATTGTGGCGAGCCAGAGGGATCGAAGTTATATTGAACTGAGGAAGATGCGAGGTGGAGCCAGTGTTGATGGGCGGCTTGGTGTTGTACGACGACCAAGGCTCGAAGCGATTGATCTTCTGACAGCAGAGGCGTGTGAATTTCTCGGGACTATTGTTCTCCAACAGCCTAGTTTGGAACTTTCATTCATATGGGGAGGTTTTGGTGTTCATCTCTATATCAAGACCAACAACTCTCGAACCCGCGCCCAGCGCCAAGAGCTACGAAGGACATACGGCACACGGCCAACTCTATGACGTTTTCTGGCTCGGTCCTTTGGTATTTTAAAGTCAAAAGACGTTAGAGGATGGCATTTTCACTTAGGATTGTGGCGAGCCAGAGGGATCGAAGTTATATTGAAAGGAGCAAGATTCGAGGTGGAGGCAGTGTTGATGGGCGGCTTGGTGTTGTACGACGACCAAGTCTCGAAGCGATTGATCTTCTGACAGGAGAGGCGTGTGAATTTCTCGAGACTATTGTTCTCCTACGGCCTAGTTTGGAACTTTCATTCATGTGGGGTGGTTTTCGTGTTCATCTCTATATCAAGACCAACAACTCTCGAACCCACACCCAGCGCCAAGAGCTACGAAGGACATACGGCACACGGCCAACTCTATGACGTTTTCTGGCTCGGTCCTTTGGTATTTTAAAGTGAAAAGACGTTAGAGGATGGCATTTTCACTTAGGATTGTGGCCAGCCAGGGGGATCAAAGTTATATTGAACTGAGCAGGATTCGATGTGGAGGCAGTGTAGATGGGTAGCTTCGTGTTGTACGACGACCAAGGCTCGAAGCGATTGATCTTCTGACAGGAGAGGCGTGTGAATTTCTCGGGACTATTGTTCTCCTACGGCCTAGTTTGGAACTTTCATTCATGTGCTGAGGTTTTCGTGTTCATCTCCATATCAAGACCAACAACACTCGAACCCGCGCCCAGCGCTAAGAGCTACGAAGGACATACGGCACACGTCGAACTCTATGACATTTTCTGGCTTGGTCCTTTGGTATTTTAAAGTGAAAAGACGTTAGAGGATGGCATTTTCACTTCGGATTGTGGCGAGCCAAAGGGATCGAAGTTATATTGAACTGAGCAACATTCGAGGTGGAGGTAGTGTGGATGGGCGGCTTGGTGTTGTACGGCAACCAAGGCTCGAAGCGATTGATCTTCTGACAGGAGAGGCGTGTGAATTTCTTGGGACTATTGTTCTCCTACGGCCTAGTTTGGAACTTTCATTCATGTGGGGAGGTTTTTGTGTTCATCTCTATATCAAGACCAACAACTCTCGAACCCGCACCCAGCGCCAAGAGCGACGATGGATATACGGCACACGGCCAACTCTATGACGTTTTCTGGCTCGGTCCTTTGGTATTTTAAAGTCAAAAGACGTTAGAGGATGGCGTTTTCACTTAGGATTGTGGCGAGCCAGAGGGATCGAAATTGTATTGAACTGAGCAAGATTTGAGGTGGAGACAGTGTTGATGGGCGGCTTAGTGTTGTACAACGACCAAGGCTCGAAGCGATTGATCATTTGACAGGAAAGGCTTGTGAATTTTTCGGGACTATTGTTCTCCTAAGCCTAGTTTGGAACTTTCATTCATGTGGGGAGGTTTTCGTGTTCATCTCTATATCAAGACTAACAACTCTGAAACCTGTGCCCAGCGCCAAGAGCTGAGATGGACATACGGCACACGTTCAACTCTATGACCTTTTTGGCTCGGTCCTTTCGTATTTTAAAGTGAAAAGACGTTAGAGGATGGCATTTTCACTGAGGAATGTGGCGAGCTAGAGGGATCGAAATTATATTGAACTAAGCAAGATTCGAGATGGAGGCAGTGTTGATGGGCGGCTTGGTGTTGTACGACGACCAAGTCTCGAAGCGATTGATCTTCTGACTGGAGAGGCGTGTGAATTTCTCGGGACTATTGGTCTCCTACGGCCTAGTTTGGAACTTTCATTCATGTGGGGAGGTTTTCGTGTTCATCTCTATATCAAGACCAACAACTCTCGAACACGCTCCTAGCACCAAGAGCTACGATGGACATACGGCATACGGCCGACCCTAAACTCTAAACACTAAAACCCTAAACCCTAAACCCTAAAACCCTAAACCCTAAACCCTAAACCCTAAATCGTAAACCCTAAACCGTATACCCTAAACCCTATCCCCTAAAACCCTACTACCCTAAACCCTAAACCCTAAGCTTAAACCCTAACAACCTGAAGCCTTAAACCCTAAACCCTAAAACCCGAGACCCTAATAATAAGCCCTGAACCCTAAACCGCCGCAGAAATTTTAGCGGCTTCTCCATGCCGCAGAAAATAATCAATTTATTTTTGTCAGCCATACGAAACTGCCAAAAATAGTCACTATTTTCAGCGGTCACATTGCGGCCGCCAAAAATAGTTTTGATCTATTTTCGGCAGCTGAGGCCCGGGCCTCCGAAAATCCCTTTGTCCAAGGGCCAAAACTGGCCCCAAATTATATTTTTTGCCCATATTTTAACATTGTATTCAAATTTCAGAAATATTCACAACACATTCTCAAGGAACACAAATGACACTTCACAAGTGCATACATGCTCTTATCCGAAATCCATACAAGTCCATTCACAAGTGTCTAAGTCCATACACAAACAATTAGTGTCGAATGCTGTCCACACTCGTGGGACTCTATACCTCAACTCTATAAGAGAATATTCCGTCCAGTCATCATGATTTTGAAATACAGTCAACAATCCTCCATGCTCATACAACTCTATATCTTCAACTCTATATCAACTACCACGTTATTTTATTATTTTTAACCCATATCCCTTCTCTATCCTCTTATCCCATCACCATCTACCTCGCGCGCTGCTCCTCCCCTTCCTTGCCACCGCACAGCAGCCCATCCACCGACACCGCCTCTCCTTTCCGGCGGCCGCACGCCTGCCGCTCCTCTTCCCCTTCGGCAGCCACGCACCGGCCACCTCCTCTTCCTATCCACCCGCCGCGCGCCCGCCACCTCGTCTTTCCCTCCATCTGCCGCGCGCCAGCCCCTCCTCTTCCTCTCCGCCCACCATCTCCTCTTGCCCTCCAGCCGATGCGCGCCCGCCACCTCCTCCAAGACAGGCGGCTACCACCACCACGCAGGTTCTCCCCCGCCACCGTCGGCCCCTCCGCCATGGCCCTGCGCCTCCCTCTTTGGTTGCCGGCTTGCCTCCACCGGGTCTGGAGCGAGGAGGCGCCAGCCGCCGACGTCTGCTCCGCGTGCTCCACACCGAGGCCCTCGCGCCGGCCACCGACGCCTACTATGTGTGCCAGCTGCCAACGCCATGGCATGGGCGGCGCTGGATCTGTGGGTGACGACGATGTCCACTAGGTGTGGTGACGACGTCCTCGGTTCGGACCGCCAGCGCACTTCATCCTCCTTCTTTACTCCGCGGCACGCCCTCCCGGATCCGCATGTCGTTGCTGGTCCTACCTCCCCAGCGTGGGTCCCACCTCCGTCCGTTGGCGGGAGTGACTGGCCACCTCCAACGTGGAGGTGAGAGGGTGGATGGCTTTGGCACTGGACGCATCCCAGATTTGGCGTCGGTGGGGGAGACGCAGCGATACCGTCATGTGTACCCCGCCTCGCTGCATCCCTCCGCGACTCTTAATGGCGACTGCATCCATTTTTCAGTGCACGAGTGTGGACAGCCTAATTCCATACCACAAGTCCATACACAAACAATTAATGTAAGTCCATACCACAAGTCCATACACAAACAACGAGAAGTCCATACACATAACACAAGCCCATACCATCCATCTCTCGCTCATTCCACTCACATGGAACTTGGCTTGTTGGAGGTGTGGCTGCTATGTCCGGAGGCGAAGAGGTTGTTTACAAAATCAGTGTTGTGTCCAAATTGCTGAAAAAGAGAACAAATGACACAATTAGCCAAGAATTTTAGATATGTGACAACACATGGACACAATTAGTATAGCTTAATGGCACAAGTGATGAAACTAACCTCATCTCCAGGTTGTCCTAACCGTGACGCCGGCGGAGGAGTTGGAGTTTGGTAAGGATTAGACGCATGGAATCCCGATCCCTATTAAACATAAGTGTAGCTTAATTAAAACATGTGTTAATGGAGACAAGACCAGATTTAGCTTTATTGGTCAAATTTATCTAATTTTTAGGATTTTTTGGATATATACTAACCACATTCAGGTGGAATAGCCCACTTGACGGCATTTAGCTAGGTTTGAGTTTTTTTAACTACACTGACCACAATCAGATATAGTAAACTAAGTTAAGCTTGACATTTGACCAAATCAATCAATATTTAATCACAGAATTAATACTAATTGCACTTCTAATAATAACTTTCACCAACCACGCCGCCGAAAATTAACTGCAACCACTATAAAATGTCATAGGTTCCTTACTTCAAACGTGGGATGGGGTTGCCCGGGTGCGCTGTGGACGGGGCTGGCACGCTCGCCTAG
The DNA here is from genome assembly GCA_030272315.1 of Paspalum vaginatum. Taxonomy (NCBI): domain Eukaryota; kingdom Viridiplantae; phylum Streptophyta; class Magnoliopsida; order Poales; family Poaceae; genus Paspalum; species Paspalum vaginatum. The sequence continues at coordinate 21,826 of CM059015.1, forward strand.
TGGCCGGGCGAGGGGCGTCAAGGGACGGAGGCACCAATGTCAGGGAGGCAGCGCGCGCCAACTGGGGGCGCCGAGCACGGGAAGGAGCGGGGCGCTGACCAAGGGCACCAGGTGGCCGGGGTGTGGCGTCGACTAGGGGGCGCCGGGGGATGAGGGCGCCGGCATCAGGGAGCCAGCGCTGTCCGACCGGCCGCACCGAGCCTGGGGAGGAGCGGGGCGCCGAACGGGCCGGGGGCACCGGGCGGCCGGGGTGGATCGCGGGGGCCAAGCAGGGAGGGGCATAGGGCGACGTGGGCATAGGGTGGGGTGCAGGGCCTGACCGTCCATGGAGGAGAGCCGACCGAGGAAAGGCGCCGGGCGAGGAGGGGCGCCATGCCGGCGCCGGTGTGCAGGGGCGGCAAGGCAGGCAGCGGCGGCTGTGTGTGCGCGTGTGGGCGGCTTGCACATGTGGGGGCAGCGCGGCAGGCAACGGCGAGGCAGGCGGCGGTGGTGCACGTGCGTGGGGGCGGCGCGCGCGTGTGTGGGCGGTACGAAAGACAGTGGTGAGCGAGCATGTGTATGCATGAGTAGGGTGATATGGGCCGATGGGGGGAAGTTACCCCACTAACTTTCGGTGGCTGCAAGTGGCCGCCGAAAATTAGGGCCCTATTTTCAGCAGCCGCGACTGCCGCTGAAAATAACTTGTCTAATTTCAGCGGCTGCCATGGCCGTCAAAAATAGAGCCCTAATTCTTGGCGGTTGCCTGTAGCCGCCGAAAATAACCTGTTTATTTTTGGTGGCTAGGTCCCGCAGTCGAAAATAGTACAGGCTGCCGAAAGCTCTCGATTTTCTTGTAGTGGCTGTCCAAAATATACGCTAGACAATATAATCAAATGTGAGATGTGTCATTCCCGAATGGGTGATGCCTAGGCTTGCTACTGTTTGACGTCTCATCACAAGATCCAAATAATGTTTGCCACTATGTCGATTCAACATAAATTTGATTAATAAACAAAAAAGTAACTGATGTGATAATACCTAAATGACATATAAAAAGCAATTAGTAATAAACATAAAATATTTAACTAGTGACATAGCACATAAATGACAGAGGATTTTTTATGCTTATAACCATAAGCGAATGATTTGCATTTTGATATAGACCCCACAATTTAATTGGCACACAATTAAATATAAAAAGTCATATAAATTGATTCATAATAATTACCTAAACAATTGATTAATATGTAACACACCACCAAATTACAACTAATTTTACAACTCTAAACATAATTAATGACTAATCAGTAGTCCAAAGCATAATTAACTATTGATATGCAATATTTATTCATTGATTTTATCGGTTCTCAAAGTAGCCCACGAAATTAGTCATAAACTAACCGATAAATTAGTGAGCGGCAGGCCGCATATGGACGAATATAAGCCAAAACTATGTCGGACCTTGGCGTTCAATGCATGTTTTCATGGCCAGAATGATGGACAAAGGACGTTGTCTGCGGAAGCACGAGTGGCAGCAGGATGGGTGGGCGCGGGCCTGCATCGGCAGCGAGTGGCGGCGGCGGTGGGTTGCGCGGGGGAGTGGAGCGGTGGCAGTGGGCGGCACATGGTGGGAGGCGATGCAGGGCTGGGTGTGCTTGACTAGGTACTTTGAACCCGAACCTAGACAACTCACGGACCCTCTTAAAATCGTTGGCCAGCAAAGTAGCCGACGAAATTACTTTGTCAGGGCATGTGGCATCAGTCAATTGGTCTATCTAATTTCGTCGTAAAGTGAACCCACGAATTTAGTTGGGCCATTGAGCTCGAGCTACGTGTCCTGACAAAATAATTTCGTCGCCCAGTGGACGGCCGACGAAATTACACATGATTCAAATCTTTTGGCGGCCCATTAAGTTGTTGGACCGCCCCTTGACCCGAACATAGTTTTGTCAAGCAGCCGGTGAAAGTAAGTTATTCCTGTCAGTTTTCATTGGTCGACGGAAATTAGTGCAGTTATTTTCATCGGCCCGGCCAAATTGAAGAAACCGATAAATTTTCTCGCGTGGAAAACATACGTATATCTTGGAGTTTTTTTTTTTTTGCGCCTACAGCCCTAGATAGCTCAATTACAAGTACATACATGGAACAATCATGGAGCTAGCATACATATAGGTTACATATAAAATGTGTGGACGTGCATGCTTACATATAGTTAGTAAATAAGTACGTACTCAATTCAACAAGTATGTGTGTGTGTATAGAACATAATAATGGTAGCTTGATTTGATCAAACAATAACCATGCATGAAGAAAAATGATAGTGGTACTATTATTATATGGTGTTGGTGGCACGGTACGGTGCTTAATTATTAATGCTGGGCACCACCACCTTCAGCAGCAGCCGGTGCCTCCTCGATATCCTGCATGTCGGAGCGCCGGCCGTATACGCGCGCGTCCATGTTGGCGTGGAAGCGTGCCGCACCGGAGATGAGGTCGTCGATGCCCGCCCCGCCACCGCGCTTTCTCATGCGGGCCTCCTGCGTGCGCTTCGTCCAGTACTCGTCCACGTCGCCGACCTGGAAATGCGCCGTCGCTGTCGACACCACCAGTAGCAGCAGCAGGCACACCACCGTCGTCGCCGCCGTCGTCGTGGCCATCCTTCTCATTCGAAAGCCGTGATTTGTATATGTCGTCGGACTTGCTTCCGGCCGGCCTCGATCGATCGTGCTCCGATCCGTCAGTGAATGATCCCTCTTGCTTGCGCGTACGTCAGCGTCGAAGCTGGCTAGCTATAGGCAATCTCGATCGGCCGGCCTGGCCACCGATGGATGATGGATCATATATATACACGCAGGCATGCATGTAGGCGAAATATAATGATTGGCGCGGGTGGGCTATCGACCGCGCGCATGCACGTACGTATGCATGCAATGGTGGGGCGCCTCCTGCGCACGACCGTAACCTGCGACCTGCCTGTTAGTTTTAGTTTACTTCTTGTCTCGATCGTCCACTTGTTTTGTGGCTGGCTACCTAGATACATCGATATAGCTAAGTTTAGTTGTGCTGATCAGCGACCGATACATTGCTAGGGAAATCAACAATCAACGGTCAGGGCACGTGAATCTACTTTCTGTTTTTTTTGTTTGCCACAACCTTTTGTGTTTTTGGAGACATGCATACAAATTTATCATCGGAACCTTTAAGCCTTTTTTTTCTATTTTACTAGAAAAATGCCCATGCATTGCAACGGATGTAATGTAGCCATGGTGTGGTGTGCATGCCTCCTGTTGAGTTTCCCTATGTGTTTTTTTTCCAATTTTGATATACAACAACGACTACAGGTTGGTCAGATTGTGATTTGAGCTTTGCTCAATTAATTAAATTCAAAGCCTATTTATTTATTGTTGTGAGTTTATCTCGTATGGAAAATCAATTGGACATATCGTATACTAAGGCTATGCCCAACGGAGCATGTAAAGTGAGTGTCTATAGTACAAATCGACAATATAGCACTATTGTAGACAGAGAGGGGAGTAGTTGGAATAGTGATAGACAGTCTCTTTTAGTCAGTACGCTGGGAATGGTCTAATAGCACCACTACCACAATGGAAAAGAGAGAAAAGTTTTTAAAGAGCAAAGAAATGTTCTGTGTGAACAAAAAAATGTCTAGAGAGAACAAAAAATGTTCTAAAAGAACAAAGAAATGTTCTAGAAGAACAAATAAATGTTTTGAAGTAAGAAGGAAAAGTTCTAAGTGGATTTGGTCTCTGTCATCATCCACTTGCTACTGGTGGTAATCAATGGTGGTGGTAATTCAATGGTAACTGTTGTATTCATGTAGTGGTAACTCGTCATTTACAAGAATGAATTTGGATCAGTTTCCAGTGGATCAGTTTCCGGTGTCCTTTCTTCTTCCCATCTGGGGGTATAAGAGGTCATTCTTTCCTCTTTCTCTGTGCATGACACAACTACTGAACCCCTTCAACACTCCCATCTCTTGTTATTACACGCATAAGCCCGAGAGAAAGCAGGCCTCTGAAGCCATCAACGCCAAGAGTGATCCTGCTTAGGATAGGCGGTTGATCAAGTTTTTTGGGAGCGCATAGCGTGACTGCTTCCGTTACAACCTGATCATCTTCATCCTGTTCGTGGGATGGCACTGCGAACACGTACCTGCATCGAATTTGATCGACTAAATCGAACAGGTCATCATGACAACTGATGATAATGGCACATCTAGTGCCTTCGGCACTGGCCCCGCCTCTGGTTACTCTCTAATCGCAATCATGTTCTTATTCGTTCTTTCAAGTTGTTGTTCTGAAGTGATAAACCAGTATGGTCGGGTTGTGACCTTAAGTCTTGCCGATATTTTGATCACATGTGTCGTCATGATTTATTTATTTTATGGATTAAAATATGCCATAAACTCCTGATTTTGTTTACATGTATGACATGGAGTAATACATCAAACATTTAGTGAAAAAAATCTTCGTCGTCATGTGATGTCATTTTGTTTTGACGATCGCCGTTGTCGACGGAATCGACATTGAGATACCATATATGTATCCCAAAAGCATGGAGTTGCGTAGGGACATGGGTACTTCTGTCATGCCGGACAAGAGGGGTTTAGAGAGGTTCGGACCACCAGAATGGTGTAACACCCTACATCCTCTGTGGTGATTCTTGCTCTATGTTGGGAGAAGTATTACAAGCCAAGTCTACCCAAGCCAGGGAGCTCGGCTGTGGGGGTATGGTTTCTCTAGGGTTCGATCCCCTGCTCTGGAGCACTACTATTCCCTTTTATAGGCCAAAGGAGGGTCCTAGTACAATGTAGGTCGGACCACACCACTACAGTGGTGGTTCCAACAGACGATAATCCACGGTATGGTCTTGGTGCCAGTTGGTGAGGCTCGTCTCATCCAGCATCCCCTTGTACAACGCTCTTGCCTTGTTGAGGGGCGTGAACGACCGTCCACGACGTGCGCGACCCATGCGTGGTCACGTCCGTCCACCTGTATGCATGGCACAAGGCGCATTGATAGTTGGCCTGCGAGCGTGCTCCGTCAAGGGGCTCAACGAGCCCATGGGACGGAGGGGGTGGCTACGCCCTGTCTTGTCTGCCCTGTCGGACGGTGATGGGACCCGCACGTTCTGCGCGACGTGCGAGGAGCCCTTTTGACCCACCCGCCTGCCGCTTTTAATGCATTAGGTGGCGGGTTCCTTCGCTTGGAAGGGTACTCTCCCAGGGCTTACGTTCCTAGCCCCGGCAGAGCTCAGGGTTTAGCCCCATGCCAATGTTATGTCTGCCAACCCCAAGGGTGGTTCCTTCGTGGCCCCGGGGGCAGGCGCACTTGAACAGGAGTCTTGTGGCCCCCCCCTAGGGAAGGCATGTTGATGTATATGTTGTCACTGGTGTTTGATGGCGACGAGGCGCTTAGGGCACGCCTCGTGGGTATGGGTCCCCCGTGGCACTGTTGGCGCCAAGATCTAGCCGACCCAGGTTAATGGGCCTAAATCCGTTCGGGCTAGGAGTTGGGCTATCCAAGGGAGAGATAGCATGTATTTTTCCTTTTGGGCTAAATGCCCGTGTATTTTAGCAAAGATATTTATTCGGTAGGAAGTCCGATTGGGACTCCAGTTTAGTTAAGATCAAGAGATAAATTAGGAAAGGGTGGACTTGCTATCCAAGTCTGCGGACTATAAATATGTACTCATACTTACGAAATAAACAGAGACTACTCACGTTCGTCAACAGCGGTTGTCTCCACCTTCTCTCGGCGCATCGCCACCCCTAAGCAGTTAGGGTTTCAAGGTATATCTCCATGCTGCTCTATTGACTTCTTTCATAGATGTTGGTAGGGCATTATGGCGTTCTGCCTATGGTAGATCTTGTACTAAGCATTGTTGTTGGCAAGATCTGCTAGTTATCATGTGCATCGACTCAATCTATTTATTTTCTATGCGTCATGAATTAGATCAGATCGTGCACATTTTATCATCATGCTATCCTTCAATGTTATCACGTTTCGCAATATGTGCGGCATCAAGCCACCGCCATACGTTGTTAGATTTGCATGATGCAAGAAGCTTACTTAGGTTGATGTTGTTTCATCTGCTTGAATCCCGTGCATTATTGCATCTCGATCGTTTTCTAGCTAGCTATAATACTTTGTTCGTTTATTACGCTAGTTCCTAGATCCGATCTGGGTAAGCAGATCACCTTATCTCCATATATATTTATGCATCGCCTGAGCAACGTCAGATCGGCTCATGGAATACCAATGGAGGTTTGCCGATGTCAAGACCCGACACGGGAGAGCCGATCCGAGCGATCCGGCTAGTATTTAACGTTTACCCTGTTTTGTTTGTTTATGCAGAGAGAACAGGAGTCATCCACCATCACCACCACCTTCCTGGCTGTAAGGTCAAGCCAGGTGGCATGCCTAACCACCACTGTGACCGGCAGTCGGCTAACCGTTTGGTCGACTAGGAGCCGCAGCAAGGAGGAGCGACCCTTACGTCCACATACACCTCTCGGCTCACATTGTGTTGACCCGTTGGTGCACCGCCCACCAGTTTCCCGCGGCAACAGGCACCAACAGAGGCCCCCGGACCCATTATGCAGTTATACTGTGCGGTGGGCCCAAATCTCCTTGCAGCTGTGCTCGCTTCATAGTTGTGGAAGTTGGAACGTACGGTTCCTAGGATTGCGCACGCAGCCCGGCACGCACCCCATTAACCATGCCCTGTCCGAGGGCGGCGCGTCGCTTCAACTCCTGCACGCGCCCATTAAGGGTACGTCGTGGGAATCTTGGCAACTGCCTCCATTACGGCGTTAGGGAGAGAAGAAGAGAGAGGGACAGAGACAGAGAAGGCACAGGAAACAATTTGGGTATAAATCTGCCCCGCCATACCTCTCTAATCTCTTTCTCCTCTGCATTCAAACTCTCCAAACCATCGGCATCTTTGAGCGCACTGGGCTGTCTTGCCCAATGCTTGTTCCCATTACTATTCTTCTTCCTTCCTCATCCACGCTGCAATCCTCCAACATGTCACGGGTGACGCCAACCCAGCTCGAGTTGTCACTCCTTCTGCCCCGGCCAACGAGGGCGAAGATTGTCGAGCTGCTCGATTCCACCGCCGGAGAGAACGGCGGCAAAGTGAAGGTGGGGCGGATTCCGCCGCGACTACCTGCGGAGGATGAGGGAGAATACACCATCTTCCTCATGCAAGTGAAGGAGAGGGTCAACTTCCCATTGAACCGCTTCACGAAGGATATGCTGGATTTCTACACAATCCGGCTGGGGGATCTCACTCCCAATTCTGTGCTCATGATGGCGACTTTTGCCTACCTGTGCAAGGCTTTCCTGCAGGTGTGGACGTCCATGGAGCTGTGGCACCACTTCTTTGTGTTGTGGCCTTCCGGCAGCGCGACAAACATCTACGGTTCCACCTGGTTCTAGACGCGCCGCGACGCACGGTCGGAGTACATCCTCTATGATTTCTCCGACCGGTGGGAGAATTGCAGAGATTCTTGGTTCTACCTCAAGACCGAGGTGAATCCCCGGCTAAGGATCCCAGGAAGGTTCTTCAAGCGCCTGACTGGGATTCCTAGCCAGAGATCAACACGGCTTGGGAGCTGGTGCTGGCCCGGATAGCCGCCCTACGCAGGGCGAACCTCCACATGACGGCCTTGGTTGCACACTTCACTGTGTATAGACTCGCACCACTACAGGTGCGCACGAATGGCCTATGGCAGTACACCGGGGAGCTCAGTGACCCGCTAGGCACTAGTGTGGCGGCGCTCGACAGGGAGGCAGTCATCGAGGTCGTGAGGGCATGCACGTACAGGGCGGGCGTTGCACTCATGGAGCTTCCCACCAATGTCACACCGATGTGGGGGCTCACGTGCGATGCCATCCCTAGGGGTGCGACGCCATGTACCAACCCACAGGGGTTAGAGTCTACCTCAGGCTGCTTCCTTTTTACGGTGAGCTTGGCGGCGAGCGCCCCTCAACAGCCGAGGTCTAGGGCACTCATCATGAGCAAGGGACCAAGGCCCTCAGGGCTGAGCCCTGGGAGCATGCCCAGGGCTGTCTCGACAATAGCGAAGTCCGGGTCCCAGTCCCTCGGGTGCAAGCGACGGCGAACTCCAAGCGCGGAGGTTGCCACCGCGGGCCCGACGAGCCCCAGGGATAAGAACCCATTCAAGCGGTCATTCAAGAAGCAGACGACTGGGCGTACAAGGTTGTCCCTTCCTTTCCTATTGTTTGGGTGATGTGCTTACTAATTATTTTTGTCATTTGGTTCTTGGTAGCAGGAGGGTTGAACCCTCCCCGTGGACGGATGGAGGCTGCGACAGCGCTGGAGGGGAGAACCGCCACCCCCACCCCCTCTCACTGCTCCACCAAGGGCGGCCATAGTGGGCTCTGCCTAGGAACACGATGCAAAGAGGCTGGAGACGGCGGGTGCCGTTTCGCCCCGAGGCATCATGGACCCTGACCGTAAGGGGAGGGTGGACTTCCCTAAGCCCGGAGTTAACCCCAACGATGACGTCGAGGTGATGGACGGGGGCCGAGCTGAAAGGGATGATCCCGAGCCGGCCCCGAGCCTGTTCTGGACTCACCTTCTAGAGCCATCCCCCAGGTACCCCTAGCTGCAACTATTGAGCAAGCAACTGGGGGAACCCCAAGAGGTGCCCCCGATGAAGAGGCTCCCAAGGATAGCCTCCCAGGTGGCAGTGCTGAGGAGGTGGCGTGAGGTGAGCCCCGGCAGGATACTATAGGGGCTTTGAGCTCAGGCCTGGAGATTGTTTCTAGGGACATCGGTGCTGTGGAGACCAGCACCACGTCTTGGGAAGCGATGGCTAAGGCGGCCATGTTCATGGCTGAGGCCAACTCTGCGGCCTGGGATGCAGCCGCTGAATTGGCGTTGCCTGAGGATGAGGGAGACACCAATGCCACCTGGGACGGTGGCGAACTTCCCCCCATGACTCTTTCTCAAGTAGAGGGCGGCTTTACCCAATGCCGTCAAAGCCTATAGGCCTTGGAGGACTACCTCACCTCTGAGTGGTGGAAGCTTGAGGCCCGGGTAGCAGAGGCTAAGGCAGCTGCGGCCGAGGCTCAAGCCACCGCGCGCGGCCGAGGAGGTGGTGGCGGCAGGCCCTCGCGTCACCGCCAGTGAACTTTACGCCGCCATTGCAGCGGCGCAGAGGGCGGAGGAGGAGGAGCGAGATGACGCAATGAAGGTGGCGCGGACCGCTAAGGATCAGCGCGACTCTATCACCACACGCTTCCTGAATGTTCGAGGTGATTTAACCTCAGCATTGGGCTAGCTCCAGTGTGCGGCTAGAGAGCGCGACACCGCACGGGCTTCACTTGACAAAGCTGAGGCTGACCGAGACTCGGCCCAATACACTGAGTTCGTAGTCCGCCGAGAACACGACTTAATGTGGAGTCTTGTGACAGGTGAGCACGACGCCACCCTGGAGAGGGCTAGGATTGCGACGGAGGAGAGGGACTCTGCCCAAGCCATGCTCAACGCCGCATGGGGCGGGTCAAGCACTGCCCGGGAGGAGGCCGAGGGCAGCACCGAGGAGAGGGAACCTCAGCGGGCCGCCTCTGATATCCCGGTGGTTGGGTCGGATGCCGGCTAGGGGCGTGCCCCGACGTCCGGTGGTTGGGTCGGACGCCGGCTAGGGGCATGCCCCGACGTCATCTGAGGGAACCGACGTCGATCAGGGCGAAGCCCTGGCGATGATTGAGGAGGCCACCTCTGTGTGGGAGCAGTCCTACATGGCCGCCGAGGACCGAGGCGCCACCTGGGAGCAGGCCCGGGCGGTGATGGAAGAAATGGACGCCGCCCAAGAGCAGACCCGGGCGACAGCAGAGGAGCGCAACACTGCTCGAGAGCAGGCCTAGGTAGCAGCAGAAGAACTTGCAGCCACCTGGGAGCTGGCCTAGGTGGCTGCGGAAGAGTGCGACGCTGCCCGGGAGCTAGCCCGGGTGGCTGCAGAGGAGCGCGATGCCGCCCGAGAGCAGGCCCGGGTGGCTGCGGAAGAGAAGGGCATCGCCCGAGAGCAGGCCCGGGTGGTGGCGGAGGAACGCAGGGCTGCCTGGGAGTAGGCCCGAGCAGCCGCGAAGGAGTCGAGTGCCGCTTGGTAGCAAGCCCGGGTGGTTACGAAGGAGCTGAACGCCGCCCGGGAGCAAGCCCGGATGGCAGCCGAAGAGCACGACGCCGCTCAGGAGCAAGCCCGATGGTAGCCAAAGAGCAAGACACCACCCGGGAGCAAGCCCGATGGCAGCTGAAGATCAGGACGCCGCAGCTGTGAGGACCACCTAGGAGCAGGCCCGGGCAACCGTGAAGGAGTCGAGAGCCGCCTGGGAGCAAGCCCGGGTGGTTACGGAGAAGCTGAACGCCGCCCGAGAGCAAGCACGGGTGGCAGCCGAAGAGCAGGACGCCGCCCGGGAGCAAGCCCGGTGGCAGCTGTAGAGCAGGACACCACAGCTACGGGGGCCCTTGAGTCCTTAAGGAAGCATGAGGAGGACCTGGAGCTGCAACGCCAGTCCCTACTTGCTGAGCTAGCCTCCTGCGACACTAGGGTTGCGTAGATTGAGGCCAATGAGAGCAGGCTAGCGAGGGATCTCCTGGCAGTCTCCAACCATGAGGAGGCCATGCGTGATAGGGTGTTGAAGTAGGACGAGCGGGAAAGACTGCACCTCGAGCGAAGCCGTACGGTGCACACCGCTTTCGCAGCCTTGGAGGAGAAGCAACAGGAGTATCTAGCTGCCAAGGCGAGGCTGGAGCAGCTACAGGAGGAGCTCTCCCAGTGCGAGATTACAGTCAGCATCCGAGAGGAGGCTGCCCTAAAAGCGATTAAAGAGCGGGATTCTCTCTCCAAAGTCGCTTCAAGGGTGACAGAGGTCGAGACTTGCCATTGGGTCTTTGTAATGTGGAGTCCTCTGTCTATAGCATCCGGTGGCACCACCGGACTATCCGGCGGTGAGCCACCAGACGGTCCGGTGCATACAGCGCTGGGACTAGGTTGCTCTTTCCTTATGTGCCCAGAATGTCCGGTGGTGTCCGGTGATGCTCCGGTTCTTCAAGTCTTCAATCTTGGGCTTCTTCTTCTGGTCGAACCTCTCGAAGGGGCTTCTCCGGACCTCTTGGTGCTCCAAAAAATCGGCCCACTGACCGGCCAGCGGGACCGCCATGTCAGGACTTCACGGTTCCAATGATTGATGGCTTGGGTCTTCTCTTGTCTTTTAGGTCCTCCTTTGAGGTGTTTGTACCCCAACTCCATCTCTTGCACCCCTGGGACTTAAACAAAAACACTTGCACATACATTAGTCCCAAATGGTATGTGTTGTCAACTCAACCACCAAAATCACATTTAAGGAACTAAGCACAAGGCTTAGGGCCCATTTTCCTTACATAGGTTCCATTGTATGTTTGTTCAATTTGTGAGACCAATTTGCTTATTATTTCTTTCCTTGGCCATGGTAACATCATATATCTTTCCTTATAAAGAAGGTTTTTTATCCTCTACCCTGCTCAAGCCTTGAAAACCGATGGCAATGCATCGACTTTTTGCTGGATCAACACAACTATCAGCTCGACCACCTTCCAATTTAGACTCAGTTCAAAGCACAGTCATCCCTTGTGAGAGCATGAAACTCCTTATGTAGCGATCGGCTCTTTGCTTTCAGATATGAGTGAACCCTTGAGCCATGAGTGCAGTCTTGGGTGGAGGCTCCACTCTTTTACCTCCTTTGGAGAGTTCTAGTCTATCATCCTGAACCCTACGAGCCCGGTTGAGAGCCATCCAACTCTTTTCTCAAGATATGAGTGGTCTATTATGGCTTTTCACGTGCAGAATTAGGTGGAAGCTGGTCAAGATATGAGAGAACCCTTAACTCTCTTCTTCTGACACACCAGGAAATGAGATTCTGCGCGTAGCATGCTGCACCCTCCTTCCACTACCTTCCAACAATGTGTTGGAAGCACACTGGTACCTACGCCTGAGGTTGTCCAGGGTCCTTTTGTCAAAGCGGAAGTTTTCTTCAGAGCTCACTTCATTCCAATAGCTATAGTCTCTTCTTCTTCTTGAATTTTGTACTTGGCAAGTCTCTAGCCCCCTGCGTTCAAGAAATAAACTCCACTGTTGGATGCTTCTTGTTGTTTTTTTCAAGAGCCCATGACACCGCATTGGCTTGTGTTGGCATAATTCTGTCTCATGAGTGTCTAGAAAATTTGATGCCTGATAACACTATATCGGCTTTGCGATTTTTTTATACTGTATTAAAGGCAATAACAACACGTCAACTTTTGATTTTGACGGGTCATCAACTTTTTTTGATGGGTCATCAACTATTGATGGCAGTTGATGATAGTACATCATCCCTGCCCCCGAGCCGATTGTTTCATAGGAATGAAGAACCATCGGCTATACTACTACCTTAGTTTTTTCTCGAAAGTAGGTGAACGAGCATTGTTTTGATGGTCGATCGTTAAGATTGGCCATGCCCCTCCAATATGGGAGCATCTCAACACTTTCGTTGCTTCACGCTCAAACACACCAAGATCGGGAACATAAATCTTTAAGTGTACATAACTATGGACCGACCGCACAGGGTGGTCTTTCCTCTGTACGATGATTCTAAGTGGCCTGATCTTACATTCTTCTACGAGTCGATTGCTTGGATCGACAAAAATTCTTGAGATATAAAAGGTGAATTCACCGCTGCTGGTCGACCGCTTGAAACGGCCTGGCTTGCTTAGCAAAATCTGATTATTGTTCGGTCTTGAAAACCGGCCTGAACTCCTTCTCTAAAGACTTGATGGAACTACACTCTTCCTGATCATTTCCTGACAGGGCTTCTTGGTCATTAGTACCCAAAAAGTGTTCATCTGCTACTGCAATTCTAGCCTATTCATATACTCTGACAACCTCTACTTCATCTCTGACCCACTGAATAAGGCATTGGTGCATAGTGGAAGGGATGTAGCAATTGGCATGGATCCAATCTCTCTCTAGCAACACCAAATAAACACCCAGGCTCTCTACAATGAAGAAGGTAGTAGGGATTGACTTGTGTCGATAGTGAGGTCGACACATACTACGCCTTTAGCTAGAGATGTCTTCCCGTTAAAGTCGCTCAGAGTGACGTTGGTATCGATCATGTCTTCAAGCTTCTTCCCTAGGCGTCTGACTATTGCCCCACCATCTACCATCAATTTCCTGACCGAGGTACCGTTGATAAACCCCTTGATGTGCCAAGGGCTTGAGGTGATAGTGATTCTTGCCCTTCGGTTTCTCAAACACCAGGGGCTATGGACCGAGCTCCCCATTTGTGCGACTGTTGCCTCGATGTTTTGAGGTACAAAGACCTTTGTACCTTGAACTCTATGAGAAGCACAAAGACCATGTTGACATCACGACCTGCGCCCCAAAGGTGGGTCAGTTTTGCCGACTGAACCCAACGTAACTTGATACGAACTGGGATTCTCTTGCAACCCAGGCCTTGAAGCTTCTTCTCTCCAACCGCTCTTCGGGTTGGATCTCTCTAGTAGCCCAAGTCCTTAGACTTGTCCAGGATTTGGTGCCAACAGTCCTTTTCTAGCATACTTATATATGTGAACCATATTTAGTGGCTTTGGTGTTGTTTGGATGGCCTCTAGACCTTTGGTCAATAGAATCTAACAATGCCGTTTATCAGCTAGAAAAATAGAAGAATGCAGCGTATACTTGTAAACACCGAGAATGCTACCTTCCACGAGAACCAGAAGCCCGTGAATATCTAATTTGGAATCCAAACTCATAACCCTGAACACTTCACCGTAGAAGGTTGAATGGAAAATATAGATTCTATAGTAAGAACTTAGATGTGATAAAAAAATCAGAAACAACATACTCTGGAGCATTTTTTTCTAATTTGCACTTTTCTTTAATCTAACTTGTTTATATACAATCTTCTATGCATAATTCTCATTGTTTATACTATCATTTGATCAAAAGCACATGATATTGCAAACAATGCTGAAGATCAACTTGTCAAAATTCCACACCAACAAATCTACGCTACAAAGAGGAAGATCAACTTGTCAGAACTTGCTAGCACCATTAAACTTGATGACAGCACGCAATTCTGCTCATATAAATAGTTGAACTAAGAATCATAGATTGGGAAAAATAGCAACCTGATTGTTCACTTCAAAAGTAGACAAATAGACATTACAACTTCAAAAGGCTACCTAAAACAATGGCTTGCTACAGGATGTGGGAAAATGGTGTTTGTGGCATCACATTTGACAAATACAAACCACATTTCCGATACAGGGAGGCACGTGCTGCGCTTGCTAACTTAAAACTTCTAGGGCTACTTTGGAATGTAGAATTTCTAAAACACAAGAATAAGAAAAACACAGAAATAGAGTTCCATGTCATTCACAAGCCTATAGGAATTGAAAATGTAGAAAAATTTCTAATGAAGCGTTTGGATATAGTGTAAGAAAAACACAGAAATTATAGGAGAGCAACAGTAGCAGTATTCATGCCAGCCCTGCCGACGGTGGTGCTGTAGCTTCTCCGCACATCCTAGGATTGTGCCACCGGTGAGATATAGCAAGAGGAGGAGAAGTGGCACAGAGGAGGTTTGGGTTCCTGTCGGATGGTGTCACCTCGCATGGGTAAGCATCGATGGGTGATGGCAGCGGCGGCACCCCAGTGTGGGCCAGCGGTGGCACCCGACTGCGGCTGCCCCTGGAGGTGGGCGGTGCGGCGGCCCCTGGCGAAGGCCAGCGGGGGGTACTCTAAAAATAGTGTTGTTTTGGCAATATTGGTATTGAAAACATTGTCTTGCAAAGACCAACTAAACACATCTAAATCTAAAATATTGCGGTATCTTCAAATACCATTGTATTGCATCGAGACCATAAAAAAACATAGGTTCCAAACGGGCCCAATCATCCAACCTTAGTTTTAGTTTAACGCCCTATCGAGGCTTGGTTAGGGGCAGGACTATTAACGTTCTGGTGCCAGCAAAGATGCAAATCTTAAGGAAAAAAACAGTGCAAAGCATGTTGTTCATTTCATGTTTACTGTTGTTATGTTCATTGTAGATGAATTACTAATATTCCTTTTGGTTTATAAAGATGCTAAAAATTATCTAGATTTTTCTAACATTATAATAGATAATTTTTAGCATATTTGTAATGTTGTTGTATCTCTTTCTAACATTAAAGAGAATACTAGATTTTTCTTTCATCTTCTCACAGACTTGACAGGTGGGACTGGTGTCACATAATAAGGTTAATTGATGTTAAAGTCTGGTTTGAATTAGAATTTATTCGCAGACAGTAGGAGTAGGACACACGAATTAAAGTGGATGTCCAGGTCATATACAAACTTTGTCCAATTGACACAACCCAAAATTCTCTTAGAGCCAATGGAAATCATCAAAAGTTCGAAACAAAATAACGTAAACAAGATGGCATCACGAAGAGGCGTATGTTTTTTAAGGTTTGGTGCGTCACCCTATGCCATGTATGTCATGCCTCTATCATCTTTCTTATGACTTATTTAGACACAATATGAACAAATTATAGTTGTCATTGGTATTGTACATAAAAGTCGGAAAGATATTGTACATGAAAATCAGGGAAAAACACATTGAACTCACCTATTGGGAAAATGCATAGATATATTGCTCAACACGAGACATGCGCACCAAAACATTATAACTAGATTGTACACTAACAATACACGGCCATTTTTGCTAGTGGAGATTAGCCACATTGTCACCACTGGGTTAAGGCACCAACTAGTGATAACGTGACTAGCACTGCTGGTTGATACATTAAACGGACCAGCTGTGATAGCAATGGCTATCATTATCGCTTATCCAATATCGTTTTTTGCTGACTCCAAGAACAATCGGTTGCCAAACTCAAAACAGCAGGTACAGTGCTGGTGCACGCATGTCGTAGTGACAAATTCAAGACCCAGTTATCTTGGCCATCTCGTCAATTCAACACAATCTATAGGTCCATTGCAATGGCCTTGAGAGCATCTTCAACATAGGGGTATCTATAGGAGAAGCCCAGATCCTTGGCCTTCACCGGAAGAACCTTTTGACCCTCCAACACCTGCAGGCACCGATTGATCGATCAAATTATTGTATTCACATATATATAGAGTTCATTTTATACCCCTAATCTTACCGCATAGTATGAAACCCCTCTGCCTAAATAAAAAATCAGCATATGTCTTCCACAACTATTAAAACCGAGCAAACTACCCCTGCATTAGTTCAAAGCGGTCTTGAGCTAACATGGTGCATGTCTGACATATGGGTCCCACATGTCATAAATGTCCCTCTGCCTCCCTCCCTTTCTACATCACACATGCATGATGCTGGCACGCTACCCTTGCACCTCCTCGATCTCTACACCTCGTCGTGCGAGATCGCTCTCTTTATTCTCCTCTCAGTGCCTTTGACCTGTAGCAAACCACTACTGCCACCCTTTCTTTCCCACCTCCGGGCTTGCACCCTCCGCCGCCCCGATTTCCCAATCCAATGAGTTTGCTCTCGAGTTACCACCTCCAATACCATTACAAACCCATCAGTAGCACAATGGTACCCTTTCCCTTGGCTTCTTCACTTCCCTCTCACTAAAGTGCTGCCACCGTCAGAATCCTTTTAGAGCTACAAGCCTACAACTCATGGTGTGGTGATGCCCTTCGTGCATCACCATTGCCGCATCAAGCTCTGCATGGGGCCACCACCTACGCTTTGAGTTTTATGTGGGCCGCCACTGCCACAAGGCTCACACAGACATGGGAGTACTTCTTCGCAGTATCTAACGGATAGGGTGGAGTGCCAAGTGGTTGAGGAGGGTCAAGGAGTGGATGCACGTGGTCACTACCACCACATCACAGCTAATCACTGCCAAGCCCAGCCCTACCTCTACTCTCGTTATACTACTAATGAACATGGGTGTTGTAGAAATAGGGAAAGGAGGAGAACGAATCATATTACAAGTAGGCCTAATGTTAGTGACATGACACAGAAACCAGGTGATGAGGCTCAAAACACTAATCCGGCTCATGGGGTAGTTTGTGGGTTTTAGGAATTGGGTGATGTAGGATTTCTGGTTTTTCAAGTTCGGAGGTGTTTTCCATGCTCAATGGTGAGCTCAGGGGTAAAAAGGCTACTTATTATGTTGTATGTATAAATATAGGTAGTACAATAAAGCTCATCTAGCCATTCTGATCCACGTATAGAAATAATGTACTAGCTATGCGATGCATTGCAGCAGTAGACGTACCACAAAAGCACCTTCACCAAGCACCGCTTTGAGCGCCAATTCTGGAACCGGTAACCAGGAGGGACGCCCCACGACTCGCCCGAGCCGTTCACACAGCTCTGACAAACGCACCGGATTAGGTGCAGTCCCATTGATTACACCTACCAAATAGAAACCTATTAGGGAAAACCTCAGTAGTTCAAATTGCAATCAATCAAAACTGTACGCCATGTTGAAGAGATCCAGGTGATCTTTAGAACCTCCCACAATACAGTAGTGTCATTGTTGCTCCCTTTGTCAGAAGTCCACTAATGAATACCACAATGCAAGATACACGGTTCTGGTATTGGATAATGGATATCATGCCCAAAAGAGTATACAAGACATTATATTCTTGCTCATCTTTAATTTTTACCATATCAACAAATTAATAGTATACGTCTTGCCAGATAATAGATGTGCATGACAAGATGCAATAGGGAGTGACTTAAGTAGAAATAGCAACTCCTCCAATAAATACATCTGTTCTGTGCCATAGGGTGCTTGCATGGGTTGAAGCATGACCAATCACAACATTAACATATTGGACTTGATAGAATGTACAGTAATTCATGTAAAATAAAAAGGGGATCAAAGAATGTGCATTTTAAGTGCGATCACCTTTGTACGCAGGGTTCAACAGAGATTCGTAGATAAGGTTCACCAGGTCGTCAAGATGAATCCATGAAAACCTAGCAAACAATTAATTGAAGATATACAGCACTAAGTAAGAAGATATATATAGTAGGGGCTAGGGAGTATTACAAAGGCATGGTACAGAATGCCAAAGTCGAATGCTCTAATAACAATCAAAGCCAGCTTCTGGAAAATGGAATTAACCGGATCCCAGCTAATTACATAACAGGTAACATCAAGAAAGAGAGGCAACCATTGGCGTCCTGTCCCCAAAGGACCACCGGCAAACATCAGAAAAAGAGGGATCATCTTTGCTGCAAATGAATTATGGATGAATGAATCAGGTGAGTAATAAGGTACAAATGGGAATGATCCATGAAGAATGATGAAGAAAAGAGAAATGGCCAATGGAAAGGAGTGAAACCCACCAACCTAGAGCACCACCTTCCTTGCCAAGAACAACCCCAATCCGGAGAAGTACGAGCCTAACATCCCTCTGGTTTACTTGGCATGCGGTGGCCTCCCATTCTCTGCATACCTGCACTTTTTACCCACACCGTAGTTTTTTTGAGAAATGCATGGAGTTGGAAAGTGAACGATGCATCATGCCTTACATGAAATTGTCCCTTTTTTTCCACACCAGCATGATATGCTTGATCGGGTAGTGACGGAAAGCTGGAAATTCAAGCTACAACTCATGAACCTAACCTCCGCTAGGTAGTCATTGCCTGATGGACTTGATTCATCGAAGCTACGGGTTTCGCTGGTACCTGCAGCATAAATGTCGATCACTGCATACGTTTCTCTTCAACTACGTACAGATTAAACCGATAGATATCAGTCACAGAAAGATCAAATGGCTAGTTCATGCACGGATGCACCTACATACCATAGTAGCCAACGGCTGTCGCACTCACTAACACTGAGGGTTGAGAACCAGAGTTTCCAGCACGGTTTATGTATTCCACCACCTTCAGCAGTCAAATGTGGAACCTTACTAGTCGAATAGCTAAGTGAGGCAATCCAGGTGAAATAGCTGGCATTAGCATGTTTTGAATTATAGATACGTGCCTTTGATGTAACATTGACCCGGCTCTGTTTAATATCCTGCTTAACCTGCAAGAGGAATTAAAGAGAAGGCAGATGCATGACATGACTGTATGTGTAGACAGAGAATTAATTAACTAATTATCCATACATATGTAGTGATAGTGTACATACTACCTAGCTACCTAGTAGCTACTACTAGTATTTTGTAACAGACGGAATCAGCTGGATGGCGTACCTCCGGTGACCATCTTGTGCTTATGGGCGTGCCTGCCAAGTTGACAACAGCAGAGGAGCCTCTGACGCATGCCTCCCAATCTCCGGCTTCAGCTATTGTGACTCCAGGATAGGTGGAAGCTGCATGCGATGGATTGATCGATCATTTATTTACTTATGAATTAGCATGTGCCCCCTGATAATACTGTAGTCAAGCTCCAGGTGGCAATGGTATATGGTAGTAGTACAGGAGCTGAATGTCTGGATACAAAAAATAATAATCTTACGTACCAGGAAAAACCGATGCGGCCTTGCTGGCAGACCTTGTTAAGACGCAAACCTTGTGATTATCTGCATGATACGAATGATGTGCGTGTGATGAGAGATGTAAATGCAATGCAACGGATGAGGAAAGCAGAGCAGAGCAGACCCGATAGAAGCTTCTGAACCAATCTGCGTCCAATGAAACCTGTGGCTCCAGTGATGGAAACAGTCATGGGAGGCTGCTCAGAGTTGAGTCCGGCGCAGCGCAGGCGCAGGCGCAGAAGCCTCCGCGTTGTCGAGCTCGGCCTCGGCCTCAGCTCCAGCTCAAGATTCAGCTTCAGAAGTGGGGTGGTGGGGAAACCCATGGCCGCGGCAGGCGAGCAATCCAATCCAAGGAGCGCTCTCTTCTCTCTCTCTCTCTCTCAGATATCGGATCCCTGGCCCCTGGCCCCCTACTCCAATCTCAAATCTCCATGGTGCATGCCGCCTGCGTTGCGTTGCGTGGACCGGCGAGCGGCGAGGGCTTCCGGCCGGCTCCACCTTCAATTTGGTTGGTTGGATAAGGCAGAGCCGACCACCGACCGTTCGCGCTTGCACTCGCGTACCAATTAAGTTAAGCCACGTGCCTGACCGCCCGTGCACCCAACATTTTCTATATTTTATTTTATTAATAATTCCATTTAGTAATAAATCAAATGACAACAAAATAAACGATAATTTGTTAAAATTTTTGAACAAGACGAACGTTTTGGGAAAAAAAATCAACCGCCTTAGCACTAATTTTTCATGTGCGGAGTTGTTTTTAAGTATGTAATATATTCCATCTTCGAAATTTTGTCGCCAACTAGATCATTCTGAATACGATATCCAGTCAATTATATTTGACGTTTCAAGCAAAAAAAAACAACAAAACAAAACTATGTATTATTCTGTCTTTCATTATTTTTTACTAGAAACTCATCAGACCTACAATTAAATCCTAAAAATAACATCTAATTGAGCTAAAAATTGTAACTAAGTTAACTAGATCAATAAACATGTAAAATGAATGATAACTCCAATTTTTGCATGAAAAAATTAGAGCTATAAATTAGTTTACCTTGAAATTTGGAAGATTTCATAGAGTTCATTGTAAATATATGCCCCGAATTGATGCCATATTAAAGAAATGCCGGCCTCCAATCGAGTTTCATGCTCAAACTTGTGCGTGATGATATGTGGATATATGTTAACCTATCTCGTGATTTTCTAAAACTATATATTTATTATCAATTTTTTCGTAGGAAAACACCGAATTTATAGTGGAACCTAAAAATAATATAAGTTTGCTTGAAAAATATAACTAGGTTACCTAGTTCAATAAAAACGGTGTGAAATGAAGGATATTTTCATATGAAAAAGATAAAGTTCACTATTCATCACCTGTGATTTCGAAGCATTCGTTATGAATGTATTGATATGTGTTGACGTATCGACATATATGGTGTTGTAAAATAAATAAATATATATATATATATATGCATATTTTTAGGCTACAAGAGATTATTTAACCCAAAAACACTTTGAAAAACACTTTTACTAGGGTGGTAAGGTAATTTGAACATTACAAAGAATTGAGGGAGACATGTTGTTTGACCTTGCAATTTGAGGTGGGAACATGGACTCCGTCGATAGTTATACAACAGCAGGGGACATATTTCGTGATGGCTGCAATTTACTCTCATCAAAATTGTAATCCTCGTCGAAATAGGCTATTTTCATGGTAAGGTAACAATTTTCATGGCGGTTTTACGAACACGTTCGTGAAATAAAAAAACTCATGGGGCTTTAATACTACCCTCATTAATTACTATTTCGCTAGGGTTGTTGGACTGCCTTTGTAAGAAAAATGGGTCCCGGGCCTCGTGCATAATTGTCCACTGCGATTTTGGTGGTTGAAGTGACAACATGTACCTTTTGGGACTAATGTAGTACAAGTATATCTGTTTAAGATTCTCTCAAAGGACGGATTAAAGAGCAAATAAAAAATCCAAGACATCAACAATCAAATCCATGAAGTCCTAATACGGTGGCCTCGCTGGCCAGATTTTTGAACACACCGTACAGTTTAGTGATGCACATTGGACGGTCCAGAGAGAAGGAAAATGCCACCAATTAAAGATCAAGACTCTGTACAAAATACACGCACTAAACGGTCCGATGTACACACACCGCACCGGACAGAAGCGACGGAAGACAAGAAGGAGCGACCGTGTGCAAAATGCATGCACCAAACAGTAGAGACATGTAACAATTCAAGACCTGGATGTCTACACACACTAGATTGTCCAGTGTGTACCGCAATTGTTAAATAAAAATCCAACGGTCGACTCCAGCGTCTAGTTTGGGTGTACACACCGAATAGTCCGGTGGTGTACACACTGGACGGTACGGTGAGAACGGTTTGCAAGCTACAGGTTTCTCCCAAGGGCTAGTCTAGATTTGGCTATTTATACCCTCTTACCCGACTTTCACTTATGGTCAGTGACTTCTGAGTTCATTGTAATGTTGAGACACATTCTTAAGAGCCCAATTCATCAAGATAGCCAATAGTGTACACTTAGGCATAGCTAGTGCTTGCGAACTCTTGCTGCCTTTATTAGCGCATACGGTTGCGACTAAGTGTATAGCCTTTAGTCTTGCAAGACCCTCTGTATTGTGGAGTGGCTGCCATCTTGTTTGTGAGGGGGAGGAAGGCGCTCAGGGTTTTGGCCAATGCTCACCTTAGTAGAGATAGCGGTGAGTATCCATGAGAGGCCCACGGAAGACCTCACTTGAGAACGAATGTGCACCAAGGATATCCAGAGTTACCCGACCGGAAAGCTTGACCCTTGTGCGGGTCACCTTGCCAACCTCGATCTTTTCACAGATTTAGTCCTTGCACGGACTAAGCGAGAACAGGGTCTTGAGAGGGGCTCCAAACGAGTACCAGAGGGAAGGTTTGTGTGCCTTCTCGATACCTCGGAAAAAATATCTGTATTTCCAATTTATGCCATCGGCGCCATCATCTTCGGGAGTTTACATATTTCTACCTAACTCTTTAGCCTCAGCATTTACATTTTTCAACTATGTGATTGCTTTTCTATACTAGCTCGATAAGTTACTAAGTTTTATGTGGAACTAGGTTGCAAAACTTATTTTCAATAGAGTTAGCAATACCTAGCAAAACCTTAGTGCACATATTATATTTCTATGTTGCATAGGTTTTGATAAGTTGTTTTTAAAGCCTTAATTTTTTAAACCCTAATTCACCTCGCTTCTATGCGTCTCGTTCAACCCTCACGTTTTTTTTTTCATAGCAGTTTTGTTACAGATCTCACAAAAAAAACATCACTCTTTTGAATTTTTTATTTTCTATTTGTAAAAGTAACTTGATAGGGTTGGCTCTAGGGAACGAAACTCTAGGTGCAATGGTAATTAAAGAACATTAGACACACCAATGTGCCTCACCTCTTTTTTTTTACCAACATACAAGAACACGGAGTGACAAATCAACATGGGCTTCGTGGAGCACCACGGTTGAGGAAATGGACATTCACATCGCACCCTCTTCTGCATGCTGACCCACGTTGAGGCAGAGGAGAGCGGAAGAAGATTGCTGAAAGCAACGCGGCAAAACAAGATGGAGGCAGGAACAATGAGAGAGGTGCAGAAGCCGGACCATAGAGGGAAAGAAGCTTCAGACCCCCCCCCCCCCTCCCCCCCCCACCACAATTTTGCGGGAACACAGTTCATTCGGTAGAGAACCTGTGCTTATTTGGTACCCCATCTCATAATAATAATAATAATTTATTATTATTATTATTATAATAAATAGGCGATACATCGCTCGTTGCTGTGGAAATTTTTAAACTAGTTTTTAAAGTGAACTTTGCAGGTAGACTATACGGTGATTGCATGACAACATTTTTAAGACATTCATCTTAGTTGAGATAGGTCGACTCTTAAATGATTGATCAATTGTGTGTCTTTTATGCGGAAATTTTACAGCGAAGTACTCGCAATGACTAATAGTTGCATGCATGGATATTATTAGCCACAGAATATCAATGCTAGACATCAACGAAGAGTCCTAGTGGCTGGTGATATGACTTCTAAAATAGTGGGCTCATAGATAACATGGATAGTTACGAGTTAAGAGAAATAGAATTAGTGATCCACAGTGGGTTGTGCTTATATACGTTACGTTTTTAAGACAAATTAGTAAGATATGATACTTGTGCCACTAATTAAGATAGCCATATTTTTTATCTATTTATATCTATATATGAAATCCACTCAAAATCATTAATTTCCAATTCTCTTAATCCTCGACCTATCCACGTCTCTTCTGGTTTTACGACAAGTGGACCAACGAAACGCAGAATCTCATGCGTCAACATTCTACAGCCACTAGATTGTCTCACGTTTGCTTGATCCTACCGTCCACCCGGCAACCTACCTACATGGCACCTTCGTCTGCCTCTCGCGTGAACCAACTCCTTCTGCCCTCTTTAATGATCTTGAAGAAGAACCGAACAGTCATACATGGCACCTTGGCCTGCCTCTCGAATGAGCCCACCCCTCCTTCCGTGTGAACCCACTCTTCATTCGTCCTCTTCTAAGACTATCCCAATGAGATGTATAGAAGAGAGATATATAATACAAATCGATACTATAACGCTGCTGTAAATAAAACAAAAAAAAATTAGAATAATAAATAAATAAATAGTTGATAGACATCCATTTTTCACGTGTCTTTGGGACAACCTAATGATCTTAAGAGGAACCGAACAGGCATACATGGCACCTTGGCCTGCCTCTCGAATGAGCCCACCCCTCCTTCCGTCCTCTGTAATGATCTCGAAGATGAACCGAACAGGCAGCAGCATTATCACCTCGGAAGAGTCTCCTCGCATGGCCGTAGCCTCTTACCTTTGGATCCTCGCATGGCCGGTCGGCTCCTGAGATCGAGTCCAGCAGCTGGTGCGTATTTCCATTATACATTGTTTTAATTTTTTTTCTGTAAACAGTATCGATACAGTGTCGTTTTGTACTACACACCTAATTTTTACTTTACTGCTGGTGTTGGGCACCACCCGTGCAGTTTCGCAGCTCACACGAGATTCAGTGTCGCAGCCTTTGTTATTCTGGACTTTCTTGGGCTTCTGGCCATATTGCTGCCGTTCATGCACGAGTCGTACTGATGGTGTGGCCTCCATCAAGAATTCAGCGACGACGAACCAAGCTCTAGATGGTTGTGTTTGTACGTAGATGGTGGATCCACACAAGAAAATTACCGATCTACAGCGGCGCCTGTGGGCACCGGCCCCTAGAGTAGATTTCTAACTAGGCAGGCGGTTCTGGATGGGATAATTTGAAATTTTTGGCTGGTAACATAATTTATTGGTGTCCACCAGTAAAACTGGGAAAACTGAAATTTCAGAAATTTTTCGCTAAAAAATCGAACCCGCCGCAGAGAGGGGATGGCGTGATGAAGGCTATGCTGTCTTTACTGGCTCAGCTCTTCCTGCTGTGGACTCCTATCCTCTGTTTCCATTCTCTGTTTTCTTCACTCTGAATTTTCATTTGCAGATGAACCAGAATTTCAGATTACGAGCATTGGCAGGCAGTTTGGCTGCCAAGCCTCTTTTTCTTCGCAGGACAGCATCTATTTCGAACCACCCAATTCCGGTAATGACTCATTGAAGAGATATCACGTCTGATTATTTTTTTTCTAATTTGATTATATGTTACTCCGTAACATTTTGGTTAATTTTGGTCGATTTCACTTTGGGCTCCCACACGTTCTTTAGAAGATATCCAGAAAGAAAAAAAATTGGACAAAAGTTGTATTGGCAGGACTCAACAAAGATTTAAATAAGATGTACAAGTACAACCAATTGCAAGAAGAGATTCTTAAGCATTACTTTCCCGTCAGTGGGCATACAGGCTATGCCAGTCTCATTATAGAGCCATTTTCCTTTACAAAAAATTCCAAAAGTTACCTTTAGTACCTCAGTAGCTTCAACCTATTGTCTACATTGGTCTCCTTATATATTGTTCATGTGCTCAATGCCTTATATACTCCAAATCCATTCAAATATGTTTGTCTCTCATGAAAAAGGACTCAATGTACCTGGTTGAGTGGCGTTGCTAACATTCTTCTCGATTTCCAGTCCAATTAATTCGTCCACCCGCCCAGCCCACCTGGTAGATGACCAACAAACACTGTCCTTCCTAAGATATCTTATGAGGCATACTCAGGAAACTGTATGTCCAAAGAATCACCTTGCACTTTGGTCTATTGGTTAATCAAACATCATCCCAAATCATTTATTATGTGTGCTCAATCGATGCAGGTTGCTATTCTTCCTCCTTGCAGTATATGTGCTATGATGTTATCTGATGTTCTACTGCATCTCTTAGCACTTTCCCTTTGCTTTTGTCGAACAGGTCAGGCTCAAAATTCTTTGGGTGGTTCTAGTAACGAGCTAAAACTTTTTATCCTGCACAGTTGTGTACTAGAGAGACTCAGAGAGAGTTTCAGTTTTCGAATCCATAAGCATACTTTAGCTTCACAGAATATGTATACATGCCAACTCTTCATCCCACTTTGCTTGTTGTAATTTTATAGAACCTTACCATTTGAACTTAAATGTGGCTGGCAAGTACTACAAATGTGACACCATCCCTATTAATTCATCAATCATAATTTGTCATACGTATCCTCTCTTTTTTTCCTTTTTCATTATCTTTGTTTCTTATGCAGCCATTTAATGACACTAATAAAATTCCATGACAACCAAGATCTATCATTTCTTTACCTTCGGAATAACACTTCCATCAAGGGGATCTTTTTTGATATTACACGATCAAGTTGTCTTCTTTCGATTATATTGCATACACTATTTATTTAAATTTGTGTTCTTTGAAACACTTTCAAAAGTTTCTACAGCAACGCACAGGGTATCACCTAGTTCAATATATGCATGGTACCTTATCATTTTCATAAATGAATCTCTGTAACAACAGTTAGCAACAATTATTGTGGGACAAATTTTAAATTCTAAAACTACTCTTGTCACGGTGTGATGGAGGGAATGCCCAGAAGCTGTTCTCTTTTTTTTGTCATTATGATTCCAAATAGGGCTACTTTTTCGCCAAATATGACGTTTGTATTGACTGTGTTTTCCGTTGTTATTATGTTCGTTGAATGACATTTATGCAAAGAACTACTACCAATATCTAATTATAGTCCTTGAACACCAAAATTAAATATGTTTGACCATTTAGCTTTTGAGAGAGGGCAGTTTCCGTCCTCTAGCCATATTCAAAGATAGTGCCTTTTTTGAAAATATATAACATGATTTAATATATAAAAATACTATAACTAACTTATTTTAAATTTGAAAACTTATAAACCAGTACTGAATTAAAATGCAATAGTCATAATTTGTTCACCGAGGGTTTTCCTTAAGGCCCCTTTGGAACAAATTTTTTTTTCTATTCCTACATTTTTTCTATGTTTTTAAACTAATTTCTATAAAATTCATATATCAATTCTGTGAAATTCATGCGTTTTAAAGCGGCCCTAATTCGTGAGGCTTCTTTCTCTCTCATCCCGGACTGTACCGTAGGAAACCTTTTTCATTTTTCGGTTCACTTTCTCGACGGAGCCGGGCCCCACTGTCCACACTTTTATGGCGCATCGCATTTGGCCGCTGTCTACCAACTTCTATTCACTGAGGAGTGAGGACAGTTGAGGAGGCGAGGGCCACAAGACAAGCAGCTAGCTTTGGCTTTCCCTTCCTCGATCCCCTTCCCTTCTCTGTCGGGGGCAGCAGAGCAGAATGCGGAGATTCTGCATCTCCAAGCTTGTGTGTGTCTGGATGCTGATGCTGCTGCTGCTGGGGCTAGGAGGCGTATCCCCTGCAAAGATCGATGGTACGTACCGTAAATCTCTTCTACTCTGGAGCTGCTGGAGTGAGCTGGTGTGATGGGTTGGCCGGGGGTGGCTGGCACTGGCAGGAAACCCGGCGAACGACCTTGTGGCGCTCATAAACGGCAAGATCAGGGCGGCGAGCAAGCTGCCTGCGCTGCACAACAGCGCCGGCCTGGGGTGCATGGCGCTGCAGTACATCTCCGAGTGCATGGCCACGGGCGCCGCCGCCTGCAGCAGCGACAACACGGTGGCGTGCCAGCAGCCCCCCGAGGCCCACATCACGGAGGTGTACGCCGCCAACTGCGCCGTGGAGCTCCCCACGGTGGACGTCATCTCAGGCCGCCTCATCGGCTGCCACCGGGACCGCGCCGGCCCCGATGACGCGTTGCAGGCCGTGCTGGCTGCCTCAGGCTCAGCCACCGGCAACAGCACCGGTGCGCTGTCGGTGATCCGCGGCAAGGACCACACCCAGGTGGGCGCCGGCTTCGACAGGGCGCACCGGCGCGGGCCCTTCTTCTGGTGCCTCCTATTCAGCAACGGCAGCGCAAACTCAACCTTCCTGCTGGAGGCCGGCGGCAAGGGCATCAGGCAGACCCACGGCTGCTTCAGCGCTCCAGATCGGGCCTCCTGCAGCAATGCCGCCGCGCCCACGAGGCCCCGGAGCCTCGTCATCTCCACCACAGCGGCGGCCCTCCTTCTCCTCCTCTTCCGTCTCCCTCTCTCCTACTAGTTGCAGCGCCAAGATAAGAACTATTACTGGTCTTGATATGGTAGCTATGCTGCTTAATTTGATTCTTCAGCCAACGGAGGAAAGCTATACAGCAACGTGTGTTTTAGGGGATCTAGCACTCAAAATTTTCAACCAATCTAAATGCCATCTCACGCTCCAACTCCGGCGAGATTAAAGTTTGGGGGGTTAAGAGGTGGGGTTTGGGGGGGAGGGGGTTACCTGCATCTCTAGACTTAGAAGAGGTGGCCGATGAGACCGGTAGACGGGGCTGTGAGGCAGCGGGGTGCCACCCACTGCGAGGATGGAGGATGGTGGTTGAGTGGTGCGGAGACGGGGGCGTCAATTCCACCTCGGTTAGTGTTGGTTGCGGAGGCGGCGAGGATGCCGCCGGAGCTGGGGAAGGCGGTGGCGGCAAAGGAGCCGGGCGAGTTCGGGTGGTGGCGGATCTAGCATCGGGAGCTGTGCAGGAGACGAGTGGGCAGCGGTGGAGGCGGGGGCGAGGAGGCGCGGTGCGGAGACACTGACGGCGGCAAGGAGGAGGCGCGCAGTGTGGGGAGCGAGAAAGAGATCATGACCGTCTATTTTAGATCTAAAAATCGTGTGTTGAGAGTCATAAAACACTTAGGCCTCTTTGGAACAAATGAAATTTTTTCTGTTGCTGTGTTTTTAAACTGATTTTTATGAAATTTCTGTGCTAATTCTGTAAAATTTCTGCGCTCCAAATGGACCCTTAGAACGTCCGGTATACAGTCGAGTACACATACTCTTTGAGTTCCTTTTCCTACCGTATTACAAGCTGCAACTGAAAATCGAAGGGACGTCAAGATTACTGTTGACAACCGTCAAAAACTGAAGCTCCAACCAAGCTCGTGGGGGGCGCCGTCGGCTTTCATTTCCTGCATATTTCGAATGAAATTTGGTGCTTAATCTCCGAAATGACGCGGGCATGGATCTAAGCAGCAACTAGAGGAGGGACAAGGAGTCGAGTGGGGAAAGTTTTAGAGTAAATTTCATATATATCATTAAAAATTATAACGATCTATGTGTTATAGAAAATTATGCATCCTTTCAACACCATGGGTTTTAAATTTTGCATCTCTTCAATGCCATCGCCATTACTTTGAGTGAGACGGGGTTAACTTTGTGTGCATCACTATAAAATCTAATGTTTACAGGGGTTTTTTGTAGATTGACCAAGACACAAGGAAAAGAAAGAGATTTACCATATCTGTTAGGGGGATTTGTACAAAGTGACCTTCTTCAACCTCACGGGATTTGTACACATCTGTGCAATCGGCCTGGCTCCGCGGCTACGACAGCCAATCACACGGTATGTCACATGGGGGGATTCAACTCAAGGAGGGAAGGCTGAGGTAGGCGCGGCGCGTGACGCGCGGGCACGGAGGTCCTCCAGCGCGGCGACAGCGCGCACGAGCCGGCTGAGGCGCTGAGCCGCCGCCTCCCCGCGACGCGCTCGCGTGCCCGAGCACCGCCGCCACCGAGTAGCTCGTGTGATGCGGGCAGACAAACGCACCGTCCAATGAGGTGAGACCGACGCCATGCTGCCGCTGGAGGCCAGCGATCGGCTTTGGAGCCTCCCGCTGCCCGTGTTGCCAAGACCGACCACGAGGGCTCCCACGCCGCGGAGCTCTTCGTGCACGAGAGGGCCCAGGAGCTCTTCACCGCAGTGCGCGAGTTCCTGTCTGAGTCCGCTCACGCCTGTCGCGTCGCGCTGACGCCATGACACAAGTCGTCGTACTGCGGCGCAGGCGCGAACGGGTCGGGCACGCGGAATAGCATCTCCACCACGCCGGGGAACGCGCGCTGCCGCCGCGGCCTCCGCTGCTGGTGGTGGGAGGCGCTAGGCCTCGTCCCCGGCTTCGACGAGGCGACGCGGTCGAGGAGGGCGTCGCCGGAGATGGGTGGCGGCGCTGGAGGCCGCGGTCGACGGACTGGGCGGGGGCGTCGGGCTCGCCGCGGTCGTCGGGCCTGGGGCGGTACCGCAATAGACCACCGGCACCTCTGGCAGTTTTGACGCCGTTCCGAAGAACTCGACGGCAGTGACACTGGAGGATGAGAAATTAAAACCGATAGAATTGAAGGGCACGTAGAAGATTGTTATAATTTATGCCAGTTGTAGGGAATGTGGGGTGGAAGAAAAGGATAAGGTTCTCCCCACAATGGGTTATCGGGTCCTAGACGGGTTTAAATGGAAACGATTTCTTGTACTAATCAATCAAAACACATAGATTTCGGGGAAGGAATGCAAGTATAAACAGTTTATTATCATAGTTCTTGACGATTATTATAATTATTTTAGAATTTTAAATTTTAATCCGAATGTGATCGAAAATATAAATGAAATCACTATTGGTATACCTCTGAAAACGAGAAAAATGTCCGAACTTTAGCGGATTTCGTTCGAAACATATAACCCTAGGTCTACATCTCCTCCTTGATGGCCAGCTAGGTTTGCTGTTGCATCATCCTGCGCCTAGGTACAGCGAGTCTAACTCAACTGATTAGATAGGAGGATCGGAGTGCCATAAACCTAGCTATCAAAGTTTGAGTCATCTCAACTCAGATTTAGGTCTCTATTTTTTCTTATGAAAAACACATAGTCCCTCCTAGATCGAGTCTCATTTTTTATGACCTAGCCCCCTCCCCCTAGATTGGGCCTCATTTCTATCTTCTTATTTCTTCATCTTTTCTTCTTTATATTATTTATTCACGTAAAGATATTGTTGGGGGCAAATGAGGGGGGCTCCATTGTCTAGACATCAAGGATTTTGTTCTACAAATCATGTCTCCTAGTGAAAATGATTCATCCATTACTTACTATAGTTGAACCATATTGTGCGAATTGGCTCTGATGCATATCTTCTGATTGAGAAAACACCTAGTGCATCCTAGATTGAATCCCATTTTTTATCACCTAGTCTCTCCTAGATTGGGACTCTTTTTTTTATCTTGGACCTAGACATCAAGAATCTTGGTCTACAAAGCAAGTCTCATAGTGAAACTAATTCATGGATTACTTATTGAGCTGAATCATCTTATGTGAATTGGGTCCGAAAAGGAGGTGCACATGTTTTATTTAGGGGTGTCTATCATTTGTCGGGGCATCTAGAAGTGGGCAGAATAGAGAACCTATTTCGACAAAAGATGATTAAACACCCAAGAGAATCCCATTTTACAATCTTAAATTATCACAGCAGTACGATTTCTAACCCTGAATTCTGAAACTGAGCTAGGGCCCCTAAACTAACCAAACTAGACGGAACACCCTCATGGCCATGGTGAAAGTGGTATTAAAGGGTGGTTTCCTATTTTTAAAATAACAAATCCTTATTTAATATCTAACAGTTCATAATTAGTTTATTTTATATCAAAAAATATGGAACATTTACCAATTTTTGTCTAAAATATAATCTATCTATATGTGATCTATTTGGAGATATTTAGAACTTATTTATTCCTATGTATGTGTTTTATTACTCTAAACCGAACATTAGAAATAGGAACGAGTATGTTCTAAAAATCTTCAAATAGAGCACAAATAGATAGATTATATTTGTAGAGATTATTTGGTACACGTTTCACATTTTTCCAATTAAAATGAATCAATTGGGATTTTTTAGAGATTAAACAAGGTTTTATTATTTTAAAAATTAGAAAACCACCATATGAAACTGCTTTCGACATGGAAGCGGGTATTTCACCCAGTTTGGTTAATTCAGGAGGCATTGACTACCCGGTTTCGTAATTCAAGTTTGAGAATCGGATGATCACAATAATTAGATGTCATAAAACAGACTTTTCCCTAAACACCCTTGTAAGAATGTTTTGAATGTGTGCTTCTTCCAAGAATCTCGGTCCACATAGGTGGACGAGGTCCACCATATACCCATCCTCTCTCTCTTTTATTTTAGATTATGTTGTGGAGCCTAATTTGGTCCATATCTTGTTTCTCTCTAAAATATTTTTTATTTATTTATATTCTTTCGATGATATGAATATTATCATTCTAAACATTGAATATTCTCAACTATTTAATTCATTAATGTAGAATGTTCCTTTTTGTAAAGTTAAATATTTTTCTTGTGAAGGAGGAATATCATATGATTATGTTTTTCTAGAATATTCTTCTTGTGAAGGTATAATATTTAGTTTATTATAAGGTAGAATATTTCTTATTTTTCTTTATTAATGTAGAACATTTTTCGATAGTGAAGTAAGAATATTTTTAAGGTAGAATATTGTATTTCTAAATCTAAACATATAATAGAATATTTCAATAGTGAAGTTAGAATATTTTTATGGCACACTAGAACAAAGGTATCACTAATTTAATTTTTTTTATAAATATAAAATTTATATTTTATAAATAAATCATGTGAATTTTAAAGTAGATATAGGCAAAATCATATATTTATTAGAATTGCAAAAAATCAAAATGGGGAAGGGGTGCATGGGCGCATTTTTCTCCTTATTTACATACAAAATGTTGGCTGGGTTTTATAAGAATTAGGTAATTTCCTGGACGTTGATGTGGGATTTTAAAAGTGATTTTAGACATTTTCTTGAAGAAAGAAAGGGTACTAAAATTAATTATTATTCGGTGGTGAAGAAATAGAACAACGGAACTACACTGGTCTATTCCTGCTTGACCTCTGGAAATTGTTCTAATAAACCCATGTAAATAAATAGCTAAAA
Source organism: Paspalum vaginatum (assembly GCA_030272315.1). NCBI lineage: Eukaryota > Viridiplantae > Streptophyta > Magnoliopsida > Poales > Poaceae > Paspalum > Paspalum vaginatum. Next base: position 54,723 of record CM059015.1, read on the forward strand.
CGGTTTGTGGAGTGAGCATTTCATTATGATGCCAACAACATAGCTAAGGATGGCAGCTTATTATATCTTTTCAGTAAACTTACTAACAATATGTGAATCAAAGAACAGAAAAGAGAGGACTCCAGTTACAAGTACATTTTTTCCTGCAGGTTGTACAAATCAGTTTTCTTCTAGAGAATAAAATGCAAGTGATCTTATTCGTGAAGTCTGACATGCATTACTCTCTCACCCTGCTAATGAAAAAAATAATGTGGGGATCCAGAGGGCAACTCAGAATTAGCGTCAGAAAACAGAAAAGAGAGATAAATCTGATTAAAATTAATAGGGGACTATTACATAATTGATTGGGAAATAAAGTCTTCATATATGAAACTGTAAGGCATCCCATAGAACGAAGTGTAACTCCATCAATCCATGAAGGAACACATGATATAGGGAGCATGAATTGCAAGATGTGACAAAAGCTTGATGATCGAGTGTATTTGAATACATGTGGGTGAGGGAGGAAAAGCAAAATACACAGTGAATAATAAACTGATGTTAAGAATGACTTAACATGTATTCGACGGTCATTTTGTAAGTAGGAATTTAGGAATTTCATCCTCATTGAAAAAACAAATAACATGTGGGAAGTAGGATTCACTTCAATAATGAAGCAATTAAAAACTTGTAGACAGATATTGGACCATCGGAATCTATAGCAGGACACGTCAGATAAAATACCATTGGATAAATGAAGAGTGCAAGGATCGGTGTGGTAGGGGTAGGGTCTAGAAGAAACTAAGAAATCGTACCGCATCCTAGGGAATAAAGGTACGCGATGGTAGAAATCATATGCCTGGTATTTGTTTGCAAGATGGCTATGCCTAATAAATTTCTTCAAGTATTGGCTAATTGATGATAGCATTGTTAGAAAGTGGGATATGGTATATTGAAGGACACAAAGGTACTAATGTTATAGGGACGGAGATGATCAAATATAATGGACATAATTTTGCAGGTGATGTGGCTCAACGTGAAAGCAGTTTTATAGCAATTAATGACTTTAACAGCCTCCATCATTGTAACACCCCAAAATCGATAACCAAAAATCACCAAACAAATCACGTGGATTTTCAAAACGATTTAAAAAATGCATCATCATTCTACCTTTCCAACACCATTCCGCCCTAAGTTCTTTTCCGAAGCTGCCCCTTTCATTTTCCTCACACCGCCCTTTCCCAAAAATCAAATTCAAACCCAACCATCAAAACCAGAAAAAGAAAAAGGCCAAATGGCCAAGTGGGCCACTTTCCATCCTCTCCTCCTTCTCCCCCTAGGCCCACACAGGCCCACCCTATTCTCCCTCGCTCGGCCCAGTCGCCAATCCGGCCCAAGCGTCGCACCCTCCCTCTCCCTCTGCCAGCCAGGGCCCACACGCCAGCGCGTCCCCCCTCTCACTAGAGCTCGACCCCGCCTGCCTCCTCTACCTCGCTAGCAGGGCGGCAAGCCGCCATGCCAACGATGCACATGCCCAGCTCGCCTTGATGTCACGCACCGCACCACCGGGATTCTCGTTGCTGCACGATGCCACCCGAGCATCCCGCCGCCTCGGTCCCGCGTACAAATGTCGGGCCAGACCCGCCTTCACTCCGTCATGTATCACCACCACAGCGAAGTTAGGCGGCCACATCACCGCCGCATTCACCCCCCTCCCTGGAGCTACACCATCGCCTCATGCACCAGTCGCACTGTGCCGGCCATGCTTGCCCCACCACCGCTGTCCTTGCTGCCACGACGCACGTGCACCCGCCGCGCGCCCAGCCAAGCTGCTCCATCGCGGCCACCCTCGTCGTCGCCATAAAAGGTGGCGTCCACCCCGGCCGTCTTCGCGCCGCACACACTCACACACACGTCCACTCCTCTCCTCGCCGGAGTACTCACAGTGGGTTAATCCATGGAGGAAGACTCTGCCATGAACCACCTTGCCGCTACCCAAATCCGTCCCCCTCCAATAGCTCCCTCCCCAAATTGGGGTAGGCATGGGCTCCACTGCCCCTGCATGCACCTCCTCCCTCTCTTCCCTGGCCGAAGCCGTGCCGGCAGAGCCGGAGCGCTGCCGCGCCACGGCACACACCTCGCCGGCGCTCTGGTCGAACGCCACCAGAGCCGCCTACTACACCTTTCACCACCACCCACACACTCGCCCTGACCCCCTCTGTCTCCCCGGCCTGTCCTCGTCGCTGGAACTGGGCCACCGGCGAGGCGCAGGCGCGAGCGCTGTCCGGTTCGGCCGAGCCGACCGCGACGCCGCCTTCCTCCCATCATTTTCCCCGTGTGAGCCTGACGCATAGGGTCCACTCACCACCGTCGTCGCGCCGTCGCGGCCAGTAGGCTAGCCCAACGAGGCCAACGGCGCAACAGCGGGCCGACCGGGCGTAGAGAAAAGATGGGTCGCGTGGTGTTTTGGCCCGCGAAGCCTTTTTTTCCTTTTTCCATTCCGATTTATGAGTTTTTTTTTCTAAAGAAATTCATATCCCGGCTATCCAGACTCGGAATCCAGCAGTTCTTTCACAAAAAATTCTTCTAAAATCATCCTCTACCTGACCATGTCCTTTGCATAGCTTTTTTAGGATATTTGATTGTCATTTTATGTATGTTTTTGTTTGTGTATGCGTAGATACCGTTCCCGAGGAGACCCACGAACCCGACGTGACCGTGCCGGACCAAGAGCCCGAGGAGCCAAACGTTGACCTCCGCTGTCACGAAAACCCCAACGACGGCAAGTCTACTGAAATCCTTTGATGCATAAACTCCCTAGTCTTTACAAAAACAATCCTTACCTTGTCAACTATAAAACTTGCATTGTTTTGCTAGCTAAGGTCAAACATGGTAGGATAGCCACCTGAACCAATCTTAGACTTAGTGCGCTTAGGAGGGATCGCTCATTCAATATTATATACATTAATCTTGTTGTGGGGAGCTTGGGTTGGAAGCGGGTTGGTGTGCATTTGCGAAAACATGGGGAGAGCTCGGGTACCGTTCTCACGGTTACACTGGGGCTCGGCCTCGCGGAGAGGACCGAGCGGCTTTTGGGGAAGCTCTGCCCTTCTAAGGACCGAGTTGGAGTCTCATCTTGCCTAACTCCTTATCATGCAACCACTCGATGTTGTATGTGGCAACACTGGGCCAGAACCCGCAAGGAACAACCAGCCGATACCCGTAGGCTGGGTAGCACTGGGGGACTGAGAATGGTGGAAGTCGCATGTCTGCTGGCACTGAGGCGATGTCCCATGTCTGGTGGCACTGAGGCAACAGGGATCTCATGTCTCTCAATTGGTTGAGGTCGGGGAATACTTGTGGGGGTAGAGCCCTAAGCGGAAAGGGCCTCATGGCAATGAGGGTCCGAACCAAACTTATGGGTAAAGTGTGCACCTCTGGCCAGAGTATATATAAACATATCCGGATAGTCCGTTGTCTACTGGTATGGACGTATTACGGCTTGGTTTCTACCACTAGCGATTTATAAAATTCGGTGTGGGCTTGGTTGGGTGAAAACGGTGTTTTGGAAGCTACGGGCGTGGCCCGGTAGCAGTGGAGAAAACTTTTGGCCTGCGAACCATGAGACGGTGGACCAACAAGTCCAGTGGCACCCATCCTTTGGAAAAAGTGTTTTTTGAAATTAAAATTGTGAACCTCTAAACAAGTTTTCTGCAAAATAACCTAAACTCCACAAATCCCTTGCATATAGAAATAAGCTATTATCCCGTTTTCTTATGGAGGAAAGTAGGCTTGCAGACTACGATTATACTCACCCTTGCTATATCTATGATTGAAGCCATCTTCAGCTAGGTCATGGTCCTATCTCCAACTTAGCCTGTGGCATTAGGCAATAAAGACGGTTCCGTTGTATCTTGTTTTATTTCCAATTTATGTAATCTGGTTTGTAATCGTTAAGTCAGACTCTGTACTGCTTGAATAAATGTGTTGCTAGCCTCCTAGGACTAACATTTGCATCACATTTGAGTTCCCACGAGAATGGGGCGCTTCAATCATAACTATATATGATGGGAAAGGTTTTATATGAAATTGTTTGGTGAAACATTTTTTTCTCTTATTCTTTTAGAACAAATAGCTGGGATACCCAAGAAAATGCATGCTCTACTCGAATAGAAAATCGTTCCGCTAGCAAGTGCTTGAATTTTGAATTTGTACTTGTGTAGATATAGCATGCGTAGTTCTTCATTGAGTAGATCAGTAGATGGTGAGGAGCAAAGTCCTGCTGACAAATTAATCACTAGCTAATACTAGAACGAGAATTAATGAAGGCACACCTCGACCTTATAATAATTAATTCACAGTAGATAGATAGATACAGTACTATGGTTTGTTATTGACGCGCCTGCAGTTGGCTCGCACCTCGTCGCCTCCGTTGAGCGCGGCCATCCTTAGCATGGACTTGGCGAAGGCCCTGAAGAAGGCCTCCTGCGAGGCGGCGAAGAGCGCCACGAAGGCGCGCGTCTTGGGGTGCGTCAGCAGCGCCTCGTCGGATGAGAGCAGGCCCCGCCCGACCTGCAGCATCCGGTAGTAGGTGTTGTCGAAGGTCGCCGAGGTGGCGTCCATGGCGGAGCCGGCGCCGTGGTCGGTGTTGTTGGCGGGGCAGGCCCGGCGGAGAGCGGCGGCGAAGGAGGGGCTGAGGGCAGGGTCGAGCTGCTGCTGCTGGATGCGGTTCTGGAAGGAGGAGCAGTGCGCGAAGCCCAGCGTGTGGCCACCAGACAGCACCACCAGGTCCTTGGTGGACAACCCGCGGGTGTGGAACGCCTGCTTCAGCTGCTCGAAGCTGGCCCTCGGCCCCGGCAGCGTCGACGTCTCGTTGGCAAGGGACACGCGCCCGTCTCGCCGGCCAACGGGAACCACCCACGACGGGCCACCGGACTGCATGCATGAAGATGAAGGCCGGCACGGCGCCATTAATTATTGTATTGGGAGCTTTTTTGTCATGCATCATGCATAGTCGATCAGGACTCAGGAATGAAATTATACAGTGCAATAATGCAAAAATACTTATACAATAGACTGTGTGTATTGGCCTATTGGGATCAATTTTTTTTGAGCCTTCAATTAATTAGTATATTAATTATAAGCCGATGGATGGAGACGACAGAGTGGCCGGGTGCACGCAGCATGCCATCACGTCCTGACCACACTGTAGCTAGCTTAGCATTTTCTTGGCGTCTCTATCTGCGTTGGTATCTTACACTAGCAAGTGGAGCCCACTACAAATATACCATGCATACTGCAAGTACGACAATAGACACCGCCCTGCTGTGCTAGCTGAGCTCGAGACGACGACAGACGACACTGCATGCATGCAGCAACAGATATATAAACATGGACAGGTAAGGTATAGCTCCCCTCCATCCCCCTCCGAAAAGCTATATATCATCCTCCGATCCGACGCCGCCAACGACAAGAGCATCTCGGATCGATGCACAAGACAACACTGCAGGCAGTAGGTAGGGTAGAGATCGAGGGACGCATGTGACTGCTAGCAAATTGAGCCCAATGCAATGCGCGCATCAGAGATCAGATCTGGTGGTGGCCTTATATTAGCTTTCTTCTTCGTTCGTTCGTTCGTTCTCAATGCAAGCCTGCATTGCTCTTGATCAAAGTATAAGAAGCTCTATGGCGGCCGGCCGGGGTCGGTGCTACGTACGAATACTACGACCGGCCTAGCAAGTATCGTACTGTACTATACATGCACCGTAACCGTACCGTACCAGCGCGACGGCGTCCCTTGCGGCGAGCGCGAGGATGTCGGCGCAGGAGACGACCCCGGGGCAGAGGGCCTCCAGCGCCTGCTTGGCGTTGTCGATGACGTAGAAGGCGTGCAGCGACACGTTGGGCGGGCCGTCCTTCTCCGCCGCCGGCACGTTCTTCCCCGTCGAGTCAAGGAGGACGGAGCCGTCGCAGCCCTGCAGCTAGCTAGCATGATTAGGAGAGTATTTGATGATGATGATGATGATTCAACTATCATCTAGCTATCAAGTGCCGCCGCTGCTGTTCATCTGCTCGATCTACATATATACATAAACCTTATCTTTTCCTCGGAAAAGACATGCATGCATGTCTTTGAACAAGAACAACCTTTTTTTTTTCACAAGAGAACATAATATCACATACGGAATTGAACCAATAAGCTACATCCTATGAGCTAATTATATTAATTAATCAAGAGAAATGCGTCAAATCAACATATACCGTACGTACCCTGACGAAGCAGTCGTGGAAGTGCATGCGGAGCAGCCCGGCCGCCACGGTGCGGTCCTTTGCCATCGCCTGCCGCACGGCCGCCGTCACTGCCGCCTCCGCCTCCGGGCACGTCTCCTCGTACAAGTCCAGGCTCAGCGCCTCGCCGCCCCTCGGCAGCAGCAGCAGCAGCATGGCGACTAGGAGCAGAGGCGGCAAAGCACAGCAGCCCCAGCCCCAGCGGCGGCCATCACCGCCGCCGCCGCCAGCACTCTCTGCTGCAGCAGGCGCCATCTATGGCGCGCGCGAGCGTGTGGTAGCAGCCAGAGCCAGCGGCGTGCGCGTGGTACCTTGGATGAATAAAAAGGCCGGGCCAGCAAGCGCGGCTGGTTGCTGGTATATGCAAAAAAAAAAGCTAGCTAGCTGCACCAGCGACTGCTGGGCTCTGCTATAGAGGGCCCAATGGACCGGGCCAATGCAGCAGCACAACACGCTTATTATTTTTACTCCATCCATCCTACGAAAGAATGAAATTCTAATTTTATCCTAAATCAAACTATCATAAATTTGATCGAGTTTATATAGAAATGTAATAACATTTATGGTATCAAATATGTATTATATGAAAATATATTGCAACAAGAATCTAATGATACTAATTTGATAGCATAAGTTTTAATATGTTTTGATATAAACTTGGTCAAAGTTAGGACGGTTTGACTTAGGACAAAGTCGGGATTTTATTTTTTTTTTGGGACGGAGGGAGTAATTTTTTTCACTCCGTGTGTGTAATATGCTATTGTTTGGATATCACAAAATACATGAAGTCCTACCGGCTAGCACGGGACTTCATATCTAACTGCCGGAAGATAGTTAAGCCAGCAAAATAAAAAGCCCATGAAAGCCCAATAAAAGCTTTTTCTCTTTTATCTCAGTCACATATTCAACAATTACAAATACTTAATTCAACATCTCATTTGATCGATTTCAACATTTTAAAAATGCTAATTCAATAATTTATACATAGAATGTTGAAAAGTATAGGTGGAATGTTGAATCGGTATAGATGGAATGTTGAATCAGTGGAGGTGGAATATTGAAATAGTAGATCGGAAGGAACACTGGGGAAGGTCGTGCGTGGTAACAGCCCGGTGGCGCCCGGCGGCCCTGGCAGCGAGCGGCGGTGGCGCGCAGGGGCTCCTAGTGGCGCGCGGGGGACGGCGGGAGCTCGCAGGGCGCGGCGGCGCGCGATAGGAGCTCGCGTCAGCGGTGCCCAAGAGCCGGAGAGGCAAGCGGCAGGAGCTGAGGGGTGACGGCGGGTTGGTGGACGGTAGGGATGGTCTGCACGAATCTTAAACATTGGAAGTTGGGTGGGCTTTCTTCCTTCCGGAAGATAGATAGGAATTTCGGGCTAGCACACGCCGGTAAGAGCCTCCACATGGGAGGTCCTCGGTTTGAATCCCCCGTCACAGTTTTTTTTTTTGTCTATTTCCACCATTTAAACGTGTTGGGCTTCAAATGGCCTGAAGGGCTAGGCGTACTGTGGGCCGGGTTGGCACAACTAAGAGGCCGGCATGCCGTGCTTGGCCATGGTTGAAGCCCGTGGGCTAGCACGGCGTAGCCCGCTTCACTAAATGTGCCAAGCGGATCGTGCCCTAAACGGGGGCTGCGTCGGCCCCGTTTGGCCATTTATAGGCTCTGTTTCTCTGCATTGTTGCGCGCACACGTAGTATTCCCTTCGTTGATCATTCGTAATTAACCTTCTTTTGTAACTTTATTTGTTTTCTCTTGTTTTAAAAAATTATGCAAATATATAAACATACAAGTCATGCATGCTAAAACTATCTTTAGAAAAAAATAAATCACAACAACTATTTCCACCATTTAAACGTGTTGGGCTCCAAATGGCCCGATGGGCTAGGCGTACCTGCGGGCCGAGTCGGCACGACTAAGAGGCCGGCATGCCGTGCTTGGCCATGGTTGAAGCCCGTGGGCTAGCACGGCGTAGCCCGCTTCACTAAATGTGCCAAGCGGACCGTGTCCTAAACGGGCCGGGTCAGGCCCGTTTGGCCATTTATAGGCTATGTTTCTCTGCATTGTTGCGCGCACACATAGTATTCCCTTCGTTGATCATTCGTAATTAACCTTCTTTTATAACTTTATTTGTTTTCTCTTGTTTTAAAAAAAAAATTATGCAAATATATAAACATACAAGTCATGCATGCTCAAATTATCTTTATAAAAAATAAATCACAACAAAATAGAAAAAAAATATTGCTTAACAACGGAAAGATTACACAATTGCCAATTCAACCTTGCTACTCTCCTATCGGTCACGTAGGCACGAAGAGATTACACATACAATTGACAATGTTTTCTCTATAAACCGCCATGTACATTGGTAAAGGGGCATACATGTGTACTAGTAAAAAACCCAAGACTTTAGCTCATTCATGATACGAGTTTGGCCGCTTTATCACATAGTACTCATCATATTGTAAGGGAGGTAAAAAAGGAAAATCTGTAGCGGAAACAGCCATCACCGGCTCACCACCGATGGATGATGTGAGCTGCCTTGCATGAATGTGCCGGGCTTGGGTTTGCCATGTGGGCCCCACCCCACTAGTGAGACTATGTGCAGCGGTTGACTATATGGTTTGCCTATCAACTATTCCGACCACTATCCTCTCTTTGTACAGGGGCGCTACAGTGTATATGCAGTCCTTTTACACTATGTACTTATAGATGTCCATATGGGTCGTGTCCACCGAGCGGCCCGGAGCACGGCACGTATTTGTCACAGTCTAAGCACAGCCCGGTAGGAGGCATGCCCATGCCAGCCTGGCATGGTGGCCGTGCCATGTGCCAGCCCGGGCATGACTCGTTAAAGCCAACCGGCCCGCTCGGCCTAGCAGCCATCTCCGTTTAAAACAGAAGAAACCCTAATCTCCTCTCATTCTCTCCTTCCCTGGCCGCCACCCGACTCCCTCTCGTCCCGACCCCGACTCTGCTTTCTCTCAGCTCTCTCTCCTTCCGACCCCGACTCCGGTTCCTCCGGGTCCCCGACCCCATCGGCTCTAGGCGGCGGAGCGACGCCCCTCCTCTCCGGCTCTCCGTCTCCTCCGGCAGCGCCCCTCCCTCTTCAGCTCTCCACTCCCCTGATGGTGCTCTTTCTCTCCACCTCTTTGGCAGCGCCCAGGGAGGGGGCGCGGCGCGACGAGCGACGACGAGGAAGCTGAAGAGGCGGGCGACGGCAAGGGAGCTGCAACAACATGACATCTACACCAGGCTGCGGCGGGGCGTGCGGTGGCAGCCTGCGACGGCGAGGCGCGTGCCACCGGGCAGGCACGATACAACGGGCTGCCCGGGCTCTCGTGCCGGCACGGCAGGATTAGAGTGTTCCCGTGTTGTGGTTGGGCCGAGGAGCCAACACGACATGCTAGCACGGCGTGCCACGCCGAAGCCATGACCGTGCCGTGCCGTGCCGTGTGGCCCATTTGGACATCTATAGGTGTACTGCACATAGTGTGAGGCATCCTTTGACCGTGGAGACCAGTGGGCTTCGGTTGGGCTGGGCCTGGGCGTATATGAGAGTATCCAATCCAATTCCACTGATCCACTGCACCACCACACCACCGCATCGTCCACCTTCCTCACCCCCACACACCAGGGACCCGGCACTCGTGCTCCAAACCAATCCGATCCAACCCAATCACAGGCAAGGCAGAGCAGCGCAGAGAGCAGGGGAGGGAGCGAGGGATGCCGAGGAGTCCGGCGCTGAGCCTGAGCGGCTGCAGCTCGCTCTTCTCCCTGTCCAGCACCAGCACGAGCCGCGACAACGACAGCGCCGCCGCACCACCTGTGCCGGTGCCGGTGCCGGTGCCGGTGCCGGTGTCTCTTCATCCGTTGCCCCCAAGGCGCCCTCTTCTGTCGCTCAGCGTCGGCGGCGAGGATGATGACGAGGAGGAGGAGGAGTACCTGCTGGGCGGCCTGGATCTGCAGCTGACGGGGGCCGGCGCAAGCAACAGCTGCTGCGACGGCGACGACGGGCGCAAGAACATCCGCATGATGAAGAACAGGGAGTCAGCGCTCCGCTCCAGGGCAAGGAAAAGGGTACGATGGATTGGATTGGATTGGAATGGATTATTATCTCTCTGTCTGCCGTCCTTTCTTGTAGTCGCAGCAGCTAATGAATGCTATTATTGTGCTTACTGAAACATGTGTCGCACGGGGGACAGGCGTATGTGCAGGAGCTGGAGAAGGAGGTTCGTCGCCTGGTGAATGAGAACCTCAAGCTCAAGAGGCAGTGCAAACAAGTAACTACTCCAGTCCAATGGCTTGTTCCTTTCCTTGTAGTATATTTATTATATTATTAGTACTACTACCACTATATATGTTATCATGGATATGCAATCAATAATGCGATGCAGCTCAAAGTGGAGATGGCTGCACTGACCCAGCCAAGCAGCAGCTGCACCAAGAGCAGCTCCCACATCAGAAGAACCTCCTCATCCACTCAGCTCTAGCTATGGATCCACAGCGAGCATGAGCATGTTTATCATATACTAGTTAGTATATATGGTCCTTGCATTGGGATGGCAGTGAGCTCTATATGCTACACTACTGGTACCCCCCATATTGTAAAAACTTTGACCTCGCTCCACTACAGCTCCGTCCTGCCAACTGATATGATCCAGCGGTGCTTGCTCACTCCTCTGTATACCAAGGAGGACGAAGAAAGATCCATGGATCAGCACTGCTCATTCATTACATGCTACGCTGCTGCTTCTCATCCATGAGTTTTGAATGTGCTTGGGTTGGATTGAATTAATTACTACTCCTAGCTGACAACAACAGCTGCTTAGTTGCTCGATGCGTTGATGGCTCATTGGATCATACTGTATAAGGTTACTGTTTCATGCGTTGGCGCTTGCTGCTTCTCCTGATCCATCATCAATACTCAGTCATGTCATATACTGTCAAGCTTGCAAGAGATGGGAGGCATAAGCAGTGGATCTGCTTGCTTGAGCGAATGGAGGATTTGCATGAACGCCTTGGCCTCAGGTTATTCTATCAGTTCTGGATTCTTCGGACGGTTTTCCGTGTTTAACGGTTTTTGAAAAAAAAAACGAATTCCATTCTTGATTTTGCAATATCAAATCCAGTCGAAATTGTAATCCCTGCTTGGGCTTGGCCTGCTGGTATTAGCATTGAGGAACCAGTGGAGGCCGGATAATGTAAAAATCTTGTAGATCCCCTAATCAACCATTCTCCTTTGAAACACAGTAAAACATAAGAGTAGGAAAAAAAACGCAGGAATTGGACAGAGATAGGCGCAAAAGTAGAGTTTCCAAGACGTTGGACCTCATGTTAGCCTTTAACGCTTCCTTTGGAGCATAGGATTGAAAAAACACAGGAACAGGGAAAACATAAAAATATGATAGGATTGCATATGTAAACCATGGGAATGTAAAACATAGGAAAACCATAGGAATTGGCATTTGGAAGGTTGCATGAAAAACGTAGGAATATGCAAGAGAAACACATGGGAAAAGTAGTATTAAGAAGCATTAGCATCAAAGAATGGAGTTGAAGAAGCATTAAGCACTAACTTGCTTTTTGAGTTGTTTGTCTCGATCCTACGTGATGGGGTGAAAAAAAAGTTTGAGTGGGTGTTTCAAATCTTATAAAATTCCTATAAAATCACGCCTATCCTTTTCCGAAGGCTCAATCCTTATAATCCAAAATGAGTGTTACAGTGCCTAACACTATAGGGTTGAGAATCCCATGTCATGTTTGGAACACATGAAATTTTTCTTTCATACGCTTTTCCCGTAAAATCGAACTGATTTGTTTGAAATTTCTATGCAATTCATATAAAATTTCTGCGTTCCAAATGTGGCCTATATTTTTCCTTTGAAAATCCTTTGTTCCAATGGACCCTTAAAATCTCAATGCAATGAGTCATTCCATAGAAATTTCCGTAGAATTGGTAGAAGTTCAATACTTTGTTCCAAAGGGATATAGAAAAAATTTCTATAGGATTTTAATTTTAGAAAATTCTCATATCTATCATTTGTTCCGAAAGAGACCTAGAAATGGCCTAACCCACCCACATCTTTCCCGCTATTACAATTTCTTATCTAGGTATTCCAACCATACCAAACACTAAAAAAAGCACTAGAACATGCGGATTTGCAGGACAAACTCCTCTCGTGGCGTCCGTGAAAACTGAATCACCTGACTTGGGCCATCGTTTACGTCCATCCTAGCGTTACAATGAGACTGGCAGACCACCTCAACTGCCTTTGAAACAAAGGAGGAATAAAAATTAGTGGTTGGAAGATGTCTGTTGAATATGCAAAAGCAAATAGCAATTGTGTTTTTGCCAGATGTGACCCTTATCGTGACGTTTTTAGTGTGAAGATGTCTTGCTCTGTATATGAGTCAAGTTCCTTGCAAAATGCGACAGAATCAAATTCTCCTTACAAATTCATCCAAAACCATATTACCCCATTTTAGAAATCTAAACTTCAGTTTTGTCACATCGAACAAATTATCGTTGTGACCATGCGCCCCTTATTTTTGGAAACGTGCCTATCAAATTAAAAAAACAATGCTTCTGGACTAGAACTATTTTAGGACGATTAACAACGACACATTACTTCTAAGATTAATATTCATAATACTATCAACCATTTACGTTCATGCTTCTTGCCGTACTAGGCTAATACTACTTCCGAATTCATAAATGTATCACGCGGTTAGTTTTTTTTATAAAACTTTAATTGTCTGTTTTATTCAAAAAAATTATAAGTATCATTTATTTTCTCATATTTTGAACAAGTTTTTTTATGAAAGGATCGAAGTTGTGGAAATTCTTTTTGTTTATCATACAAAAGGCAACGGACTTTTGTGAGTTTTGTATGTGATGTGACGGATGAAATTGGGGGGTCGTTAATTTCTTGTTCGTTATAAAGCCTGTAACCATGTTTAGGACAGAATGAGTATTATACAAACTAGGTGGAGGCCTCCCATCCGTTGAGCGTAAAAATAATCCCACAATCACCCTCACAAAACTTGCAACGACTTTCCGGTTTGCCGATCACTTATTGTTGGTGTTTCTTATGTGCTAAGAATATATTTAGTTAACTCCTCAAGCACATGAAAAATCATTATAACGTATTAGCATTTCATATAGGAGCATTTTAGGGATTCATATTTTCCTTAGGTAAACGTACTAAAGTATATAGAAATATAAAGTTATGGATACATCACACACAAGAAGCTCCTAAAATAAGATATTAGAGTGGTCTAGCAAGTTCGGAGGACAGCTATGTCCTGTACTAATATATCCTAATTACTTTTGTCAAGCAACATAGGGTCCGTATGTTAATGCAAAGATGTCTCATATGCTGCATTGCTGAAACCAGGAATCACACGTTTTTCTTGTGCAGGCTGGCGGAGTGCAGCGGCATGCACCCGCAATGCAACTTGCCTGCACCGCAGTGCAGATGCACTCGTCTCTCCAGTCTCCTCCTCCTCGTCGCCCCCTCTCCTTTCCCCTCGTCTCTCCCCGCCGCCTCTCCCGCCGATGCCCTGCTAGTTGCGGCCAGGGAAGAGGGAAGAAATAGAGGGTGACGCCACTACCACCGCCGGTGGCCTCGATTGCGGAGAAGGAGGAGGTAGATGAGGGGGAGAGTGGTCGAGAGAGGGTGGAATCTGCCGTGGCGGTGGTCGGGGAAGAGGAGGAGGAAGCTGAGGCACGGGCAAAAGGACGAGCGTGGCGGCGGAGGAAGGGCGCGCTGTGGACGGCGCGGAGGAAGGGCTTGCTGCTAAAGAGGAGAGGAGCGCCAGCGGGAGCTGTTGCCCGCGGTGCGGGGCATCATCTCATGTTGCTCCACCGCTGAGCGCCTGCGGGCTGCTGCTCGTCCAGGGCCTGGGCTCGCATAACCAGTGCTCCACAGGGCGAGCTCGATCCAAGAGGCGTTTGACCTAGCCCGCCGCGTCGCCGCCTCCGTGCGTTGGAAGACTGTGCCCCGCAGCTCGCGCGACGGATGGAGGCCGCCGACCGCGGGATCTCGCATTGCCTCACACACCCACAAAAGACCGAGCACTTGAGCAAGGAAACAAACACATCCCAACTGTTGCAATGTGCCACGTAGCTAAAACAAACACAATCTTTTCTAACTCGTATATGATATATAGGCGAAACAAACATTGGGTCATTGCATATCTTATCATCTATTGGTTGTTCTACTTGGTGTAAGAACCTAAAATTTAAAATAGTACTAACAGCACATAAGACAAGAAAAAAAATAGAAGGGAAACGAAGAAGGTAGAAGAATATGTGGAGACGGTTTCTCACGTCATACGCTGGACCGGATGGATAAGACCATACCATAAAAGGAAATAAACCAACAAAGGAGATAAACATGCTGGTCATTCACTACGGTAGATATTTCCTCCCGAGGACAGAGAACTCTACACGGTTACAAGGATAGCGTGATCGGGAGTAAAAATGGGTGTGGAAAATATTATTTACGTACTGTATACATAGTGAAAAACAATGATTGCGCACTGTGCACAGTACGGATGCACATTTTGATGACCATAGTTTAAAAGCAAAGCTAACAGAAGAACCAACCGAAGGCTCCATGTTCTTGCCATATCACAAAGAGACAGCAATAAAACCAATACATATAGTAAATTTGTTCTTAGATGACTCTAGATTGATTAAACTAAAACTGAAAATATTTAATGTTTAGATATGTGAGTCATTTGGATTGGCTGGAAAAAGATAGAACCCGTCTTAACTCCTGCAGCAGGCTGCAAGCAGGTTTTTTTCCCCGTAGTTTGTGTTAGAGCCAGACTCTTCATGAGTCATCCGCTTTCTTTTCTTTCTTGTATTTCTATCCTGCATCTAAGATTTTGGTGACATAAAATTTTTAGAATTTGTCTAGTCAGGCTTATTATATTTCTCTGAATATAACCGCTAGCTCCCGCTGAACTCACACCAGTCACACTCAAACTCCACACACACTAGTTCCTAGATCGCAGAGGGGGAAGGACCGGAGCAACGACAGGTACTGTCTCCTCCAAAGCCCCTAGCTTCTCCATAGGCCTTGAGCATGCTACACTTTTTCTGTTTAGTTGTTTTAGCCTGTTCATGCATACATGCTGCCCAACTTTGTTGTTTAGTTATTTCATCTTCCCATTCGTACAGGTTGCACAACTAGGCTTTTTTATTTCTACTACAGCTAGCTGTTGCCCATGCATGATGGTTAAGTGATCCAGTAGCTACTCATGTAGTAGTCATGCTGCATGTATGGACCTATGAATTTTGCTACTCACATAGACTAGTAGACTAAAGATAGGATGATGTGTAGTCCTTTCACCATGCACCACCCCTTGAGTACTCCATTTAATCAGGAGAACCCAGCAGAGAGGAATCGGAGGAGAAGAAAGTAAGTTCAGGCAAGACTGTGCATATCAATTTGCTTAATTACCTATGTGCAAGTATTAAAGTTATAATGCTTTAAATATTAGCCGCTATATGATAATGTAGCCAGGGCTAAT
Source organism: Paspalum vaginatum (assembly GCA_030272315.1). Classification (NCBI taxonomy): domain Eukaryota; kingdom Viridiplantae; phylum Streptophyta; class Magnoliopsida; order Poales; family Poaceae; genus Paspalum; species Paspalum vaginatum. The sequence goes on from CM059015.1 coordinate 70,530, forward strand.
ATGGACCATAAATTTGTGAAGTAGTTCACAAATAATACACATACATAACTTGCGTGAAATGATATTGTCACTGTCAGGGTAAGTAATTGGTTTAACCAGCCTGAGACGGCCAAACCTGAAATAACGATGCACGGACAGGCTGTGGTTAGTGTGAGGTGAGAATAACTGACACAAGTAGGGTATTTGGTGACGGGATTCTCAGATGAAAGGTAGTACCAAATAATTAAAGGATGGAGACATGTGACAGTAAAAATATACCTTTGCACAGAATTAATTTCTTGTGATCGTGGACTAACTTTTACCTTTTTGTTTTTCCCTAATATTTTTGCTGAGTATGTGTAAGCATACTCATATTAGCTCTGTTCCTTTGGTTGATATGCGCAGAAGGGGAGGAAAATAGGACAGATATGGATAGGGAGGAGTGATGATGACATGCATGCATATCGCCAGAGTAGCTGAAGACTACGTGCTGAAAATAAATGAATCTAGGAGTTAAGTTCATCATGAAATAAAGAGAAGCTGGAAGCTCATAGGTTCTGTTTATTTCCCAGGACTAGTATTGGGCTGCATTAGCCTGTATGAAGGCTAAAGATCAGCAGTACTAAGATATGCAACAGCCCATTGTTTGTTTTCCCCCATACCGTATTCAGCCCAAGGAAGTCTGTGTTTGTTTGGCCTGTATAGGCCCATTGCACATGTTGGCCCTTGTTTGATTCCCCCCTACATAACGAGATGGGCTGCCCCGCCAGCCCGTAACCTTTCGTCCCCGTTCGCAGCTTTCCCCATTCTCACCCGCCGCGGCGCTTCGAAGGTGGCAGCGGCGGCGGTTCAGCAGCTACGACGGCGACGCTATGGTCACCACCCGGTGCGAAACCATCACGCGTCCGCAGTGGATCTCGACTGGGTCGGAGCGGTCGCTGGAAGGGGGCAGCCATGGCGGCGACGGCGACGACTCAGAGGGGTTCGCAAGCAATGGTGACAGCCACGCCGCATCCGCCGAGCGCAGATCTGCATCTAGGCCAAAGCTCCGACACTGGTAGGAGCTTCGCGCTATGCAGCGAGGTGAGTGTCCTTGCATTCTTCGTCCGATTGAGATCGCTAGGGTTTGGGAGACATGGATTTGAGTTCTAGGGTTCGTCTAATAGGAGGAATCTGCCGGCCTCCCTTGTGCTACGCTAAATCATCCCTACTGGAGTGGTATCGACCACTCCCCTAATGTGGTTTGCTCCCACGGGCTGAAACCACGCCGCAAGGTGTGCCTAGGTGGCCAGAGCTCTGGCCGTAGGTTCCTCGGATGTCAAAATGAGGTGCGAACTAGTTATTTGTTCTTGTTTTATCTGTGATAGAACAAACCATTTGAGGTTGACCCCTGTGCATATTACAAGTAGTAGATGAACAATGCTCCTTCATGGATTGGGTGGATGATAGGTGGCCAGGCCGTGTCCGTATAGCTCTTCATGATCTAACTCAGCAAGCCTTGATGTACAAGAAGAAGAGGGACCAAGCTGTGAAGGATTTCCACAATGCCATTGTGCAACATGGTGAGGAGCTGGATGCCCAGGAAGCAATGTTCAAAGCTGAAGTCAACTCACTGCAGATGAGGTGCAAACAACTCCACATTAGGTGGTTTGTTCTATGTTGTGTGGTGGCTGTCACCAGTGTGGTTGTGGTGGTGTTGCTCCTTAGGAAGTAAGGAGTAGGGATGCGACTATTATTTTGCTTAACCATTGGTCTAGTTCTTCACATTAGGTGAAGTGGATGAGAGATGATCAAGAACCACATTAGGTGGTTTGTTCTATGCTGTGTGTTGGTCTAGATCTTGAACCACATTAGTTGTTGTGGAAAACAGATGATAAAAAAACCACATTAGGTGGTTGGTTCTATGTCCTATGAATGTGACATTTATTTTGCTTACCGGTTGATCAAGAATATGTTTCCAAATGATTCCTGCCTATCTAAGTGTTGTTGTTTCTAATGCTTTGGTAAGTTTGCATATCCATTGGATGTTAACTCAGTTCTTGCAGTTGGTTTTTGGATACAAACCGGAGTTTATCCACTGTCTTGCAGGTCTCAAAACATGGGTCAGCTTGTGCTTGCAGGAACATGCACAAATCTGATGTTGTCTTGTGTTGACGTCACTTAAGCACGGCAAACCTTATACTGCAAACGAGAGTATCGTGTGTAGCTTTTCCCCAGGATGAGTATCGTGGATTTTGTCAATCCAAGGAACGAACTAAAGGTAATCTAATTAACAAGAGTTTGAGATAAACTTAAAGGGGTGAAAGGTGTATAGTTAACTCTAAACCAATCCTTAATCTAAACCAATCCTTAACCTATACTAGATATGTTAATATATAAGATAGACGATTAGAACATCATTAGAGAACTAATTAAAGGGTATTAACTAGCTTCTAATCAGGCTCTAAATGGATCCAAAGCATATGCGATAACGGGCATCATATCTAAGATAAAACAGCGAGATAACTAGTAGCTTAAGGCAAACAAGCATGTTAAAGCATATTCATCATAGCATAATTAAATCATGATCAACTAATCTAATCCCCTAGATCGAGTTTAACCTTTTCCCGGGCTCTACTGTCACTGGTAACCAGGTAATCGACGAGAAACTCTCAACAGGCATACATAATTAGAGAACGCGCTTCTAATTACTTCACATAGTCTAATAACATAATTAAAACAACTAGAACTTCTAATCACCATGATCACAAGAACTAGAAACATAACTATATCATTAGTAAACTAGATTAGAGATCAAGAACGCTAGATAAATAACACCCTTAATGACATGATCTAATCAACAAGCATCTAGATCTAAATCTAATTAGAACTAGAACAAGCATAATTAGAACAAGAACTTGATAATTAGACAAGAACAAAGCTTCATTGATTAACTGTATCAACATTACATCCATGATCATACCTTCCCTTGATGATACAATTAGGCCTCCAAAGCTTGGTAATTAGATCGCCGTGCAAGGCCTCTAATCACCTCCAGGAACTAAAAGAACTCTAATCCTAGACTAGAAACTCGACCCTCTGCTCTCTCTAGTTGTTGTCCCTCTTTCCGCCGTCTTCACGCCTTGATAATGAATTTGATGCCTCGGCTCGGGGCCTAGACTCGCTATTTATACCCTGAGGATGACGTGGGTAAAAAGGCAAGTCGAACCGGCGTTCGAAGAGGTGGGGTCGGCCAACCAGGAGGGTCAGGGTCGACCGACCCGGACTCTTCCTGCGTCTTCTCCTTTCCGTCTTTCGCGGGGTAGATACTTAATGCTTAAGTAATATTTGTGCGGGGCCTTCGGGACTCTTATGCTTCTGGAATCTTCGTAATGGGCCGAGCTTCGATGAATTCTTCTGGCCTTTGTCATATTCATCATCTTTAATGAATAAATATCTTTATTTTCTTATAGCTCTTTGACACTTCATTGAATCTTCTGGTTAGGGAGCCTTGATCTACATAGAGGGGCTATGAGTACACCAAGTCTTCCTTGTTCTTCATCTTCAATCCATGTCATCTAGCGGTCTTTTCTTACTCGAAGTGGATCATGGTGAATTTCGCGAAAAATTGGTCTAAAACCTGTAAAAATCACATGTAGCATATTTCCAAGACAATATTGCAAAATCCACAATTATCCGTGATAAATGTTAGTGAAAGATATAGTTGACGCATAAAATCAATGATACATCATATAAAATTGTAACACCCTAAATTTAATTTCCAGCATTTTATAATAAATTCAATATGCTTTATTTATTTTCTAGGATTTATTGTGCCTAGTATGCATTTTTCATTATCTTTTGAACTAAATATTGCAATATATCCTAAGGTCAACATGTTTGTGCATTCATGCTGGAGCATATTTTTTATTTGATGAATGGCATAAGGTTTGAATTCAAATTTATTTGAATTTGTAGTTTGTTTTTGAGTTTAAAAGAAAAGGAGAGAAATAGAAAAGAGAGGGAAAATGCAGGAAAAAGAAAAAGGAGAAACCGGCCCACCTCACCCGCTCGGCCCACCCGCGCCCTCACCCGAGCCGGCCCAGGCGAGGCGGCCCAGCCGGCCTCCCGCGCGCGCCGTCTCTCTCCCTCGCGCCACTGACAGGCGGACCCGCGCCCGTCGAGCCGCTGACAGGCGGGACCCACCTGTCATCCCCGACCTCTCGCCTTTCCTTTTTCGGCGACGGCGACTTTCCTTTTTCGGCCGATTTCTTTCCTTCTCTACGCCGGCCGACTCCGAGGAGGAGAGCTCCCTCCGCCGCCTTCCCCGTGTTCCTCGCTCTCCTGCGCACCGAATCCCCAAAGGAATCGAAGGATTCCCTTTCTTCCCGAGAGTGCGCGCCGAAGGAAGCTCCGGCCACCGCCTTCCTTACTGCGCCGCCCCCTTCCGAGCCGCTTCGGTCCTATAAATAGCACGCCGGGCTTCGCCCTTTCCCCCTCAACCTCGCCAGCAGCCGCAATCGAGCCCTAGCCGTCGTGAGCCGCTCAATTCCGCCGCCACCGTCCGAGGTGAGTAACGCCGGCGAGGTGCAATTCGCCCTCTGTGGTCGCGCTCCCGCCGCCCTAACCCCTCCGCCGTGCTCTGCAGGACCTCGCGACCCCGTTGCGCTAGCTCTCGACGCCCGTGGACGCTCCGACCGAGCTCTCCGCGAAGCCCCGAGCCGCTCCGCCGCCTCCGCTCGTCGCCGACCATCCTCCGGCAGCTCCTGGTCGTCGACAACCCCACGGTGAGCTTCGCCGTGGTCCCGTCTTGCTTTCTAGCTAGGTCCGGTCCCGAATCGCGCCTCGGAACACCGGGCATCGCGAGCTCCGGCGATGCGCCGCCGTCCCCGATGGTCGCCGCCGGCGAAACCTCGCCTTTCAACCTCAGCCGTCCGATCCAGAACGGATGCACGAGATTATAACGTGATCCGATCTCATCTCAGCCGTTAGATCTAGATCCGACCGTCCGGACCAGATGGTGACCGGTCAACCGCGGTCGTCGCCGCCTTTTTGTTAAAGAGACCCTCGGTTTTTCCTAAATCAACCCGCGGTCCACGCCAGTTCAAAACTAATTACAGATCGGCCCAGTTTTTAATGTTTTAGCCCCTGCGCTATTGAAAAATAGAACCCGCAGTCCAGAGGCTGTGTTTTTGTGCTTTAGACCTCGGATCTTTTCTGAAATTACAGAATTGGTCCCTAGTTTTTCCAAAACAGCCCAGATTTTAAGTTTTCTTCATAAATAGGTCCCTAGAACCTTGTTTTGGCCATAACTTTTCCGTTTTAACTCCGTTTTGGGCGATTCTTGCGCTCACGTGACCGTGGTAATATGTAGAACAGTTCTAAACTAGTTTTGTGTTCTGTTTTGATGCATTGGTGTACTGTTTCTTATCTTTTGTTCATTGTTTGCATGTATGCTCGTATATGGATGCTTGTGTGACGATTGGACGTAAGTAGACGTTGATCTGTCTGAGGTGAACGAGGAGCCACCTTTTGACATTTGTGAGCAGCAGCAAGAGCACCTTGAGGAAGGCAAGTATAACATGAGCAACACCTATCACCTTTAATTCATTGCATATGCATGTGTTGATCTTGTATGCCTATAAGGACGATACATTAGCCACTTTGATCTCAATGTGAACCTTTTGGGTTGCATGTGGTTAAGTTTTTGCTAGGTGCTGCGCCAACATACACCTATGCTATGTTTTTAATTAATGTTGATTAATGGATCTATGCAATTAATTGTTTGAGCGTGACCCTCTGTGCCGTGTGCTTGAGTGGTGCATGTCTCATTTAAAATTTGTTTTTTTAGCAACTTGGTTTAGGGGGCATGAGCATTGTGCTTAGTGGTTTTGCTCATAGCCACTTTCCATAAGGACCGGTTCGCAAAGCGACAACCTGGGACAACAGCACTACCATAAGACTGGTATGGGACGGTCTTAGCTGATTAATTGGATTGTTTTAGTTTGGGAGTAACTTACCTGCGGGGCAAGAGGGGAGGTGTGCTTCTGTGGCCCTCGCGCTGCTTGGGTTGAGTGTGATGTGTTCTTCTCCCCTTGAGGCTTGCTCCACCGTTGCATAACCTGAAACCTTAGCGGTTACACCTTACTAACATAATCTTTGTAAAGGCTTCGTAGTGTGGCTTGCTAGTCATCTCATCTAAGGTATGTGATGAACCACTAGCGTAGCTCACGACTTGTGGGTAAAGATGTGCAACCTCTCGAGAGTGTAAAACTGATGCATCAGCCGTGCTCACGGTTATGAGCGGCCCAGATCCTTTATGTGATTAGTTGGGTTATGGATGGTTTTTGGTAAAATCCTGGTTAATCATGATGCTTAATTTCTTCTATGCAATATCTTTGAGATAAAAGTTTCTCTACTCACTTTAGTAAATAGCTTTAATAAAATTTGACCAATTAAAAGCAATGCAGTGGAGTCAGCTAACCTTAGAGCCTCATGGTTCTGTTATACTTGTTGAGTACGAGTTGTGTGCTCACGCTTGTTCTTTTCCGTTTACTCCTTGTTGGGGGGACAAATCCAACCGCTGCTCAGTCAATGGAGATACGGAGGATTATCAAGAAGTCTAGGCTCTTCGCTCTTCCAGTGGACGTCCCTGTGGCGGCTCTAGTTGCTTTCCGTTTACGCTTCCGCTTTTACGTACTTTATGTTAAAGACAAGTGTCTGTTATGGTAATAATACTTATGATGTAATCGTTAAACGTTATATTATGACATGTTCTGTGATGACAATTTGTCCTATACATGTGAGACTCGTTCCTGGCGCATGTATAATATGCACGGTTTTGGATCATTGAAAACCGGGTGTGACAGATTGGTATCAGAGCCGTGTCGACTGTAGGACGGAAGCCTAGTTAGTGCGGGTCGAAATTTAAGGATTTCCTCCTTCTCTTCCTCCTGTTTTTAAAAGTTTTCTTTTCTTTAAGATTACACTACAACCCTATGTTCCTACATTATTTTCAATTCTCTTAACTCCTTTTTTAGAACTGATCTTAACCCAATCTCGGTCGTTTTCTTTGTAGATGGCCCGTACCAGACTGACCGCCCGCAAGCAAACCGGTGCACCCCCGCAAGGCTACCATGTTCCCTTGGCACCACGGAACCCAGAACCAGAAGATCTAGTGCCACCCCCGCCTCTGCAGGAACCCATCATAGTGGGAGATGACTCTGAAGACCCCAGTGAAGCCAGCTCTTTCACTGAGAACACAGAAGAGGATCTAGAGGAGAATCCAGCCCCTGAACCAGAGGTAGAAGCACCTGAGTGGTCACATCACATTGCCGTTCAGATAGACGATAATCAAGGACCTGCTGTCAAAAGAGAGAGGGTGATCGCCACCTGGGTCAACATCGACCATACCCACCCAGGCAACGGTCTCAACTTTCCCAGACTGCTTCGGGAGTGCCTCCAGGAAATCGGCCTCAACAACTTCACCACCTCCTACTTCGCCACTCAGAGTACGCACCCGATTCTACCTGACAGATGGGTGGCCAATGCGTTGATCGAACGCTACAACCTCATCCACGGAGGGAAGACCATTGTGGGTGATTACTGCAGCGTGACGATCCATGAGACGATGGAAGCTGCCATTGAAGATGCTGCACGCCAAGCTCTGGGAGCCATCTGCTACGACCACCGTACCTCGTTGAGCCAGACCTGTTTTCGCTACTTCCCTCGCCGCATAGAAGGCCAAGCTGGGCACGAGATCGCTTCGATGGTGTTGGAGGATGACCAGAGGGTAAGGAAGATGGCACGGTACATCGCGGCCCTCAACTCCGCCCACGACATAGTGTTGGACGAGCTTCACCGCAAGACCAAGAGGGTGGCAGAACTTGAAGCTACACTTGCCGGCCTCCAAGGACCAAAGCCTCGAGTGCCAGACGTGACTCCGTCCCAGTGCAAATCCCGCAAGAGAACCCGCAAGGGGGAACTAAATGGTGCCACTAGGATTCTTTTCCATGAGGATTAGGATTACCCTTATCTTCGCTTCACATCGCTAGTACGTTGAGTCGAGTTGGTCTATAAACGCTTGGAGTCTAGTTCAGTGTTTGGTTGTTTGTGCTTGTGAACTATGTTTGAGTTGGCATTTTGGTTGCTTGATCATGTCCAACTATGGGGATTGTCCATAGTCAAACTAGTTTGAGTTGAGTTTAATAAAAATAGTCAGTTGGGATGAACAACTACTCTATTACTCCTCTCTACCTCATCTAGCTGACGCTCGTTCATCATGGGCTAATGACCAACCTGCAATCTCAAAATCTACTTCACCTTGTGAGAGGGATATACATCCTTATGAACTTTCTTTTGTTGCCCACAGATGGTTGGAACTAGAGGACGTGGTGCTAGGGGCGCCCAAGGAAGTAACCAGGGTCACGACCATCCCGACCACCCGTTGCCCAATCCACCACCACTGACGGCCGAGCAGTTCTTTGCCATGCAAACGCAGATGATGGCCACAGTGAACAATGCCATCTTGGCCCTACAACAAGCTCAGGTGCAGGCGCCACCACCACCTCCTCCGCCTAGGGACAGGCGTGGGGATTTCATGAAGGGGCATCCCCCAACCTTCTCCCACGCTGCAGATCCACTACAGGCTGATGACTGGCTTCGTGCGGTGGAGAGACAGCTGGAGATCGCCCAGTGCGATGACCGGGAGAGAGTCCTGTATGCTGCAGGACAACTTCGTGGTGCTGCTTTGGATTGGTGGGAGTCATACCGCCAGCAGGATCGCGATGCCTTCACCTGGGCTCAGTTTAGAGAGAACTTCAGGAGTCACCACGTACCGGCTGGGACCATGAAGATGAAGAAGAAGGAGTTCCTCTCGCTCAAGCAAGGGAGCATGTCCGTCACTGAGTATCGTGACAAGTTCCTGCAGCTTGCAAGGTACGCCACAGCAGAGGTCGCTGAGGATGGCGATAAACAGGAGCATTTCATGGAAGGGCTCAATGACACCCTGCAGTTCCACCTCATGAACTTCACCTTCCCCAGCTTCAATCACCTGGTAGATCGTGCGCTCCTTACAGAACGCAAACATCGGGAGATGGAGGAAAGGAAGAGGAAGCTCATACCTGCACCGTCCGGGAGCAACACCCGCCCCCGCTACCAACAACAGCAGCAGCCACCGTGGCCAGGATACCCGCAGAACCACCAAGGGCAGCAGATGGCCCAGGGGCAACGCTACCAGAATCAGCCTCCTCGCCCTGCATATCAAGCTCAGCGTCAGGGGCATGCACCAGCCCAGGCTCCTGTCATTGGCAGAAGTTGCTATAAGTGCGGTGACCCGGGGCACTATGCCAATGTCTGCCCTCAGAAGACAGTCCCCAACCCGCAGAGACCAGGACCGGTCCAGCAGCCGCAAGCTCAGGGGCGCAACAATGGGAACGCCAAGGCGCCGTGGCAAGGAAAGGTGAACCATGTGACGGCAGAAACTGCAGCTGAGGCCCCAAACGTCATGATCGGTACGTTCTTGGTCAACTCTCATCCTGCTACCGTACTATTTGATACTGGTGCCACCCACTCCTTTATTACCAAATCCTTTGCTGAACAACATAAAATACCCATTAGCATGTTGAAAAAGGATATGATAATTACTTCGCCTGGAGGGGAAATAAGAACCCATGTGATCTGTACCAGAGTCGGGATTAACATAAGGGGGTTAGAGTTTCATACTAGTCTGTTAGTCATAGAACCGATGGGCATCGACGTCATCCTAGGAATGGAAACATTGACCAAATGGGGAGTCAGAATTGACTGTGCCAAGAGGACTGTTCATATGACAACGCCAGATGGCCAGGAAGTAAGAGTCGGCGCATCCAAACCCTCCGGTTATCTGCATCGGATGGAGGTCCAACCTACAGATGGCATTCGAGTAGTGTGTGAATATCCTGATGTCTTCCTAGAAGAGTTACCAGGTATGCCGCCTGACCGAGACATTGAGTTTTCTATAGACCTTTTACCTGGTACTGCTCCTATATCTAAAAGACCATATAGAATGGCACCCCCAGAACATGAGGAAGTTAAACAAAACATAGATGAGCTGCTAGCAAAGGGATTTATTCGCCATAGTACCTCTCCGTGGGCTTTTCCTATTCTGTTTGTTGATAAGAAGGAAGGGCCTGCTCGACGGATGTGTGTGGATTATCGTGCATTGAACGAGGTGACTATTAAGAACAAGTATCCTCTGCCACGCATTGATGATTTGTTTGATCAGTTGCAAGGTGCCTGTGTATTCTCCAAAGTAGACCTGAGATCTGGCTACCACCAGTTGAAGATCCGTCCCTCAGATATTCCTAAGACTGCTTTCATCACAAAATATGGTCTCTATGAGTATACTGTGGTGTCTTTTGGTCTGACTAATGCCCCTGCTTTCTTCATGAGTTTAATGAATAAGGTGTTCATGGATTATTTGGACAAGTTCGTGGTGGTATTCATTGATGATATCCTGATCTACTCCAAAACCGAGGAGGAACATGAGGAGCACTTGAGGCTAGTTCTGCAGAGATTGAGGGATCACAAGCTATATGCAAAGTTGAGCAAGTGTGAGTTCTGGATTGACGAGGTACCATTCCTTGGTCATATCATCTCTAAGGGGGGGATCTCAGTGGACCCTGGCAAGGTCATATCAGTGTTGGATTGGAAGGTGCCACAGACTGTCAAGGAAGTACGTGGATTTTTGGGCTTAGCAGGATATTACCGGAGATTCATAGAGAATTTCTCGAAGATTGCGAAGCCGATGACCACGTTGCTTGAGAAGGATGCTGAGTTCATCTGGAACAAGGAGAGGCAAGCAGCTTTTGAAGAGTTGAAGAAGAAGCTGACCACCGCACCCGTGCTGACATTGCCAGATCTGCAGAAAAGGTTCATAGTATATTGTGATGCTTCAGGCGACGGTCTGGGTTGTGTGCTGATGCAAGAAGGAAAGGTGATTGCCTATGCCTCCCGACAGCTACGCAAGCATGAGGTAAATTATCCTACACATGACTTGGAGTTAGCAGCAGTTGTCCATGCACTTAAGATATGGCGTCACTATCTTTTTGGGCAAAGATGTGAGATATACACGGATCACAAGAGTCTTAAGTATATCTTCACTCAGAATGAGCTGAACATGAGGCAGCGTAGATGGTTAGAACTGATCAAGGACTACGACTTGGAGATACATTATCATCCAGGGAAAGCCAACGTGGTGACTGATGCTTTGAGCAGAAGAAGCTACGTCAACATGGCCATAGCATTCCAGATGCCACGTGAGTTATGTGAGGAGTTCAAAAGTTTGAGTTTGGGTTTTGTGCATCATACTGCAGCTACCTTTGAAGCCGAACCAACTCTGGAACAAGAAATTCGAAGACATCAAGCCCAGGACGAGAAGATCCAGGAGATACGCGAGCAGATCCAGATAGGCAAAGCGCCCAACTTCAGGGAAGATGAGCAAGGTACAGTATGGTACAAGAACCGGATTTGTGTGCCAGATGTGGACAGAATCAAGAAGTTGATCCTGAGTGAGGCCCATGATACAGCTTACTCTATCCATCTCGGGAGTACTAAGATGTATTATGACCTCAAGGAGAGATTCTGGTGGTTTGGAATGAAACGTGCCGTAGCAGAGTATGTGGCAATTTGTGACACTTGTCAGAGGGTCAAGGCAGAACATCAGAGGCCAGCAGGACTATTGCAACCGTTGAAAATTCCAGAATGGAAGTGGGAGGAAATCAGCATGGACTTTATTGTTGGGTTACCTCGCACCCAGAAAGGTTACAACTCCATATGGGTAGTAGTGGATCGTCTGACCAAGGTCGCCCACTTCATACCTGTGAATACTACCTACTCCGGGGCAAGGTTGGCAGAACTATACATCTCTAGGATTGTGTGTTTGCATGGGGTTCCTAAGAGGATTATATCCGATAGGGGATCACAGTTCACTTCTCGCTTTTGGGAGCAATTGCATGATTCACTGGATACCAAGCTTCGTTTCAGCACAGCTTACCATCCGCAGACAGACGGTCAGACAGAAAGGACCAATCAAATACTGGAAGATATGTTGCGAGCGTGTGTCATCCAATATGGCACAAGTTGGGACAAGTGCTTACCTTATGCCGAGTTCTCCTACAACAACAGTTATCAGGTCAGTATCAAGAAATCACCATTTGAAGCTTTGTATGGTAGAAGGTGTAGGACTCCTTTGCTCTGGGATCAGAAAGGAGAGAAGCAAGTGTTTGGCCCAGACATTATCAAGGATGCGGAGGAACAAGTACGGATAGTTCGAGAGAACTTGAGAATTGCTCAGTCTAGGCAGAAAAGCTATGCAGATGTCAGACGGAGAGATCTCACGTTCAAGGAAGGTGACTTTGTGTATCTGAAGGTGTCACCTATGCGGGGAGTACGCAGATTCAACATGAAGGGAAAACTAGCACCCAGATACGTTGGACCATTCAAGGTACTAGAAAAGAGAGGAGAAGTGGCTTATCGCTTAGAGTTACCTTCTAGTCTTCCAGGTGTGCACGATGTATTCCATGTCTCGCAGCTGAAGAAGTGCTTGAGAATACCAGAGGAGCAGGCGCCTTTAGAAGGGTTGGAAGTGCAGGAGGACTTGACCTACACTGAGCACCCTATAAAGATTCTGGAAACATCTGAGAGGGTGACCCGGAATAAGAGGACCAAGATGTGCCGAGTGCAATGGAAATACCACACAGAGGAGGAAGCTACTTAGGAAAGGGAGGATGAGTTGAGGGCAGCATACCCTGATCTCTTTGCTAACCAGCCTATGTGAATCTCGGGGCGAGATTCCTCGCAAGGGGGGTAGGTCTGTAACACCCTAAATTTAATTTTCAGCATTTTATAATAAATTCAATATGCTTTATTTATTTTCTAGGATTTATTGTGCCTAGTATGCATTTTTCATTATCTTTTGAACTAAATATTGCAATATATCCTAAGGTCAACATGTTTGTGCATTCATGCTGGAGCATATTTTTTATTTGATGAATGGCATAAGGTTTGAATTCAAATTTATTTGAATTTGTAGTTTGTTTTTGAGTTTAAAAGAAAAGGAGAGAAATAGAAAAGAGAGGGAAAATGCAGGAAAAAGAAAAAGGAGAAACCGGCCCACCTCACCCGCTCGGCCCACCCGCGCCCTCACCCGAGCCGGCCCAGGCGAGGCGGCCCAGCCGGCCTCCCGCGCGCGCCGTCTCTCTCCCTCGCGCCACTGACAGGCGGACCCGCGCCCGTCGAGCCGCTGACAGGCGGGACCCACCTGTCATCCCCGACCTCTCGCCTTTCCTTTTTCGGCGACGGCGACTTTCCTTTTTCGGCCGATTTCTTTCCTTCTCTACGCCGGCCGACTCCGAGGAGGAGAGCTCCCTCCGCCGCCTTCCCCGTGTTCCTCGCTCTCCTGCGCACCGAATCCCCAAAGGAATCGAAGGATTCCCTTCCTTCCCGAGAGTGCGCGCCGAAGGAAGCTCCGGCCGCCGCCTTCCTTACTGCGCCGCCCCCTTCCGAGCCGCTCCGGTCCTATAAATAGCACGTCGGGCTTCGCCCTTTCCCCCTCAACCTCGCCAGCAGCCGCAATCGAGCCCTAGCCGTCGCGAGCCGCTCAATTCCGCCGCCACCGTCCGAGGTGAGTAACGCCGGCGAGGTGCAATTCGCCCTCTGTGGTCGCGCTCCCGCCGCCCTAACCCCTCCGCCGTGCTCTGCAGGACCTCGCGACCCCGTTGCGCTAGCTCTCGACGCCCGTGGACGCTCCGACCGAGCTCTCCGCGAAGCCCCGAGCCGCTCCGCCGCCTCCGCTCGTCGCCGACCATCCTCCGGCAGCTCCCGGTCGTCGACAACCCCACGGTGAGCTTCGCCGTGGTCCCGTCTTGCTTTCTAGCTAGGTCCGGTCCCGAATCACGCCTCGGAACACCGGGCATCGCGAGCTCCGGCGATGCGCCGCCGTCCCCGATGGTCGCCGCCGGCGAAACCTCGCCTTTCAACCTCAGCCGTCCGATCCAGAACGGATGCACGAGATTATAACGTGATCCGATCTCATCTCAGCCGTTAGATCTAGATCCGACCGTCCGGACCAGATGGTGACCGGTCAACCGCGGTCGTCGCCGCCTTTTTGTTAAAGAGACCCTCGGTTTTTCCTAAATCAACCCGCGGTCCACGCCAGTTCAAAACTAATTACAGATCGGCCCAGTTTTTAATGTTTTAGCCCCTGCGCTATTGAAAAATAGAACCCGCAGTCCAGAGGCTGTGTTTTTGTGCTTTAGACCTCGGATCTTTCCTGAAATTACAGAATTGGTCCCTAGTTTTTCCAAAACAGCCCAGATTTTAAGTTTTCTTCATAAATAGGTCCCTAGAACCTTGTTTTGGCCATAACTTTTCCGTTTTAACTCCGTTTTGGGCGATTCTTGCGCTCACGTGACCGTGGTAATATGTAGAACAGTTCTAAACTAGTTTTGTGTTCTGTTTTGATGCATTGGTGTACTGTTTCTTATCTTTTGTTCATTGTTTGCATGTATGCTCGTATATGGATGCTTGTGTGACGATTGGACGTAAGTAGACGTTGATCTGTCTGAGGTGAACGAGGAGCCACCTTTTGACATTTGTGAGCAGCAGCAAGAGCACCTTGAGGAAGGCAAGTATAACATGAGCAACACCTATCACCTTTAATTCATTGCATATGCATGTGTTGATCTTGTATGCCTATAAGGACGATACATTAGCCACTTTGATCTCAATGTGAACCTTTTGGGTTGCATGTGGTTAAGTTTTTGCTAGGTGCTGCGCCAACATACACCTATGCTATGTTTTTAATTAATGTTGATTAATGGATCTATGCAATTAATTGTTTGAGCGTGACCCTCTGTGCCGTGTGCTTGAGTGGTGCATGTCTCATTTAAAATTTGTTTTTTTAGCAACTTGGTTTAGGGGGCATGAGCATTGTGCTTAGTGGTTTTGCTCATAGCCACTTTCCATAAGGACCGGTTCGCAAAGCGACAACCTGGGACAACAGCACTACCATAAGACTGGTATGGGACGGTCTTAGCTGATTAATTGGATTGTTTTAGTTTGGGAGTAACTTACCTGCGGGGCAAGAGGGGAGGTGTGCTTCTGTGGCCCTCGCGCTGCTTGGGTTGAGTGTGATGTGTTCTTCTCCCCTTGAGGCTTGCTCCACCGTTGCATAACCTGAAACCTTAGCGGTTACACCTTACTAACATAATCTTTGTAAAGGCTTCGTAGTGTGGCTTGCTAGTCATCTCATCTAAGGTATGTGATGAACCACTAGCGTAGCTCACGACTTGTGGGTAAAGATGTGCAACCTCTCGAGAGTGTAAAACTGATGCATCAGCCGTGCTCACGGTTATGAGCGGCCCAGATCCTTTATGTGATTAGTTGGGTTATGGATGGTTTTTGGTAAAATCCTGGTTAATCATGATGCTTAATTTCTTCTATGCAATATCTTTGAGATAAAAGTTTCTCTACTCACTTTAGTAAATAGCTTTAATAAAATTTGACCAATTAAAAGCAATGCAGTGGAGTCAGCTAACCTTAGAGCCTCATGGTTCTGTTATACTTGTTGAGTACGAGTTGTGTGCTCACGCTTGTTCTTTTCCGTTTACTCCTTGTTGGGGGGACAAATCCAACCGCTGCTCAGTCAATGGAGATACGGAGGATTATCAAGAAGTCTAGGCTCTTCGCTCTTCCAGTGGACGTCCCTGTGGCGGCTCTAGTTGCTTTCCGTTTACGCTTCCGCTTTTACGTACTTTATGTTAAAGACAAGTGTCTGTTATGGTAATAATACTTATTATGTAATCGTTAAACGTTATATTATGACATGTTCTGTGATGACAATTTGTCCTATACATGTGAGACTCGTTCCTGGCGCATGTATAATATGCACGGTTTTGGATCATTGAAAACCGGGTGTGACAAAATTGATGCATAAATTTCGTACATAAGCCGCGTCAACATCTTGCAATTGCTCATAAAACATAACTAGGACAACTAGGATCATGCTGCATACATCTTTGCAAGCAGAACCACAATGACTATGAACTGGATGACTACAATATAGGATAGCAATTTAATCTTATGTGTATTATCTACTTCAAATTTTCGGTTCTTCTCTGCATGTGTCTTGTGCATCTTGTGTTCTTCAGTGCCGCCATTGTCTTCATAGCATTGGAATGCTACCATTGCCTCCTGCCTGGTAGGATATCCCTTGTAACAATTGTTCGGGAAACCAGTCACTTGATGGCTGCAGGAAACCCAATCTGCGTACACCCCTGGTTTCCTTCCTCTGAACACAGCATACCAAGTCATCTCCTAAATCACAGTAACAATGACCGATGTAAGTGAAAGAATAATCTCAGTGCAACCATGAACACAGTTCAAGCATGACCGATGTGATGCCCTCGGCATCTCGAAAGTTTTAACACGTGATTAGATTAGCGGTAGTCAAGGATTTGGCTTAATAATGTTTAGAGAAGAGCAACAACTAGACTAGTAAATCACGAAGTCAAAATTTTCTAATGAAATATGCAAAACCCCTGAGTTTACTTGTGACCATAGTTCAAAATATAATGTGATTGGAACCAAACTCTCTATAACAAACTTGTAGACAATTTTATGTAGATCAACTTTGTTATTGAGTGTGGTAACATGCACAAAGGTTTAGGTGGAGTTTTGAGTCGATTAATGAAAAAGACAGAAATCTGCCTAAATTTGATCGGTAAGGAAAATTCAAATTTCAAAGGAACAAAAGTCCCTATCATGCAAAACATCATATAAGAAAGTTGTAGATAATTAAAAACCACACAACATTGGTATAATACTCTTTCTCTGAAAATGAGCATAAAATAGACTTTAGGAATTTCTAAGTTTGCATTAAACCTTGGTCAAACTGGAGTCAGCAGGTTAAATTCAAATTTAATCATATTTAAACTTGGAATCTGATATTACTCCTTTTGACAAAGTTGTAGATCTGGAAGAGTAGAACAACTTTTGTATTTTGGGTTTTGTCAAATTCGGCCCCTAGGATGTTCAAAAACAACAATTTCTAAAACATGTCTCTGCAGTCAAACAGCATTTTTCATTTTCCCGAATTTATTTTCCTTCGTGTCACTGACGAGTGGGTCCCACTCGGCCGACCCACCCGCCACGCGGCGCCGGCGTCCGGCGCAGCCGGCCACGCGCCGCTGGCCACCGCGGGCACGCGCCGCCCGCCCTGCCACGCCATGGCCACACGCCGTTTGCCCCGCCCGGCCTGCCCTGCCCCTCGCCCCGGCTCCCTTGAGGTCGAAGCCACCTCCCTCTCATTCCCTGCTCGTCTCCCTGCCACTCCTCTCCGCCGCCCCGAGCTGCGAGCTCGTCACCCGCCATGGCCGCCCGCCATTGACAGGCACAACGAGCTCGCTGCGTTGCCAGCTCGGGCCGCCTCCCGTCCACCCACCACGCACCCCACCTCCGCCGTGCCCCACTCCACCGAATCCAATTGATCTAGTACCTCAGAATCGCCTCCTCCACCTTCCCCCATGCGCGACCACCGGGATGCGCCACCGGCCTCGCCGTGGGCGGCCTCCCTTGATCCATCCCTGCGGCTCCAACCCCCTCCTCCGGGTCCCCCTCATCACCGCCCAACCCGCGCACCCCTCGGGGGCGTCTCTTCTACACCGGAGCCACCGGATCGAGCCGGCGCCACCACCGAGCTCGGCGCTCAGCCCGAGCCAGTTCACGGCCGTTCCCCGCTCGTCCATGCCTCCCCGCGCGACGCGACCTTAGGGGAAAGAAGGCCCGTCACTGGGAACACACGGCCGGAGCGGCTCGGCTTCAACCCCGCGCCTCCACACGCCGGCGCACGCGCGCGACCGCGCCCCTGCGCCGTCCTCCCTGCGCCCGGCCAGAGGTAGAAGAAGAAGGGTAGATTTGCAAATATCCCCCTCCATTTTATCATTTTTGCGCACCCTGGTTTAAACACTATTCACTGAGTCTTGAATATCTTCCATGCAGGTCCCTGAAGTTCATAATTAATCGTGTTAAGGTCCCTGGTCATTAGGATTTTCGATTTAATGCATTTATTTAAGCTGAAACTTTGGAAATTCATAATAAATCGAATAAAAATCCAAAAATTGCAAACTTTGTTGCATTGTACTCCTATTAAGTAGATCTACAGAATGGATATGATGGTTGGGTATGAAAAGACCTTTTTGCCCCTGTTAATGTACATTGCATGAAAAACCTTAATAAATAGGAAATGTGGGTAAAATAAGCTTCAAAAATTATGAAATTTGGGCAGAGGCCATATTAACATGTGTAGGCTCTGTATAAATTTTAGTAGCCCTAGCATTGGCTGTTTAATTACTATTCTACCCTTGTCTTATATTTAAGCATGTATTTAATTTAAGAAAAGTTTGCTATGGTGAAAAATGTTCCAAGTGACTTTAGGGGCGTGATATGAGCTCTAGGTTATGACCATAACTCACTGCTAGCATAGGAGGTGGTGCATGTAAGGCTTTGGCTCTGATTTGAAAATGGTAGAAGTTTTTGGAATGCAATATAGGTCTTCACTACTGTTGAGATATGCACGCTAGGAATTCTAAGTTAGCGATGTGAAATATGGTTATTCATACGGGTGCTTGACATTTAGGCATCTCAATTGCTACATCATGCATATCATTCATATAGCAACGCTCACTGCAGATACGTGATCGAGAAGCAAGTGCGTGGAGGTACTTCAAGCAACGGTGTCCAGAAGACCAACTAAGACCCAAATACCACCTGGAGGCCCCTGAAGTGGTATTTGGAAGGAGGAGCTGTCCAAGTGATCAAGGGGTTGCCTGGGGCAGAGCCTCACAACCCGGCAAACTAACTTTAGTTTAGTTTGTTTTCAACAACGAAAGGTAGGCCCCTTAGGCATATACACCTACCTAGGGAATCTCACCACCCTTTATTTGATTATGCATTTACGTTCAGGAGTTGTTTGAAACCCCACCTGCATAAATACCTGATATCCTAATTAGAATGGATAGGCCGAAGTCTATGCTTAGCCATGCTTAGACGGTAGAAGTCGAGTGAAGATATTCACTCGCGAGATGATAGGACTCAAAATGTTTTACAAAAATTTAATACGAGAGAAATATGATATGATGTGATGAAAAGATGAGACCGGGCGGAGATATGGGCATATTACGATGAAAAATGATGAGGATGGTTTGGTGGACTCCGCCCGAGTCGTTTAAGGCCCGATTCGCTGTTCGCCTGCTGATCGGCATAACATTGCTAGAGTGCTTATCCGGGATATGGGACCGGAAAAGTCTTTCCTGGGCTCGTCCGAAGCACAGAGACACGTTCCTACCCGCTGGTTGAGAGGAAGGTGGCCCGAGGGAGCTTGGTACTCATGGCGGGGAGACCGAGATGTCGGCAGGCTCGTCATGGGGGCACAACCCGGGGGCTAGGCGGGAGTGAATCGAACTTGGGACGAGGCAGGTTAAGATCGGGGCTATATGTGGGAACGCGATTGCTAGTAAGCATATACCCCTGGCATGATAGTTATTCCCGGAAATTAAAAATCGATTCGAATCGCTGATGCTCACCAGGTGTGAGAATGCCAGTATCGCACACGGGCAACGTAGTAATAACTTTAATATCTTGTTCATTTAATCATGCTTTTTATATTACATGTTTGTACTTGTATGGTACATTTCCGCAAGCTCCATTATGATGACATATGTGTTGGGATGATGAGATAGATGAGCTATGGATGATGATAATAACTATAATGAACCAAATGAGGCTTATACTTTAGAAATAAATGATACTTGAAAGTAAGGACTCACTTCTAGTAAGCTTGCGCGGGTTAGAGTCCAGTCCACAAAAAGCCTTGCATACTCTCAAATGTGTCGGGTTGAAGCCGCCCACGGGTAAGTCCTACGAGTACCTCACGTACTCACCCCTACGTTGTTGATGTTTTTATTTCAGGAGCTTCATGATCGAGAATGACAATGGTGGGCTCAATGTCATGGCTCGATGTTTTATTTTCCGCTGCAAGAGTATATCAGTATTACGTTACGGTTTCCGCTGCGAGGTTATTTTGGAATTCTATTTCAGTATGATTGTACCCCATTTTGAGTAAATATTCTCAAACAAATCAATCTATGTTTGTATGAAATGATGGGTTGTTGTAGTTGTTGTGGCTCTTTCGAGGGCTTAACGTGTGTGATGTCGGTATCCCTGGGTGATGGTTGCATCGAGTGCCCTTTTTGGGTATCTCGACGGACGACCGGGTTTAGTTCGGCCTAACCACACTGCAAGCCAGATGTGGCAGGTGTGTTTAGTTCGGATTAAATCGGCGGTTCCGCCACAACCGATGTAAGTTTAAGTATAAAGACAGAGAAACCATATACACAGTTCAGAGGAAGAACACAGAGAAACCATGAACCTCAGTTCAAGCACAAGCTTTAGTAATAGGCATCAATAAACAAGCAGAAATAACAAGTTCTCTGAATAACAAGTGCCTTGAACAAGTTCTCAGAAATAAGGAAACCCATAAGCATGTCCATTGTTCCATGCATCACAGCACAGGACCCAAGAATTAAGGTACAATACCAAGTTCAGGAAACATAAACATAGTTCTAATGGTCCTGCCATCTCCTCAAATGTTAGGAGTCAAAAAACATCTAGGTCAAGTGCATGGGTTAGTAGCCTACTCCACTACTGTGCCTGATCACACGTTGTAGTATGTCTTGGCCAGGTGTGTCCTCATCCACAGATCTTTGTCTTCAGGGGTCATTTGCACGAAGACGAGTCCAGTTGCCTTGTTCACTGTCAGGTGGTCAAGTGCATGCATCATAGACTCTCTAGTGAAAGCTGTGCATCCCATCACTGCATCATACACTCCTGGAGCAGCCTCAGAGTTGGCAGCTTCCTTCACTGCACTAGCAAAGCCCCCAGATAGCCTCTGTCATGCTGTTCATCACCACATGGTCATCCTCACTAAACACCGTCTTCCTTTTCCCTTGTGAACTACCTTCACCCTTTTTCTTGCCATCTAACACTTCAAAGCTTGGAGGTGTCTCAGTTGGTTCCACCATTCCTTCTGGCAGGTCCAGATCTATGGTTTCAGGATGGGATGGTGTGCCTAATGGCTTATTGCTGCCAAGAGCAAACCTGCCAGTGGCCACACTTGAACCAAAAATAATCTGCATTGGCATGTAGTTGATGATTGGAGAATTCAGGAACTCTGCATCCTTAGGATGTGCCTGTGTGGAAAAGAATAGTCGCATAACAAACAAACCACAAAGCAATCCATAAATAAGTACTGCACAGTTTTCAGAGAACAACACATACCTTGACATGGCCCTTGAAAATGCTCAGCCTCTAATGTAATCATGAAGTTGTCTTCATCCCACAGAGCACCACTCAACTGCTTCAAGTTGCAGATCTTCACCCATCTAGCCCTCCATTTCCTCAGATGGTTGTACACCTGATTGACATTGTATGTCCTTCCATTGTTTAGGAACTCAGTCAGATCCCTTGCCACAGAGTTGAGATGGCAATCCTTAAATCCTTTGTCAATCTTAACTCCTTCAGTTACCAACTCCACAAACCTCCTTAGCACAAAACCTGACATGGCTGGGTCCAGTGCACTCTGCCTCCTTCTGCAGTCTGACCTTCCTGCCCTTGACCCTCATGACCTTGAACCTCATCCCCATCAACCTGAACTACCAAGGGTGGGACATCACCTCCATTCCTAGCCATGTCCTTACAACCACAAACCAAGTTAGTATAAGGGGTAGCAAACATTACAAATATACCAATCATCCACCACCAAAATTTGCAAATTGAAACCTCCAAACAGAATGCAAATATAACATACTAAGATTCATCATTGCAGCGGTACTTAGCCTCAGAAAACATGTTCAAATTACATAATCCTAGTTGCGCAGTCTCAGATTTAATTATTACAGACCATCATAGTTCAAATGATCTAGCATGCTACAGCCACATACTTTGGTGGGGTTCCCTAGCACACTAAGCCCTAGCATTACCCCTATTCTCCCACATAAGCTTAGCCCACTCATCTCTTTTGGCAGCCCAAGTGGCATTGTCTATCATGACATCATTGTGCCCTGCCTCATCAACTGGATTAGAAGCCCATGAGTCCTTAGGGGGAATGTGCTCATCATGGCCATGTCTAAGAATCCAATTGTGTATGATACAATAGGCCACCACTAGTTTGACTTGGGTTTTGTATGGATGAAAAGGCTTGTTATACAGTATCTTGACCCTGTTCTTCAGTGCACCAAAAGCCCTCTCAACAGTTACTCTGAGGCTTGAATGCCTTAGGTTGAACAGCTCCCTTGCATTCTGTGGCCGCCTGACCCCATACTCCCTCAGGTGATACCTTACACCTCTGAATGGTGGCAAGAATCTAGGTCTCACTGCATATCCAGCATCTACAAGATAGAATTTACCTAGACATGGAGGTGAGGGTCAGGCAATTGAGGTACAATGGGCACAGGATAAGTGATGATCCACTAATTGGAACATGCCTTGAGGCACCTTTAGACCATCATCCCTTTGTAGTGCATCAGCTAAAATAAGAGCATCATGTGTAGAACCCTCCCACCCAGCAAGGACATAGGTGAACCTGAGGTCGAAGTCTACTGCAGCTAACACATTTTGAGTAGTAGTGTGCTTTCTCCCCATGAAGGCAGCTCTCTCCTTAGCTGATACCCTAGCAAGCACATGTGTCCCATCTATAGCACCTACACAGTCCTACATTAGTGGGTAAATAGAAAGATTAGGGTGGATAGAGTGAAGAAAATTGTATTGGGCTGCGGTGAGTTTCCTAACCTTGAAATAGGGGTTCCAGCGTCGGCTGTGCAGAATTTTAGTGGAGGTGGCTGGTGAAGGGCTCATAATCATCTCTTCTCTGAGTTCACCAATAGCACACAACACTTCTTGGAAGTATCTACTGACGGTCTCTATTGACCTCCTAAATGTCATCTTGATAACACGGAATCGTTGGTTGTGTCCAACCACATGGAGGAACATGGAGACCTGCTCTTCAATGGTACAATTTATGGTGTCCTTGAGTAGAGATCTAGCACGGAATAGGTCACACAACTGGAAAAAGGGTGCCCTTTTCATCCTAAGCAGCTCAACACACATCAAGCCATCTGACTGGTAGATGAACTGAAGGTTGTGCTGCCTCTCGATGTACCTCTTCGTTCTTGGTTCATATGGTAACCTACGGGTTGCAAGAGCACGCTGACTGGTAGATGAACTGAAGGTTGTGCTGCCTCTCGATGTACCTCTCCGTTCTTGGTTCATATGGTAACCTACGGGTTGCAAGAGCACGCTTTGCTATGCGAGCATACATCCAAGCACTGATAGCAACAACAAGTGCGGCGTCCCTTGTCACACCCGGTTTTAGAAACAAAACCAGATGACACCATATGTGTGCCCAGGATCTATTTTCCACACATACAGCCGACTTCATTAGTGAATATCAATAGACAGTGCATTATATAAGCAAATAAAACTTACATTTGACACAAAGGTCAATATATCAGAGTATAGCGGAACTTCTATCTTGTAGCGGAACTCCATCTTCACAGGAAGGTTGACTGGGAGCACGTACGCCTAAACACCTGGTAGACTTCTGGACCGACTTCGTCTTCAAAGCATCATCAACTTGGATAGAGCAAAGCTATATTATTTGGGATAGCAAGGGTAAGTACATGTCGTACTCAGCAAGTATTCCGTTTAGGCTATAAGTGGACTGGCTTTATAGTGGACTGGCATAGCGGTTGCTTTTAGTCGGTCAACTTTTATTTACTAATAATATATTAGCATAACCCATCCCATAACTGAAATAACATAAATACAATAAAGTATCTGAAAATAAACCACCATCATTCCATCGTCATCCTATTGACATACCATTCTTTAACATCATTGACATGAGTCATTTTCTTTAGAAAACTCTAATCTGTATGGGTCTAGGCCACTCTTAACCGTGAGCATGGCTGATATATCAGTTTTAAACACTCTCGAGAGGTTGTACATCTTTACCCACAAGTCATGATTCCCATATGCCAAGAGGTGGCCAAACCCCATATATTCATTACCTTAGATGAATCGGCAGGGTTTCATTACGAGACATTTACAAAGAATTCCTAGAGTGTAGCCGCCCGTTCCAGGTTTCCGTTACCAGGCATAAAAGTCCCCTCCCGAAGGGTGACTGACAAAAACCAAATAAATCAAACTGCACCCACTCAGGAGAACGAGTCTTATACCCAGCAACGCCCCCCTTACGCCATCTTTCAGGTAAGCAAACCACCCGCTCTAGTTCATCTAATTAATCAGTCAAGGACGTCCCATTCCATCCCTTGTGGTTGTACTGTTTTCCTGGGTGGTCGCTCGGCGAACCGATCCTTAGGGTGAGGCAATCGAGCAAAAACCAACAAAAACATGCTCAAATCCCCATGTTGCAAAGTAACCAAGCTTTTATCATCATTGTATCATTAATTAAATAAATATTAGCAACATGAGTAAAATGTGTTGAGCGCTAGCATTAATCTACACATCACAACCCTCCCATAGGATGAAACATTGATAGGGAAATAAGTGGCCAGTCATCCTTAGATTGAGCATGCTTGGTTGTGCGATAAATTAAGTTTTTTTTGATGTAAATAGGACATAGGTCAAAGAATACTTGCCTTTATTCCTAAGTATATATAGCTACTCAAATAATCTTCACTTGTAGGTCTTGAAAAGCTTGATCTTCACTCTCACGTACGATACTCGTTCTATACGTGACAACACAAACAACATACAAGACAGATAAACATACATGCATAAGAAACAGTACACCAGTCAAAAGAAAAGATTTATAAAACACGTGCCAGAAGAGAGGGCTCGTTGCTATGGTCACGTGAACACGAAGCATGTTGAAAGCAGAGTTAACAGAGATGAGGTTGAAAATATAAAACTAACCAAAGATTTGCAGTACTGATCAACAAAGAAAGAACTATTGGCATTATTTATTTTAAATAACAAAATAGTGTAGATGAATTATTTCAAGGGAATAAGCAAGTTAAATTAATCCAGAATTTATTTGAGTTGAAACGGTAGTTCAAACTAACCATGTTTTATATATAAACATTTCATATTAATTATACCAGTTAAACAATTTAATTACAAAATATAGTGTGTAAAGCATCTAACCGGAGCATAACATGCGTCTGGTTTACACTAAACAAGTTATTAAGTAAAGCATATTTAAAGTTGGTATTAATCACATCTAAATTTATTAACAAGAGGGTGGAGATTAAACCTATGCATTTTAATTAGAAGACGATTGCATAAACATTAGTTATATTAACATGCATTTAATAAGTCAAGGTTTTAAACCTAAATTAGTTTAAATTAGAAAAGTATTGGAATAAAGGTTAATCAAATTAGCATGTGTTTAGGAAAGCCGAGATTAAACCCTATATTGATTTTATTTATACAAAGATAATGAGAATACAATTAATCTATATAAAAAAAACCAAGAACATATAATATGGTCAAAATGAATACTAAACGTAGGTTTCATCGTTGCAAATCTAACGCATGTTGAACGGGTCAAAACAGATCTAAAACAAGGAAGATACGGCATTTAAGGATTCAGGACTACATCGTGATTAACGGTAGCTAACAAAGATTAGCGAGGAAGATTTATGTGACTCAAAGAACAGTGCACGTGAATAGATAAAGAAACATGGTCCAACCTGTGAAAGGACGAAAGCCAGTATAGATAGCAGAAATCTAACAGATGCAAGAGGTTGTTTGTAGATTGAAGACACAAGAATTAAATAAAGGATTATTACCATCTTTAAAAAGGGCAAAGATGATCTCCTTCACGAGAAGCATATTGGCCTGATCAGATGCTGCAGGTGCATGTCGCTGGAGGTTCTTGTCTCGCCCACGTAGTGTGCAAGTGCTTGGATCAGCTGCATCTTTACGTGGTTGCACCCTGAACGAATCTTGCTTCGGCTTGGACTGCTACAGCTCTTCAAGTCGGAGTGCAGCAGCTAGCCTTGGATGGCCAGCAGAGGCAGCATAGGCGGCCAGGACTAGGGCAATGCTCACGCCGAGAGCCTGGTTGGTGTGGCCGCACGCAGAGGCTCCGAAGGGTGGTCGTCATGGGCACGTAGGCACGTGTGCTGTGCGTGGCTCTGGTAGCCGGCAGATTAGGCGAGAGAGAAAGAAACAAAAGATCGAAAACGGAAAGATGGAAGAAAGGAAAAAGTCTCACCGGTAACGGAAGACCACACCGGATCGGGGGAAGACCACACCGGATCGGGGAAGAGGTACAGACTATGTTTCTGTTTTCTGTTTAGAGGAGGGTTTGGATTTATTATATAGGAAAAAGAACCCCATAGATACGTGTCAACAAGTGATGTGGTACTAATTGATTTGCGTCTACCATCTTTACTAATGGGCTTAATGAGCTTAAAGTCCATTAGAAAACACATAAACGGGCCTTTGAAGTTTATTGGGATTCCAGCATATTTAAATGGAGAAAGCCCAAGTAAATTCGGAATTATTAATTTTCGGAATTAAAATAATTGTAGATAAGTCCAGAATCAATATTTGAGGTCCTAAAAATATCCCGATGCTCTCAAAATTCTAGGAAAAAAAAATACTAGAAACAGTTTTGCACCTAATGAATCCAAATAAAATATTTGGAGCTCATGGGAAGATTTTAAAGAGAATCCGATAAATGGATTTTGCTCTAGGAAGAATGGAAAAAAGGCTTCTAGAAAAATCTAGAAAGATCCCGGGAAAGGTTACTCGGAGTTTAAACGCACTTAGAAAACTTTTAACACTCAAAAACACCATGCAAACCAGCATGAATGCAACACATATATTATTATAACATAGTCATATTTATTTCCTTTGCAAAGAATTATTTCCTACACTAAATATCTTGACAATTATATAACAAATGGACCAAATTTTTAAATATTCAAGAAACTCATTGTATCAATTCAAGACAAAAGTGTCACATTCCAAACTGGGAAATTTGGGGTGTGACACCCTTGACCACAAGCTGCCGGCGACGAGTGGAAGCAACCATGGTCTATTGCGAAGGAAAAGGAGGGTTAGGTGTGCCAAAGAACTAGCCTAGCATCAAAGTAGTGAGCTAGCACGGCTGCAAGAGAAAGCTCTCTGCCACCCAGTGCTAGATGCAAGCAAGAGCAGAAGAACATGTATGTAAAAAATAGATTTACTGAGATTATCCATCATTGACCGTGCAACTAGAAGAGCAAAGAAACGAATAAAGAGTAAATCACTCATACATCCAACCATGGCAACAACAGATCTGATAAGTAGTTCACGATTCACAATCCAAAAAACGGATATGCAAACATGAAGGGGAGAGAAGAAGAGTGGCAGGATCAAGAACCTCCATCGTGGGGACGGGTGACCACCTGATGTTGACGGGCACTGGACCCGCTCCGGTGAGCTGCGAGCAGGTGGCGGCGGCCGGCGGCGGGGTGAGGGAGAGGAGAGAGGAGGGATGAAAGAAGCGGGGGAGCGAATGAGTGCTGAGCGGAAACCCTAGCGCTCGTGGGGGAGGTCATTCGCCCGTGAGTTGCACTACGGGTGCAAGCGCCTTTGCACTGCGGGTGCAGGCCGCGGCACATCTCGAGCTTGCACAAGATGCACGCCCGAATCGGGCGTATCTAGTAATGCTGCATATCGGGCCGGAGTGTATAGGCTTAGGCTGCATAAGGCCCGTATACAAAGAAACAAACATACGAGGGTTGCATCTGGTTGGGCTGGATTGGGGGATGTACAGTCAAACAAACACACCCATAGCGTACAGAAAGAAAGAGAAAGGAATGTATTGTACTTGCTAAATATGAAATAAAGTTGTACTCTGTTGATGCGGATGCTACTTTTTGCCTTGTGTGTGCATGAAGAAATTATTTTGTTCATGCACATAGGGCACTGTCACACTAAGCTAATTTCAGGGTGTGACACTTTGGGCTGCATATCTTCTAATACAGGCCACCTTCGGTCTAAGGAAATAAACAGATCCATAATATCTAAGGCAGCACAACTTTAGTGAAAAGATACCAGTGGGTTTGTAGCCCAACGGTAGTTTCACCAGTTTGGAGCATGGGGTACTTGATTCCACACCTTGTGGGAGAAAATTTGGATATTATGACACATGCCAATTGGGAATAGTTTGAGGGAGATATCAGTTTGACATGAAATTATAAAAATAAACTTGAATAATCTAAATGGCTCATAATTTGTACTTTCATATGCATTTAGTATTTAATTATCATACGAAGACTATGCGTATAGATAGTTGTATCTTACGTAGTTTCATATGACATGGCAGTTTTAGATACTGTGACATAATATATAAACATAAATTAGTTTAGAGGTTGACTGTGTCCATACGCTGGAGTAATTTGGACTTCTCCCAAAAATCAATCAAAATAGAACTCAAACAAGATACGGGCGTTTTCTAGAGACGGAACGAATGAAGCAGCAGCACTAATGTTGGCCGTCCATCCATGGATGAGGGGCTCACAGTCATCGTGGGTGAAGCTGATCTGTTGCTGCCCTGCCTTTCCCTCCCCTCTTCGCTTTCAGTTGCAGCCCCCAATCTTCGCCGCCGCCGCCTCCGCCGCCATGTCCCCGTCGCTCCTGCTCCCGCTTCCCTCCTCTACTACTAGCACTAGTAGGAGGCTTCCGCCTCAATCGAGCTGCTTCACCTCTTCCTCGCGCGTCTCCTTTCCCCCCCGGGCGAGCCACCGCATCCGCCTCGTGTGCGCCGCCGAGCAGCCCAACGGTGCCGCGTCCTCCGGCTCCGGCTATGGCTCTGGAGGCGACGCCACGGCCAACCCAACCAACAACAACGGCCTGGTTAGTATGGCATGGCCTCACCTCCTCTTCCTGCGCTACGCATCAGTTTGATGAGATCGACATCTTCCCATCTCAGTAATATGTCTAGATATACTGCGAGCACATGGCTTTATAGAAAGCTTAAAGGACACTAGGACAGGTTTACGAACACATACATCATGCCTCACTTGTTTATGGGGGACCTATTGCAAACTACAATCAGTCATGCTTAGTATGTTTTTTCCCTTCCTTTACAGCCCAAGAACAGGAGGGATATTCTCCTGGAATACGTAAAAAATGTCCAGCCAGAGTTTATGGAGCTTTTCATAAAAAAAGCTCCAGCACAGGTTGGTTTTTGATCTCTTCATCTTTTTATACTGGCCCGCAGGCCCCCTGCCCACCCGAGGCTATATCAGATTTTTAGGTGCATGATATGAGGTCATGATTTTTAAAATTATCGTTGTACACTGACACTCCTCTCCAAATGTTCTCTCAAAGGTTGTCGAGGCCATGCGTCAAACAGTGACTAACATGATCGGGACCTTACCACCACAGTTTTTCGCAGTTACTGTCACGACGGTATTGAGAACCAACAATTCTTATTTTCTCTATGGCACATTTACATGACACTTGTGTATTTTATTGTCACATTATTGTATGTTTTGATTGCCTTTCGTCAACACAGGTTGCCGAAAATCTGGCTCAGCTGATGTACAGTGTCCTAATGACTGGATACATGTTTAGGAATGCACAGTACCGTCTCGAATTGCAACAGAGCTTGGAGCAGATTGCTCTTCCTGAACCAAAAGAAGAGAAGGTAGCTGTCCACCATATACTTTAGGTATATATGATTGAATGATTGCCATGCCCATGCTGATACCTGATATGTTTATATATTTTTTTTGTACATGGACCCTAGTGTCGCATGGGTTGTCCTTAAAACTTGTCTCATGATACTAGCTATCTCCCTAATCTATTAAAAGACAGATTAAGGTTTCTAAACTTACTAATTGTACTACCAAAGTCCAAACCTCTCTAGTGACTGTCATGTCTACATGGCATTGCCAATGTGAACAGCTCTTTCCTCTCTCTCTTTCTCTGCCTGCCAACGTGGGCCATTTCTTTCCTCTCTCTTCCTGAGCTCACTTGGTAATCACCACAGCTCGGAGATGGACAGCTCCATTGATGTTGCACCGAGTATACTCGCATCCATCAGTGTCGTCGCGTCTGCTTGCCTTGGTAATGGCTGGAGCAGCAAAGGTGATGAGTAACCTTGGTCATTAGGTCGTCACCTAGCCATCCAGGCGCTAGGAAAAATCTGGGCGTCCACGTCGCCTTATCAAAAGAGCAGTAAACTGGGAGAGAGGAAGGAGGGAGAGGAGGAGGAGGATGACCAATGAGAACTTGCAACCCCCACTGGCTTTGGCGCCGGTTTCCAGCACAGAGAGGAGGAACACCAAGGAGGATGTACCCCCGTGCACCTGAAGTGGATCCGTCTCTGGCCAAGGTCGATCTGAGTGCGCGCAGCAGTGAGGAAGGGGAATGAAGGAGGCAGGGAGTAGAAGTGGGGACAAGATGGAGAAAGGGAAGGGAAGGAGAGGCGCCAAGAGAGGGGGGCGCTAGGGGCAGAAGGGGATGCAGTGGCTGGCTGCGGCAGGATGAAGACGGTGGAACAGAATAGGTCAACCAGGGGAGGGGTATATTGGGCTGGCTTGTGGGCTTGGGCCAGCCCCCATGTTGCTCCTGTGTGCTTCCATCTTTTCTTTTCTTTTCTTTTCTTTTCTTTTCTTTTCTTTTCTTTTCTTTTCTTTTCTTTTCTTTTCTTTTCTTTTCCTCTCTCTTCCATGTTGCCTCGCCTAGGCGGCTCGAAAGTGGTCGCTCACCATGCCTTGCTGCCTTAATAAGTTGATAGCCATGTGAGTTTGGTGTTGTTCCTCCAGCGCCACAGCTATGCCCTAGCGCTGTTATGCCTGGGCTTGACTATAAAGCTGACCAGGCGTTGCTGCCCCAAGGATTTGACTCGTGTTCCTGCCATCAACTTTTCTCTTCTCCTGCTTTCTTGTTTTCTTCACACACGTGAAGCACAACCTGCTTCAAATCCGAAATGCAAGCTGCACATGCATTAGCTTTATACATAGCTACTGAACCTCCAGATCTTCAAGGGCCTCAATTTAATGTGACCACATTTGGCTGGCATCTCACTGCCAACCGCATGCATGCCATCTCTGCCAGTCACCGCTGCCATCCACAGACCACACATAAGTAGCAATGATCTGGTCTTCATGTGCGGCTAGCTATGAGGACATCCAGGTTACTGAGGTACAGTTCGGCTGATGAGCACACTGTGGCTCACTTACTGGATGAACCCACTACCCGCCTATCTCCTCGTCATGGTAGGGCTTGCTGATGCCATAGTTCTCAGAGATGGGCAGCCAAGAGCTCACGAGGAGGAATCCCGATGGTGCCTCCTAGAGAACCTGTCCAGGATGAAATGCCCATGGGGCTCTTCAGAGCCTGCACACTGCACGTTGAGCAGTGGACACTGGACAGATTGCTGAAGAATCAGGAGAGAGGAAGAAGGGAACTGATGCGTGAGGCGGACCCATCCCACGTATTTGTGGAAAAGATTAGTGAGATTTGGACATTTGCCGCCCCACTTAGTAAGTTTTGGGATCTAGATGTGCATTTTTAATAGTTCAGATACCTAAACGACACCACGGGGGCAAATTTAAGGACCACTGGTGCATTTTGCTCTTTAAGTATGACTGAGAAAGTTGGGGACCTCCAAAGTTCATTGCATTTTTATAGTGCCTTAGGTAAATAGCTCATTTGAAGAGCTGAGCAGCTGACTGAATAATAAATATGAACTAATTTGATTGCACCATTTCAGAACTGAATAACTAATCCTGTTCGCACCACACCCAGCTCTCCTCTTGCCTATCCTATTTTGCATTACAGCACGTGTTACTGTGGCGAGGACACAATCAAATGGGCAACCATATGTTTATGCAATCTTCACCCCACTTCTATTCATTTAAACTCTTTTAGTTGCTTTCTTGATGAGTTGCCTATACAAGACTAAATGGAAACAAAGGAAGACTTCATTCTATTTTTTTCCAGAAGAAAATTTATATCAAGGATCATAGATCCATAGTTACTGGTGCTTATGTCCCACTAAAAATATCCTGGAGTTAGATTGACAAAATGAACCTTGGTACGCCATATGATTTCCTGGCTTGTGGTGCGCCAAGTTCATAATTTTCTTTTGTTCTAGTGCATTGCAGTTCTGCACTTGTTCATCTCTCTTCAATCTTACAAAAAGATACGCTGGTAACCTGGGTTTACCAGTCCGCAGTCCCTGTGTTTATTCTTATTTCTTGACTTCTCTAGCTCCAAGAATCACACCTCAACCAACTTCTTTGTGGTCTTAGGGTTTGAACATCTTGGGAGCCTTCTTTTGTGTCTTGAGCAAATGCATCATGTGGTTTTACATTATTATGCTTGTTCTGAAATATAAGATCCGCAGATGGATCTCCAATTGGCTCCATTTGGTTATACGTATTTGGTATCATATGTAGATTTTCTCTACTAATTTGCATGTGACATGCTTGTAGAGTTCACCAGATTATGCCCCTGGAACCCAGAAAAAGGTTAGCGGGGAAGTTATCCGATGGAACATGGCCACTGGACCTGAGAAAATTGATGCTGTAAAATATATAGAATTGCTTGAAGCAGAAATCGATGAGCTGAGCCGGCAAGTTGCTAGGAAATCATCACAAGGAAGTAATGAACTCTTGGAATATCTGAAAAGTCTAGAGCCTCAGAATCTAAAGGTACAAATATCTTTGTAGGTTGTTAGAATGGGTGCACACATGACATTGCTTTTGATTTTTCATCTCATCCTAAGAGGCAGATAATTTGACAGAAGTTGTGCCAGCGCTAGGCAGTACCATATATGATCTGACAAAGGAAAGCTGTTGTGAATCATGGCAGGAACTCACGAACACTGCTGGGGAAGACGTCGTCTTTGCCATGAATGCCTTCATAAAGCGTCTCTTGGCTGTCTCTGATCCGGCGCAGATGAAGGTGAGGGAACTGTATGCCTACCTTCTGCATGGTTGAATAGTGAGTGCATGTGTTTGATTTGGATTCGTGGGTGCAGACAACAGTTTCGGAAACAAGTGCAAATCAGCTAGCCAACTTGCTGTTCTGGTTGATGATCGTCGGGTACAGCATGCGCAACATCGAGGTGCGGTTTGACATGGAGCGAGTGTTGGGTGCTCCCCCAAAGGTTGCCGAGCTACCACCTGGAGAGACCATGTAGTCATTGGTCGTGTGTGGTGGACAAGGAAGAGAGGAGGGAGAGGTACGTCATGCGGATGGATGGATGGATGGATGGGTGAAGGTCGCAGATGGAGGGAGGGAGAGGCTTTGAAAATTTGTTGATTGTTGGCATTGACATTGTAGAGCCCAGCATTCCTACCCGTATTGATTTTGTAGTAATATATAGCATTGTAACATGATAACGCAGCTGGGCTGTGCAGGCAAGGAAGTTGCTTCTTGCTTGGGTCCGGTGTCAAGGAGACATGGAGGCACTGGACAACATCGACATGATCGACTTGTGGGGTTTTTTTTCTTGATTGAAGCACATACACCAAGGATGCAGTTTTCCCTCACTTGCGCTGGCAAAGTGGCAATGGAGCCGAAATTCCACCAATTCCTTGGAGGCTAAACAAGAACCTACAGCCTACGCGGATAAGTAAACTCGCACCCGTCTCTCTTACGCGGAGTCGATGGTTTCACATTAATTCATATAATAAAGACCACAAGATTTTTGAAGTATCATTAACTAACTATGTTTAGGTTTGTTCATGAATCAAAGCTAGCATTCTTAGCTTTGATTATGAATAACAAATTTGACAGCACAAAAAGGCGTCAGTAGGTATAAGGTGAAGATAATTATCATCACTGACACCGCTGGCCCGTGTCATAATTAATTTATTTTTACCAGACCATCCATCTCACTGCCTATATTTTAAACTACTGCAGTATTTTATTGCAGTATTTTATTTGGACTCTCTAGGAGCACAGCCTTATTACCGGGTGGATCCATGGTCAAAAGATTTTTTTTTCTCTCTTCCTATACAATTATGAATAAAGAATTTACTAGAAGATCCACTTACCACCTATACAATAGACTCTTGGGAGCACAGCCTTATTGCTGGGTGGGTCCTTTGGCCAAAAGATTTTCTTTCCCTCTCTCCGTGTATACAATTATATATTAATAAAAAAAAAGAGAAAGAAGAAAAGTGAAGAGACCTGTCTTGCTTGCTTGCGCCTCCATCCCAATCTCTCCGCCCGCCCCGACTCAACGCAACGCAACCTCTCCAGTCTCCACAGATCGAAACCTTCCGAAACCCTAGCAAGCCGATCGCCCCCCCGGATCGAATCCATGTCTCGTTCGCCGCCGCCTCCGCCGTCTGCCGGCGGCGCCCAGTACGCGCAGCAGTTCCTCAACACGGCGCTCTCGCAGCGGGGGCCGTCCGCGCTGCCGTACGCCGAGGACGTCAAGTGGCTGATCCGCAACCACCTGGTGGCGCTGGCCGAGGCCTTCCCCTCCCTCCACCCCAAGGCAGCCCTCTTCACCCACAACGACGGCCGCGCCGCTCACCTCCTCCAGGCCGACGGCACCGTCCCCATCCACCACGCCGGAGCCTCCTACAACCTCCCCGCCGTCATCTGGCTGCCGGAGCCCTACCCGCGCTCCCCGCCGCTCGTCTTCCTCTCCCCGACCCGCGACATGGTCATCAAGCCACACCACCCGCTCGTCGACCGCTCAGGTCTCGTCGCCAACGCGCCCTACCTCCGCTCCTGGGTCTTCCCTTCCTCCAACCTCGTCGACCTCGTCCGATCCCTCTCCCACCTCTTCGGCCTCGATCCGCCCCTCTTCACCAGGAATCCTCCTGCCCCTGCCCCTGCCCCTGCCCCTGCCCCCGCCCCCGCCGCCCCGCCGCCACGGGTCGCCCCCTC
Organism: Paspalum vaginatum; assembly: GCA_030272315.1. Taxonomy (NCBI): domain Eukaryota; kingdom Viridiplantae; phylum Streptophyta; class Magnoliopsida; order Poales; family Poaceae; genus Paspalum; species Paspalum vaginatum. The sequence goes on from CM059015.1 coordinate 105,468, forward strand.
CCCCTCCCCCGCCTACAGGCTTGGGCCTTCCGGGTTCCCCCCGTCGCCCCAGCTCGCCCCCCGCCCGCACCCCACCGACGACCCCGCCGAGGTCTTCAAGCGCAACGCCGTCGCCAAGCTCGTCGACATGGCCTACGCCGACGCAGCCGCCCTGCGGACCGCGCGGGAGGCTGAGGTCGACGCTCTCTTCGCTGTCCAGGCGGAGCTGCGCCACAGGGGTGACCTCGTCGCCCAAGGGGTGCGCAAGATGGGTGAGGAGAAGGAGGCGCTGGAGCGCCGCCTGCAGGACGTCATGATGGCCACCGATGTCATGGAGGCCTGGGCCAGGGAAAACAACAGGAGAGGGGGCACCCAAGCTACTGAGGACGCCATCGAGCCCGCGGATGTGCTCTCCAGGCAGATGATCGAGTGCACCGCCGCTGATTTGGCGCTGGAGGACACCATCTACGCTCTCGACAAGGCTATCCAGGAAGGATCCGTGCCCTTTGACGGCTACCTCAGGAGCGTGCGTGCACTAGCACGCGAGCAGTTCTTCCACCGTGCCCTATCTGCCAAGGTGCATAGTGCGCAGCAGCAGGCTAAGGTTGCTAGCATGGCAGCACGCGCACCGCAGTACGCGTCATAGGGGTCATCATTGATGGTCAGTATACTTGCTTGCTTGGTCCACAACCCATCCGATTTTTTCTGTCTAAGTACCTGTCTGTGTAAAGTTTCTACTCCATATTTGTTTACTGGAATGGAAGGGGAAGATAAAGTGGTTGCTTGTCATGCTTACTTGATATACGAATGGATGGATATTTATTAACTTGAGTCTTGAGTTGCATCGCATGATGCCAGGTATACCTTCAGCGTGCAGTGCATACTTCATTTCTGAAAATTACTACTTGATAGTCCAATCTTCATAATAAATCATTAAATGTCTTGTTCTTACATGGACATGAACCCACTTCTGCCAGTTTATTCGAAATTTCAAAGGTCTTCCCTATTTGTTAACTGCACTGCAGCCTTGATGGAATTCAAGCATTAGCTGATTGAGATATACTACATAGGTTCATGTTCTTTTGGAAGGTTAGATTTTCCATCTTTCGTTTCCTATGTTCACACAGGGAATTGTTAGCTTGATCAGTTCTGAGTTCTGGCTCTTTCAAAGGCATGGGAGTGGAATAAAAGTACTATCTCTGTTGGGATTGAAGGAATTAAGGTTGCCTGCTCTGGTTTGATTCTCTTTTTTTCCCCCTTTTTGGCCCCAGACCCCCAGGGAGTGTACATTATTAGGATATCGCAGTTACTTGATGCAATGCTAGCCTTTTTCCCCTTCTTCACTGCATATTAATATTGTATTCCTTGTTAATTGCCATGCAATGCTGACGGTGTTGAGGCACCTATTTGAACATTGCTAGTGTTATTGTGTTTCCAACTTGATCAGTTATGATTTCTGAACTGTTCAAGGTTGTATCTGCGTCAGAATTTAAGGCTGGTTGCTTCGGTTGCTAGCATGGCAGCACTGGCACCGCAGTACAAATCATAGGGATGATGTTCAGTGTACTTGCTTGGTCTACAGCCTATCCAATTTTGTCTGTCTTAAGTTATTGTGTGTAATGTTTCTAATCCATGTTTGCTTACTGGAATGCTTGCCGGGGAAGGGGAATGTAAATTGTTTGCTTCTCATGTTCACTTGATACTACTAGGTGAATAGGAAAGGACTTGTGTCAGTAAAGAACTGGAGTTTGAATTGCATCACATGATGTCATGTTTGGTTTTTGAGCTTGCATTAGCTGATTTAGATATACCATGTGAATTCATGATCCCTTTTGGAATATTAGATTTTTTTTTCTTCGTTTTCAATGGGAGCTGTTTGGAGCTGAGAATTGTTAACTTGATCAATTCTGAGTTCTGCCTTGTTCAATCTTCAATGGCGTGGAATTGGAATAACTGTATTATCGCTGTTGGAGTCGAAGGCTGACTACTTTGGTTTGATCTTTTTTTTTTTTACAGATCCATAGGGGAGAATAGTAGAATACATTGTTTTAGGCTGTCACGATTGCTTGCTTCGGTTTGATCCTTTTTCTCCAGACCCATAGGGGAGAATACATTGTTAGCTTGTCACGGTTGCTTGATACACTGTTAGCTTTTTTTTCTTCTTCGTTGCATAATAAGATCCTCATTTGTTAATTGACGCAGCCCTGATGAGATTTAGGCACCTATTTGAATATTATTTAGTGTTAGCGCTAGGTATTCTGTGTTCAACTGGATCAGCCATGATTTCTGACATGTTTTATTATGTGTCAGAATGCAATGCTGGTTACTTCGGTGAAAACAACTTGGGTTTGATCTCATGTTTGTATATGTTTAAGGTTGAGCTTCGCTAGAGCAAGGTTTTGTGTGATCTTGGGAAGAAGTCCACATTATCTCCCTCAACTCTTTCTAGAGTCCAAGTTTCAACCTCAAGTCTGAAACCGTTTAATCGAGGACCCGAAACTCCTAAAACCGTTCAATTGACCCCCCGCGCCCCCTTTCTAGCCCGGTTTTGGAGCCACGCTCCTTTGTCGACTCGGTGCGCTCCCTTTCCTGCTGCCGCCTCTTCGCACCTCTTCCTGCCCCGCGGCCCGTTCTCAGGCGACGCGCTCCTTCGCTGCCCAGCGCACAGGCGATGCATTACGCGTTTGTTGGGGCTAGCCGATTTTGTCGACGACATTAGTTTCCCCTGTCCGATTCGAAGCGTTGAGACGGAGTCGGCAGAGCCCAGTGCGACAAGGCGAGGCTGAAGTTGCAGGAGACGACGTGGGAGCCGAGCATCTCGATCAACGTCGGGGCCCGGCCGGAAGAGGGACGCGCCACGGGAGATGGCGAGGTCAGCGAGCGTGGGATGACGGCGAGGTCGGCAAGCGCCTCGAAGGTGCCCTCGTCCGAACAATGCTTGCAGAGGGCGGCGCCTGCCGTTGGAGATGGCGTTGAGGAAGTCCGTGAGGCGCGCGCTGGGGGACGTCGGCTTGCGGAGGTCCCTAAGCTTGGCGCGCATGTTGGCCCCGCCGGGCTTCTTGGCGGGATTGGTCACCCTCTTATCGGGCGTGGGGGTAGGCGCAGGCGGCTCGCCGATAACGCTGGTCCGTATGGGGCAGAGGCAGCGGGCGCTGCGACGACTCGGCCTTGGACGAGAAGCCACCATAGCTGGAGCAGTCGGAGGAGCTAGACGTGGTGGCGTGCGCCGGCCTAGCGCGGTCGTGGTCGCTCCCCGCCGGCAACGCCTTGAGTAGCTGTGGTGTAGGTCGTGGCTCTGCTTCTTGGTGGCGGCAGCGGCGGCGGCCGTTACCCCGCTGCCGTTGAGCTCTCGACACTCCTCTTGGATGAGCTGCGCGAGGTAGGGGTTCGCGGGGCAAAGCTGCGACGGCGAGCAGCAGGGCCGCTTCTACGAGGATTTGGTCCCCGCCGACGTCGGTGGCCGCAGAGCGGAGGAGTGCGTCGCCGGCGCGTGGGGCAGCGGAGTAGCTCGTCATCAGGAACAGGCCACGGGGCATGAAAAGGTGGCGGCGGAAGGAGAGGGAGAGCAGCCCCAGCGGGGGTCAGTTGAACGATTTTAAGGAGTTTGGAAACCTCAGTTAAACGGTTTCAAATTTAAGGATTGAAACTTAGACTCTACAAAGAGTTGAGGGGGGTAATGTGAACTTATTCCTATGATCTTGACTCAAGTGTGGATAGAAATTGACTGGCCATTTTATTTTATCCATGTCAATTTCTAGGGTTGAGCGTGATGTAGTGAACACATGGATGCTTTGGTATTTATATGGAATTAATTATGGCCTGATAACTATGGTATGAAGGTTTCAAATGAAATGGTTGCTTTCGATTTCTTTGCCATGGCAGTGATTACCTTCGGAACCCAAAAGATTGGTACTTGTTAGCTGTGGTTTCAAACGTTGAGGTGATTAGGGAGAAATAAACTTCTTTTAACTCGGTTGAGTAAGGCTCATGGCTGCATAGTTTAGATTATTTGGAGGTAGATTGCACATTTCGTGTTGTACATTGCCAGTTAGAACCAGAAAAATACCCTGCTGGTATTTGACAAGACGTGACATCAATTATCGGTGTTCAAATTGCATACAAGTAGAATCTGCGGAATTTAATTTTGGAGTTGGGCAGTCCGATCAGATCGGAATTCTAATTTTGTATATTGAGCACTCAGATCACATCGGTTGGCCGTCATATTTTAGGTTAGAATTGGATGCAGTTATTTGGCTTTCCTCTATATGCAACTCTTGTCGACCTTGCGTTCGAACTGTACCACTATCCACTACAGTACCACCAGTCTAGCTTGATTGTGCAAGTAAAGCATTCGAGTTGTTTATCTGGGTACGTATTAGCATTATTGGGCCAAATGAACATCACAAAGCAATGGTCGATTGGGCTAAATGAACATCACAAACAAGCAGCAGCTGAAATAAAATGAAAAAAATGTTTCCCAATGACGAGAGACCAAGGAGTTCCGAGTCATCAACTCTTCATGCGGATGACAGGCATGAAGAAAATCACGCCACGGTTTCAAACAGGTTCGTCCGGAAAATATGCCCCACAAAGCACGAATTCATTTTAACTCTACTTCCAGCCTCCTCTGTGACCTGAGTTCACTAACTATTGCATCGCCGCTTGGTCGTGCCCCCTGTCAGCAAACCATTCGAGTTGATTGTATTGGTACATCTGGTTACCTGTTAGCATCACTGGGCAAAACTAGACCAAATGAACACCACGAAACAGCATCAGCTGAAACAAAAATGACGATCAATTTTCTAATGACAAGAAACCTCATCAACTATTCAACTCTACAATAAACTACCAGATGACAGACTACAAAGCACAGATTCGTTTTAAAAGGAGTTCCAACCTCATTTGAACCTGACTTCACTAACCATTACCTGTGCCCTAACCGTAACCAGTGTAAAAGATTGCGAATCACGCTACACTAACAAGATTTTCTCAATGAGCAGAAACAAAGCAAAAAGAAACAAGAAAATGTTCAAACTTAGAAGGACAGACAGAAAAGCTTTGCTTTGAGAACTTATCCAAGGCAGTCTCAATTTGGGGATTCTTAATTTCAGTCTGATATGCACCTGACTCCTGACGCCTCAACCGCTCAACATGAAAAGAAAAGCCTGTGATGGAGGTAAAGAGCCTATCTACTGCAGTGTTGGAGGGTTGCCACTGCCTCCCAGCCCTGCTTTCTGTCCCAATTCTGTGAGTTGCTCAATGAACTCCACCCCATTGACAAGCTCAGTTGCACCGTATATGATATGCTTGGAAGGCTGCGATCGTTCTGCCAGCTCCATCAAGCTCCGGTACTCAATGTAATTCCCACCACCAATCATGAAGACGATTGCTTCTCTGAAGGGCCCTTTAAACTGTCCACCACCTCCCGATCTAGGCGTCCGCGGGTCAAACAGCAGGTAGTTGTCCACCTCTGGGTTCGGCTTCCCTTCCATGAGAGCTTCAACCGTCCTTGTCAGTGCAAGCTGCCTCTCAGACGACAAGAGATTCTTCACCCCAGCCGTCACCGCACTAATGGACTGCCCATACAGCTTCTCTGCCCAATCAACGATGTTGCTCCTGCTTGCTGTGCTTGATGAGGCAGCAATCTGCGTGTCCAGAGACTTTATCCTCTTGACATACTGAAACGCGGACATGTCGACCTCTGACTCCCGCAGCGCCGCCTCGACCTGCTCCAGCTCAGACGCTGGTGGCGTCTCAAAGGAGAGGAGGTAGGTCACAGCCAGACGGAGCTTGTCCTCCTTGGTGCCCTTCCCTCGGAGGAGGCCCAGCAGTGTGCTCCTGTCCACGGAGCCCTTCACGAGCATGTCGCTCTCGCAGTCGCAGTACCCGTCCAGCGACCTCTCCTTGATGTGCCCAAGCAACACCGTTGCGATGTTTGTGTGCTTGTCAATCATCTTCTTGCGTTCCGTGAGCTCTGGGAGCGAGTTCACGGCATCCATGAGGTGCTTAGTGTTACCAACGAGATCCGTGCCTTCAAACTCGATGCCATCCTTGGAGCCACCGGTGCGCTGGTTCACCTCGTCAACGTCCTGCTTGTACCTGGCAAGCTGTGCCTCGATTTCCTCGGCCACTTTGGGGAACAGAGACCAGCTGTTTGCCACCCAGAAGGGGTCAGAGTCGTCGAGATCGTAGGTCTTGGTTGGGCCAGATTTGTCTGCCGGAATCTTGAGCTTGTTGAGCTTAAGGCTGAGGACGTCATGGACCAAGGGGCGGTAGCTCCAGTCGTGCTGTATCCCCACGGAGAGGTCGAAGTTCCTGTCGAAGAGGCAGAGCACGGGGCGGTGGAAAGAGGCAACAGAGGCAGAGGCCTCGGTGAAGAGGTTGGGCTTGGCGAGGAGGTGGTCCCGGAGGCGCGCGTCGAGGGCGGCGGCGACCATCTCGGCGGAGCCTCCGCGGGCGCACCTGATGACGGGCACGGTGCCGAGCGTGGCGGCGACGCAGAAGAGGCCCAGCGCGATGGCATCGACAAGTGCCTCGATGTCGGCGTCGACCGCTTTGGGGTCGTTGAGGGCGACGTAGGAGCGCGCCTGGGCGAGGGAGAAGAGGTTGTCCTCGAGGGACACGAAGTCGAGGTACTGGTCGGCGAGGCGGGCGACGCGGTGGGCAGATCCGGAGGCGGCGACGGCGGCGGCGAGGCGGTCGAGGAGCGGGCGCGGGAGGGCGGATGAGAAGTTAAGGTGGAAGGAAGCGTAGAGCGCGGCGGCGGCGTCTGCGGCGACGCGATCGGCGTTGGCTTGGGTGGGGCGGAGGAAGTAGACGGCGGGGACGTCGTCCACCCGCTGGCGCGGCTTGTCGATGGGGAAGAAGAGGGTGACGCCGTGCTTGCGGAGGTCGGCGACGCGGAGCAGCGGCGACAGCAGCGAGAGGCAGAAGCTGTCGAGCACCAGGATCTTGTACACCTCCTCTTCTTGCTCCGCCACCGTGCCGGCCGGCGGCGGCGGCGGCTGGTTCAGGTGCAGCATCCGCACGATCAGATCTGGGATGGGAGCGACGACGCCAGAGATAACAATAAGTTGGCAAGAAAGAGATGCAGGAGGGAAGGGGGATCGATCGATACGGGTCCGGAGGCGGAGGCTTACCGAGCTGCTTCTGGCGGAGGCTGAGCTCCGCCATGGAAGCGATCCGACGCTGTACGGCGGGATGGGGAGGAAGGAAGGCGAGATTGATTGATCTGATCTGATCAGGACGTCGACTCCCTCCACTCACCGCTGTTGTGTCCAGGCTGACCCCGCTGCTATTGGAAAGGAAATGTTTCCCTCTGCAACGTAAAATGGCTTGGAGAGGCCGTTGTATCTCTACGACTCGTTAAGGCTTTCTCCAACAGAACAGAAGAAGAGGCAAATGGGAAGGCAACTGTAAAATGAAATGTCCTGGTGCACTGTAGCACTACGCATCCGTGTCCAACAGGTAATGCATTCGGGATAGCCAAAATGCATCGGAAGTGAGAGGGTATGTAAATTTGGACATCCTCTCTCCTCAAATGTGAATGTTTTTTGAGCGAAGGATAACGGAAAGTTATTAGTTGTTTATTGATGGGGTATGCATTTGAGCCAAAATGCATTTGCATATGCGTGGTCTGTTGGAAAACTAAAATTTTGCATACTACACGCATACACTGTTGGCTATGCAAATAAGCAAATGCCTCTTCTAAAATGCATATCGTTGTTGGAGCTCCCCTAAGGCCGCAAGGTCGACGTCCAACTCGATTCCCTCGGTCCGCCTCTCCGGCAACTGTCCTCCAGCAACTGCCGCGACCTCTACACGTCTTTCACCTCCCTCACCACGCCGGCTTGTGTGCTCATCCACGGGAGACGCAGCCCAACTGCCTCCGCCCGACCCGCGCGCCCCTTGTCCATGGGATGCTGCCGCCGGCCTAGCCCAACCCGTGCGCTGCCTCCCCTGCCTTGGCAACCCTCCCCCATACCGACGCCAGGCCCGTGAACTGCCGAGCGCCCCAGCCTCTCATGATGCCGACGCCAGGCCCTCGTGCCGCCTCTGCCCGACCCGCCCATGCCGGCTCCGCGCACCGGCCCCACGGGCTCAACGATGCTAGCCCCGCGCGCCGCCGAGCGCCCCAGCACACCCTCGGCCTCCCTAGGCTCGCCCCTCCCGGCGCCGCTCGTACCATCCGCACCAAGCCCAGGCCGTCGAGCGCCCGCACTCCCCGCTGCCCTCCGCACCCCCGCTTCCTGCCCCTGGCTGCTGGCCACCGTGCGTGCGCGGACCTGCCTGCTGGCAGGCGGCCGCTGGGCGCTGCTCTCACCGCTCCCCTCAGAGTATCTTGTGGGGACATCTTAGAGCACCTCGCTGATGAAGTAAACCGGGTGCTGAACTTTCCGGCGCCCAGGGGCATGGACTTCAGGCTCAACGCAGGGGAGTCAGGCCTTGGAGGAACAGGGGTCTCTGCACCTGGCATGGACTCTACTCCTATTTCAACATCAATGTGGTCAGACGACTCTCGCACCACTGTGGACCTGGCTCATCCCCGGGTGCCTTGCCGACGGAGCCTGCCGGGGTTCAGGAAATTCCTCGCACTCCGCTACAAGCACCATGCTAACCACGTTGTGTGTGGACGCGATGTAGAGGAGGAGGTTCTCGCCTTCCCTTGGCGCCACTAGCACCGACGGGGAGGAGAGGTACTTCTTCAAGTCTTCAAAAGCTTCCTGAGCCTCCCATGTCCATTCGAACGGACTATTTTTCCTGAGAAGCTTGAAGAATGGAAGGGCCCGCTCGCCGAGCCTTAATATAAAGCGACTCAGGGCAGCCATACTGCCTGTCAACTTCTGCACCTCCCTGATGCGCGCTAGAGGCCGCATCTTTTCGATGGCTCGAATCTTTTCGTGGTTCATCTCAATCCCCCGATGCGAAACCAGGAAACCAAGGAGCTTGCAAGCGGCAACGCCGAACACACATTTCTCGGGGTTCAGCATCATTTTATTTTTGCGGAGGCTAGCGAAGATGTCTTCTAAATCCCGGAGGAATGGATCACTCTGACGGGACTTAACTACTATATCATCAACTTACACTTCTACTATTTTGCCTATATGGTCTTTCAATGTAGCATGAGATGCACGCACAAAGGTAGCTAAAGCATTTTTGAGACCATAAGGCATATTTACATAGCAATACAGTCCACAAGGGGTGATAAATGATGTTTTCTCCTCATCCTCCCTAGCCATTCTAATCTGATGGAACTCTGAGTAAGCGTCTAGAAATGACAACAACTCACAACCAGAAGTAGAATCTACAATCTGATCTACTCTAGGGAGGGGATAAGGATCTTTTGGACAAGCCTTGTTTAGGTCAGTGCAGTTGATGCTCATCCGTAGCTTGCCTCCGGCTTTGGGAACGACCACGGGGTTCGCGAGCCACTCCGGGTGTTGAACCTCGCAGATGAAGCCTGCGCGGAGAAGCTTGTTAACTTCGAGGCGAATGAACTCCTGCCTTTCCATTAATTGTTTGTGGACCTTCTGCTTCACTGGCCTTGCGCTGGGGCGTATTGCTAGCTTGTGCTCAATCACCTCCCTAGGGACCCCGGACATGTCAGAAGGTTGCCAAGCAAAAACATCAACATTGGCCCGGAGGAAAGCGACCAGCGCGAGTTCCTATTTTGCCTCCAGACCACCACCTATGCGAGCGGTCTAAGAGGCCTCAGCGCTGATATGGACGACCTTCGCTGGAACAACATCAGGGGTCTTTTGGCGAGTCTGGGGGTGAAACCCCGGTGTTGGACTCCGAGGCCTCGGGGTCATCGAGAGGCCCCCGAGCGATGGTGGGAACCCTCGGCGTTGTCGCGAAGGGGTCCCCATCCTGAGGTTCAACAAACCCCTAAGCAGCAATGGCCTGCAACTTCTCTAGCACTGCCACAGCCGAAGGCCGATCCCCGAGGATGGTGATGATGCCGTTAGGACCTAGCATTTTCATGTACAAGTACCCATAGTGGACAATGACCATGAAGCTGTAGAGGAATGGGCGTCCGAGGATGGCATTGTAGGGAAGCCAAAGCTTCGCCACCACAAAGTCAACATGCTCGGTACGGAAGTTGCCCGGGGTTCTGAAGGTAACAGGCAAGGAGCACGCCCCTACCGAAAATATAGTCCTGGGCTCGACCCCGCCAAAAGGAGGGGCTGGGGTTAGCCTTGCCCCGAAGATCTGGAGCTCGTGGAACACCGAAGCGGACATGATGTTGAGGCCTGCCCCGTCGTCCACGAGAACGTGCTTGAGATGGGCATTGGTGATGGTGAGAGCAACGAGGAAGGGCAACTCTCAGGCCCCTGCCATGTTTGCGGGGAGGTCTTCGGGGCCAAAGAAAGTGGTCATGTCAACCGGTCAACCCACGTAAGTGGGTTTCGCGACTTTGGGAGGGCAGTCATTGCTGCTGTCTCTCTCTTCAAGAGCTTGATAGCTCGGTGGGAGACCGCACTACCAACATTACCGTGTATCACGACAATGGTTCGCTTGGCTTACTGGAACTGCTCGGTGTTGTCGTCATTGTCGTTGGGGTGATCCACGGGGGGTATCGGGTCAAGAACGCTCTTCTTGTTGAGCAGCTCAGACGACCCTTCCCCCCCCCCCCGAGGGTACCTGGGGGTTTTCCCGTCTCTGGCAGTTATGCTCCGTGATATTTTTCATGGTCTGACAGTTCTCTAGGTTGTGGGTGTTGGAGTTGTGGATCGGACACCACATCTTCGTTCTGCCCCCCATTCGTCCTTCCTCGGGGGATGACTTGGGCTTCTTGTCCTTGTGGCAAGGCTGGTTGTTGCCCTTGCCCCTGCTTGCTGTGCATATCGTCCCTTGGTCGGGAACTTTGCTCTTCTTCTTCCCATGGCCCTCTAGCCGGGGGTTCTGATCGATCATCCCGTGCTGGATAGCCCGGAGATGGTGCCATGCTCGGCCTTCTGCTGCGTGTGTGCACTTGTCCGCGAGAGCTAGGAGTTCTCCAACATCCTGGATCTCATGGGTGGCGAGCTTCTCGAGCATCTTCCGATCTCGGACGCCCTGATAGAAAGCGACGATGATGGACCTGGGGTTATCGCTGGGCTACTGGCAGACGGCATGGAGATCCTCCTTGGACTGTGGCCGTGAGGAGGTACTGGCAAAGTTTGCAATGAACTACCGACACAGCTCTTCCCAAGAGGAGATGGAGCCCTCCGGGAGGTTCATTAGCTAGGACCGCGCAGGCCTGGTCAGAGCGACATGGAAGGAGTTCGCCATTACATCGTTGGCACCGCATGCCACGATGATGGTGGTGGCATAGATCTAGAGGAACTTTGATGGGTTGATGGTGCCATCGTACTTCTCCGACAATGACACCCAGGCCTGAGCGGAAGCTCAGGGGCCACAGGTCCTGGGGGGACTTGGACCACCGGGACTGCCTGAGGATTAGGAGTTGGTGCTCCATACCTAGGAACTGGCACACCGTTCTGGTGTGCCGCCTCAACATGCTGTCGACGGCGGTCGTGGCTTCGCTCGATGATGAGGCGCCCGTCCTCCGCTGCCTTGCTCCTGTTGAGGACCTCGCGCAAATCGCACGGCTACTATTGCTGCTGCAGCGGCAGCGGTTATGCCCCAGGTAAAGGCTGGGCCCCACCACACTACGGGTGTGCGTGGGACTGTCGTGTCGGCTGCAGCTGGGCTACGTTTGGCACCTTGGAGGCCTATGTGTCCCTAGGTTCAGTGCGATCAGCGGCTACAAACTTGGCAATGGCTTGTCGCCACTGCTCGTAGTCCTCCGGCGCAGCGCCATGTGCCGGTAGGTTGCGTAGTAGGGCCTTTACAGCATCAAGGGCCCCAACCGCATGCTTGGAGAAGTCTAGCCGGTGACGCGTGCGTCGGCTAGAACCTGACCTATCCAAGGCCTCTGGACCACGGACTGAGTGCGACTTTGTCCCCTGCTCTCTGCGGGAAGCACGAAGCTGTCACGCATCCACCATTGATGGTGGGGTATGCTGCTGCTCCTGAGGGGGTTGAGGCACTGGAGGATCCTAGACCGAGCAACGTGGTAGGACCTGACCCCCAGTTGAGGTTGGTTGTGCACGTCTCCACACGTAGGAGGCACGGCTATGCAGTGCAGGGACATGGGCACTACCGCTGAGATCGACAGAATTCAAGATACACGGAAGATTTTGAGAGGTTCGATCCACCAATGTGGTGTAACACCCTACCTCCTCTGTGGTGTTCCTCTAAGAGATCAAATGCTCGGTTACAAGTCCAGCTCCCAAGGACTTGGGCGCTGCGGTGAGATGGAGGATGAGTCTAACCTGTATGTATGCGTGCGTGGGATCAAACTCGTGCTAGGTGCACCATCCTTCCCTTTTATAAGTCAAGGATGGGGGATGAGTACAGAGTTAGTAGTATAGTTGTGCTATAGTGGTGGTTTCAAATATAGCACTTCTTCGATGTGGCCTTAGAACTGCTCCACAATGCGACGTACGGCATGTCTCATTGTACCACTCAGTGCTCCTATCTTGAGGCATCCTCCGGTAAATCTGCACACACGGTGGAGGCACTATTCCATCCACTTGGTCCGGACAGCCGAGCGGACCGTATGGTCGGCAAGGCTTTCTCACTGTGTGGTAACCCATCCTTGGGGATTGATTAAACACATGGGAAATCTTCGAATAAGTTATTTATTCATGTAGCTTAGGATAAGTAATTTATGTAGATAAGTGATTTATTTTAGAGTAGCTGGAGAAGAAAGATACCTCATATCTTCGGCAAAACATGATCGCTATGGATAGACATGGATAAGCATGTGAGATCTGGTCACTGTACCTCTCCACGTCCCGCCTCGGCGATTGTGCGGAGGCATGCTGCGGGCCCGCGGCTTGTCCGCTGTGTCAGGTGCTGACGTAGCCCGCGTCGGACATGCCCCGCCATGAGGGTTGTGCAATCGCTTTTTGACCCCCATTGCACAGTGCATTCAATGCGATGGTAGGTAGGTTCCTTCTCATAGAAGGAGACCCCACGAGGTTTACATGTCGTCCCTAGGGGCATCCTGGGGTTTCCAATCTTGGGGTAACCGCCGTTTCCCAACCCCGGTCTTGGAAGCCCGGGGCCGGGTGCCCGCCCTAGGCGTCGCTGGCGTGGGCCCTGCGGGCCATCTGGTGAGGTGGACCGAAGGCCCACTAGGCACTCCTTGAGGTGATGAGGCCCTTAGTAGACGACTCAGGGGTATTGGAACCCCAGGGCGCTAACAGATAGAAAGTTTGGTGATAATAGCCTAAGTTAAACATAGCCGCATATAATCATAATTATAAAATCTATAAAAAAATAAAATAGGACAATAATAATGGCCTAATCGTATGAATAAAACAAAGGCCTAAGACCATAGAGACAGCGCTCGCGCGGGCCCGCTTATCAGCCTAGTCTGTTCGTAAGTATAAATATTTACAGCTTTTTTAATTACAAACAGGTTTAATAAATTCTTAGAAATACTATGCGCTTGCGAGCATGAGTTTATAAATCGTAGGCCCTCATGTACAAAGCCATGTCTATAATCACTATGGACGTTTAAAACTCGAGAGGGTGATGGGGGTAAATTGTTGATTGGTCACATATGACATATTACTGATTTTTTTTATAGGAGCTCGCATGTACCTTTATTACTGTGGAGAATGACAAGTTACAGACAATAGTTTGAACTCTTTTCAAGAAGAGTTTTGCAACCTTGTAATGACCTCACAGGTGCATAGGTGATCTATGCTATCACACAGGAGGATACAACCAGAGTGGCATTGTTTGTCTCGCTCTCTTAGCCAAATTGTGCGGCACCCTGTTCTTTTGCTTGTTAATTTTATAGAAAGAAATTGCTGATTGGTATGGAGGTAGGGCTTCCGCTACGTTGATGAGGAATGAGCCTGGTGTTGTTATAATTGGAGTGGGCCGGCCACTCTAGAAAAAGAATCTTGGGACTATCGAGAAACATGCAAGACCGGGAAAAAAAAAATCGATGGGACCTATTTCATAAAGAACTACTCAGTCTGTATATCCAAAGTTAGGTATTTCGTTCATCGGTCAATGCCAAACGTTTTGTTTTCGTCCACACTGGTGTCACCAAAACGAAGACTGATTGTGTATTGTACATAGAGTGTAGTTTGAAATATAACGTTGAGATGTACGTCCTGTTGACAACAGTCTCATACATTTAAAGCGTATGGCCCGTAATTAATTGCATGCATACATGACATGGAGCTGGTCAATATGCATTTGATCCCAAGGAGCGAATCTAGCACCGCAGCGGGCATAGACAATAGAGCCCTTTTAAATTTCGTCTACAATTTTCTAAGACAGGGATAATGAAGAGAAAAAAGGGAAATAGATGCAGAAGAAGAGAAAAAAAAAGAAAAGAGTGCTATATGCCAATTCTGTGAATCCGTCGCTGTTTGATCCAAATTTATTTGAACCATCAGGAGATACGGTGTAGATGACAAGTAGATGCGTGATTGGAGCATGCTAGCAAAACGTCCGGCGGAGCAGCGGTGCTAGCTGTCCGCCGCGCCATCGGACGATCGATGCAAAGTCGTCGTGTCATGTCAATCGGCGGATGATACGACCGGCGTGCCGCGAGGCCACGTGCTCCACCAGCGCCTGGGGGGCGGAGCGACGCGATGAGTCGATCACGTACGGCGACCTGGTACAGCCTGCGCGGCGAGGGTACCGAGCCCCTCCACGTCCTTGAGCTGCTGCAGGTAGACGTCGAAGGCCCCGTGCCGGTGCCGTGATGTAGTCGAAGCTGTAGTCGTTGGATGTTGGACGCCTTGAGTCGGTCGGCACGTACGTCGTGCGTGCAGGTAGCGAAGCCTCGAGATCAGATAAGGACCTTGACGCACGGGTCATCTAGTCCGTCCGGCAAACCCAATCCCACTTGCCTCCGTAGCATAGTGGTAGTGCGTTCGCTTCGTAAGCGAAAGGTCGCGAGTTCGATCCTCGCCGGGGGCTTCACCTTTTCTGTTTTTTTTTTTATATATCATCATCTTTATTTATGGATGATCTTTTTCATCCCTGTAAGTGGGCCGGGCCTCAGTTGTCTCATTGAGATTTGGCAGGCCAAGCCGAGACAAACTGGTCTGCAGCTGTTTATTGGTTAGTTGACTTGACGCCTGGCCGAACCAACCACACCACACCTACCCCCACAAGCCGAGTGGGGGCCCCCATGGCAGCGCAGCGGGCGAGACGAGACGACCGGGCCGCGGGGGATCGGCGGCTCCGTCGGTCTTCCTCCTCCCCTTTCCCAGCGCTGCCCTTGCCCCCCGCCCCGCGGTAGGAAGGACCATTCAACGCCGGCCGGTGGTGTGGTGGTTCGATCGTCCCGGAACCAGCCTCCGCCCCCGCTGATTGATTGATTGGTAGGTAGGTGGAAGTGGATGGGTTCGTTCTCGATCCTTGTTGTTATTCCATTCCATTCTCCGATTTCCTTCCCATGAATTCCATGAACTGACTCCTCCTACTGTTAAGAGTACTACTATATCTAGTATGCTACCACCCCCTGTTGATCCGCCCGTCCGATTCTCGTAAATTCTACTGACTGACTGACCGACCGACCCGACTGACAGCTCTTGTTTTGCACCACCGGCCGGTCAGAGACAGACAAAGATCGATCGACAATGGCGCCCGAGCCCGACTTGGGGGGCGGCGACAGCGAGCTGGAGGACCAATCCAACGAGGGCTACCAGGAGCCTGCCTTCGAGGCCTTCATGTGCCCTCTCACCAAGCAGGTGATGCACGACCCCGTAACCATCGAGACGGGGCAGACCTTCGACCGAGAGGCCATCCTCAAGTGGTTCAAGGAGTGCAGGGACACCGGGAGGAAGCCGACGTGCCCGCTCACACAGACGGAGCTGCGCGCCACCGACATCACCCCCAGCATCGCCCTGCGCAATGTCATCGACGAGTGGAGGGCCAGGAACGAGGACAAGGAGCTCGACAAGGCCTGCGCCGCCCTCGTCGGAGGCGGACTCGACTCCGCCTCCGACGACGACACCCGGCTGCGTGCTCTCGCCTTTGTCTCCCACGTGTGCCTCAGGAACGCCGCCAAGAAGAGCCTGCTGCGCACGCTGGGTGTCATACCCACCATCGCTGGCTTGTTGAAGAGCAGCAGCAGGAGGGTGCGGCTCAAGTCGCTGGAGGTCCTTCGCCTCATCGTCGAGGACAACGATGACAACAGGGTATTTCAAAATGCCACACCATACTAGTATCTAGTTGGTTTAGATTTTGCTGTATCATTCATTGCATTACTACTGCTAAGCAGCGCTAGTTTGCTCATCGTCGATACGATATATATATATATGATGCTTATTAGGAGGAGCTGGGGGAAGGTGACACCATACGCACCATCATCAAGTTCTTGTCCAATGAGCACTTCCAAGAGAGGGAGCTCGCAGTGTCGCTGCTGTATGAACTCTCAAAGCTCGACCCTATATCCGAAAGAATCGGGGCGGTCTACGGGGCGATACTTCTGTTGGTTGGGATGGGAAGTAGCAAATCAGAGAACCTCGTGGCTGTGGAGAAAGCCGAGAACACGCTCAAGAACCTGGAGAAGTATGAGACAAACGTCAAGCAAATGGCTGAGAACGGCAGGCTTCAGCCTCTGCTTACCAAGCTCATCCAAGGTAGCTAGCCAGCGCCTGATTCTTCTTTCTTGCCCATCTGCCTAGCTACAAGGCACATACTTTAATTTGCAACCTGCAATCAAGCCTGATCATAACTGCTGCTGCAGGCACACCTCAAGTCCAGCTTGCCATGGCCGAATACCTTGGCGAGCTCGCGTTGGCGAACGACGTGAAGGTTGTGGTGGCGGAGCAGGTCGGGGCTTTGCTGGTGAGCATCATGAAGACGGGCAGCCCGCCGGCGAGAGAGGCGACGCTCAAAGCCCTTCGGGAGATATCATCATCAAACGAGTCCAGCGCCAAGATCCTGCTCCAGGCGGGCATCTTGCCGCCGCTGGTCAAGGACCTCTTCTCCGTGGGCGCCGGCCACCTGCCCATGAGGCTCAAGGAGGTGTCCGCCGCGATCCTTGCCAACCTGGTGGCGTCGGGCGCCGACTTCGGGTCCATCCCGTTGGACGAGAGCGGGGGGCAGACGCTGCTGTCGGAGCAAGTGCTGCACAGCCTGCTCCACCTCATCAGCAACACCGGCCCCGCCATCGAGTGCAAGCTCCTCAACGTGCTGGTCGGGCTCACCGGCGCCCCGGCCACGGTGCCCGACGTGGTTTCCGCCATCCGGAGCTCCGGCGCTGCCATCAGCCTGATCCAGTTCGTGGAGGCCGCGCACCGGGAGATCCGCGTGGAGTCCCTGAAGCTGCTGCGCAACGTGTCGCCGTACATGGGCACGGAGCTCGCGGACGCCCTCGGCGGGAGCACCGGGCACCTGGGCAGCCTGCTGAGGGTGGTCTCCGACGACCGGAGCGGCGTCACGGAGGAGCAGGTGGCGGCCGTGGGGCTGCTGGGCGACCTCCCCGAGCGGGACTTAAACCTGACGCGGCAGCTGCACGACCTGGGCACGTTCCGGCCGCTGGCGTCGAAGCTGGTGGAGCTCCGGCGGGGCACGATCCGCGGCAACCGGCACGTGGCGCCCTTCACGGAGGGCGCGGTGAAGGTGCTGCACAGGGTGACCTGCGCGCTGCAGGAGGAGGCGGAGTACGTAGAGCTGGCGCGGGAGCTGGGCCTAGCGCCGCTGTTCGTGGAGCTGCTGCAGCAGATGAGCAGCGGCCTGGACGCCGTGCTTCTCTACTCGGCCATGGCGCTAGAGAACCTGTCGCTGCAGTCCAGGAGGCTGACGACCGTACCGGAGCCGCCGCCGCCGCCTCAGGGCCTCCTGTGCGCGTGCTTCGGCGGGGCTGGGAAGCAGCAGCCGCCGCCGCCGCCCGGGGCTATGGGGACGTGCCGCGTGCACGGCGGCTTCTGCTCGCTGCGGGAGACGTTCTGCCTGGCGGAGGGCGGGTGCAAGGCGGTGGAGCGGCTTGTGGCGTGCCTGGAGCATGCGGACGCGCGGGTGGTGGAGGCAGCGTTGGCAGCGCTGTCGACGCTGATGGGGGACGCCGCGGCCAACGCGACGGAGGGGGTGCTGGTGGTAGGAGAGGCGGAGGGGCTGCGCCCCGTGGTGGAGGTGCTGGTGGAGAACCGGACGGAGGCGCTGCAGCGGCGGGCGGTGTGGGCAGTGGAGCGCATCCTACGCGTGGAGGACATCGCGCTGGAGGTGGCGGCGGACCAGACGGTGGCGTCGGCGCTGGTGGAGGCGTACCGCAACGGCGACACCCGCACCAGGCAGACGGCGGAGCGCGCGCTCCGGCACCTCGACAGGATCCCCAACTTCTCCACCGCGTTCCACCAAGCCAAAGGCAGGGCATGATGGAGGTTTTTCTTGGTTGATTTCATTTGGTTTGTACAGTACCGCCTACTGCATTAACCCCGAACCCCTGGCCTGGTGTGATGAATCACGAATGTATGCAAATTCATTTTGTTGATAAAACACATTCGATGGTATTGATTCATTGATTTTTGGTACATATCAGAACATCACTGGTCTAAGCTGACATATGCATAGTCACACTGCTCTAGCTAGGCTGGGCGACCAAGCAGCTACTCTTCCCAGAATGTGGAGGATTCGTATATTTGGGGAATTCACAGACAACCACTACGACCCATCAGTTTGGACGGTCAGATCCTGTATGCCCATATCTTGATACAGACCATGCGTGCATTCAAGGATTGCCTGATCGTCAGCGCCGCTCTTCACCTTTGCAATGCAAAAACAACAAACATCAGGCATCCCCTCAGTGCAAATAACAGGCTTTGCAGTGTGGACTCAAGGGTTTTACCCGGATGGATAGAGATCCAACAGCTTGACCAGGTACAAGCTCCCAGAATCGACCTTGCCATATTTCGGAAACATCTTCACAAGCAGCAATCTGTAGAATATCTATCACTTTCCATCATGCGTCTGCCTTTTTCTTTATATATTGAACCAAATGAAGAACCACTGAGCCAGTGTTTACCTGTCTGGAGCACTTTGTTAAGGCTGAAGGTGGGACATTGCCAGGTGCAATTTGCAGTAGGATATTACCTGTAGCTTTAAACAACGGCAAGACAAGCATGAAAACTGCCACCGAGACAATCCCCAGGCACAGAACTTCAGCATTCTCAATCCTATGAGTAGTAGCACAAAAAGAATAAGCAGATAGCCACAAGTCACCATGGTAGGCGTGAAGCACAGGAAAATCGTCAATAGATTTACCCCAATGAAAGAAACCAAGAAGCTAGTATCAAGCCTGCACTGCAAAATAACTAACAAGTGTCAATTAAAATCAATGTGTGGCAACTGGCAAGGCACCAAAGTTCATAGCATACAACTGGGGATGCATTTACCTCCGTATTGAATCTGCTAAGACATGCAAACAGACCGAGTGGTAATTCATATCCTCTGCATTCCTGTAAACTGGCATTCCTAAATCTTTTCAGGTCCTGATTCTTACAGGGAAACAAGTACAGATTGCCATTTCGCACCAGAAACAGCAGGATACAAGTTGCTTCATACCTATGTTTACACGGGCATAGCTCCGGAAGAACCAAACACCAAGTAGATTAACCAAAAGGTTGGTGACAGCAGAAATAATGAGGTAATGCCTGAAATATGGTTTTCAGAAGATAAGGTGTCAGCACAGACCTGCAGAAAGGCACTGGAGGAGACAGTAACAAAAGAAACAGCTGTCATCCTGTCTGACGGTACTTGATATAAACGGCACTTACTTGTGCTCCGATTCATCTTGCATAAACGCATGCAATGCTTCAACAGCCAAGGAAAAAGACAGGAACAGTAGAAACAGCTGTCTACACAAAGAACCATATGGCGGTGGTAAAAAATGTTAGCGCGAAGAAAATGGCCAGAAAAGCCACAGCAAAGTGAAAAAGGCAAGTGCAATGCTTGAAGCCGTGACATCATATGTAAGCACATTAAGAGGGCAGTGTGCCGCAACCAGAGTATTACACATGATAAGCAAGTGTTTAACAATACTACCATGTATCATTTGCTTCTTTCCATTTGGTGTCTGTACACCCCAAGAAGGACAATGGAAGTAAACAGAATTGGTTGATGAATGATTACATAAACTTGAAAGTTGACTTTACGGTGTTTTTATGTGGGTGGATTTCGTACAGCTGTGTTAGCAAGATGGAAGGTTTGGAAGCTTACGGCATTTGTAAAGGCAGCCAGAACCTCCAGCCTCTTGTACCTGAAAGAAAGCAGGCAGGCCACAGTAAGTGAGTGCGAATAAGTGCACCGGAGAAGGACAGAACTAGAGCCTGAAAGCAAACAAGTTTTAGAACCAATAGTCAGCCATTTAGGATAAGGTGATTATCAGAGACGACGGAACAGGAGCAACCACAATTGAGTAGTACTAACAATTTAGCATTAACATGTAACCAACTGGAAAAGACAGGAGGAATTGTGAATCCGGTAGTTAAATTGTATAAATGAAGCAGAGGAGTAGAGTGAACCCATAGGTGTAGAGGTCATCCGGCTTGGTTCGAGATGCAGCCATAGCGAACAAGGAGAAAGTTAACAAACCGCATCCAAAGGTGAGATGGAAAGCATCTGAAACTAAGCCTGCAAAACAAGGGCACAGCACCCAAAGGTGAGATCACTAGGCTGCATCCTTGTTCCAGCAGCAGATACGAAGCGGCAAGGCCGGGCATCTCGAGAGCAGACAGAGTAGCAGATGTAGGATAATAGATGGCTGCAATAGTGCTATAGAATTACAATAGAAATTTTGTTGCTTGCTGATACAAGAGCGCTTGCAATGAAATCGACGAACGAAGCGATAGGATCCTTTTCACGATGTCGTAATCTGAGTGACAAGACAGCCCACGTCCAACCACAGTGATGGTATGCATACCTACGCGTCCGGTGAATAGGCCGATGGCGAGCTCGGTAGCGGAGTAGGCGACGTTGAGGGCGAGGAGGAGGGAGAGGCGGCGCATGGGGCGGCTGGCCGTGGCCAGGCGGAGGAGCTTCTTGCTGGGCTTGGGCCCCTGGTAGGTGGGCGTGGGCATGGGCATGGAGATGGAGGAGTCGGAGCGGGCAAGGCGCGGGGTGCTCGCGGTGAAGTTCGAGGAGAGCTGGCGGGAGAACGCGAGGCGGCGGTCCCCGCTGCCAACAACGCCGTAGTTGGCGTTCCACGCCGCCTTCGCCGTGGGGGTGTCCGCCATGGCCGCCGCCGACGACGACGACGAGATCTGCTGCGGGGGTTGCTCAATCTCAACTTCTCAAGTCACGCACGCTGAGGACGCACTGTGGCCGTCCGATCCTAAATCTACAACTCTCCGGACGGCTCTCCCTTGCTTGGCAGGATGACCCGGAGCACGTGGGGAGAACTGACAAGACTTTTTATCACCATGAGTTCAGATTTGTATTGCATATATCCATAATTTATATTGGTTTTTTTTTCAGGTGACTGTATCTTGTGTTTCCATCCGTTAACTATATTGGTCATGTCTAGTTGAGATTTACTCAACATCAGGTGACTGATTTTTTTGCAAACCGTCGAGAGGGGAAGAAGGGAGAGAGAACTCACCGGGCCTCGCTGTCGCTGGGGAATGTCGCCGCCGCGCCGCACTGTCGTCGCCGCTGCGCCGCGGTCGTCGGGCTTCGGGGTTAGGGTTCGGGGTTGGGGTGGGGGTTTGCCGGCAGGGTTCTTCTCTTCCACCTCCGGCCTTAGAGGGAGGGCCGGGGGTGGGAGGCCGGCCCGGCGGAGGTGGCGGTCGATGGGGTGCCGCCGGTCGGGTGGGGGAGGAAGGCGGTTGGGAAAGGAAGGAGGCGGGGGCGACGAGCCACCTCGATTAGGGAGGGCAGTGGCCGGCCGACGGTGGCGGAGCGGCAGGGGCCGACGGCCACGGACGGCAACAGTGGAGGCAGCCCGTGGGGCAGGAGGCCGCGGTGCCGGGGAGGTGCCGGGCGCAGCGGGGGGGGAGGCGGCGGCGGGATTAGCGTCGCCGTCGCCACAGGGAGAAGGCTGGGGTCGGGGAGAGAGAAGGGAATGGAGAAGAATAAAATAGAGTGGGGTTTGAACCGTTGGATGTAGATCCAATGGCCAGTGTTGGTGATTGATGGAAACCCAAAAAAGCATTCACCTGACATGGAGACACACCCTATCTAATTACCTTCCCTTTATTTTCTTCCTCCCTGCCCGACGGCTCGAGTGCCTCGACCAGTCAACCCCTTCCTTGCCCGAGCCCCGCGCTGCCGGCCAAGCTCCTTAGCCTTCGGCCCCTCCCCGCTTGGCTCTAGCGGCGTGTCACGGCCTCCATCACCGCCCTCCACCGTCGCCACCATTAACCTTCGCAGCGACGAGCTCCCCCATGCCGCCGTCAGCTAATCCAGCTTCGCGCGTAACGACACCATGACACCTCCGCCGTCAGCCCGCCCTGACCGCCTTCCTCCCCCACCCGCCCGACAGTGTCCTCATTGCTAGTCTCACCCCCCCCCTCCTCGTCCCTAACCCCGAACGCTAAGAGCTTCGGCGGCGACACGCAACGACGGCGAGATGGCGACAAGCTCTTTCCCTTCTTCCTCGGCGGCAGCGCTTAGGCGCGGGCGACCTCTTCTTCCTCGCGAGCTCTTCCTTTCCCTTTCCCCGTCGACGGACGCAAATGCAAAATCTCAAGCGATTGACAAAGGGTAAATCTCATTTATGTTACTGATGATGTATTTTTGTCGCAAAAGATGATACTCAGACCTTTTTCCGAAAGAAAAACATACGCAAATGACAGATTTGAGGGCGATAAAATGGTCCCACGTTCACATTATGAAATGGTGCCAAGCAAATGACGTAAAAGTAGTAGTATAACACTCCTGGTCAGGTATATGAAGCGCAACTGATACAATCATACAACCAATGCATCAAACAGCGTGACACATCATTAGATACAGTAACTATGCCAGCAGCAATTATCATCTATCTCAGTTTCGGCAGCAGCTAAGCAAAGAACTACAAGGTTCATCATAGCAGGGAACCAAACTCAAAATGGGACAGAAACACATTGTATTGTCAATACCAAATATTCATATTTCCAACATGTCAGTCTCCAAAACGCATGTCGCATCCCTCCAATCCAGCCATTGACGCATAAGTACAGCACCAATAACCAGTATTGACCTCTCTTGTCCATCTTCCATCACTCCGAAGCCACGAGCCGGTTCTCTTCACCATTGTCCTCAGTCATCAACCGTCTTCTCCGAGGCTGAATCAACCATCTCTATGTCGTGCTCACCTGCCTTCTCTGTTCCAACAGCACCCTGCTTCTCTGCATTGTGCTCGCCAGTCTTCTCCAAACCACCCACAGCACCCTGCTTCTCTGCATTGTGCTCGCCAGTGTTCTCTAAACAACCCACAACACCCTGCTCCTCTGCATCCTTTCCACAAGTCCTCTCTGAACACACAGAAGCCAGTTCCTGCCCCTGCTTCTCTACGCTGTGCTCCCCAGTCTTCTCTGAACCCACACCTTTCTGCTTCTCCGCATCATGCTCCGGAGTCTTCTCTGAACCCACACCCCCCTGCTCCTTCCTTGCAGTTTGCCCTCCGCTCTTCTCAGATCCGGCGTGAGCCCCCTCGGCGGCGTCCTCGCTCCTGTTCTCTGACCCCACATGGATCCTCTCTGAATCATTCCCAGGAGGAGCTTCTGCCACTGCATTCTCGCCACGCCCGGCACTATCACCAAGTGAAAACCGCGCCTCAAGCGCCTCCAGACGGCGCCTCATGTCGCCCACCTCTTGCTCCATCAAGAAGAGCCTCTCCTTGAGCGTTAGGTTCTCCTCCTCGAGGCGAGCCACGTGCGCATCCTGGTCATAGTCATCGTCGTCCTCAAACACATAGCCCCCGGCATCCTCCCCTCTCCCAGGGTACACCATCTCAAAGCGGCTGAGGTCATGGTCGAGGCGGCGCTCGACCTCGACGTGCTCCTCAACATCGCTTCCACTGGAGTTGCCGTCGTCGCCATCGTCGTCGGATGCGGCAGCGTTGGGGCTGGCTGGCCTGGGGGAGCTGCGGAGTCGGATGAGCCCCTTCATGGAGCCATACCCATCGACGCCCCACTGCGCCTGGGCCATGTCCGCGAGGCCCTCGCGGGTAGGGGAAAGGCGCGGGGTGGGGAGCACGGCGGGCGTGACAGGGCATGGGGAGACGAGGGAGGCAATGCCGCCGGCGCGCTTGGCCCGGATGATGAAGGAGGTGGTGTTGCGCGGAGCGGCGGCCTTGCTGTTCTTGTTCTTTGGGAAGAAGTATTTGCGGGCGTTGTTGTTGGGATTGGGGTTGCTGCTGCTGCTGCTGTTCTTGAACCAGCGGCGAGCCTTTGCGCGGTTCTGCACCTGGAGGTCGCCCAGGGCCGGGGGCTGGTAGGCGGCGGCCGAGCTCTTGCGCTTCCAGCCGCGGCTGAAGGGCTGCGCGTTGGGGGCGGCGGAGGGATCGTCGGAGGGTGGAGGCATGGCGGCGAGAGGCGGCGCCCGCCACATGGGGAACATCATCTGGTTGGGATCCATGGCTCGTCTCCTCTCCTCTCCTCTCCTCTGCTGGAGATGGATGGGAATCTCGGGATATAGGACTAGCAGGTGAACCGAGGGATGTGGGGGAGGAATTAAATCGAGGAGGCGGCGAGATCGATGGTGTTTGGTGAGATGCAGTGGGAAATCGATCGACTCGAGGAGATAGTAGTCCGATTCTTGTCAATTTCTTCCCCTCCCTCCCGCCGGGGATCGCAGCAAACCCTAACCCTAGCTCGCGAGGAGAAGGGGAGGAAAGGAAGAGAAGGTATTATCCCCGTCGGTTCCGTCGCGTCCACTTTTGTTTGTCAAATCAAATTGAAGAAAGAAAAAAAAAAGGAAATAGAGATCGTGAGAGCGCCAAGGGCGCAACGTAACAAAAGCGGCAACACGCCGTGGCAGCTTTCTATACGCTAGGTGAGGCAGTTTACGTGTTCATCGTCTCTATTTCAAACTCACGATGCATTTCAAATATACAAATACAATTTTAGTAGTGATAAAAAGATATACGTAAATCAAAATCGTTGCCGGTAGATGCAAACTATGTAAACCCGCTACGGAGCCTCAAATCCACGCCCGTTAAACCACCACGGGTAATATGTGAAATACACACCTACTATCCGCATGTATATGTGTCGCTAATACATGATCCAACCATTAAATCCAATGATGGACTTATACAAGATCATACGCATATTTGACATTAGCGCACATAGTTAGTGTCAAACTCACATATAATAGTGATTCATAAATAAAAAGTTAACTAATCAAAATATACAGCACAAGGTTTATTTAGGCAGCTTCATAGGTTCTTATACCATCTCCAGCATCATACTCGTCACCTTTCTCAAAATTCAAACTCACTATGTCCATCCATTTGAGGCAACTATTGGAGATGGCCTTAACCTCTTAGGTATGATTAAGTCTTATCTTAAATACTCGTATCCTTGTCCCTGGGCAAATAGTGAAATTCAAATCCACATACCTTAGTTTATACCCATGGATACGTATATATTTTATAACAGTTGCCATTCAGGCTGGCTAGCCAAACCAAACACATTACACATGGCCTCGTTTTTTCTTTGCACAGGCAATCCTTTGGCAGTGCTACCACTCATTGAGTCACAACTATACAATTGTCCATGTAATAACTAATAATAAGCTAAGTTAGCAAAAAATCCATCCCAAACCACTTGGGGCTTGTTTCGACGGTTTTTAATAGTTTGGCATACTTAATACCTTAAGTCCAAGGTTTGGAGAAGATGTATTAAATAGACGAACTTCAGTACCTCCAGAGCTATATAGACTTAGGGCATGAGGTTTCTTCGTGAGATTTTATAATCTAGCTTATTTGTGGTAGATATATAATCTAGCTTATAATAAGTTGTAAGGTAAATGTCTCCAAATTACACAGATGTTGTTATAGATTGGTTAGAAATAAGCACCATAGAATAACTTATAGATTATGATAATCTCAGCTGTATAGATTAAATAGGTTATACTTTAAGCTGAGGTGTTTATTTACATTTAAACTTATTTAAGCTGAATTATATATTTTCTTTTACATTAAAATACTGCTCCATCCCAAATTGTAAAAGAAAGACACAAGATGCAGAACTGAATTCCTTCCGAAATAATCCAGTTAAAAATTCGGCCGTCTCCGATACCCAACAACCAATATATACTTCTACTACAAATCTCGCAAGGCAACGCAGACCGCAACCGTCAAACTAGGCGATGCTAACTTACCAGGAATACCACCCCCGGCGTCTCTCACGCACACTCTGGAGAAGATGTATTAAATGGACAAACCTCAGTACCTCATGTTCATTTCTTTGTAAGATTATATAATCTAGCTTATTTGTGATAGATTATATAATCAAGCTTATAATATGTTGTAGGGCAAATGTCTTCAAATTACATAGATGTTGTTATAAATTGGTTAGAAATAAGTTGAAATAAGCACCCATAGAATAGCTTATAGATTATGATAATCTCAGCTGTATAAATTATATAGGTTATACTTTAAGCTGAGGTGTTTGTTTATATTTAAACTTATTTAAGCTGGATTATATAATCTCTAGGGCAAGCAAACAGGGTTTTATTCCACCAAGAGAACCTGGCGGCATCAACCAAACGAGTGATTACTACTTCCCAGCTTCTGGATCCTCGACCGTACTTCCGTTCAGTTTTAATTTTACAAGAAAATTAGTCCCACCATTGTAAGGTATATCCCACAGAATGTGTAGGTTCTGATCATCGATTGCTCCAATAATGTGATGTTTAGATTTTTTATAACTGTAATAAACATTAGTGGTTAATGTGTATTCTTTTATATTTTTCTTTTCAACTCTTGCCCCTGATGTGCACCGTGACTAATCGACGCCCCAAAACTCAGAAACCATCATCTCCAAACCCGTACTTTCTCCTCACTCTATATTTTCTTTTACATTAAAATACCCCTTAAAATACTACTCCATCAATCCCAGATTGTAAAGGGAGGACACAAGATGCAGAACTAAATTCCTTCCAATATAATCCATTTAAAAATTCGGCGGTCTCCGATACCCAACAACCAATATATACTACTACTACTACAAATTTGGCAAGGCAACGCAGACCGCAACCGTCAAACCACATGCATAGGCACAGACGATGGTAACTTACCACCCCCGGCCTCTTATGCACACTAGCGCGCGCAAACACTTCTGTGATCCAATAGCGTCGAAAGGTACTGTATCACCATCATTTACAGTCAAGAGGGGGGGCCAACTAACAATGTCTTCTCCATCTACCTACTCACTCCTTGTTCCGTGCAGCCTTGTCTTTCTTGTGCCCGCCTAGAATACGCGATATCTGCAGACCTCTACTGAAGGCCTGGTTGAACAGCATCCTTGTCTGGAACTCCGAAACAAATGGGAACCAAGCAAGGAATGCAATCGGCGTGAACAACAGCAGGCCCATGATGATCTCGTAGCCTCGGGCAAGCGCCTTGATCGACCCCCACAGCCAAAGATGTGTAATAGCTGGCTTGACAGCCTGTGCGATCTGAAACCAACAACACACGAGGGAGGGTCACAACTCACAACCCAAACGTCAGCCAAACAAACCAAACCATGCAGAAACGGTGGCTATTTACCAGAAGCAAACCCCATCCAGTTGGCATGAATGCAAGGATGCAAACAAAGATGTCCTGAACTGTCATGTGCGCAATTGCTATCAAGATTATGATGATGGAGATAAATATTATGAATATCAAGCCCTTGATCAACCGGAAAACAAGTTGGAACTCCGCGCTGAACTTTCGCCTCCCAACTGATACCGTCTGTAAACGACAGAGCATGTAACCAACAGTCAGCACAATTTCATGTAAAGGATAGCCTAAGCCACACAGTCTAACTCCTAAGCAGGTAGAAACTGTAGTAAAACTGGTTCCAGGACCCTCTAATTCTCCAAATACGTTGATTTGCAGCGACACACCACAAAGTTGATGTTTTTCTTTTGAGGATAACAAAAACAGTATTTAATTAGCTAAACCATTGCGGCATCCTTGCACAAAATCTCTGACCGTACAGGCACCAAGACAGCACATGTACAATTGGTTATGCATGTATTTTACGTGTACGTTACTCACGGGTAGGCATCAAATTAAACAGACCAAAGTGATAAGAGCAGGGGTGGCAGGATACCTTCATCACGAGCAAAATCACAAAGATTACGACCCATGAGAGGCAATAAACCTGGAAAGGCCATCAACAAATGTAATTACATCCTGTACAACACATGTTGATAAACATAAATCAGAAAGATAACTTGTAATATTAAATGAGATGAGCAAATTACCAGAACACTCTTTGTGTGTGTGGTGATGTTCAAATGATAAACAAGACCATACTGGTAGATAAAGAAGCGCAATGCAAGAACTATTTCAAGAGCAATGCCACGCTTTCCAGAATGTCTAATAGGCTCCTGCTCTGTTTCCCACCATGACTCCCAACTTTTCTCTGGTGGTACACCAATACCCCCTCGGTTACTGATCCATTTATTCCAGTCAGTCCAGTCATCCACGATTTTCTGCCACTCGAACCCGGAAGGATTAAACAGGAATGGTGCAAAGAGCCAGGTGACAACCATAAACCACATGGAAATTGTGATGAAAATGTACGCGATAGCTCCCCGGTATGACTGCCCAAATATTTCATACACAATAAGCAAAATCATCAGCTCAATGCCCTTGACAAAATGGCTTCGTGAGTACAGCCGATAATTCTCAGCAAATTTGGCATGGAACACCACAAAACCACGCCCGGTAGCTCTATATTCAGCTCCCCCATGTAGCAGAGTGGTTCCATAGTAGTGAGTTTTTGTCCCAAGAGAGAATGTGAAAAACACAGATGCTAGCTGCAGCTGCATAAGTACAAAGTCACTCAGCGCAGTTCTGAATCCTCTCTCAAGACCAATTTCCATCATCATAGGCAGTGCCATCAAGAACCCAAGCTGCACAAAAGACTGCGAGGCTAGAGCAACCTGGAGAGGCTCATTGTGTATAAACTTCTTTCCAGTTGCTAGTGCTTCGTCAAGGCCACTGAGGACAAGGTACAGACGCCCATAGAGGAATACATATACAGTCCAAACTGTTATCTGAGAAGGGACCGAAAGGGTTACAAAGTTTAGAATTAATCAATGGTTCTGAAAGTTGACAAGACGAGAGAATTATGTACCATTGTGCTGAAGTAAAAACCAATAGTAGTATAGTAGCAGGACAACATTCTGAAGAAGTCAAAACGATGTCCAAGTCGGTAGACGTCGCGGCTCAGTGTCTGTTCACCGTTACCATTTGCTATTTTTGCTTCGAATAGCGAGATCTGATTGAGACCCACATCCCTTCCCTTGCCAACTTGCATGTACTCATGATGTGTAACATTTCCTTCGCGCAATGTTGAGTTAAATCCTGTCATCAAGAAACAAATATATTAGAAAAATAATAACAGACTTCCCAGATTACGCAATAATGGGAGACCGGGGAAACAATGGCGTACCAGCAAATATATCCTCGCTAAGATTAATAATCTTAGAAGCTTTGCTTACACCTCCCCTTGTCAGGTGGAAAAGCCGATCGAAGATATCAGGATGCCCATAATGAAATCGAACTCTGGATACAAAGACGTTCGTGGGGGCAAAGTACAAACAACAACAACAAAAAATTATCAAGTGCTTTATATAGTACTCTCAAATGAAAAAGAGTAAGCATGCCAGGATACATAAAATAAGCATTAGGATGAAAATCCTAATAAAACAGTTAGTTCATTAAAGAAAAATGGAAAAAAAATACATTCTTGATATGAGATTGTTATGGTGGGACTAGTTTCTCAGGTATAATCTCACTGATCAAGATAGGCCGTGGCTGCCGCGAACTAGGAACAAGGGTTCAGGAGAAAACTTCGCTAATCTATATTCCTTGGACACGTTGGCCTTTATATAGCCAGGGATACATAATCCTAATAATCCTAATCAATCTAGACTTCCTGAATTTCCTAACTGAAACAAACTGACTTAAGACACTAATCCTATTTTAACTTGAACAGACTCCGACTCAAACACAAATCCTAACTGATTAGGGGTGAAAACGGGACGTATACGGATGGATAGCAGGTCATCCCGTATCCTACCCTAATGTATTTCAATCGGATTCGGGATCGGATACGGATAGTTTGAAACGGGACGGATACGGATACAGGGACCGGATACTTATCCGGACGGATAACGGACGGATACGGATATTAATTGGCTGGATATATACGGATACCGGATGCTTATCGGATAATGCATGAAATGCTTATCATTCTTTACAATTCAGTCCGCATATCAACGCATAAGACAACCAAACATGAGCATTGCATATACCATAGATCAATATGACAATATAACAATAAATTCAGATTATACAATAGTCCAACACAATAGTTCAAACATAATGACAAAGTTTTGATCACACAATTGAAGAGAGTTTGAGCATGACTTATTTCTTTATATGTTTACATAATTTTTTTTGAATAAGACGAATAATTAAGTTTTGAAAAAAGTCAAACGTGACTTATATTTAAATATGGAGGGAGTATAAAGATCGACACCACATGACCCTATGAGTGTATAACATATAGTGATATTTTATATTGTATATGCAACGGATTGACATATAGTTTAAAGATCGACACCACATGACCCTATGAGTGTATAACATATAGTGATATTTTATATTGTATATGCAACGGATTGACATATAGTTTATATACGTTACTAACCTAATTAACATGCTAAATAACTGACTTTGATTATTTCATCACCAATATGGTTTTAAACAAAAAATTGATGAACTACAAAGTTGTAGATCTCGTCGAGCACTACAGTTTTCATATAAACTTTATTTTCATACGAGTTCATATGTGAAAGTTATGGTTTTTATAAGTATTAAATACACAAAAAGAAAAACGGGTACCCGAGCCCCGGGTACCCGTATCTGCCCGCCTATCCCGGGTATTTACCGGGTATTGGTCATCTCGTATCCGGTGCCCTAGTATCCGGGTAGTACCCGTATCCGTCCTGGATGCAAAAAATACCCATATCCGTATCCGAATTTTCGTCCCATTTCAATACCCGTATCCGATACCCGCTCCGGGTACCCATCCCATTTTCACCCCTATAACTAATCCTTTCCTTTCTTCTGTCGCCTTTGATACTTCTGGCTCCACATGACAGAGATTCGAACATATAATTACCAGGAAGATGCATGCTAAAACAAACCCACAAAACATGAAATTCTATGGAAAATAATGAAATACAGAAATGTTTAATAGGACAGATCACCTCAAAGGATTGGCAAGTACACGTTGTCCAATAGTCACAAAACTTGTTTCTTGGTTCGACATGAACCATGCTAGAGAAGAAACACTGTAGAAGAAAACAAGAGCGCACGATGGTTATCAAACTAAATGCCAATGATAAACAAACTCAGAAATTAAACATAGATTTAGGTCTACCTGCCGGTGAAGATATGTTCTCTTACACCAAGTATTGATGGATATCTCACACCATCATGTTTCTTCAGAAACTCTTGCAACAAATTCCTCATTTTCAAAGTCTCTTCCATATAATGTTCCTGTCATGATAAAATGGTATAATCAAAGACTTTTAGAGAACTCACTGAAGAATAAAAAGAACCGATTGATGCCTACCTGATTCATGTCAATGGTTTGGAGACCTTCACCTCGCGTGAAAATTATGGCATGGTTCTGATTTTCTGGTTTTCCTTCACCTAGCATTGCATTCCCTGGAAGCTTTATCCTATATATATCCTGTGCGGTAAAGATGAAAAGATGATAGGTAAACAGGGTTACCTCATCTGGCACCAAGAGATCAGGAAATACATCCATTCCAAATACAAGTGGGTTATAGCAAAAAGATTAGACTAGGAATTGAACTCAGGTCTACAAGTATAGAATCAACACCCCCTAACCACTAGGATAAGCAGTGTTTTGTGTTCTTAGGGTATGCCATGGCATATATGGCATACCCTGTAGATCCGCCCCTGCATGGGTACCATTTGAGTATTCTAGACAACTAGAGAAGATATCATATGCCAATTCAATAATGCAATAGGCCATATTTTGTTCCCTTTACAGTTTACAACATCTTCACAGCATAATACCTCAAAAGTGCCAAAGAAATCTAGAATACATGTAATGCCAGTTTAAGTGAATGCATAGGCACAAAATCTGGCTCTAGGATACGAAGTAAAAAATGTTGGGTTGGGATACAATTTTGGAATGAGCATATGGGTATTACAGATCCACCAGACTAGACAATACTGACACGCGTAATATGCCACCAACAAAATACAAGTTTTACGGTCATTGGAAAAAATGAGAGCCAGCTCATTGAGCGAGATCGAATGGTTTAAAAATATGTGGTACCAAGGAAGAGGTATCAGACAGTGCCAAATAGGTAAGACCGGTACCAAAAAAGATGGGACCGGTGTTGAACTTAATCATCCTAGCACTTAACCTGATCATGTATCTTACTATTAAGTATATCCCCTAGTAGTTGGTAGAGCTAGAGCTAGTGCTCAGTAACTTTTTAGGCCAAGAGTGGACTTTTGCCCCTCTGTATACAGCAGATGGGAGTAGATGTACTGAGTAGAGTAGTGTAGAAGGTAGAGGTACCATAGTTGGTAGGAGTAGGAGTACTAAGTATGTACTGGAATGTATTTCCTCCCTCTATAAATAGAACTAGCAGCAGCTGGAAGAAACAGTTCAGCAGCACCAAGAACTTGTGTGTTCTGTTCTCACTCTTCCCCACCAATTCGCCCCAAGTGTGTGTGTGATCTAGAGTAGCAGCAGTTGCACAAGCTGCTTATTAGTGATCCTAGAGTGGGCTAACAACCGGTACCCATATAAATTGTTTTTTAATTCACTAAAGTCTTTATTTTTATAACAGCCGGTGAAAATTCCCTCCTGGTACCGGTGGTATTTTTTCAACCACTGTAAAATGCCTCCCAAAAAAAAACTCAGCCATTGGGGGAATAATATGCCACAGAAAAAAAAGATTCAGTACATACAGGTGTAGCAGTAAAAAAACTAATATGAGTAACAAAACAATATATTTTGATCATATCATGCACAACCAACATCAAATCAAAAACCATTTCACAGTACCTGATCAAGTTTCTGGCCAGGGTCATCCGGCTTTGTTACTGCCGCCTTCACCAAAGCGGAGTAGTAAACCTTCTCTATTTTCTTAATTTTGTCTTTACTAGGCTCTTCGACTTCATCAATATAGGCAACCCTAAGTGATGGGTAACTACCAAAGAAAATTTTCCCTTTCAATCATTGATGAAGCACAGAGCTTCAATACAAGCAATATAAAAGAATGCATTACAATGGTCAAAGCAGAAAAACTTACATAACATTAAAAAATCTAAATGACACAAACGGGGGACTACCTCTGATATTATCTTACTGCTAAGCCACCTATCAGACCAGAACTTTGTGCTTGTTTCACCTCCAACCAGAGTAACAGTAGCTATGGCAAGGGATTGTCACTCTCCTACAGCCCACTCTGCCCCCACCAAGATTCTTGCCCTACAAGACATTGTAGTGCCAAGGAATAGCTAAACTCGAATCATCTAGTGTGCTTCCTAATTGCTTTTAACTGTATCAGGATGAGATTATCTTCACTAGACTTGCTATGGGCTCACACCGTTAGATTATTTTGCCCACCACAGTTAAGCAGGAATCCTAATACTAGTATAGATATCCTTTTGTAGTGCCTAGGCTATGAGACACCTTCTCCAACATATATACACCCATAAAACACAGGCCAACAATATCTGTAGTACTTTGATCATAATTTTGCACTGTTTTACTTTTACTGCAAATCATAATTTATTCCCCTGTGATACTCCGTAAAAAGAACATAGTGCAGTTGCAATGCAAGCAGGAAATACCGATTTATCTCAAGATGTCCAGGATATAAATATGAAAAAAAGATCACGCAGAGTATCTAATCTAAAATCAAGACTTACGTTGTCATCAATCTCAGAATGTCTTGTGCGCGTTGATCACCAGAACGTTTCTGGATACCATATTGCTGGCATGAAACAACATATGTGAATTTCATGTCAGCTATAGCTTTGCATTGAGTCAATAGTTGCGATTGCGATTCATCAGATAACAATTCATCTGCTCTGAAGCCTTCCATAAGGTCTGAGAAAAATAAGTAAAATCAATGAATTAGTCATACAGTTGTCCACAATATGGAAATAGGGTCAGCTGTCAAGTGTTCAGAAAATACCATCGTCTCTGGCCATATCAAGGAAAGCCTGAAGGACTAAAGCCTGTCTGTAGTACATCATGCCTCTTACTGTAAGTACAGAAATTATTGATTGATCAAATTATCGGAAGTATAGCTAGTAGCTATGACAGAAGACAAAAGGAACACACCAGTTCTTGTCAAAGTTTGTCCCCGGTATGATGCCCAAAGGCGAAGGTCCTCTTCATATTGTTCAGTATCACGGAGGTCCTCTTCATTCTCACACTGCACCCTTTGAAGAAAATTTTTCCATTCATCTGCAAGGACGTTGAATAAAAAACATTATTTTGATTATCAGAAGAATTCATGGAAATATTCGGGCGATTTAATTCACAAATTAATATATTCATCAAAGAACCTGGGTAGATTTTTTGCAAGTAGAAAAGGATAGAAACTCCATCCTCATTCTGTTCCCCTAGCGCATGTGAAGAAAAAAGAACATCTTCTGTATAATAAGGAGTCAATACACTGCAGTAGTCATCCAGTGAAGAGGCAACAAGACAAGGTCAAGGGTTAACTAGAAATGAACTGTAGTTAAGAGAAGTTCAGAAATACAACGGGAGCATATGGGTAGAAATCTATCACATAGAAGTAGATAACATTTATAGCTAATTTCAGCCTTTGACTCATATGGCCTTGGATTGTACTATGGCCTAGTCAATCATTTGCATTTGATGATAAAGCATCTAGTTTCCTCAAAAGAATTTTAAAAAGATAAACTGTACAGTTGTAGATATTTTCATCTCTTCTAGTTAGCTACAAGATACTATTATCAGCAGAGGGCTAAAATTAAGTGAGGAAGAGCGCCCTTTTCTCCAACAAGATAGAAGAGAACCAACAAGATACTATGAAATATCTAGGGTAACTAGAAGCATAACTCCATGACAATAAATGGAACTCTGTTACCAGTAAAAAACAGAAGCTAGCTAAGCAGTACAGCATAGATCTTAGTATAAATGGAACTCTGTTGCCAGTAAAACACAGAAGCTAAGCTAAGAATGTTACAGTACAACATAGATATTAGTGGGCAAAACTTACGAGAAGGGCAACATTTGGCGCACTTTTGGGGCACTTGGCATAGACATAAAAAGAGAATTAGCAAAGAAAGATATCCGCCTTCTAGCATCCAGGTTTGTAGGGACATCCATAGCTGATTCCTTCACTGTGAGCAGAAGGTGAAGCCTTTTTATCTGAAACCAATAAATAGGCATAATCACAAAACAAAAGGTTAGCATTATCCAAACATGCGTCTATTTTTTATACTAAAATAAATAAATAAAGGCAGACAACAAATAGAACCTTCTCTGTCCATGCTTGTGTTTCCTTTACAGGGAAAACAATAGCTTTTGTGTACTAAAATAAATAAATAAAGGCAGACAACAAATAGAACCTTCTCTGTCCATGCTTGTGTTTCCTTTACAGGGAAAACAATAGCTTTTGTGAACAACTGATCTTGTTGATCAAGTGGTGTGATTCCTTCATGTCTTCTATAATTTCCACCATGTACTGATTCCAGTAGCCTGCCCAAGAGATAATGATAATAATAAATATATCAAAAGATAATACAACCAATCACCACCAAGAACCAGGCATGTGATCACCAAATATATTGATGAAAAATCCTGGCCACTTGAGTGATGGAAAAATTATCTTGCAGTCTATCAAGAACAGTGTGCTGTCTGTGCAAAAAGAAATGGCCCGTTATGACCACCATGTTATCGGTGGCACCAGGCAAATTATCAAGGACTACAAATACTTGCCAAAATCAAGAGAAAACAATTATCATTATTACACCAAATAACTTCTTTAATAGCCATTTGGTGCTATCAGATATTCCCCACTACTGGGTGAATTGTGCATGAAAAACAAGCTCTTCATAAGGAAACATGCATACAGGAACATAATTAACAATCGAATGCTATTTGTACAGTAGAATGGTAGCTAAGTCCCGCACCCACTGAGCTGATCATCCATTATGTCCATTATGTCCCTTGTAACAACTTCGAGCATATCTTGGAATAGTATGATGACCTGACCCTTATCTTCTTTGCTATTCTTTTTCTGAAATGGAGGAGTGAGAATTATATGATGTCCACATTGAACATCAACTGAACAACGATAGCTAATTTATACCAGTAACTCAAGCAGCTCAATAAACTTCTTGCTCAGGGTAGGAAGGTTACTCATGTTCAACTCCTTTATCAGACTGTCTTCTAGTATATGGGCATCCACCACACTGAAAATCTTTTGTATGACTCTGAAAAATATGTGTCATAATATATTAATGTGATCGACTGGGTTCAGAATAAATCTAAGCTTAAATAGCCAAAGTGTAATAACATAAAAACATATGAATGCCAAACATACTCTTTCTCTCGTTCACCAGTCACTAGAGCATATATGATGTTTTTGAAGGAAGCGTAGCATTCCTTGATAGCATAAGTAAAATATGGGTCTGATTTCATCCTCTTCTTCAGATCACGATCTTTTCCTCCGCTATCAGCGGCCATATCCAGTGCTATCGGAATCTGAAATATAGTCAATGAAAGAAAATGAAACGCATAAGCCCATTTCACCAAAACAGCAAGCACATAAATAGGAGGCGATCAAGTTATGAGAAACCTTGCTGGCAAGCAGGAATGGTGGCCATTGGATTATATCCATTTCACGGTCTTTGCAGTATGGAACAAGTAATAAGTCCTTCTCTCTGCCATTAAAAAAAGGAACATAAACAACAGTGTGGCAAGAAGGCAAACAAGGAAGTCCATATATGCATGGGTAATGATTAGATGTTGCACCTGTCAGCTATCAGATCTTCTTGGCGGAAGCTTGTGATAATTAGATTCCAAATCTGAGCAAATCTTGCTGCTATTTTTTCTTCTTCTTTGGTGTCCTCAGGGGTCTACAGAAATTCAAATGTACTAGGTGATGGAACACATTGCAAGAAAACCACCTCAAATGTGCTGTCAAGTAAAAAGCTGAAAAACAAGAATTCACACCTTAGAAGGTTTACTCGAGAAAGCAGCCCGGAATCCTCTCCTCTTGCTTGAGTCAGATGGAATCAAACATTGATTGAAAGCCTTAGGCAAAGATTCAAACCGAGATCTCAACATTCCCAGTGTCCTTATCTGATCTCATGAAACCAGCAACAGTGCATAGGGTAAGTTACTTAGTTCACCCTTTAACAACATTTAATGCAGAACAATCCAAAAGCTCCATATACATGAAACAAGCTTGGCAATCACACACACAAAAAAAGGGTTTAAAGTTTCTAATTAAAGTTTCTATCAACTCGAACAGAGAAGTACATCAGAAAAAAACTTCAAATAAAGTGTCACTTAGATGCCAAGATCATATCCAGTGTCACCATACGTTCAAGTACAGTCAAGCTACCAATCTAAAAAAGTAGTGCAAATAGTAACAATATCATGATAAAATATTCCAATGCTGAGCACGGTGTGAACGGGGACAAAAGACAAATTCTGCTGAAAAAGATATCTGAACAGGGGGGAGGGTAAATTCCAATTCGCCAACATTGTCCCTGTTAGTTTTCCCTAATGCAAAACAAATTTTATGTCGAATTTTGTAAGATACTTGCCTGTCTCAAATATTCTTTTCACAGTTTTTCACGACCATTTGCACCATATTTTGAGAGTGGTACCAAGGTGCACAGAAAAAGGTTCCCATCTTAGATCCCTAATTGTTAATGTGCCTACTGTTCATGTTTTGTGTTCTAGGACAGGTCTACAGATACTTCTCAATCAGCAGTTACCACGTAACCACTACAAAATGGTTGACAAATAACATGGACTAGAATACTATATAATGTGAGAAACAGCTATTTTAATTTGCTGCTGAAGATTGCGCAGGGGAATAGCGAGTTATTGGTCAGCTTTACTAACCTCACCAAGACGCCGACAGGCCCCATAGATACCACCAATTAGTGTCGAGAAAATTGCATACCAAATTTGAGTATCCATGAAATATACCTGAAGCACTCAACTAAGGTAAGTCAAAATAAGAGCAACAGAACCTACTGTTTAAGACAACAAAAGGAGGGCGGGAAGCATACAAGAATGATAGGAGCCCAAAGTGCGATGATAACACCAATGTTGTTATTTGCTGCAGATTAAAAAAGAAAGAAATATAAGGAAATATCAAAATATCCATAAGAGATCATCATCACTTCGAGCTATACCATGGGGGAAAAACTCATGCCACTGAAATGTTCGTATTGGCTCCTTCATTATATCTTTCGTTGGCTGCACAAGTGGTTTGATCTGCACGACATGTGCACAGGAAAGGATGAGCAACCGAATATTGATTTAGTTTCCTTGAACAAGCAGGAGAGTTCAGCATCATCATCGTTATTTAAACAATAAAAGGGGAAATAGCAATGGAAGGTGCAATTCTCTATTCTAAGCCTCACAGATCTTTGATGGGACAAAACTCACATAGAGAATAGAGCAGCATGTACCATGGGTCCTAAGACTCGCATGGAACTCAAATTTAGACACCTAAACTTGCATGAATACCTCAGGTACGAGCATTTACTTATTTCATAATACTATGCGATATAGTTTATTCATTTATGGAAAACATAAATGCTAATCGATCCCCTATTCAAGTCCATTTTGAATAAGGTCCATTAACATGGGCAAGGACCCACTACTATACAATCCACACTTCTGATTATACTTCCACTGCATGAGGATCTTAAATTCTTAATATTAGAATCATATAGTTCTGTAATTGGAAAACGGGCGCACGAGGTCCTGGGTTCAAACCAGCCATTTTGTAGAATTATACAAATAATTATGCAAGGATAAGGCTGTTTAGAAATTCCCTTCCCCAGACCCCCACCTTGTGTGGGAGCTTTCAGCATCGGTATGCCCCCTTTATAGTTGTTTGTGATTGACACCTCTACAGTGCCCAGCATGCATCTAAAGAATTGCCGAGATGCATCACTCTACTACACTCTAACCTCCAGTTAGTATGATCGGGTATATGATTTTAAACTAAATCCTAGGGACTTGGATCCAGATTCCCCGTGTCCAGACGGGCTTAAGATGTGTGAATACACACATGTTCATGTATAATAGAAAAAAATGAAGATATTAGTTCTGAATAATACCTCCACATAGAAGCTCACAATCAATTTTGTGGCTAAAAGCAAGACCCAGAACATCGTGTACCTACAAGGGTAACACTCAGGAAAGGCATTTAATGGTAAACCAAAAGGAACCAAAGGCTCAGAAGCGTACTTGAAAAGGGAGAATGCACCTTCATGCATTCCTCTTCCAACAAATAAGCGAGGCTGTAGAGGTTTTGCGTCTTATTAGCACCTAAATGGTAAAAATATTAAATTTGGCTAAAAAACAAACAGAAAATACCTGCGACCACCACATCATGAATGTTACGACTTTAAGATTTGATCTCTCAAGGGCTCTCCTAATCACAGGGAAAATAAATAGCGTAGCTGACAGCATGTTCGGTGCCAAGTAAATCACGACTGCCAGAATGTACAATGATGGCTGATTCTGGCCATCACCAAGCCAACTTTTAATTGTTCTTGCAAAACCAGATGGATTCTCCCAGGTGTATGCATAAGTTACAGGCAAAATCACAACCCAAGCAGCAGCTGATAGTAACTTCAAGATGTACCGTAGCTTAACAGCAAGAGACATGTTTCTTCTTGCTTTCCAGCTCAAGATAATGTCCAAGATTGCTGCAGCAGAAAATATTTATTAAATGACAAAACAGCAACTTCTGTAACCTAAACAAAAACAATGTGCCTCCAGTTTCATGCTAAGTAAATTATGTTGAGGAACTTGAATGTATCAAGTAAAAAGAATGAACAAAAAGAATAGTTCCGAGGTCTGATCCAGAGTTTTGGGCATATCCATTGGTTCTGCTATTTTGAAACAAATGCGCTTATGAATCGCATTATTTCTTTCAGCAGATCTTTTAACTGTATTGCCACAGCAAACTGGCAGTCGGCAGAATCTCTAGCTGTTCAGGACTTAAGCTCGTTGTTATTGTATGTTCATAGAGGTAAAGGGTCAATAGCTGTTCGAACATCATGATCAGTTGAAAATAGTGTGCACTCATTGGTCCTAGCACATAGCAGAGTCTTGTTTGGTGCTCACAGTTGATGGGAATGAAACTGACTATGTGGCACCTTGATAATTTGGCAATTCCAACTGCTACTACAAAGGAAAAAAGTTTTGAACACAGCATGCCTGCAATGAATTCCAAGACTTAATTGCCCTAAAACAAAGTACCATTGCAGTTTTTTTACACTAGATGATACCCAGCGCGCTGCTGCTGAACTTTTATAATATTAAATATAGTATGATTCATAAATTGAGAAACAGTAGACAAAATACTAACATCATGAAAGAAAATTGCTAATGAGTGATTGGATTGATTATTCCCAACCCTAGAAGGGTGGTAGAAGTATAGAGTACATAGGCCTCGTACATGGGCCTGATACATGGGCTAACACACATACTCCAACACCCCCCCCCGCAGTCTGAACTACCGGCGCAGCGGAGTTCGGGACTGGACAAGAAAGAAAGCACACACAGGGCCAGTACCCCCCGCAGCCGTAACTAGCCACAGCTGACGTTGAGGCTGGAACGGAACTCGGAGAAGGTCGAGGAGGGTAGTCTCTTGGTGAAGATATCGGCAAACTGGGAGGTGGTCGGGACGCGGAGAACCCGAACATCGCCGATGGCGACCCGGTCGCGAACTGAAGTGCAAGTCGATCTCCACATGCTTGGTCCGCTGGTGCTGAACCGGGTTGGTGGAGAGGTACAATGCGCTGATGTTGTCGCAGTAGACGCTTTAGAGCAGTGAGATGTGGCTCTCGGGGATCACGCATATGAAGGCAGACCTGCTGAACGGCATATGTGATGTCCGGCCTGGTGAAGGTGAGATACTGCAGGGCACCAGCAAGACTCCGGTAGGCAGTAGGATCAGCAACTGGGGTGCCCGCATCCTCTGACAGCTTGGCCTGGGTGTCAACAGGGGTG
This sequence comes from Paspalum vaginatum, assembly GCA_030272315.1. NCBI lineage: Eukaryota > Viridiplantae > Streptophyta > Magnoliopsida > Poales > Poaceae > Paspalum > Paspalum vaginatum. Next base: position 146,939 of record CM059015.1, read on the forward strand.
GAACAGGGGTTGCAGTCAGTCATTCCCTCCCGCTCTAGGATATCGAGAGCATACTGCCGCTGGTGGAGAAGGCTAGAAGGACGGGGCTCAACAGTGACACCCAAGAAGTGATGGAGCACACCAAGGTCCTTCATAAGCAAACTCCTGCTGTAGGGATGTGATGATGCGCTGAAGCAAGTGCTGACTGGAGGCTGTGAGGACAATATCATCAACATAGAGCAGCAGATATGTAGTCTCATCCCCATAGCGGTAGACGAACAGAGAAGTGTTTGACTTGGCCTCAGTGAAACCCAAAGTCACCAGGAACGTAGCAAACCGAGAGTACTAAGCCCGACGTGCCTGCTTCAAACCGTAGAGGGACTTGTTGAGCCTGCAGACCATCTCAGGGCGAGAAGGATCCACAAATCCCGCCGGCTGGCTGCAGTAGACTGTCTCAGTCAGAGTGCCATGGAGAAAGGCATTCTTCACATCCAGCTGGTGCACAGGCCATGAACGGGAGAGAGCCAGTGAGAGAACCGTGGGTGAAACCCCGGAGAACCCAGCGGGCCTTGTAGCGATCCAGGGTACCATCTGTGCGCCGCTTATGCGTCCAGATCCACTTGCCAGTGACCACATTGCAACCAGATGGACGTGGCACCAGGTCCCACGTCTGGTTGGCAAGGAGGGCCGCGTTCTCCTCTTCCATCGCACAACGCCAATGAGGATACGCCAGGGCGTCATGGACGGAAGAGGGTACAGGAAAGATCCGTGGCTCGGTGGCGGCAGCGGAGAGGATCTTGGACCGAAGAACACCAGCCGCCTGCCACGTCACCATGGGGTGAACGTGACGAGGGTCCCGGTGGAGGACAGGCGGGTGGTACACCGACCGCTCGGCGCGAGAGCGGGTCGAGGCACGGCAAGGCGGCTCCGGCGAAGGAGGCACCGGCGGCGGTGTCGGTGTCGACGGTGACGCCGGACGGCGCTGGTAGACACGCACGGGTTGCGCGTAGCGCGTCGGAGGCACCTGGGATGGCGGTGTCGGTGGCGAGGCCGACACCGAAGACGCCGGAGACGGCGGTGCCGGCGCCTAGGGGCGGCACCAAGCGGCGCTGGTAGACGCGCACGGCTGGGTGTAGCATGCGGGAGGCACTGGGAACGGCGCCACCGGGGCCGCGCATGGCGCAGCGGGGGGCGTCGGTGCCGCGCGTGGCGCAGCAGGGAACTCCAGGGCTGCGTGTGGCGCAGCAGAGACCGCCGGAAGCAGTGCCAGTGCATCATGGAAACACGCCGGTGAAGGACCTGCAGGACACTCTGACAAGGGTGGCTGAACCACCGGGTCAGTCGAAAACAAGGACTCCAACTCGGGGTCAGAGGCGGGGGTGGAGGTGGTGGAGAAAGGGAAACCCAACTCGTCAAACACAACGTGTCGGGAGATAAGGATCCGGCGAGAAGTGAGGTCAAAGCAGCGGTACCCCTTGTGATCAGGGGAGTAACCGAGAAATATACAACGAGTTGAACAGAGCGCCAGCTTGTGGGGAGCAGTGGCGGAGGTGTTAGGGTAACACGCACACCCGAAGACACGGAGGTGATCGTAGCGAGGAGGGGTACCGAAAAGAGCGTGGTGTGGAGTGGGAGCTGGGGAAGCAGTGGAAGATAGGCGGTTCAGTAAGTAGGTGGCGGTGTGGAGACTCTCTGCCCAGAAGCGAGCAGGAAGAGAGGCCTGGAACAGAAGGGTGCGCATGACATCGTTAATGGTGCAAATCATCCGCTCAGCCTTGCCGTTCTGAGGGGAGGTATAGGGACAAGACATGCGCAACAGGACACCACGAGAGAGGAAGAAAGAGCGGGAGGTGTTGTTATCGAACTCACGACTGTTGTCACACTGAACGGCCTTAATGATGAGGCCGAACTGAGTAGACACCCAGGCGAAGAAGTGAAGGATCGTGGAGAACGCCTCAGACTTGGAGCACAAAGGAGAAGCCCAAGAATAATGAGAGAAATCATCCAACATTACCAGATAGTACTTATAACTAGAAATTAGAAATGCTGAGTACAGGAGAGGTCCACAGGTCACAATGAACAAGATCAAAAATATGAGTCGCATGCGAAGAAGTAGGAAAAGGAAGTCTAACATGACGGCCCAACTGGCATGCGTGACAAAGATGCTCATCAGTAGCCCTAGTACAAGTAATATCTGCGCTACGACTAAGCTGAGCCAAAGCGTCGCGGTCGGGGTGGCCAAGACGGCGGTGCCATGTGGTGGAAGAAGTGGTGGTGGCGAAGGCAGCTGATGAAGAGGGCGATGGAGAAGTGGAAGAAGGTGCAGCGGAAGGAGGAAGCCGAAGGGTGTAAAGGGGCCCCAGTGCTGTCACACCGCAGAAGTGGACGCCGAGAAGCCGAATCCTTCACAGTAAGACCCGAAGAGTCAAATTCTACGGAGCAGGAATTGTCAATTGTGAATTGGCGAATGGAAAGAAGATTATGAACCATGCAAGGGGCAACTAGAACATTGAGAAGACGAAAAGGACCATGGGAACCCACATTGCCCACGGAAGTGACAGGAAGACGAGAACCATTTCCGACCATGATGGAAGAAGGGCAAGAAGGATGAGGAGGTCGAATGGAAGAAAGAATACTGGTGTCCGGTGTGGTGTGGTATGAGGCGCCCGAGTCAGCGATCCAGTCGGTACTGACTGAAGGTCGGAGGAGGACAGTGCTACACTGGTAGAGCCCAGGCTGGTGTAGTGGGGTGCTGCTGGGATACAGGAGGTGCAGCACAAGCGAACATGGCCGCCGGCTGTTGTTGAGGTCCTCCTAAGGCCTGGAATGGCCACATCGAAATACGCCCGGACCATGGGTTGTTGAAGGATGGCCAAGGCGCACCCGCAGCAGAGGCGGCAGCGGTGGGAGGTGGTGCCGGCGTGCTCCCGCGATCGGCACCGCTGCACCCCCCTTGGCGACGACGTCCACCACCACTCCCGCCACGGCACCCTCCACCACCGCTCGGTCCAGTGGGAGGAGCGTCGAGCTGTGGGGCGGCAGGTGGGGAGGTGGTGCTCGGTGGAGGAAGCCCGGCGAAGAGAGCCATAGAGGAGGACGATGTGGGGTCAAGGACGCCCGGGACCAGGGCCCTGATGGTCTGGACACCAGCGGCCTGGATGTGGGGCTGGGCGACCATCGGATCATCCGGCCGGGAGATCATCGAAGCAAACGAGGCCTCGGCGACCCGGCGAGCGAGCACATCGGCCGCGGCGCGCTCACGCTCCCGAGCCACCGCGGCCGCAGTCTTGGCGGCTAGGAGCACATCAGCCGCGGCGCGCTCACGCTCCCGAGCCACCGTGAGGGCTGCGGCGAGGGCGGAGTCCGCCGCAGCAATCCTGGCGGCGGTGGGGCGGTGGTGCCCAGAGGAGGGAGTACCGCAGCAGGGGCCGGTGGAGGCTCGGGGGGCTCACGCCCCGCCCATGGTCGCAGCAGAAGCCCCGGCGACGGGAGTGGCGGCGCCGGAGGTCGAGGGAGAGGAGGACACGGCGGTGGGCTAGCCCGGCACAGGAGAGGAGGAGAGGGGCGCCAAGTCCAGCCGAGCAGGAGGTGGACCGGGAGGAGGTGCAAGGGAGGCACTGCACAGGTAGGAAGAGAGAAGGGGTGGCGCAGGGCTGGTGGCGCCATGGATAGGGGGCAAGACGCCCATGGGAGAAACGTGGAGCAGGGCGCCCATGGGAGAAACGGGAGAAGGAGAAGGAGCCAAGGGGGAGAGAGGAGGGAAGATGCCGGCCATGGTGGCGGCGGCGGCCTGCGCGGGAGGCACAGGGGTGCGGGCGCGCGGGGGCGTGGGCGCGGCGCGCGGCGCGGGCGGTCGCGGACGAACCGGCGCGCACGGGGGCGCGGCGGTGGCCTGGCGGCTAGAAAGAGAGGAAGGAGAGGAAACCTAAACCTAGTCTGATACCATGCTAATGAGTGATTGGATTGATTATTCCCTAACCCTAGAAGGGTGATAGAAGTATAGAGTACATGTGCCTCGTACATGGGCCTGATACATGGGCTAACACACATACTCCAACAAAAATATTCCCCTACTCGTTCTACAGAAATTTGAATGATACCGGCACATACACCACGGAAAGGCATTGCATGCATAAAACCATAAAAGATCAATAGAATGTTAAAATGGAGGTCTTGGTGGACGGTGACGTGGACGATGACGTGGCTTCATGCATGTTGAGAGAAATATGTAGTGGGGTTCTCCTATTTAGATATAGAAGATTTCTTTAAGAAGAGTGGACTTGAGATTACTAAGACACCGTAAGTATTCTCTATGCTGTTGACAGCACAGCAGCCATATTCTAAAATTCATGTAGGACCCAAGCAACTTTTAGCTAACTTAGCATGCAACTGATGTATTAACCATCCTCATCAATAACAGCACCAACTGCATGTACGCATCAGCCTTCGTCATGATATAAAAGTGAACCTAGAGATGGTGGGGGGAGAGGGGCATACCTTGACCCAGTTTCAGTATAGCAGCAGTTATAAATATGCTCAAAACCTGTTTAAATACTCCTCGGTCAAAGATATCGCTTGGAGTGCCACCATTCCAGGCAATTATAACCATGGCCTGTGTAAATAAAAATAGCATTAGTAATAGTAACAACTAAGATAAAGAAACAGAAAGTGTCTTAAAAGTACCGAAAGAACTCAAACAAGATAGAGAACTGCAAACCAAACCTGTAAAGATAAAATTAAGAAGCTCCACATCCTATCAAAGCTGCGGAAGATGTGCCAAAAGGACCGTATTTCAACAAAATTGACTTTTCCCATCCAACTGTCATTACCTGCAGGCCTGGCCCCCTGGAATAAAATAAGAAATATCAGTACCAACTGTCAAAATAGTGTCTAAATGTGTTTAACCAGATCCGGTCTCTAGACTAAACCTAAAAGCTAGAAACATACAGCTAAATCTCCCTTTTCTGATGCTAAAAAAAGTTCCCCTCTACACTCAAATTACATTTGTTTGCACTACAACTGAAGTTCAACAGACTCAAGCCCTTAATAAAAATACTTGCTAAAAAGAGGTTGCAAATTACCAATTGAGGAACAAAAAAGGCAATTTGCATATAGTAGCATGCCCACATTGCTTCATAGCAGACTGTCATTTTTACACTAATAGAAAAAGGTACCAACTAGTATCGGATGGATCTTGTTTTCCTGCTGCACAACCAAGCACGTTTAACATTCCCATCCTTGGACAAAAACTCTTCCTCAGAAATAGTTAGAACACATGTATATTTGTCAAATGCTTCTGGTGTAAGGTTTAAGGAAAGATTAAATGAGTCTAGTTTTTATCATTTCTCTTATTCTGATACTCAAGTAGCAAAATACCTAGCTCAAACTTAATTGGTTCCACAAACGCAGAGTACATTAATTATCACAGGGGACGTACTCCATTTTCAAGGTCACGAGGAACTTCATATGGAGTCTTGAAAAAATCTGCATCAGCTCTCATAGGCCATCCCAATCGGAAGCAATCTCTTGACCTAGGCAGCAGTGCAGAAATAATTGCATGAGGATCCTCAATATACCAGCCCAGGCAGCTATTGAGGGAAATGACTAGTGAGACCAGTACTTACCAAAAGTACTCATTTAGATCATCGTAGTTTCTCCAGTGTGAGTGCTTTGATTTCATGGTCTTACCCCGCTCGGCTTCCTATGTAAAAGTTGCAAAGGATATATAACTTTGCTTCAGAACAAAGAACATAACAATGGGCAATAGCAGCTAAGAACTTGTACCTTCTCTATAACTCTGTAGATTGGAGTCACAACCTTTTTTAAGAAGGCTTCTTCGTCTCCACCATAAGCGGGTTTAACATTTTCACCAGTTGTTGGGCTCACATTTCCAGCCAGCATACCATATAATTCAAAAGCCATCTGTATAATATGTGGTTATTTTTTAGGCACAAAATAGTATGTATTAAACTCAACATTTCACCCATTTGCATTGGCTTGAAATGCTCATGATACACTAAATATAGTTAGTCATAGAAGAAAAGGAGCAGCACAAACAATATAGTTTGACACCATGCATCATGCATTTAAATTATCAAGTACGAAAATTAAGAATTGGAATGTGAAAACAAAATGTGTAGATTGTCCCGGAACCTACTCGTGCAAGATAATAATTTACAAGGTCCATGGATGTATTGCAATCCAATATTGGTCAAAGTTGCATCTTCAGGACAGTGTTGTTGTCCATGTAACTTTTTCGTAACCAGAGAGGCACTAAGTACACGAGGTAGCTAGAGGGAGAAGGGAGAGACATTATTTTATTCGACTCTTTTCGCGTTTGTCCTTGTGCCAAAGCAAAATTGCTCCCAACATATACTCTCTCAAACTGTGGAAGTGAACCGAATGGGATTATTGATAATATGCCAACAGCTTTGTACAAGTGAAGGTTAGACAAGCTAAAACTCATATTGTTTCCACATTTTTTTGGCGTAAAAAAACGATTACGTTAGGAGAACCAACACTTGTAAGATTCAGTTCACTAGTTCAGTGAATAACTAAATACAATGCCATATGCTTAATTTGAATAACTCTGAAAAAATGACCATACATGATGATAGATGTAGCAAAGACACTCTGGCATGAATCGCAGGTTAGCCGCCTCGCCCCATATGAGCAGATAAAGACCCATATAGAGGAGCTTGCGTTGTTGTACCTCCTGTTGGATAGTCGGTAACCTAGAAATGATCAACCAGTAAGCCAATAGGGTATTGAGCAGAGAAGCTCTTGGACTCATGGGCAATGTCATACCATAAGCTGCTCTTGCGGCCAAGGTATTTGCACCATTTCTTGTAATTCTTAAACAGCTTCTTCATCACTGTGTCCAGCGCTCGGTCATCCAACTGAGAACATCAGCCAGCACGAATGCCACAGACATGAGCACATGAAGCACCTCTTGTGTTCATATGGTATATTGATCGATGTGGGTACCTTTGGTTGTTGGTCAGGTTTGGGAATCTGTCGTATATGAACATTGGCGAGCAAGAGTATGAGATGCTCCCTCTGATTGGAAACGTTATCTTTCTGCAGAGCGATGAGCAAACAATTATGGGCATGGATATCTGATGCGAAACCAGAAAGGATGGTGGAGAGGCAATCCCGGTGTGATAACCTGGAACCCAAACATGGCCTGAAGCCAGCCAAGAAGATCCGCATCGGGTTTCTTGTCATGTTCCTTGGGCCACGGCAGACCTCTGGTGTTGCGGAGGGCATGGAAAGCAGCTTGGATCTAGCACACATAACGATGACAGAGGGAAGATAAGCCACGAGACTAGGACATAGCAAGTTGAAATAGAAATAGGCAGCGGCAACTAGCTAGCCTCAGGGTAGCGCATGATAGCCTGGTTGGCGCTGTCAGGATCGAGCGGGAGGATATTGTAAGGAAGGTATAGCTTCTTCTTTTCCTCGACTTGGTTGTGCGTCTCCAAAATCTGCAAGGGGAGGTGGTCGTGTGAGCAGAGCAGAGCAGGAACTAAAGAAACTAACTAGTACTCCCTCCGTATTTAAATATAAGTCGCAGTTGACTTTTTTTTTCAAAACTTCGATCATTTGTCTTGTTCAAAAAATTTGTGTAAACGTATAAAAAAACCAGTAATGCTCAAACTCTCTACAATCATAAAACAAATCACAACAAAATAAATAGAAAATTATAAAAGTTTTTGAAAGTCAACCGCGACTTATATTTAAATACGGAGGGAGTATATCACAAGAAGCTGGCTGATGCATGTCATATAGTACTCATGTGCTGCGCTGTCCTATACATGGTACAGTACAGTACTAGTGCGGCGAGAGATTAAGAGGCGGTGAAGATGGGTTACCGATTGATCGACTTCGATTTTCTGGGACACATTGACGGCTCTGAGGACCTCAAAGAGCACGGCAGCAGTTTGGTAGGCCTTAGTGAGCTGGGCCCTGGATTGAGTAATAATGATGACGATGATTGGCCGGTTGATTACAGTAATAACTGATAATAAAGGAATAAACTACTCCAGTTGATGAATAATACAGTAAGTAACAGGGACGCAAAGCAACGGCGGAGGGGGGGGGGGGGTGGACCTGTCGGCTTTATCGGCGGCGCTCTGTAACGCCTGGATGTACTTTTTGTAGTAGTGCTGGTAGAAGCTCTGCATTTCTCTGGCGTCGCTCTGCTTGACCCTCCCCTTGAGCGTGGGGTCGTTCTCCCTCTCGAGCCTCTGCAGGAGCGCGGTTTTGAACTGGCGGACGCCACGGCCGCTGGAGGTTGGGTCGAGGCGATGCGCCTTCTCGAAGGCGTAGAAGCGGCCTGGGGGGAGGATGATCGGAATTGGGGGGTTTGGTTTTTGGGAATCGAAGTAGCAAGCACTGCAGCAGCAGCAGCAGAAGAAGAAGAAGAAGAAGAGAAAAAAAAACTCACATAGGTAGGCTACTCTGGGGTTGCTTGCCTCCACCTCGTTGGCGACACGCAGGATTGGCGCGATCTCGACGAGCGAGGAAGGTACGACCTCACTGTCGAAGATGGACTCGCTGCCGAGGTTGCCGGCGGTCTGGGTTCGGAGGATCCTCCTGGCGCCGCCAGCGGAGGCGGGGGAGGCGGAGGAGGTGTCTCCACCGGGGGCCATCCTGCGGCCCCCCGAGGAAGACGCCATCAAGGCAAGGGGAGGGGAGGGGGCGGATCGGGTGGGAGGAGGAAGGCGGCCAGCGCAGCCGGAGCGGAAGCCCTAGCTCCCCCTAGCCTTGAATTGGGAGAGGAAAGCTGCTGGTGCTGGTGGTGGTGGTGCGAACTGCGAAGCAGAGAGTAGAGGAGAGCAGAGGGAGTGGGGAGCTATGCTTTGCTTTGCTTTGCTTTGCTTTTGCAGCGCAGCTGGACCTGGAAACGCGGCGACTGCTGCTGCCTGGCCTGGCCTGCTTTTCCCTCCCACCCTGACCCTCCCCCGCGGCCTCTCCAAGCAAAAGAAAAGAAAAGAAAAGAAAAGCAGGAGGCGGCGGCTGTTTGAGAGAGGGAGAGAGAGAAGAGACGGTGACTCCACTCCTACCCGACGACTCCTTTTTGGCCTTTGTTGCCTTTCCCCCATTTTCACCTGCTCAGCTCGGCTCCGCTCACCCGGCCTCTCTACCCGTTTTCTGCCCACATGCTCGCTTTTCCTAAGATAACTGAGCAAGGCCCGGCAAACATGTAAACCGGCTAAAATTTTAATATTTTGGAGGCTAAAGTTCCAAACATAAAGGGCTAAAACGTTTTAACCCATTAGCTCCCAATAAAGAGCTAAAATAAGCTAAAATGTTACGGCCAGTTCATTTTAACTCCTTGGATCCAAACAAGAGAGGCTACAAGTGGCTAAAGTCACTGTTTTAGCCCCTTCATCCAAAACAGAGGTAGCTAAAATTTAAGCTCCATATTTTAGTCAATTTACTTTAGGAACTTGATCCAAACAGGCCCTTAACATTGGTGTCTAAAAAGTCTAGCCACCTATAATTTAAAACCAATGGAACATTATCCAAATACTAATGCATTACAACCTTTTTTATAATCAAGAACATATATTCTGTATATTATTCTTACCACATTTTATCTCTACGTACATGCAGCCAGGAGGCCTTTAGATTTGATATCTTTTCATTAGCCGGAAGCTAATGGAGGAAGATGAGTATATGGAGGCTGCGAAGAGCAAAGCTTAATACTGAGATGGAAGCCCATCAATAATGAGGTGGAGTTTTCGCAATATCATTTTTCACTCAAAGAAAAACATTTATACCCATCACATTGGTCCCAAATTTGGAAAAGATTGGAAATGGTTCGAAAAAGCCTAAAACTGATATAAGGGAAATGTTCTCCATCATTTGGTCTTTTATTTTCTCACATCATTTTGTAACCATACCCACCAGATAGTTTCCATATTCTAAAAATAGAGGGAAAAAGAAGGACATCAATCAAGTGGATCACTTTTAAAAAAAATTATTTCTCTTCCATTTTCCTCTTTTTTGACTGTTTCCGGACCAATTATTTTCTTTCATTTGACGCTTTTTAGATTCACCATGTGCACGATACATGCACCTCCACCGGAGGTGTGGCTGCCCCATGTTCCAAGAGAAGAGAGTGATAATTAATACATCCAGCTAGATCTTTCGAAAAAAGAGATCATACGCTGCCCTGAACAATGATTGTGATTGTCCGTGGAGAAAATAAAAAAAATGCAAAAAGGCATTCCATCGGGTGTTTTGGTTGCTGTCAATACTCAACACTTTGTAGGGAAAGAAAACACCGCCCAATTAGTTGTCCATGTTTTCTATAGTTTTTACCCTTTTTCACGAAATTCAATGTTAATACGCTCGTGATGAGAAGGAGATGCGAATGACTCTATCTTCCATAAAGACCAATTGATTAGTTTGGAGAAACGACTGCAAAAAAGTACAAATCCAAAACAACAACCGGAAAGAAAACGCACGGAGAAATGAAAGATCAGTGGAGAAAAGCCCTTTCTGTGTACCATCGGCCACATCACATTCCGTTCACATTGGTCACTACATACAGGTTGGCAGCGTGGATTTAGCTTATCTCACCCTCACCCTCACCCTCTCTTTCTCCAATGGGGAGTGAATGGGGAAAAATATGCAAATAAAATATAAGAGTAAAGGATGCATTTACATGCATTTTTTGTCTTAGACTGATATCACTGGTGTGTCTATTCCGCGCTCTATATTTCAAACCCGCTATGACTAAGCACTAACAGTGTTTTGCACCTTCCAGTGGCAATAGCATTACTTACGATTGCCACCTCCGTACCTAGGACCATTGACATTGACCCAGAGCCCAGAGAACAAGGTAGATTAACCCCCTCCACACTACTCGCGTGAGACAAAACAGACAGCTAGGTTTTAGAAATCAAGCATGGTTGTCTCTTGTAGCATTCGGGAATCGAGGGTCGAGGATGCAAAGATACAAGGATGCATCGACAACAGCAAAGTTAATAATAGCGACTATGTTGGGCTCTATATCGCCATGTTAAATAAAGCATACTCATACTGAAAGGACCTAGATGTCGCCTAGAGGGGGGTGAATAGGCGTAACTGAAAATTTACACCACTTAAAAACAAACTGTCAGCACTCACACCGGATAGTCCGATGGGTACAACCGGACAGTCCGGTATAACCGGATAGTCCGGTTCTCTACACTGGATAGTCCGGTGTCACACAGAAGCCGAAACCCCAAGGTAAATATGCGAGAAAATACTTATCGAGCTATGTGGAGCTGTGTAATGTGTTTGTATGTTGATTATGATCTCGACAACACTTTGTCCATGCACTCACAAAGAGAACTTTCACATGAATAATAATAGCGGAAGCAATAATGTAATGTAAGCAAGTAAAACAACCACAAGCACAAAGCTTGGGTCTCCCTAGCAGGGGCACAGCACACACAACAAAGGATTTTAGTCCCGAGGTTCGGGCACACCCGCAAGTGTCCGTACGTCCCCGTTGAGGCACCCACCAAGAGCTTGAGTCTATTTCAACTCACGGCCTCTCCTTCACATCCACCAAGGCTATGAAGGTGCTCACTGCAAATGCTCCGAAGAGCGGGGTAATCACTTACAAGAGAAGTGTCACCCACAAGCCGGGTGCCCTTCGGGTCGCTCTCGCCGTCTAGGAGGAAACCTCCAAGAGTAACAAAAACGCTTCCCGGAAATGCTTGCCAACTGTGCTCAGAAGCTAGGTGCTCACAATGAAGCTCACACAATCTCACAAGTCCTCTCCCAACTCAAGAATCTCACAAACTTAGCTCAATCTCACAAAGAGAGTGTTGGGAGGTGTTACTAAGAGCCTCTGGATGGATGTGGACGTGGAGGGAAGCAGCAGCTCCAACTGGAAGAGAGTGGGTGGTATAAATACCCACCCTCATAAAACTAGCCGTTGGCCTGTGTCAGACCATCACCGGACAGTCCGGTACGTTTCTACCGGATAGTCCGGTAGAGGCGAACTAGCAGTTGGAGCTCAAACCCCCTATACCGGACAGTCCGGTATAGTTCACCGGATAGTCCGGTGAGGGGTTCCCTAATCAGAGGCTAAGACACTGAGCCTGGGTCAACAGATGAGCAAAGTGTAGGTGTTGTCTCCATTAGAGATACACCTAACTTGGAGATGAAAGCAGCAAGGAAAAGATCAGAGAGATCACTCTCAACTCTGGGCTCAGCCTTCACCTGGATAGTCCGGTGAGGATTACCGGACAATCCGATGAACCCACCCTCAGCACAATAACAACTCACGAGGAGTGTTTTGGCTCGACACTCTCTGAACTAGCTGTGAGCACATGTTGACTAGAGACTTCCGAGCTTCGCTTCCCTCTTGATAGTACGGCATACCTATGCTCAAGGTGAATATAAATCTAGATGAAATCCGCTTGAGTCTTGTCTTGATGAATAATGCCGTCTTGAAATATATCCACAGAGGGAGATAGCGAAGCTGAAGCTTTTTCCTTTGTGAGTAATCCTCTTTGAGCAAAATAGTTGGACTTCAATTTAGAAAACCTCTTCGATAGGTAAATGGAGCAAATTTGCTCATTATCCATTCATTCAATTTGTCTTGATCATTATTGGCTTTAATATGCAATAGAGTGTCTTCATGATCAGCCACTTGTTATATATGAGAAATCCAAGTAAGTTAGTGACATCCAAATGAAAGAGATACAATTTAAAATCACTTTTCTTAACATGAAAGTCAAGTGTCTCAAAGTGCATTAATAGAACAACACTAGTGATGTCCTTTGACAATATATACCTGTAGAAACCTGTCAAATGATCTTATAAAGAGATTAGACCTTTAATCGCATTGTCACTCAAACACCAAAACCACTAAGGAGCCTTGTTGCACTTACACATACAATAGACTTTTAGATTCGCATCTCCACTCTTCTCTTTCCTCTTTTCTCTCAGGAATTGTGTAGGAGCTTGCTCTCGTATGAGAGCCAGCCTCCCTCATTTTTGTGATGCCCTAGGCATCTCCCGAGCATTATCAAGTGCATACTTTGTTTAATTATTTCTCATAAGCATCATTTCATATCATACTAATGTGCATTTGAGTAACCATGGAGAAAATAGCTAAGTAATGCATTCAGTTTCGCAAAAATGATGCTATAAATGTGAGCATAACTTAAATCCTAGGGAAATTTAGGTAGAACTTCTTATACCAAACTTGTAGGTATTAAGGTGGTAAACAACTTTGTCAATTAGAGCTTGGATGGAAAATGGGCTTAACTAAGTGCAAAGGGACTTTTGGTGTTACCCAACAAACATACTCCAAATCTGGCTTATTTGGAATTCTTCATTTTTCTATAACCTAGAGTCCTTTTCATGCAAAGGTCCAATTGGGAAAGTTTTAGGTTATGAAATCTTGAACAACTTTGTCAAAAAGACTTTTGGGATAAAATGGCTAGAAATAGGACATTTGAATTATCTAAGGAGAATAGTTCTCAGTCCAAACTGAGGGCTGACAGTTAAATTCAATTTATATCAAACTTAGAGCCAGAATTTGAATTTGGTGCTTTTGACAAAGTTGTATATCTCAAATGTTACAACATTTCATTCAATTGGGCCCTTTTCAAATTCGGCGCAGTAAATTGGTCAAATTTGCGAAAATCAGAAACCTGATCAGCTGGTCAAAGGGATTTTTCCTTTTTTCGGAATTTCTTTTCTTTTTCCGTCTCTATGCCAGGTGGGACCCATCCGTCGGGCCGCCCGCGCCAGCGCATTCCACCGGCTCCCTCGCTCCATGCACCCGGTCCATGCACCCTGATCTTCATCCCCGTCCTTGGCCCCACCTGTCAGCCTCACCGGTCCATGGACCCAGCTCACCCGCGCACCTCTCTCTTCTCTCCCCGCCCGGGCGCGCCCACGTGGCGCCGGCCGCTGAGCGCCGTGGCCACACGCCGGCCTCCCCGGCCGCCGCGGCCACGCGCCGCTGCCGCGCGCGGGCAGCGCGCACGGCGCGCCGCCAAGGCGAGGGCGAGGCCGACCCCTTTTTCCCGAACCCTCCTTCACGCGCTCGGCCTCTCCGTCTCTTTTCCTGTTCGACCTCGCGCCAGTTCACGCCGCCATTGACGGCGAGCTCCGAGCTCGAGCTCGCGCCGCTCCCTCCGTCGCTCCCCGTGCCTCCCCACCTACCCCGCGACCTTCGCCTCGCTCCCGCGCACTTCGCGCCCTAGACCTCGTCGCCGTTCCCCGCCCGGACGCCGAGGTTCGACCTCGCCTCGACGTCGCGCCGCGCCGGTTCACCCTCGGTTCATCTCCGCCGCCCGCCTCGTCCACGCCGTCTCCGTCGTCACCGCCACCCCAAGGTAGAAGCCCCGCACGGGGAACACCTCCCCCAACCCGTGTTCGCGGCCGCGGCGAGCCCCGGCTCGCCGGCGCGCGCGCGCCCTCCCGCGCGGCCGCGGCCGTCGCGAGGAAGAAGAAGGGGGCCGGGCAAATTTCAGATCCGGCCCCTGCTTTTCCCCTTATTTGCGAATCAGTCCACCGCGCTGTGCGCTGAGTCTTGTAAATCTTGTGTACTAGCCCCTGGGGTTCCGAAATAATCACAATCTAGCCCCTGGTTCTGTTGATTTTCATTTTAAATTGATTATTTCGACAGAAACATTTGAAAAATCCTAGAAAATTCAATAAAAATCAGAAAAATATCAAATCAGTTGCATTGGAATCCTTTTGAATAGATCTGTCTAGGAAATATGATGGTTGAATAGGAAAAGACAGTTTTGCCCCTTGTTTTTGTGCAAGCATGAAAAACCTTGATAAATAGGAAATATGGGTAAAATGACCTCCAAAAATTGTGAAATTTGGGCAGAGGCCCTATTATTCTGTGTAGGCTCTGTATAAATTTTGGTAGCTCAAATGTTCACTGTTAATTACCATTTTACCCCTACATGTGATTTTAGCATAGAAATAAATGAGGAAATAATAGTATATAGAAGTTATGCTCTAAATGGTTTTACACATTTTATTTGTGCTCCCTGTAGTATAAAGAGCTCACTGTTAAAATGGGGTAACATGCATGTCAAGAATAGTTAGTGTTTTGAAATTGATAAATTCATGCATGTTTAAATTCAATAAATAGAAAATGTGGGTTAAACAAAAGTCAAAACTTCTGAATTTGGGGCAGCAACATTGCTAAGCTTAGTATAAGAATTTGATAGCTTCAATGCTTGCTGTATATTTGCTATTTTACCCTTGCCTAGTAGTTAAGCATATAGTGAATCATGAAAAAGAGTTTTAGATGATAGTAGACACCGGTCTTTCCGCATAAATCGATGCTATTCAGTCACACACCCCCACGTTGTTTTATGTGACAACCTAAGCTATCTTAGGTGATGGCTTGTACGATTTCTTAAAATTAAACAAGCTTTATCACGAAAATACATAATACTATTCCATAACCCTTGATTTCTTGCATTGCACTAATACATGCTCCAATTGCATCATGTCATGCATATAGAGTCCGCGAACGAAGAACCACCGCCGAACCAACCCATCGCGGAGGAGCCCGAGGAGGAGCTGCACCCAGAGCCAGAGGGCCAACAACAAGAGCCCGACTTCGCTCAGGAGGCAGCTACTGACTCTAATGAGGAAGGTATGCAGGACCATAAATTTCCCAGCTAATGTTATCTTAATTAATGATTACGCATCCGCATTAGGAGTTGATTGAAAACCTTTGCATTAGACTCCCTGGCCGCCCTGGCCCTAGCACCTATATATAGAGTTCGTAGGACGAGTTGCCTAGGCTCTACTAGGTACGAGTAGACACGAGTGTGTGGACTCGTCACGTAGGTGTTTTCAAAGTTACAAAAGCTTACAGTTATATCCTTTATTATTGTTGCTCATGAACTAAATGGAGACCGGGCGGAGATTTATTTCAGTATATGCTTTTCATAAGGTTGCACTTTGGACTCCGCCCGAGTCGCATAAGGCCCGTCCGCTGTTCGCCTGCTGTTCGGCATAACATTACTAGAGTGCTTAACCGGGAAATGGGACCGGTGAAGTCTTACCTGGGTTTGTCCGAAGTTTTCGAGGCTCCGCTCATCCACTTGCTGGAGGCCGATGGGCCCGGGGGCGCTTGTACTCGAGGGAGGGCTGACCCGGTGCGGCCGTGGTATCGCTCCTGAGGGGGCACAACCCGGGGGTTAGGTGATGGCGCTTTGAACCTTGGGACAAGACAGGTGGAGATGGGGGCTATATGTGGGAACGCGATGGCTAGTAAGCATATACCCCTGGCATGATAGTTATTCCCGGGAATTAAAAATCGATTCGAATCGCTGATGCCCACCAGGTGTGGGAATGCTGATAATGCACACGGGCAACGTAGTAACTACTTAAACTCTCGGTGTTTAATACTCATGGTTTTGGAATATCACATGATTGAATTGGGCTGTTTACCTTTCTGCAAGTTACAGTGGTGTTGAATGCTCTATAAATGATGAAAACTTACTATTCATGTTACACATGTTACTGTTTAAAACTAAAGGCTAAGGATCCACTTGCTAGTAAGCCGCTTCGCGTCAGCCGTAAGCCAAATCCATTAAGACCTACTGAGTAATTAGTACTCAGGGTTTGCCCCCATATTTTGAGCGCATGTATGGAGTTCATGGTGTGCACAAGTGTTGGAGGCGGGGCATGCCCTCATTTAGGATGAGGTGAATGAGTGGCACGAGGGCAACATCGGTGGGCTCGATGTTGTTACCTCTAGTGCAAATCTTTTGGTGGTATCATGGTGATCTATAAACTCATATTTTCCGCTGCGAGAAACTTTCGAACTTGCCACCATATAACTTTATGTTGGACTTGTATTTTATGTAAAAACTGATTTGTAACTAAGTCTAACTTTATGCTATTCAACTGCCTGTGATGATGTTTCTGTTGTGGCTCCATCGTGAGTCAGATGTGTATGATATCGGTTCCTCTGGGAAAAGGTAATATCGGGAGTCGAATGACTCTCGACGGACGACCGGGTTTAGTTCGGTCTAATCGCACTGCAAGCCAGAGGTGGCAGGTGTGCTTAGCCCGGATTAAATCGGCGGTTCCGCCACAATTTTCACATGCCTCTCTCCTCAAGATAAGCAAAACTGTCATGCAAGCAGCCTAATAGACCACTACTATACTTGCTCTCGTGCCTTTTCGTGGCTGTCAGATGGAAGAGTTACACAACGAGGGTCCAAAGGGGACCTTCTTTAAGATTTGTCCAATGGTTTTGGTTTGTTCCCTCCTTTGCGTTGCAGTGTTGGTGCTAATGGTAGTCGACGCAAGGGAGATGGATATCAAGTTTAGAGAGGTGCGAAACATCAGAGTATATACGTTGATTATGTGCTTCTCGACTAAATGCGAGATGGGAAGGTCTAGAATTACTACTGGAGAGAGAACACCAAGGCTCGAAGCTAGGTTCTATAAATGCCAGAGGGTTCGACGCCTAAGACCTTGGACTAGCTAGCTTTCTTTTTTTTAGAATTACAACCCTTTTTATACAGCAAAAAATAGATCACATAGCGCACGGACCGCAAGCCATCACGCATTCCGGAACGCCATGCACAAGCACACGGGTAGGGGTGCAAGTGGTGTGGATAATTATCCAACCTGATCCGATCCGAATCCTAACTATACGAATATGGAGGAGTGTTTTTATCCATGCGAATATGGGTAATCCGATTCCGATTTACGTGCGGGCGTGAAGTATGATATGATATCACCAAAATCCGATGGATATGGAGTATCCGGTATTTGAATGCGGATTATCCGATGTTTATAATAGGATAATATCTGATTAATTTGGCAAGTACATGAAGGTCAACGATGATTGATTCATGCCAAAAATACCATCACTATTATTTTTATTTCTAATATGTAAATTACAATGTGAATAACTATATATGTAAGCTATATATAAGCATGTATTATCCGATATTTTCAAATCTGTTTCCGCTCCGACTCTGCACCATTTCTGATATCATAAAAATCCGTATCTATATCCTTGGCCGAGTAATATCCGTTCTGTTCTGAATCTGACAAAATAAATAGGATTAGGACGTATAAAGGACATCTCTACTACCACCACCCAAAAACAAGAAAAAGAATTCCGAAAAAAGGGGGCCACAAGCCCATGGCTCAGTCTCCACAATGACACCTTCCAGCCCAGCCCACGATACATTTCCTTTTTTATTTGATTTAAGCCCAATCTGCTTCCTCCGCCCATCGTCGTCGTCGTCTCCTTCCGGCCATCCCCTTCCCAATTCCATGGACACCTCTCTGCGCCTGCGCCGCGGCGGCGGCCTCCGCATCCACGCCAAGGAGAAGCTCCCCCTCGGATACAACTCACTATTGCAGGTTCCCTCCCCAAGTTCCCTTCCACTTTCTCACCTTACATCATTCGTCTATATCCCCTTCCACCCCATCTGATTGCGCGCAGGCTCATGGGGAGATCGACGCAAGTACAGTCGGAGCTGATGCCCCAACCTACCTTGCTCTCTTCGTCAGGCACTTCTACCCCCAGGTCAGCTCCCTCCCCCCCCCCCCCCGCCCCCCACATGAATGCCAACCGCAACCGACCCCCCTCCTCCTGCTCGAGGGGTACTCATATATGTATATGTTGCAAAACATGGATGCCACTGTGTAGCTATCGGCCAACGTTGGAGTTGGCGTCCAGTGGCACCAAGGCCATCGTCTCACCTACAATCTTCGTGCGAAGAAGGCCCTCCCATTCGCATCAAACGGCTTGCTAGGACTAAACCTCAAAGGACGCCTACTTGCAGACAGTGAATTCAATCCAGTAAGTCTCTTCTGTTCAATTTCATCATTTCACAGATTGCGCTGTCAAGTGTTTAGGTTTTTTCTCCCTAAATGCTAGTATGTATGTACCTAACTTTCTTTTGCTCCTCTAACCCGTGCAGACCAAGAGAACTGGAGCCGTCGAATTCGCCTGGACCATACTTGACTTCAGGAAAGGCCAAGATGTCAGGCTCAAACTCGGCTACGAATTGTATGATAAGGTAACCAAAACCATTCGCCATTTAGTAAATGCGCCACTTGCACAACGTTCCATCAGCAGGCAAACGTCCGCTTTCCTTTTAGCCATCATCTTTTTGTGCAGACTGCAGAGAGTACAATTCATACATGTGTATGAATAACTGCAGTGTTCGGAGCTTGAATATGAATTATCTAGTCACACAAGTTGGCCTGTGAATATGCCCCATTAAGATAATTGGTTCTGCCCAGATCACTTTTGACTTACTAGTAACAATCTCCCAGAATTCTGTTTCTGCTTGCAGTAACACTGCAGATCAGTTCCTCTAAAAACAAGTGAGCAATAGGGATCTGTTTTTGTCACCAGTCAGGTTACCATATGTTCACTGATGAAACCTCTGGGGAATACCAGTATTTCATCACCCTGATTACAAGTAAACTGACCCGGCCTTTTAACACCTGTTGGTGTTTGACATTCAATTCAAAGCCTCCTAGTCTGGCCTGTTGACACATCACAGCGTCAGCCATCTTTTGCTGTGGCTATCCTTTGATGATCTACTTGTGTTTGCGTTACCGACGCCTTTGTGGGCTGTACTTATCAGAGAGGCGGTTCAAGAAATCTACCACAGGAGATAAGTTAGATAAGTCCTAGGCTGGAGTTTGTCAGCCTTAAGTTGTTAGAGTTTGTCTGGGTTACGGCACATATAAGCCGATCAAGAAGTCTGTAAGAGTGAACCAGAGTTAAGTCATGAAGTTCAGAGCCTCCTTTGGAGGGCGAACTAGCCTTACCCCTGCCATTGTTCTATCTATTAGCATCAATAAAACCAGCCCTGTCAACTTGGAAGCAGTTTACGCCGATGAGCATTTCTTTATAAAAAAAAACATGCTGGGCACCTACAACATTTAATTTGATGCGGATAATAGCTTCCAATCTGTGTCTGGCTAAGACATACAAACAAAAGAAAGAAAGAAGATTGACTTTTGTGCCTTGTTGTGATTTTTAAAGTATTATTTGACTGCACTGCAGGTGCCTTATCTCCAACTTAGAGAAAACAACTGGACACTGAATGCGTATATGGATGGGAAATGGGATGTTAGATTTGATATGTGATACGAGGCCACTTTTCTCTGTGCTTCTTTAGGCTTTTAGTAGTATGTATCGTTTCTTATGAGCCATCATCAATTCTTCTAGTTTGTACTGCACCAGAAAATGCCGATACCATCCATCCATTTCTATGCAAACTGGAAACTGTTCAGTTGGTTTTCATATCAAGAACAGAAACTATCCCTCTTGATTGGAAACAGGGACTTACTGCATCAGCTTTGGTACTCTTTACTGTAATGTGGCTAGCCATTGTATTCATCATGTGTGTGTGTGAGTGAGTGAGGGTAACCAAAATACTACTACTATTAGTTTGCAAGGGTGATTGATAGTTTCTAAACTAGCTGATTTTAGGACCCTGATTCACACCTTGTTGAAGTGCATCTTGTCTTTGTGTGCTGGACAATACATGTCCATGCTGGCTTGTCCTCAAGCCAAGGGCCCTCATCTGTCAGACCCACTCTTTTATCTCCTGCCACCCGCCTGCCTGCCTATAAAACCATCTTCTGGTCAGCAAGATCTCTCCATGCCCATGCCCTGGCCACACGCCCTACTGACCATGCGCACTCCACCGAGCTTCTCCACCAGCGCTGCCAACCCATCTCCTCCTCCTTTGCCTCCCCTGCTTCCTCATGCTCATGCAGAAGAGCAGCAGGCCATCTCCGTGGACTCCGACACGGTGGTCATACTGGCATCCCTCCTCTGCGCCCTCATCTGCGTGGCTGGCCTTGCCCTCAGTCGCACGGTGTGCCTGCCGCAGAACCTCCGTGCCGACAGCTACCATCCGCTCCGGCGGTGGCTTATCCACCCAGCCACCTAGGGGGCTGAAGAAGGCGGCCATCGAGGCGCTGCCCACTGTCTCCTTGACAGCCTCATCAGGAAGAAGAGATGAGGAGGGAGAGTGCGCCATCTGCCTGGCAGTGTTCACTGAGGGAGATGAGCTCCGGATGCTGCCGCACTGCGCCCACGGCTTCCATGCTGCCTGCATCGATACCTGGCTGGGTGCCCATGCCAGCTGCCCCACCTGCCGTGCCACCATCGTCGTCTCGGCGCCGTTGTGTAGGAGGTGTGGGGCGGCCTGTGGTGACCTGGACGTAGCCGCCGCTGTGCCAGGAGGACCGGAGCATGCTGCTACCGCTGTGAGCTAGCTTAATCCTAAGATTTGTCCGAGCGATGGAGCGAAGGTTCTGATACACTATGAGCCACTCATATATATTTAATAACAGAACGACACTGGATTCATCCGAGCACGTACGTAATCGTTCGATCCGATCCCCCATCACCATAGATGTGATGATCATCTGCTTATTACTACCTGTCCAGGTTCACTGGTATATATTTTTCTTGTGAGGGACATGAAGCATTTGTGACCGCGCTGCAGGGAATAGCTCTTTGTACATGAGCGTCTTTTGTACGTACTTTGTATTCTGTACTATACTAGGTACCAGATGTTTTTGGACGAGGCATGATCATTGTTTTTTGTAGCTTTTACTGTTAATGACTACTCCCTCCGGTCAATTATTTTTTTCACGCTTCACAACCTAGATAGTTTATTTTGTCCTATATATTTCATTTCATGAACGCCGTACGTTTTTTTTTTGATAATGCACGTCGTACGCTGTTGATTGGTACGATTGGTACCTCTTAAAATACTATAGTAGCTAGCTCCAACAGTTGGCTCAATTCGAGGATTCTGGCAATAGAATAGAACGAGTATGCTGCTGGAGATGGCCTTATACTACTATTAGTGTTGGAAATGAATATAGTCACTTTATAATGGAAACAAGTCCGTTGTTTGCTGTTGTGGAGAGCATGCTGCGTATATATACACTAACCCTTTTTCTCTTTAGCTCCTGGCCGATGCTTTAATTTCCCCAATTCCAGCCGCTGCTGTTATCTGACTGACATGATGGTGTGCCTTTTTGGCCTGCTTGACCTCGCAAATAAAGCGATGAGTCCAATTTCAGCCGTTGCAAGTGCCACCTCCAATATCATCCAAATATACCCCGTTCCACTCTGCCTCCGATCCATCCTACCGCATGCTCCCTTCATTCTTTCTTGTATAGCGAATCGTTATTCTTTCGTAACCTGTAAGACTGAATATTCTTCACGATCGATCGAATATTTCTACACATTTGCCATTTCATCCAACAGCAAACACAGCTCCAACTGGAGTAACTCTCCGCTGCCCTATAGTGAATATTGTTGGGGTTTGTGCGTGTTGTGATCTCCATGATCGGACGACAGCCTTTATGCATGAAGATTGTACACGCCGAATAATCCGATGGGATGGATGGTGAAGAAAGAACGCACGCCGGTGTAAAAGAACATGCAAAAAATGAGACTGAATCTAGGATGAACTAGGAGATTTTTTTTTTCCGTTAAGAAGAAGATCGCCACCTAAGTTCAAGTTGAAGAGGACTCAGATGCTGTAGATTTGGGGTACACGTTGAGCTAGGCCGGCTGGCTTGCTAAAGAACATACTATAACTTGCAAACTCACGGATGTGAGGTTGGTTGAGCGGGTGCCCTATCAGACGAAATGGTTAATAAAAAAGAAAAAAAAACTATTTTTCACTGTCAAACTATCATTCAAGTCTGAGTTTGACCATCAAGCTTTAAAACAAGATATTTTTTTATCATCTAACTGTTGAAACCAGACATAGGATAAGAAAGGTGGCACATATTTCATAGATGTAGGACCCACCACACACACACGTAGGAGTACATACGCGCGCGCGCACTATTTAGGCATAGCATGGCTATGAACTTTGCTTTTGGTGTCGATTGTATGATTAAATAACATTTTTTTAAATAACCCAGAGGTAAATCATACAATGAACTAATTAGGCAACCAACATACAACTTATGAGATTTTTCTCAATTTTGGATCGGATTTGGCGGCATGTCTTTTTGATTCCGTTGGAAATCAATTTTACGGTATCGTCCGTTACGAACAAAAAAGTGTAAATACCAAAGAAACCTTTTTCTTAGGACTCAATTCGATGGTCAAAAATGAATTTCTTCCTAGTAAAAAAAATTAGTATATGGATGTTGCGCTGGCCTGCTCCAGCTTCTTTTTCCTGCTATAGTTATTTTGTGACGATTCCGTGATGGGTAGATAAATCAGCAAGAGGTGGAGGGAAGCAAATCGAATAAAGTCAACGGCGTGACTAGACGATGAGATATCAACTGAAAACCCCACCACCAGTCCACCACCGTATGTTTTTATAGGAATAGAAAAGATAAAAATAAAAATAAATTGCTCAGCCAACCGGCTGGCAAACAAACAGGAAAAGGCCGGTATCTTGGAACGATATGGGAGGGACGCAATGCAGACGCAGCAACTCAAGCAAAGCATTGCCAATTTTGTTGGTATACAACACAGTAGACGCGACACGGGCGATGGGAACGGAATGGACGTCGTATCGTATGCATTGATGAAATCAAATCAATGGTGGTGATCCTCCTCCACCTCTGCAGGAGCAGGCAGCCCCCTTGCGCCGACGTTGAAGAAGTCGATGATGACCTCGAGCGGCAGCCCCTTGGTCTCCGGCACCCGCAGCGCCACGAAGGCGAGCGCCAGGCAGCAGACGACGGCGTACAAGCCGAAGAGGCCCGCGAGCCCCACGCGGCTGAGCATGACGGGGAGGCTGTAGGTGACGGCGATGTCGGCGAGCCAGAAGGCGAGCGAGCAGATGGCGATGCAGAGGCCCCTGACGCGCGTGGGGAAGATCTCGGCGCACAGGATGTTGGGTATGGGCCCCAGCCCCATGACGAAGCAGCACAGGTACACCATGACGCTGCCCGTGGCCACCGCCGCGTGCGCCGCCTCCGGCATGGGCACCACGCTCGCCGCCACCAGCGTCGCCAGCGACGCGACCAGCACCGGGATCGTCCACAGCAGCAGGCTCCGACGCCCCGACGCGTCCATGAGGCGCATGGCCACGCCGATGGTGGGTAGCATCAGCAGCGTCGTCACGCCGCTGATGAGGATGGAGGTGGAGTCGGCGCCGAGGCCCAGGCCGGAGAGCAGCACGCTGACGCCGGCCTGGTCCAGGATCTGCGGCGTGTAGTAGAGCACGCCGTTGATGCCCGACAGCTGCTGCAGCACCTGCATCGTCACGCCGCACACCAGCGCGTGGCGAACGCCCGGCGCCGCCAGGAGGTCGCGCCACCCAGACGACCCAGCTGCGGCCTCCTCCTCCTCCTCCTCGTCCTTTTGCAACTGCTGCAAAGGCGCGGCCAAGAACGCCGGCCCCACGGCCACGCCACCCTCCTCCTCGTCGTCGGGCGGCTGCTTGCTGTACAGCGCCGACTGGCTCACCAGCGCCGCTGCGTGCACGCCGCCGCCAACGCCCTCGCCCGCCTCCTCGTGCAGGTACATCCTCTTCACGCCGCCGCTCTCCGCCTCGTACTTCCACGCCAGCTGCCACCCGCCGCCGATGCCCATCGTCATCGTGGTGGCCGTCTCGCCGTCGCCGCGGGCGTCCAGCAGCGGCGCGCGGAGATCCATACCGTCGTCCGTGCCGATGCCGTCGTCGTCCTGATCCGACCACCCACCACCTCCTAGTGCTGCTCTGTTGTTGTTCTCCTCCTCCTCGTCCCAGTCGACGGGCACGCTGCTGCCCAAGTTCAAGTTGGCGCCGGCGTCTGCCGCGTGATGATGAGGCTTGTTGGTGTCTTGGACGCTGTCGAGCAGCGCCACGACGGGGTCCTTGAGGTGGTCGAGCATGCTGCCCTGGCGCGAGCCCAGGCCGGCGATGGCGCTGCCCAGCATGCTGCCTCCCAGTCCCAGGAGCGGCTGCGCCACCAACGACGACATGCCGCGCTCGGGCTGGTGGGGCTCCTGCAGGATGTACTCCTCGATGGCCGTCGTGTCGTCTATCCCGGTGCTTCCCAGGCCCTCGGCCAGCAGCGCCATCTCCCCCGCCACGTCGTGCCGTCCCCTGAGCATCTGGAGCACGGCCCTGGCCTCCTTCGTCCTGCCCTTGCTGACGAGCCACCGCGGCGACTCCGGCAGGTAGCAGACGGTGAGGAGGAGGTAGAGGAGGGAGAGCAGCGAGAGGACGCCGAGCATGAGGCGCCAGTCTGGCCGCGACGCCGCCAGCGTCATGGCGAAGACCATGCAGTAGGAGAGGAACATGCCGCCGGAGCCCGTGAACTGGGGCAGCGTGTTCAGCCGGCCCCGGATCTCGGGCGGCGCCGTCTCGGAGATGTAGACGGGGACGAGCGTGACGGCGAGGCCGACGGCGAAGCCGTCCACGAGGCGCGAGAGGAGGAGCACGCCCACGTTGGGGGACCAGAGCATGAGGAGGCCCGCGAGGAAGTAGAGCGCCGAGGAGGCGATGAGCATGGGGCGGCGGCCGACGGAGTCGGAGACGGGGCCGGAGAAGGTGGTGATGACGGTGGCGCCGATGAGGGAGGTGGCGACCACCAGGCCCTCGATGGCCGGCTGGGCCTCCAGGTGGAACTCGCGCTTGATGTAGATCACGGCGCCAGCTATGGCGGCGTTGTCCCACCCCTGCAGCATGTTGCCGATCGCCGCGGCGACGGCCACAAGCACAGCGCCGCGCATTGTTAATTTGTTGATCGATGGATGGATGAATGGATTGCCGAGCAACAATGCAAGACGATGATCGATCAGATCGTCCAATACAATCCAAGTATATTTAATCTTATTATTATGCAAAAAAAATGCAATAAGCTATAATCTTGCATGGCGAAGCTAATCTAATCTATTTGCATATACAGAGAAGGAACGAAGTCGCAATAGCAATGCTGCGCTGCTTCTGCTGCAGTGCAGCCTTGCAGATGATGTCTGCGAGTGCGAGGCCTCCTGCCTCACTTGTTCCGTTTAAATACTCCTACTTTTTAGGGCAGGCAATGCAATAGAACTATAGAAGAGAAAAAAGAGAGTAAATAAATACATAAACTGGCATTATTGGGGTACTACTTACTGGGTTGACAGATGGATCGACGATGCTGTTTAGTTAATAATCAGCAAAGAAATAGTCCAAGGAAAAATGTGTTGGTACGGGTGCGATGCAGTGATGATGCCACGTGGGAATGACTACTCCTAGTCCTAGCTAGCTATAAGATCGAGGAGGACTTGTTGCCATGTCTGTGAGCAACATGTTTCCACGGCTTAGCTATATATCCCTGGCTGTGCGATCGATTGCAGATTCAGAGATGTCTGCTGCATGCATTTGCATTATCTTCATTTGATTCAACCGATCGACGTGCTTACCACTCTGGATGAGATCGGAGTCTGTCTGTCCGTCCATATATGCGCGCGAATTATTCAGATCCCGGCCTACTTGTTTTCCCCAGCTGTGTAAAAGCCAACCATTACTCTTCGTACCAAAATCAATAAATAAAAAAGCTGGCATCATTATTTAATTTGCTGCTCCATCACCTAATAACAGGGCAGATGTGTTTCAACTGGAGACACACACTTTTTCTTTTCCCTTCAAATTAAAAGCGATGGTTCGACTAATAAAACCTGCCCGGCCGTCGTTCGGAGTTGGCGGGGATTGACGGGAGTTCCATTATTCACCGCCAAACCCAACAAGGAGACGAGACCGGAAGCAATCCAGGATCACCCGATCATGCATGCGCTCAACAAACAACCCATGCACTTATTTGTACGTGCACATTTCTATTATTCTCTCTCTCTCTCCCTCCCTCCCCCCTCCACCCCCCTCTCTCTCTCTCTCGTTTCCTAGCTGTTCCATTAGCTTATTTTCTTTCTTTCTCTTCGCTTGCCAGGGATACATTGAATAAACTTGAGCATGGATAATATACAGGGTCCATATTGCTCCTAGCTTGGCCACTAATATAAGTTGAGTCACTGCTTCATAGGATCCAATCGGAGTAGAGAGCTAGGCTTTACAGACACACAATGCAAAAATACATTCTAATTCAGCTGTTAATACCATATACAATTCTATTCACAGTTCATCATCGAGTACATGCCTAAAGGATAACGCTACATTATTCTTTTATTATAGCATTACTCTCGAGTATATATCTTCAATTATTGCTGTTTCAAACTAGCTAGTAGTAGTTTGTGTATATCTTAATCTGCCATAAAAGCTTGCATGCCTATTTTGAAATAGCATTCCACCTTTTAATCAGCCTTGATTCTCTATCAGGATTGTAAACGCAACAAGGTGATTCTATGAAGCGGTATAAAGACTATAAATTCTATCTGCTCCAGCAGACCGTCCCATCCCATTGTCCATATTCAAATTGTACTCTATCTACATTACAATACAAGTACAACTACAATGCCCACTCTCTACTATGTGCGCCCATATAAATGGCTTGGTGGAAACAACCTAATTGATGCAGATGCATGCATATATCCAGTTAAGCTGCCCCATAATAATATCTCGACTATACTACTACACTAAGACAGACGCCAAATTTTGCTTGTCGCTCCGCCCTCATGCACACCCCTCTAAGGCTGTGGTCAACAGTCTCCCCCCAGAGGACCCTCCACCCTAAATTAGGGGTGAAACCATCCCCTATGTGCTTCAATGGTGTCCTCCACATGGTCCTCCATCTTGGGGGAGTACCTCTGCGTCCCCCCATCCGTGGGGGTTGCATGAGCGGCCTCCAAAGCCTCAGGTGGGACCCATGCAGCAGCGGGGATAGATGGCAGTGCCTTGTCGCCAGTGGCACTCCGCTGCTAGAGGAGGAGATGGAGGATGCTCCGGCGGCGGATCCGTGCACGAGGATGCTTTGCTAGCAGCGCGAGGGAGATCCGATGGGGAGGAGAGAGGGCCGGCGACGCAGGGAGGGGGAGGAGAGCCGGCGGCGCAAGCGAGGGCCGGTGCGCAAGGAGGGGAGAGAGATCCGGAGCAGAGGAGAGAGGACCTGTGGTGCGAGGAGGGGAGGAGAGCCGGCGGCGCAAGGGAGGGCCGGCGCGCGAGGAGGAGATTTAGTGGTGGCGATGTGGCGTCGGGCGAAGGGACGAGGGAGGGGACGGCCTTGGGGAGCGGAGAGAGAAGAGAGTGGTTTGGGTCGGTGGGTGGGTATAGTAGTATATAGTAGTTTAATAAATATAAGAAATAAAAAAATATAGTGGGTATTGAGAAATGTAGTATACAGTGTGTTGTTGGAGAGGATTTTGACATAGAGGATGGAATCGTTTTAGGTAATTAGTAAAATAACCTTTGGAGGATGAATTCTAGGGGGCACCGCTGACCGCTGTGGTCAGTCTAACCCTATGGTTTGGTTTTAGGGGATCTTCTTACACATTATGTTCGATATAGCAAAAGGATAGAGAGATATGGGAGAGAAAGAGAACAAGAGAGGGTCCTCGTGTGAGTAAGGATGGAGTGGTTTGGTGTTCACGTGTGGAGCTATCAACACACAGTGAAACCACCATACAAACCATTTTAATTCATCCAACTTATTAGGGGCAAGGGACGCAAATTTCGTTCGGAAAGTCCGAAATTTCGGTGAAATTTTTCATTTTTGGTACTGTACGAAAAGAGAATCTCAATCTGGTTTTTGATGGATTTCAGTTCAAAATTTAAAAATACAAAAGTCAAACTTTGGTAAAATAACGAAATTCGGAATAGTGAAAACGAAATCGTAACCCTGATTAGGGGTGTCCTTTTGTCCGATCTACAATAGTTGAGGGATCCAAATTACATGATTTCATAGCCCATGGATGAATCAGATGATTACGGCAATTCAATGTTGTAAAATGGACTTACTTATCCCTTTCAAATACAGTAAATTATTTTCTTGAAAAAATACCCTACACTTACTGCGTACATTTTCTCGTTCATCGCGAAATCAGCGTAGCTCAACTAGTTACTAGTGATAGAACGTGTCCACCTGCGGACCTGCCCTAAGTTAAGTCCTAGCTAGGTAGCGATGACCGATCGAGCCATGCCAAATGTCTGATAGACGTGTATGAACAACCAAGTCACGATGTGTGTGTGTATGAACAATCATTTCTCAAGAGCAGCATGCTCCAGTGATTCCAGTTCTGAACTTCTGACGATACCTGCTTTTGTAAACTGTAACAGTGCTAGCTCTTCAAACAATTTTGATTTATCACGCATCCTGTACTGTGTAGTGTATATGATCCTCGATCAGTTTAAACAAAGACTTTCTTTCTTTCTGCAAATTAACTACAGATTTTTTTTCTGAAACGATCAAATTAATCAAAGATGGACATCGATCAGGCAACAATGCAAGCATGATTTGCATCTGCAGAACTTCAGATCCGCTCCATGCATCAGGATTCATGCAGGTGACAATTCCTTTCTTTGTTTGTTATCTTTTTTTTTACAAGAAAGAAATGGGATACATACATACCAGCAGAGTCTCCACCGTCCACTGCTACAGGCCGATATTCACCAACGACCTTCTTTTTCTAGCGGGAAAAATATACTATTTCCATTAACCATAAACCAAAGTGTCCTCGGTACGTAGTCGGTAGCCAACAGAGCGGAGAAATACAAATATACTGCGTACTGTACAAATCACACACATACTACTATATCTTAGGTACTTGGCATGTAATATATATCAAATGGATCGAATGAGATTATGTACGTATAATATACAATAGGATAATCAATATAATAACCTTATCATATTATCATCCACGATTGGCTGCAACTCGTATCATATATATAGTCATCTTATTCAGATAGTGTTAGGTAGTTTGTCCTATCGCCTTCATTTCCGATCCGATGATCGTTGGTTTAATTATATATTCCCCCAGACCAGATATATAATTGGAAGGGTAAAATATAATCGTCTGTCGTACTAGTTTGAAGCGGCATGCATGAATAGATCGATCAGACATAATTCAGACCAGTTAGTTGGTGCAGTGGCTTGAGATCAATCAGGCAGGCAGGCAGATGCAGTAGCAGCTAGGTGGCCAGCTAGCCGGCGCCATGGAGGACGCTGCCGTCGGAGGTGTGCCTCATGGTGAGCCTGCCGTGGCCGATGATGCCCTTCTTCATCATGGCGACGAACTCGCCGTAGTCGATGCGGCCGTCCTGTTGTTATTAGTATCAGTGGATCATATCATCGATCAATTTATTAATTACCCATTCATGCATGCATCCACATGGTGGGTATTAGTAGCACGTACGTTGTCCTGGTCCACCTCTCTGATGATGTCGTCGATCCCCACGTCCTCCATGTTGTGCTCCCTGCACGCCTGCTCCAGCTCGTCGACGGTGATGTAGCCGCTGCCGTCCTTGTCGAAGTAGGCGAATGCGGCGAGCAGGTGCTCCTCGCGGTCGAGCTTGCTCATGTGCACGGTGGCGGCGATGAACTCGTCGTAGTCGATGGTGCCGCTGTTGTCGACGTCGGCGGCGTGCATGAGGTCCCGGATCTCGCTCTCCCTGAGGTTGGAGCCGTGCCTGCTGAGCCCTTCCTTGAGCTCGTCGAAGGTGATGGCGCCGCTGGCGTCCGTGTCCATGGCCTTGAACATCTCCTTGAGCCCCGCCAGCTCCTCCTCCGACAGGCTGGTGGCGATGACCCGCAGCGCCATCTTCTTGAGGCGGTTCATGGCGGAGAACTGCTTGAGGCGCGACAGCACGGCGGGGTCCAGCGCCCGGTCGGGGGCCACGCCGTTCTCGCAGATCCACGGGTGGCACAGCACCTGGTGCGCGGTGAGCCTGTCGGCGGGCGGCGACCGCAGCATGCCCCGGATGAGGTCCTTGGCGCTGCCGGAGATGCTGGGCCAGGGCTCGGAGTCGAAGTCGATGGCGCCCCTGAGGACGGCGTCGAAGATGCCCTGCTGCGTCTCCGCCCAGAAGGGCGGCACGCCGCTGAGGAGGATGTAGACGATGACGCCCGCCGTCCACACGTCCGCCTCGGGCCCGTAGTGCTTGCACAGCACCTCGGGCGCCACGTAGTAAGGCGACCCCACCACGTCGGTGAACACCTGGCCGGGCTTGAAGAAGACGGAGAGGCCGAAGTCGATGGCCTTGAGCGCCGCGACGCCTTCTTCTTCCTCGTCGCCGCCGCCGCCCTTGCTGAGCAGCAGGAAGTTCTCGGGCTTGAGGTCCCGGTGCATGACGCCCAGCGAGTGGCACGCCTCGACGACGCCGACGATGACGCGCGCGATCTCCGCGGCCTTGCGCTCGGAGAAGTAGCCGCGGTCGACGATGCGGTCGAAGAGCTCGCCGCCCTCGCACAGCTCCATGACGATGTGCACGTAGAGCGGGTCCTCGTAGGCGCCCTTGATGGTGACCACGCTGGCGTGGCCCGCCAGGTGGTGCATGATCTGGATCTCGCGCCGCACGTCGTCCACGTCCTCGGGGGTGAGCAGCTTGCGCTTGG
The DNA here is from genome assembly GCA_030272315.1 of Paspalum vaginatum. Taxonomy (NCBI): domain Eukaryota; kingdom Viridiplantae; phylum Streptophyta; class Magnoliopsida; order Poales; family Poaceae; genus Paspalum; species Paspalum vaginatum. The sequence continues at coordinate 178,370 of CM059015.1, forward strand.
CGATGGACTTGCAGGCCAGCGCCGTGCCCGTCGACAGCTCCGTGCACAGGTACGTGGTCCCGAACTGGCCCTGCCCGAGCTTGCGCCCCAGCGCGTAGAGGTCGCGCAGCGGAGGGGTGGCGTGTCCCAGCACGGCGGTGGGGGAAGAGAGGTGCTGCTGGTGGCCGCCGCCGCCGCGCATGGTGCTGCTGGTTCGCTGCGGTGGTGGTGAGTGCCGCCGGTGGTGACTGCCGCCGGCGGTGGTGGTGGAGCTAGAGCAGCAGCTGGAGCAGGACGAGGAGGAGGAGGAGAGACCCTGGTGGTGGTGCGGCCGCTGCTGGCTATAGCAGCGGTAGTAGTACTCGGAGGATCCGCGGCAGGAGTTTCCCATGCATCATCGGTGGTGGTGGATGTATCATCCCAGGCGGCGGCGGCCCTAGCTTGTACGAACTGCTTCTTGTCATGCATGGTGCGGTGGGGTGGTGGTCATCACGATCGATCATCGTCTGCTCGGACGACGGGCCGTGCTGTAACTAACGCCACCGCCACCGCCGCCGCCGCCGCAGATGATCTCCGGTACGTCCGATCCCCGGCCGGGGCCCTACTAGATCGATCGGCGACCTCTCTCGTCGTCGTACGTCCTGGCCGGCCGTCGTCGTAGCGATGATCGATGGATAGATATGGATGGTATCGCTATCGCGTCGATTGCTCTCCTCTCCTCGCCTGTGATTAATCAAACAAACAAAACAAGACACTAATAATAATTTGGTGAGTGGATGGAGGGGAGCTTGGCTTGCTGGGCGCGCGCGGTGGGGAGAAAAGCTCGGAATGCGCGCATGCATGCAGTTGGAGGCACGACCTCCTCCGATCGTGTCGCCCGGTTACATGCACGCACGAATGTCGATCGATCGTGTCCTGCTGCTGCTGCTTCTGCTTCTATTCTACCAAAAAAATACCAAATGCATGTTTTTTTAGCTGTCAAAATTGTTGGCCATCCATGATTAGTATAGTACTATTTATTTGTTGTTTGTGATTATCAGAAAAAGAAAAAGGAGCCAAGGGCTCCAGGACGGAAAGCCTAAGGCCCAACAGCCGGCCCCCAAGGCCCAACAAACTAGCTAACCACCAGCAACCAATCTGGTCTCCGTCCGTTCCCCGTGTCCTGGCTGGCGATGTCGCCGCACCCGCAGCACCGCCTCCACCGCGCACTCGCCGTCGTCGTCGCCATCCTCCTCGCCCTCGCCCTCGCCCTCGCCCCCGCTTCCTCGGCGCCCTCGCCCCCTCCGTGCAGCCGGTCGTGCGCGGCCCTCAACTGCGACTGTGCGTAACCCCTCTTCCCTCTTCCGTTCCCTCGGGGTCGCGCGGCCATCAGTTCCGTTCTGAATTGATGATCCGATTCCCTTCATCACCACTGCACATGCGTGCAGCCGTGGGGATCCGCTACGGAAAGTACTGCGGCGTGGGATGGAGCGGCTGCAACGGCGAGGAGCCCTGCGATGACCTCGACGCCTGCTGCCGCGACCACGACCGATGCGTTGACACCAAAGGTGAGTTTCCCTTCCTTTATTTATTACATCATCGGATGGATATATGGAGTTATGGATGGATGGATCAACCACCACCCTGCCCACCCAGCCTTCGATTGGATTTCGACTTGCTCCTGTTTGTGGTTGCTTCAATCTCTCCTCCTACTAGTTAACTGTAGCTGACATAGACATATTCAGTGCCTGCCTTCCAATTCCTTCCTCCTCCTATCTGGTACGTCTGATTCTGTGGCTATTCTTCATATCATATATAGAAGATATGACGACAATATCGCTACTAGTACTTGTATGACAGTATGTATTACAGTAGAATGGATGTAGTAAAACACAACCAAAGGCCTCATGCTCATATCAGTCATTATTCTCCCAACCAAATAAACAATAAATAGATGAAATAGTGGCTACCAGAGCAAAGAGGGTAGTTGTTAGTTTCTTTCTGAGCTGCGGCTGCTAAAAATTAAAAAGGTTTGATCTCTGCTACTGCCAGGTCTGATGAGTGTCAAGTGCCATGAGAAGTTCAAAAACTGCATGAGGAAAGTGAAGAAGGCAGGCAAGGTCGGCTTCTCCAACAAGTGCCCGTACGAGATGGCTATGGCAACAATGACGCAGGGGATGGACATGGCCATCATGCTCAGCCAGTTGGGCAGCCAGAAGCTGGAGCTCTAGCGTTCAGCGTTTCCATTGCACTGACACCCCACATATACAGTAGTCGATCATTACTGCTGTATGAGCATAGTAGTAGCTTCTTCTTCTTGTTGTTGTTTCGTTTTTGGACGGATGCATAGCTTATTTTTGGACCGCGCCAAATTGACCAAGGGAGAAAGGAATCTATTTTTATTTTTATTTAAACGCTTGAATGAATACCACAGCACTCTATATTTCTCAACAGGTCGGCTAGCTGTGCAGATTATCCATGATTATGTTTCTCAACATCTCATTGTTTTCTTCACTATTTATCTGCCTTCCTTTGGGTGGTTTAGGCGACGCCTGAATTTTAGAGTAGTCATCAAATTTGCTGCTAAGGCCGACCTCCACCGTCTTGGGTTGTTTTTAGCTGGGAGGCATGCAGAGGTTCCTCAAGAAGCATTGCAAGTTCTTGATATCGTGCTGCGGGAGATGCCTTCATCAAGACCAAAGTACCAACGAATTCCTAGTGTCGTTGTAGTTACCAGCGGTGAAGGTAAGAAAAAGAAGCCTGATACTTCTCATTTTGTTCCCTCACAGGTATGCACCGTTTGGCCGGTCCTTCTTTTCGCCTGACTTGGGCCGAAAGCACTCCCTTGAAGGCGGACTAGAAAGCTAGCCAGGATTTTACCAGAGCATTAGGCCTACTCAGATGGGCTTGTCACTGAACATCAGTAAGTTCAATCCCCCACCCCCTTAGGCCTTGGCACAGCGTGTTTTCTGCCGTTCCTTGTTACTGCATGGTTTTAGTCATCGATTTTTTTTGTTCCATTTGGGGCGAATGCACTTGGAGCACAATGGTGATTTCCTATCCATATTGAACAGACATATCTCCTGAATTTTGATACCTTCTGTGCCTTTGCAGATATGTCAGCAACAGCTTTCATTGAGCCATTGCATGTAATTGGATTTGTTGCGCAACTGCTGAAGTCTGACAGTCCCTCTAGGCCCCTCTCAGATGCAGAACGAGTGCAGGTTTTCTAGCTGAACTAACTTTTTCCCTAGTTTTCACCTCATAGGAAGAACCAAAAGCTACAGTGTACAGCTTTGAAGATAAAAAAAAGCGTACTTCTTGATGATCGAATCCAATCTATTCGGATAAAGGAAAAACATCGCTCAAGCATAATCTGCACTTTTTTTTTGTTGGTGCAATAGAAATTACGATTTCATATGGTTATGGAAAGAAACAGTGCTCCTTTTTGTTGTTTCTTGAGGTTTTCATATGCTATAATTCTCTTATGTTGTTTGCCCTTAAAAGTTGTGTTCATAGAAAGTCATTAATGGTGTTTTAGTTTGTATAACCAGAAGGTATGTTCCAAAAATAATAGTAATCCTTATTGTTGTTACTTATCAGTATAACAAATTTTACGATGACTTTATGATTTGCTCTATGTCACACATTACATCATCATGTCTTGTAGAAATAAAACTCTAGGTGAAACTGCAACAATACTTATGACTCCCATTGCTTGAACTATGCTGCTATAATCTATTTGATAGCTCTGCATATCCGAATATATAGATCAGCACTTTGTTTTACACCCACCCACACCCCAAACCATAAAGAAAAGAAAAACCCCTTTCAAAGAAAAAAGTTACATGGCTGGATTAAGAAAAACATCCACATCGTAGTTTCGACTGTATCTTCTTTTTTCTTTGATTAGCATAAGATCCTTTCTTATGCAAACATTTTTCAACAATTTATCTTAATGTTCCTGCTATGTGCAAGCCCTAGATCAAGAAGGCCTTGAGAGGAGTTACGGTGGAAGTTGCTCATCGTGGCAATATGTGGAGAAAGTATCGGATATCCGGAATAACAACTCAGGCGACTCGAGAGTTAACGTATGCAAGTTTCTCATTTCGTTTCAAAAAGACATTTACAATGCTGCTTAAAGTTTTCTGTAAACGATCAATTGTTCTTTGTGCCACAGTTTTGCTGTTGATGAAGGGCGTACAATGAAGTCAATTGTACAATACTTTCAAGAGACATATGGCTTTACCATCCAATACACCTACCTTCCCTGCCTTCAAATTGGCAATCAACAGCCTCCAAAGAACTTGCCGATGGAGGTAAAATTGTGAAACAGTGATACCCTTTCTTGTTCTGAATTTCTGAAACACTACTACATTTCCAGATTTCCATGTTTAACTCTTTTTAACCAAATCTTGCAGTTGTTTTTGTTTTAGTTGTTTCCATTTTTTAAATGGTAGAATTTGACTTTATTCAGGTCTGCAAAATAGTGGAGGGACAGATGCCGTGGAGGAGAGAGACATGGGAAAAGGTAGGGAGTGGGCTCTTATTCAAGGACCAGCTCCTACACAAGTCCCAAGACAAGAGAGGAAAGAGGAGGAGAGAAGATGTTAATCTAAGAACCAACCTTAAGAGTCCACCTTATTATATAAGTACACTCTAGATTGGCTCTATTTGACATCGCAGTAATATAGAGCCCATTATGGGCTCTATTATTAAACTTGCTCTAAGAAAGGAACATGCACTGGTGTATGACAAGTTCTACCTGGCATTTTTCATTTCTCTCTCTTCAATGGCAATTAATTTGTCACGTCACAAAATTGCAGGGAGATACTTATTTCCTTCTGAGGATCAACTGGTAATAAGAAGTCCCAGCGGATAATATTTTACAGGTTTGTGCTCTCAAAATGAACACAGGTACCGGTGCATTCTGCTTTGTCTACAGTTTAATGTTCTGTCTCCTTATCAGGGATGGTGTTAGCAAAGGAATTTTTTATCAAGTTCTGTTGCATGAGCTCAGTGCAATCCGAAAGGTAAATATTTGACCAGGCATGATGTGTGTGCACATGTGATATGGGTGCTACCATTAAACCCCCCCCCCCCCCGCCCCCCGTCACTCAGGCCTGTGCCTCCCTGGAACCGGACTACCAACCAAAGGTGACTCTTGTAGTGATTCAGAAGCGTCACCATACTAGGTTTTTTTCTCACCACTACAATGATCAGAGATCTATGGACAACAGTGGAAACATACTCCCGGGTGAATTTTGACATTACCTTTGTACCTCTTGGCGTTGCTATGTTAATGCTATGTTCATTACTGCCACTTGTGTCTAAAATAGCACTTTCTGCCATGCTGTACATTTCGAAGGTACAGTTGTCAAAGATATGCCATCTTACTGCATTTGACTTATACGTGTGTAGCCATGCTGGCATTAAGGTACGTATCATGATTTGCTCGCATCTGGTTTGTCACATAATGTCATCCTAAAATACAAGTCATCATGTACCCGATGTATAGGGTACTAGCCGTCCAGCTCATTATCATGTCTTGTGGGATGAAAACAACTTCTCCGCTGATGAGTTCCAAACTCTTACCAACAACCTATGTTACACGTAAGTATGTCTTTCTCTGATGATATTTCATTTCGGAACATTATTTTCTAACTCGCATCATATGTGCAGTTATGCAAGGTGCACACGCTCTGTATCTATTAGTAAGCTATGCCCCTCTCCCTGGATTGTTTTTGGCAGTTCCGCTTCCGCCACTGGCTTGCTTTGTGGCTAAAATTGTTTTTCTTTTCTGCAGTTCCCCCGGCATATTATGCTCACCTGGCTGCCTTCCGTGCTCGTTTCTACATGGAACCAGAAACCCCTGACAGTGATTCTGTGGCAAGTTGTCCTGCAGGGCGTGGACCGCAATCAGCATCCCATAGCACTCGGGCCCCTGGTGATGCTGGTTCAGCGGTTAGGCCGCTTCCGGCTCTGAAGGATAACGTGAAGAGGGTCATGTTCTATTGTTGAAGCTAGGCTATGGTGCTCATGGTGCCCTCACTTGTAAATATGGGAAGAGATAGTAATAATCTGGCAACTGCTACTTTGGATGCTGTACTATCACTCTTTGCTAATGCCGGTCTACATTTATTTCCCTCTAGCACCACATGCTAGGAAATGTATGACTCATCGGTTGTTTGTGAGTAATTCCATCTTTGTCGTGTAAAGCAAATGGCATATGGTTATCTGAACACCGCATTTGGTAATCCTTAATCTACACAAGCAGGTAGCTGACTCTGGTGTTGTGGGCAGCATGCAACACTACTGGTGGTCAGTACCTATTGCTTCCACAACCATCAATTTATCATGGGCTTTCATGATCGTCATGAACAGCTGTGATTTTATTATTTTTATATAATTTCCCATTTACATGTTTCCCACTCAATGACATTATCACTGGTGCACACAGCTGGTTCTGCTTCAAGCAGCGTCTAAGAAATGGGAGGCCGGGAGCACTGGTCCAAGTAAGTTGCTCGCAATCCTGCACAAGTCAGACAGACAGAGAGAGACAGGCACAGCATTATTCATTTATCATGGACTATTAATCTATCGAATCCTTGTGTTTGTGCAGCTGCAGCAGCATGACAAGCTCCCTCACCTCTGAATTCTTATCTGCGTCCTTCTGCACAACAAACAACTGTTCAGTCAGTTCAGTTCAGCTGCACCCCCCCCCCACCCCACCCCCCCTTTATTCAGTAAATTTCCAAAGAGTGGAACACTTGCCTTTCTTTTGGCCCTGGTACCAATCTACCAGGCACTTCGGTTGCCGAAGCTTGCTCAGGTTGTTCGCCCATCCTCGGCACAGTCTTTGCCTGAAAAAACATCAAATATGTTTGAAATTTTCTACATTATTATATTCTTGAGGTAGTTTAGTCTCCTTCCTTCCTTCCTTCAAAACATAATAATGAGAACCCTACTCCAGCTAGTACTAGTGCTCACAACAAATGCAACTCACCAGCTTCCTGAACTGAAGGTTGTAGAACATCTGTAGGTAGCACTGTTTGGCCTGCTTCTCTTCTTTGTCCAGAGTCCTCCAGAAGCCATAGATTGCCCCCATGTTCAGAACTTTGGCTGCATAGATCTGCCATGTGTAGCTACAACCAAAGACATGCAGCAAATTAACATCACCACACATCTTCGGATGATGATGGTTTTAATTAGACATGCATGTGGAGCACTAGCTGTTACCACTCATAGATGCGCTGCAGTCCGGCTGTGGACATTTTGTTCCAGTACATGGGATCTTCCTTGCATTTCTGAAAGAAGTCGGCGATCTTGTTGCTTGCCTCTTTGCCATCAAGTGGATTAATATGGAAACCTGAGACCTCGTCGACGATGATTTCTGCGGGGCCTCCCTGATTTGTTGCAAAGGTTGGCAGCCCACAGTTCAATGCCTCGATGACAGTTAGTCCGAATGCTTCATAGAGCGCAGGCTGAACAAAAGCTCCCCTGGTATCTGCTATGCAACGGTAGAGTTCCCCATTGCGCACACGGTCTGTCTGGGCTTTTATCCAGCGGATCTGCCCCTTGAGCTGGTACTTGCTGATCAAACTGTGCATCTTGTTTATCTCCTCGATCTCCTCCCTGTCCTTGGACTGCGAGGGGTCCAGGAGGCCTCCCACGACCACAAGGTTGACAAGGCCCCTGAGCCTCTTGTTCTGCCCATACCATTCAACCAGCCCAGTGATGTTCTTCACCTTGTCGAGCCTTGCCATTGAAAATAGGACCGGCTTATTGCTCCTCCTGTCCTCCTCCAAGTAGCCTCTGCGAAGCGCTTGTGCTTGTGTTGAGTTCGTCGTTGGCAAGTTCGTTTTCGCAAAAAAGACAAATGGCAGTAAGCCTGAAGAGTAATGCATGCATGTAATGCAGTAGTACTTACATGTGCTCATCGCTATTGTCCTCCTCCCTGCCGTAGACTAGATCCTCGATCTGCGGGTGCAAGTCTGTGAAGCGCTTGTGCTTCTGTGTGAAGGGGAAGTAGACGGATTGATCCGCGCCAGGAGCGGCGATATTAAACTTGGGGTGGAAGACATTGATGCCGGTTGCGAAGCGGCAGAGCCCTGGCATCGTGAAGGCGTAGTGGCTCTCGTACTGGCCAGGCCTGTCTTTGCTGTAGCATGGCCATGGCATTAGCACATGCGTGCATTGTTATAAGAGGCCGGAGAGGAACTAATAAACAGTTAGTAATAATGCAACAATAATCCAAGGATCTGATTGAACTGACCTTCCGGCTATTTCTTGGTAGGTGCTAGCGATGATGAAGTCGCTGGTGTTCATGGCGATCATGTCGGCGGTAAACTGGCATGAGAAATGGTACTTGTGCTCCATTTCTCTCCACTTGACATCTGAATCCTCGTACTTTGTCTTCTCAAGAGCATGCGCGATCGTCCCCTGTGTTATGTAGTAGTTACACACACGTTGGTGTGGTGGATAAGATTATGTTTGACGACGATCGACGTTTAATCAGAATTTGAGCTGTCAAATAAGTTGGCCGGTGCCGGGGAGAGATGGATGGACATGCCGGTGGTTAGTTTGTTTCCTTCCATTCACCTGGGTGACTCCTAGCTTCCTTGACACGAGGGATGCTACCAAGTTGCCATCAGTGTAATTGCCGATCACCAGGTCTGGTTTGCCCTGCAATATATCAAGGATCTTGGCACAGGAATCCTGATCCAAGTTGCATGCCAACCCAAGGTCTCGCTGTTAGTTCGTTGTCAATTAATGCATGCCACAGTATCATTATTAGTACAGATTAAGAAGAAGAAGAAGAATGCACATATGTATATATACTAACCTCTGCGTATCTCTCCAGGTAAGGATAGATGTCGAAGCGGGAAACCCAGTGGCGCAGATCATCGCCGTGTTGGGTCTTGAAGGGCACACGGACGATGCTGGAGTGCTTAGTGTTGTGAATGGGTTCAAGCGGGACGTCGCAGTTGGTGCCCTTTGCTTCTGGTATGAGCCTTGTTAGCTGCAATGCAACGCATGGTGATGGAATTGCATAATCATTAATGGATTGCCTACTACACTAGCTACTCTACTATATAGTACTCCATATATATATACCACAAGTATTCTGGGCGTGCAGTAATTGATGAGTCCCTGCCGCTCGATCCTCTTGATCAGCTCCTCTTCGAGCGCTCTCACTTGGTCCAGGATGTACACGACCTGGCCTCCGGTGTCGGGCATGCCCAGCACCTTCTCCTGCCCAAAGTAGCCGTGCACGGAGAAGATGACGATGTCCAGCACCGACGGCACCCTGCTGAAGAAGCTGTCCAAGCTGGCAGGGTCCGGTGCCTGCAGCACCTCGGAGAGGCAGCCGAGCATGTCGCTGCACGCCTCGGCGGTGTCGCCCCACCCTCTCTCCAGCCCCAGCTCCTGGAGCCCGTGCTCCAGCTGCTCGTACGGCGTATCGGGGCGGACGCCGGAGACCAAGGCTTGGGCGAGGAGCAGCGCCGTCTGGAGCTTGCCGACGGTGTCGAGGGTGCCGTTGATGAGGAGCTTGTGCCGGTGGCGGCGGAGCGCCAGCAGGTAGTCCAGCAGCGGCTTCGCCGCCTGGGCTCTGCAGGCGGTGGAGGAGGACATGATGAACCTGGTGACCAGGCTCATGCCGTTGCCGATGGACCAAGGCAGCGTGAGGCGAGGCGCCGAGAGGTCCAGGGCGCCCATGTCCACCTCCAGCATCGGCGAGTGGGGGTCGTCGTACTCGTACAGCGTCTCCTTGCACTGGAGGTAGTCGGAGGGCGTGATCTGCTGCACGGTGAGATGAGCCGAGTGGACCTTGATGTACTCCCAGATGCCAGGGCTCGTCCTCACGGCGAAGGCGACGTAGGGAGGGAGCACCACGGCCTCGTGCGTGCAGGAGATGACGTAGCCCAGGAAGCTCTTGGCGAGGGTGTCCTTGTCATCAGCCGGCGCCTCCTCCATGAGCTCCCGCTGCTTCATCAGCCTGCTGCCCATGGACACGTACCTCTGGAAGCAGCGCTTCATGCGGTACCGGCTCTGGCGAAGCTCCTCCGGCATCATGTCCGCGATGCTGTCGGACCTCCTCATGCTGCTTGCTTCCTTGTTTTTTTTTTTCTTTTCTTTTGGCGATGGATCGATCAATCGATCGATCTGGATGATGATGATGATGAACTGCTAGCTAGCTAGCTGAACGACCGGTCGATCCTTTTATATATATATGCATATAGATTTATACGACAAATTAAAGAGCTATATATGAAGGAAGAGGAATTGGGCGACGAGGACGACAAGAAGCAAACACATTGCCCTTGGATATGATGGGACGGGAGGCAAAGCAAGGCATTGCCTTTACCTGCAAAATGCTTGTCTTGTCCTCAGAATGCCTTCTAATTTATTTATACTATAATAGTAGTCGTACGTGATGACCCATCCTTGCCGCAGTACATCTATGTTGAATCCGGGAAGGGAAATAATCGGCAATGCAAGTCATGAATCAGATGACCTGATCTCAGGGCACGGATATGATCCTTCGTCATAATATAGTACTATTATATCTGTGTGTGTGTAGCATGTTCTTCACGCAATGAATTAATATACACAAATACATGGAGTATGAGCTAAGTGATCACCAAACGTTTAGGTTTTTTTTTTTTTTTTTGCACAAAAGAAAGAAAAAAAGGAAACATGTTAGAACAAGCTAAAAATGAAGATTAGGCCATTGGGCTATGCTATGCGTTGTCCATCCAGTCCAGCCCACCAAGCGGCCAGTGTTTTGGGCCATAGCAGAAGAAACGAATGGAGGCCCAGCCCAACTAGGGCAGCCGCAGCCGCAACGGTTATCTCTCTTCATCAGCCGATTCGAGTCGATTCAAATCCCTCCTCTCCCCCTTGCGTGCAGTTCGAATTCCATCCATCCAGGCATCCCTCGATTCCCTCTTCTCTCCTCTCCTCTCCTCTAGGGGACTAGGGCAGCAGATCAATCGCATCGCAGCCGGCCACCCCCCCGATGGCATCCACGCCGCCGCCGCCGCTGACGGATGATGCTAGGGTTACTCCGCTCCCCGGCGGCGCGGACGAGTACCTGCGCGACTCCATCCACAACTCCCTGGGCCTCCCCGTCTCCCACCGCTCTCTCCGCCTCAAGCTCCTCGCCTCCGAGGACCAGCGCCACCGCCTTCAGGACCACGTCTTCTCGCTCGAGGACGACCTCCGCGCAGCCCAGCGCCGCATCGACCTCCTCAAGGTAAGGAATGTGATACAGAGACAGCATCCCCCTCTCCCTCTCCCTCTCCCTCTCCTCTCCGTTCCGTTGATGATTGATTGATCGACACCACCAGGCCGAGGCCGCCATGAACGCCGCCGGCCTCCGTCGCTGCGTCGAGGACAAGGAGACCATGGCCGCAGCATACGCCGACCTCTCCGCCAAGTGCTCCAAGGAGTGCGCCCTCTACGAGCGAGACCTCGAGCGCGCCATGGAGTCCTGCGACGACCTCGCCAGGGAGAACGACGAGCTGCGCGCACGGCTTCACCAAAACGCACATGTCGGTAGCATCCCAACTACTGAATCGCCACCCACCGCATAACCTGGGGACCCTGTCCTCCACTGCACTGCACAATAATGTCACTGTGGATGGGCAGCCTAATACACGTTCCCTTCCACCTGTTCAACCTGATCAATGTCGGCACATGAACATGCAGCTGGCAGCATTGACGGCTCAAGTGGAAGAGCTACAGAGGGATAAGGAGACTCTTAAGATGAATCTTGATACAGCGGAGGCGGAGGTATATCATCAAATCAAAACAACTCATGTCCTTACTGGTTGTTTCCTTAAGTCATTGGCGGAGGTATATCATCAAATCAAAACAACTCATGTCCTTGCTGGCTGTTGAAGGTCATCACGCTGAGCGAGGACAACAGGGTTCTTGACGAAGAGAACAAAAGGCTGCTGGGCTTGCTGGAGAAAGAGCGGCAACGCCGGTCTGAAAGAAAGAGATCTGCCAGTACATCCACCAAGGTAACTCAAGGACTAATAACACGAAGTGTGATGTGGCGCGATTTCATCTGATGATGAATGATGGTCTTTTGCTGCAGAATAAGCGCAAGTCGTCTAGCCTGAGGGATGGCAGCCCAGCTGGACGAGCTCTTGATTTCGGCGGCACAGATTCGTCAAGGCACCCACTGTCCCCGTTGCCCCACAACTCCCCAGACTACAGGGCACACAAGAAGTGAAGAGAACCACCCTTCAGAGCATTATTTCTGAATGAACTTGTGCGCAAACAGGAGGGTTGCACTGCACCGTGCTGCTGATTATCTGATTTCTGATCTGGTCCCACTAACCTGGGCTCTTCGTGGGTACAACAACCCAATTCCTGAATTTTCTTTTTCTTTCCTGTTCTGGTTAGCTGCCTGTGATGTTGTTGCACCACCAATCCAGGAGCAAACTTGTTCTGCTCCTGTTCCATTAGTTAGGGAGGTGTGGCTGTTGTTCTGTGATAGGTCTTGAAGGAAATGAGAGGCCTACAGCTTAGCTTACCATGGTCTGTTGATGGCTTCATGTGGGTCACTTATCTAATCCTGCTCCTCTGTCTCTGAGGAGGAAAGAAAATATTGGTTGGTGCAAATGCAAAGGTATTCTAGTATTAGGGCCCCCGTTTGTTTGCTCAGCTGGTAGTACATTATAAAGCACGGCCTGCAGATCGTAAAAACCTGGAGGGAGCAGAATGTTGGGTTGTCACTTAATATACGATGTTACGCGTGGACAACAAAACCCGTCTAGAAAAAGGGAGTTGGCCGGCTAGGCAATCAAAGAATAAGAGAAAGAAAACGGAAATAAGGAATTAAAAAGAACGAAGCTCACTTGATTGATGTCTTTTTAATTTAGGGTGTGTCTTCTCATCCTCCTGTTTAACTTTTCATCAGTCACATTCTACAACCATCCGATGTTCATCTAACGGTCTCCTATGATAACCGAAGGAATCAATATATCAGCCACATTTTATACCATCATATAAGTGACTGATGACATTCAATACATCAGTCACATATCAAAATTACATAACACAGTACAAAAAATTACGGTACAACAATATATAGTAATTTTTGTATATATATATATAGTAATTTAACAAAACAGACACAAAACACATAAAAACACAATTTGACTGATAGATAGACAAATACCAGACGATTGAAAAAGAAATAAATTTGTTTAATTTAATATTCAAAAAATGTATTACGTTAAAAAAAAAAAGGTGTTTTGGGAACGAGCATTAGCTCGATTGGTTTGGCCTGCCGGTGTGAAGCCAGCCCAACCGCGTTCGACTCCCATCGGGAGCGACGACAGTGTCCCACCGGAGATTTTCCCCATAGAAGGATTGACCGTGTGTATAGTTATATGTGTGTTAGGGTACGAGTAGTAGGCGCGTTCTGGGATTATCTAGGCAGGCTCACCTGTGTTTGAGCATACGGTTAGCGTGGGTGTCCATTTGAGTTATTATATGATGTACCAGCGTTCCTGGCGTAAATTCAAAAAAATGTATTTTTAGTTTAACCAGGAGTTTTTTTTATAAGTTGGGACTTGGGAACGTGACGAATGCCGATGGGAGTGGGAAATGGGAATGCTTGGGCACCTGCCCGCGGGCAGCTCTTCCAGTTTCTAGCCTTTCCAATCCGTTCCGTCCGTCCGATTCGCCGCTCCCGAACCCAAACCCTAACCGATGGACGCCGCCGGCGTCAACAAGCGCAAGCGACTCGATGACGCCACCCCCACCGCCGGCGCCGGGGAGCTCGACCTCTCCGCCGCCGACGCCGTCGAGGTCCTCGACCTCCGGGCCGCCAAGCGCCTCCTGCTGGCCTTCGAGCGACGCCTCCGCGACAACCTCGAGGCGCGCATGAAGTACCCCGACGACCCCGCCCGCTTCGCCGACTCGGAGATCGCGCTCCACGCCGAGGCCTGACCGCCTCCGCCTCCTCGCCGGCGCCCCCGAGCTCTTCCCCGACCTCGTCCCCCTTGGCCTCGCCTCGTCCCTCGCATCCCTCCTCACCCACGACAATGCCGACCTCGCCGCCGCCGCCGCCTCCCTCCTCGCCGACCTCACCGACTCCGACGACCCCGACGACCTTGCCTCCGTCCAGGCACTCGCCGACGCGCTCGTCGACGCCAACGCCCTCGACCTCCTCGTCCACAACCTCTCCCGTTTCTCCGAGGCCGACCCCGACGAGGCCGAGGCAGTTCACAACACCCTCGCCGTCCTCGAGAACCTCCTCGACCTCCGCCCCCACCTCGCCGACAAAGTCTGCGACGGCACCAAGCTCCTGCGCTGGCTCCTCTCGCGCGTCAAGGTCCGCGAGTTCGACGCCAACAAGCAGTACGCCTCGGAGATCCTCGCCATCCTCCTGCAGAACAGCCCCGCCAATCAGAAGCGCCTGGGGCAGATCAACGGAGTCGATGCCCTGCTCCAGGCTGTTGCCATGTACAAGTCCAGGGACCCCAAGACCTCTGACGAGGAGGAGATGCTGGAGAACCTCTTCGACTGCCTCTGCTGCGTGCTCATGCCTCCGGAGAACAAGGAGAGGTTTGTCAAGGCCGAAGGCGTTGAGCTCATGATCATCATCATGAAACAGAAGAAGCTGGCGTACAGCTCCGCCATCCGCACCCTCGATTTTGCCATGACCAGGTTTCCCCCTGCGTGCGAGCGCTTTGTCGATGTGCTGGGCCTCAAGACTGCTTTCGCGGCCTTCATGGGTAAGGCATGTAAACTACCATCCTTTCCCTTCCCCGCTCTTCTCGTGACATTTCAGATGATCCAGTCTATTCTTTGATGCTAGTATGTGTGCTATGTAGTAGGCCTAACTTTGTCTGCCATTTAATTTAATCTGCTTTCTGAAATGAGTCTGTTAAAATTCTTCTACAGATTCCCGTGAACAAGAAGAACAAGAAAGAGAGTTATCAAGAGGAGTTGGAAGAACGTATCATTTCACTTATTGCTTCATTGTTTGGTAAGCAGGCAAGTCTATTCCAGTGTCGCTTTGTATTATGTATTCTGGGTGACCAGATGTGTCCTCCCAGCTAATAGTACTTGTAAATTCATTTGCTGTATATAAACCTGCCTTTTCAAGGATGACCAGTAATATATACTTGTTCTTTTTTTTTTTTTGCTTCATACGAATATCCATATGTATTCTAGAGATTTGTTAGGCAATCTAATTTCCCAGAGGCAACTGTATCCTGTATTATAAATATTTAAGCCTTTTAATCTTATGGAAATTGATTAGAAAGCCATTCGTACTGCATGAACATTACTATAATTGTATTTGTGGATTCCCCCATGTAATACATTTACCTGCATATATCTCTGGGAAGAATGCCATTGCACATATGTATTTTATAACTTCTCAATCAGTTGATACTATGCAGGAATTATGCTTGCACCTCGCTTGATAACCCGTCACAATTATATTTATGTTTTATAACACCAAACAGCATCTCTTTTGACCATACTGTATTGCAGCAATTATGTTTGCACCTCACTTGATAGCCCATCGCAATTATATTTATGTTTTATAAGACCAACCAACTTTTGACCATACTGTGTTTCAATGACCTATGTCTGGTTATTCTGCTTTCTTCTGCGATTCAGTTGTTTTATGTATTTTCTCATGTTTGGTTATTTATACCACACCTGTCTCTAGGTGGTATTACCAAGGGCTCACGAAGGATGAGGCTACTAGCAAAATTTGTTGAGAATGAATGCGAAAAGATTGATCGTCTGATGGAGTTCTACACAAGGCATATCCGCTGTGGCATAAAGAGGGTTATTTATTTATTTATTTTTGGTTATTTCATTTCTTGATTTCAAGTTGTATTTCTCCTGTATAGGTATTCAGAAAGAGTGAAAGAAGAAACTGAGAGACTTGATAGTCTTGATTTGGAAGATCTAGAGGTGCCTTTTTACATTTTTGTACCATGTTGCCTTGATCGTCATCTCCAGTTTGTGCAAACATGAATTCTTAGAAACATGCTCCCGTTTATACCAGATGGATGATGATGAGCGGTATAACCGAAAACTTGAGGCTGGGCTTTACACACTGCAGGTATTGGCATAATCACTTGCTGGTGCTGTATCTGATAGTTTTTCTCCGGCTGTGTTGGTTTGGTTCTTGTTTACATTATGATTGCTGCTGAATCAATTCTGTCTGTGTTTCAGTTAATTGCACTTATTCTGGGACACATCTGGCACTCTGGGTTAGTAAAGACCTGTTTTATTTACTTTGCTTTGACGTAGCAGAGTTGGATTTCAATGCAAAGCCCATCATTCTCTTTTTGTTTTGGTCTCACTGATTTTCAGGAATTCCCAGATGCGGGCAAGAGTAGAATTGCTTCTTAGACAAAACAAGCTTACGAAGAAAGATGTGAAGGACATACTTGAGGTGTGCGATTGGTCTTCATGTGTTTGTGGTTGTAGTTTGCTTCTTATTTAGTTCGATTGATAGTGCTGCTTTGTGTTATATGCATGTACGGTCCAAATTCGTATCACTCTTGACCATTTGTCACTTGGTGGTAGATGGCATTAAGAGAAGCCATTCTGCAGCGACAAGGATATCGTATCTATGAAGAGGTGTTGAAGTATCTAATGGTTCTGCATTGCAGGAGTATCATGACAACATCGGGGACTTGGATGGACCTGAAGAGAAGGAAAGAGCACAAGCACGGACCAAAGAAATTATAGCCGCGTTGTGAATTGTGATGTGCATGGTGGGCTGGGGCAGTGGCCTTAGGACTTGGGTAGTTAGTCGTAGAGCAACAGGAGGCTCCGCAGATAGGATATATGTTGCAGGCAGCGAGTGCAGTAGCGTTGATGATCGATTTCCGAAGCAAAGAGAACAGGGCCTGTGATAATGTAGCACAATATTGTGTTATGTTGTATACTTGTATTCGATTCCCGTGTAAACTACTTAGTACTCTCTCTATCCTAAATTGTAGTTCTAGCTTTTTTTATTTGTTCATATTCATATCTCTCTATCCTAAATTGAAAAAGTCTTAGTTTTCTTTTTATTTGTTCATATTTATATGAATATTGATAAATCATTAAATCTAGATAAATATCGAACACAAATAAGTAATAAATAAATCTAGTCGAGATTTAGAATCCCTTACGATTTGGATGGGACGGAGGGAGTAGTTATTTGCACACATATTTCTATTTTATTTATTTTGACTTTTCAATAAGGACAAAGGATAAAAAAAAAGGAACATTTTTGGGGTGAGAGTGCCAGGCACACTGTTTTTTATAGTATTGTGGAGGTTACTCTCTTCGTTTGACATTTCCATTTAATTTAGTGATAGTATTTCGCTTGTTAGGATATGTCTTTGACAAAAATTCTTCTATTAGTTTATGATACGTGGAATACGAAAATAATAGAATTACATATGTATTGAATAGTAATTCTTATTATGCTATTGTATCACACAAATGATACATCAAGCCTCCCTTTGGTACATTATTCTGTGTTTGTGAAATTTTTGCACATTTTTTGCACAATATCTGTGTTCAAAAGGGGGTCAAATAGAGCAATTCTCGAACAATGTTTTGTGTGAATGAAAAAAATATAATATAAAACTATTTTAAAAATAGGAGCACTTTTGCTTTTGGGATTTGACAATGTGTGTGTGTGTACACTAATTGTTATCTATCCGAACTTTTAAAAGATAATGCAACAGTACTTTTAATCTATTTGTGAGAAAGCATGGAAAGAGCTATGAATCTAGGTTTGCATTTGTATTTTAAATCTAAAAGGCTTAAATTTAGGGCTTCAACAATCATAGTTACAAGAATCTAGGTTTACAAGAATCTACAGTGGATGTTAATTGAATTGGCCATTAATTTGGCCATCGTCTTTTCAATGTAAATTAGTACTTTAAAAACAAGGGGAGCATGTAGTTGTGAGGTTTAAAAGGAGTTGACTGCTGCAATGTGTTGATGAGTGATGACCCTCACGGTTCTGTGAAGTCAATCTGCACTCCAACTCGATCTTCTGTATAACTGGCATTTGATTATCTAATATCAATATATTGTGTAAAAAGTAAGTATGACTATTTATGTATATCATATGGATATTAAAATGGATGCATTTGAATTCATTTAGCAAATTATTCAGATGTGGATGTCTCTAAATATAAATATGGATATCTCATATCTACATACATAGAAAATGCTAATGCCTTTTATAAGATGAATGCCCATTTCATTTTATCTTAAACTGCAAGTCAGCCATATCAACAAGCCCTACTAATATTATCATTAATGAAAGATACCCACGTTAGCGAGACAACGAGCCATGCCATCCATTAAAGCATCCATACATGCTATCCATTTATATGATCCACATTAATAACTAACATGCATTTTATGAAAGTTCAGCACTCTTAAATAACCCTATCAATCTCCAGATATCCTCGTAACAACGTGTGAGGCATCCCTCAAGTTCATAAAAAGGACATGCATGACCAAGAGCAATAGAATACTAGGGGCAATAATAACTTAAGATATAGATAACTAAAAATAGACCACCAATATGTTACACTTCAAAAAATATACAATCTTTGTATTTCTGCTAATTTAATTAGTTATGCATATATAAAGATTAAACTTATTTATTATTTAAAAGAATTAAAACTATCTCTAAAACTACCAAGAGGACCAATTTGATCGATTTTACTAGTTTGATCTAGGATGGTTTAGAGTTTGAGGGGTAAAATCAGACTTTGACAATAATTGATGGTCAAATGTATCATCAATAGCTAACATGCATTTTATGAAAGTTCAGCACTGTTAAATAACCCTAGCAATCTCCAGAGATCCTCGTAACAACGTCTGGGGCATCCTTCAAGTTCCTAAAAAGGACATGCATGACCAAGAGCAATAGAACACCAGGGGCAATAATAACTTAAGATATAGATAACTCAAAATAGACCACCAATATGTTACGCTTCAAAAAATATACAATCTTTGTATTTATCCTAATTTAATTAGTTATGCATATATAACTATTAAACTTATTTTATTATTTAAAAGAATTAAAACCATCTATGAAACTACCAAGAGGACCAAATTTGATCGATTTTAGTAGTTAGATCTAGGATGGTTAGAGTTTGCGGGGTAAAATCAGACTTTGACAATAATTGATGGTCAAATGTATATTCTTTTTAATTGTAGTGTACTTAAGTAAGATTATAATGCCATGTACCATAGGAGCTCACTTTATTTGTTGAGGTCACTTAATTGATGTTGTTATTTGGCTTTATTTCATTTGATTTGGCACTACATTAAATATTAGATAATTCCCCGCGTATTGTTGCGGGAATTTGAGTGACATCAACGGTTATACCACAGAAAGGCATTGTATACATGAAGACATAAAAAATCACAAGAAGATATAAATAGATGTCTTAGTGGATGATGATATGGCATGGAAGTTAGTGAGATTATGAGATGACATGGCTTCGTACATATCTAGAAAAATAAATAGTGGAGCTATCTATTTAGATATAAAGATAATGGTCTATTTGCTTCCTACAAAGCTATCCACGTGTGTAGCCATCGTATTGTCATTTCCATGTATCCAATGTCACACACTCTATGAACTCCAAAAATCCCTATAGGAACATGTGGGGGTATTCTTACAGTACAATTATAAAAGTAAACCGTACTAACATTTATTTATGATAATATATCTCTCCACAGTAGCAAGCTACATCATCCACTAACAAGTACTCGTATTTATCTATTTACATAAATGAGCCATGTCATCCACTAACTAAATTAATAATAATGTTTGATGTAATCTATCCACGCTAATAAGCCGCATCGGCCAAGAGATAGCCATTCATATTATGCTAGATGAATTCTCCGCTCGTTGCAGCGAGAATTTAAATGATACTCTGTACGTAAACTACGTAGTAGTATTGATGCATGTAAGCATAGAAAATGTTTAGAAGTTATAAATAGATGTCTTAATGGATGGTTTGCTTCTGAGTGAATTCTTTTGATGATGTGGTTTCATGTATGTCTAGATGACTCTCGTAATGGGGTGTACCTATTTAGAGATAAATGATTATTATTTTTTTTAATTTAAGTTGGGTTCGAGATCTAGGAGACTATTGCGAGCGTACTTTGAATCTTTGATTTTTTTTTTCTGTATGAATTGTTGCTAAAAAGTTTTATTGGTCCAGGTTGAATTTTAGGATTTATATTTGCATGAGAATTGATTTCATGTCCACCGTCAATTCAGTTCATTCATGCAGGAGTAGGAGTAGGTGTTATCCATCCGCCAAATAAATAATGCATTATCCTCGGCTTGCCGTCTCCTTGCCGGCGGCGGCGGCGGCCGCCCTCCACCCTTCCTTCGCGGCCCTCCGCCGCCGCTCCCCCTCCCCGTCCTTCCTCTCCACAAGGCCATCATCCCTTCTCCAGTGCCGCTCGCGTCCATGGATTAGGACGACGGCCCTCTCCGACGACGACGACTTGTTCACCGTCGACCTGGATGCTGCTTCACCCGAATTTGAATCCGACTCTCCATGGGAGGGCGCGCTCGTCTACCGCCGCGACGCCGCCGTCCACCACCTCGAGTATGCCACCACGCTGGAGCGCCTCGGTCTCGGGGACCTCTCCTCCACCGGCTCCATCGCGCGCGCTGCCGACATGGGGCTAGGGCTGAGGGGAGGGGGGGCTCAGACCCCCGTACTCGTCTCCCTCGACGTCACCAGGCGTCGCGGCCGCCTGCGCCTTGACGGCATTGTCCGCACCGTCATCACCCTCGGCTGCTTCAGGTCATCCATCCACACCACCCGCTTCGTCTTCGGACTGCTACTGTAGCACCTGCCGTTGCTTTGCAAATTGCAATGCCAGTACAGTCCAATTTGCCGCTCCTTTCTGATTCCAATTCCTGTTATACAGCATACTATGCTCCTGTCCTGCAATCAGCAATAACCATCTGTGATGGTCCATACCCCGTGTTCCATCTATGGCTTGGTGTCACATTTCCCCAGCTGAGACCCCCGGCCTGCGTTGCGGGCAGTGAGTACAGTAGTAACATTTTGGCTAAAAAGTGGAGTATCAGTGTGCTACTAACTCCATTCCAAATTGAAAAATGCACCGGCGTACAAAATCAAGTTAGTTTCATTAAAACTACAGTATTTGGTATTTGTGCTAGTTTTTTCTATGAGCTTTTTGGCCAAAGTCGGACATGTGCGTTAAACTAGAACACCTTACATTTATCTGGAAAGGAGGGAGTTGTCTTAATAACCAGGCAAACTGAACCGCTGACAGCTCGCAAATTCTGTATCGCCATCGCGCCTGTTTTAGTGCGCAATCCACACTGAATCATACGTGCCTCCCATCGGTAACTAACATTGCATGCTTGCTCTCTTCCTTCCCCCAGGTGTGCGGAGCCAGCTCTTGAAGGTATATTTGCGAATTTCTCCCTATTGTTGACAGAAGACCCGGTAGAGGAACCAGACGTAGTTGACCTCGGCACAGTATATGAAGAAGACATCGCTAAAGGTGCTTCAGTAGCCGGCACCCTGGACGAAGATGACCAAGATATCGACTGGGATGACTGCCTGCACTTCCCAGCTGCTGACAAAGAAATTGATATATCCAAGCACATCCGGGACATCATTCATCTGGAGATCACTTTGGATGCCGTCTGCAGCCCCGGTTGCAAAGGCCTGTGCCTTGCCTGCGGTGCAAACCTCAACAGCAGCAGCTGCACCTGCTGCAAAGAGAACGCCCAGGAGCTCAAGAATGTCAAAGGACGAGGACCTCTAAAAGACTTGTTGGAACCCATGCAAAAAAGATGATGCGGACACCAAAGCCTGTACAGCTAGCGCAGCTTGCGTTGTTGCATGCCGGCTGGGTTACTCCATATGATGAAAATTCTAAGGGAAATCTTGCCAGCTTCATCTCGTGCTATAGAATATACTCACTCAAATGCTCTTGCAGTGGAAATGTAGACATGGAATTTTTGTCCTTCCCTCCTTTCCAAGGCTACTACATATGAGATACTACTAGAATATTTTTGTATGGAAAGGCACCAGTTGTATTCTATGTCTACCAGCAAATAGATATCGATCCATGTATACATCTGGAGGCAAAGAGCGCAGAATGTACTGTAAATACAGGTACCGTATGAAATCTGTTAGGTCTCATGTCAACTAGAAAAAAATACAAGTTGGGAGTGCAACACAGCACATGCAGGAGTCTAGAGAGGAGACCAGGCACATTTGCGTGGGTGCAGACAGACACGTCGTCCATCGGTCACTGCTGCTTGGTTTGCTCATTTTCGCTTACACATTCTTCTCCCTGTGTTCTCCCAACTTTTCGCAGCTAGCGAGCTGAAAGGCATGAACCACACCTTGGGAGAACCACTAACACCTCTTCTTACTACTGCTTTGAGTCTCCTCGTACAACAACTTGTCCCGCTTGTTGAGCGATCAGGACATCATCATGCCCACTTTCCGTGCGAAATCGTCGTCGTCCTCCTCCAAATCATCGTCGTCTTGGTACTCCTGGTAGTCATTATCCTCCTCGGCAATGGCTCCCGCCGCCTCATAGTCATAGTCGTCTTCTGCTCCTGCCTCTACGTCTTGGTGCTCCTCCATCTCTTGAGCAGCTGCCGCTTCATCGGCATTGTCGTCGTATGCCACATCATCTTCTGGATGGAAGGCTTCCTCTTCCTCTTCTTCTGCATTGACCTCCATGTCCTCCCCAACCATGTCACTCGTCACGATTTGGGATTTCTCTTCCACTCCCACAGCATCTTCAGCTTCCTGTACGCTGCCAGAATGAGCGGCAGCGGCACTTCCAGAAGCCGCTTCTCTTTTTCTCTTCAGTATGGCGCTTAGCGGCTTTGGACCTTCAAATGAGGTAGTCTCCCTGCTCGAAACTATTTCTGAAGTCAGTCGAGAAGAGCCGGCACCCTTGACGACGGCATCTTCTCCTGATGAGCTGCCAACGCCTTTCTTCGCCTTCAACTCTGCAAGGCTCTTTGGACCAGCAAAGTTCAGTGATCCAGCATCCTCGCCGCTGCTTGAACCTTTTGTGCTGTTGCCTGGTATCTCCTCAGCTGATCTAGCCTTGAGCCTCTCATGAAGCTTCCCTCGGAGGTCTGAGTGTTTTGGTGGTGACAATCTGGCTCTAGATTCTCTACCCCGCTCCTCTGAGCGTGACCCAAGTCTGTCAAACGATGTCTCTCCAGGTAGTCTTATTCTGTCACGCAGTCGAGACCGTGAGAGGCCATCATGCTGTTCACCTCGCAACCGATGTTGGTCGCTGCGCTCATCCTCAAGATGTGTGTCATGCCTAGCAGGAGGCTCGGTTGATCTTGAATTATTATTGAGCTTTCTTTGCTTCAGTAGTCTATGGCGCAAATCTGAGCTACCGGCGGTCGTGGCAGGCATATGTCCTCTTAGGGAAACCCTTTTATCAGACAACAATCTCTCCGCCTCAGCTGAACTTCTGTATGACCTTTCTGATTCGTAGGCACCATGTGTTTGCCTCGGCATCCCATTACCATTAGTGAAATGGTGGTAAGTGCTATGCTTCCCCTTGAATGGCTGTTCAGCGTCATCATCCACACTGCCAACAATCACACCAGAACCAGCGGAAGGTTCCCTCAAAAATTCGCCCACCTCCATACTATTCTCAGTCAAGCTCAAGACATCTTCGACCGAAGGCTGATGGGGTTGGTAATAATGCTTTGGTGCACCAGACTGTGCATAGGAATTTCCATGGTTCTGATAAACCCTTGATGAGTGATCAGCCCTACTACCTGTAAGATTTTGCTTCTGAATGACTGGTTTGCTACCATCATGAGTAGTGCTGACCTTTGTCTTGTCAAGTACGTCTACTGCAGGTGTATTCTGTTGGGATGAAGAGATAGGTTTTGTCCACGAGTTCTTGAATTGTGGATTAGGCTGCAAAGCAGGGGTGAAGACCTTCGCCGCCGGCTGTGGAGAAGGGTTTGCAGCAGACTGTGGCACGTGCAAGAAGGCACACCTGTCCCCTTTTGCACACATGCCCTTCTGAAAGTAATAACATGGGACACCCTGCTTGGCAGGAACAGGAACAGATCCATGGGCTGGAGCTGGAGCTGGAGCTGGAGCAGAGACTTGCGGCGCTGACTGTTGAGCTGCCCGTGGAGTCGTTGGTGCTCCGACGTTGTCCAATGGCTGGAAAGATGTAGATACATAAAGAATGCTCGTTACTTGTGGAACTTTGTGATAATCCGAGCTCCTCATGGCATTTCTGTTTGGCTTGAAGGGCGGTAGAGATGTAGATAGGAGGGCGTACCGGGTGCCTGAATGAGCATTTAGGATTGGAGCAGTTGCCATGGAACCAATACCAGCAGTCCCTGGGATTCATCCTGGCAGCATCGCTATGACGGTACTCACACTCACTTCCCTGCATGCAGGAGATTCATCATCAGTCAGTAGCCCATCTGTGATCCGGGTGAGTGGGTGCGGTAATATCTATCAATATGCAGATGCAGTGGAACTAAAGGGCAAATTATTAAGGGGTGTAACCTAGAATATTATTCCGGTGCCAGCCATGTATCATGTATGGATCTAGAAATGGAGTGGAGCAGCACAAATTCGTATATAGCAAATTAAAAAGAGTAGCATGGGGTTGAGCGATCTAGGAGAGTAAGCAAAGAGATCTACAAGGTTAGTAAGTAGAGTATTATTAACTGGAACAAACAAAAGCTGTGTAGTATAGCGCAGGGCGTGAATTATTATAGATTTACAAAACGGAGGGTAGCCAGAAAGTAAATCCACGGACGAAGAAGAGGCACAGTCGTCCGAGCAGAAAAGGGGAGTGGTGATCCAGATCGAAGGCAGCCAGGCTAGGCTAGGTTGTCTTAAGCTACAGAAATGGCACGGGACGGGAGCAAATGGGCTGGCGGCGCATCTAGTCATATCTAGGCTCGGAGAGAGAGAGAAAGAATCTATCTTGTATCCAAGAAGGAAAGCAAGAAGAACCCGGAGAGAGAGAGAGAGATGGTACGGCAGCTGACAGCATACTTTCTTGCAGGTCAACGGGGACGCGAGGAAGTAGATGCAGTCCGTGGTCCGGCGGCGGCGCGCCTCCTCCTCGTCGGGGCGCGCAGCGGAATCCATAGCCGAAGCCTACTGGCGGCGGCGGCGGCAGGTGACGTGACAGGCAGCAGGCCGGCGCCCGCCAGGGGGGGAAGCTGAGCTGAGAAAAAGGCTGGAACCTGGAACGAACTGAAAGAAAGATTAAAGAGGAAGGGGATTTGGCGATCGATTTGCTTTCCTCTCCTCTCCTCTCCTCTCCTCTGCTTTGTTTCGGATGGGAGGGAGGGAGGGAGGGATATGTATGTGTTTGTGGTGGGGGAGCTCTCAGCTCAGCTCAGCTCGGTGCTTCAGCTGCTGGACTGCTGCTTGTTGCCCGCTGCTCAGCTGGTCCAATGGGAGGGAGGGAGGGAGACGAGAGAGAGGGAGGGAGATGAGCCTTCCTTCGTCTTGGGCACTGCCCACTACTACTACTACTACAGTAGTAGATGAGATCTGCCCCCAGTGAGTGATTGCTTTGCATATCTGGAATAATTCTGCTGCCTGCATGTGTGTGCGCGTGTGAGAGATTTCTGATCGATGACCTGCCTTGGAAGTCTGCCTGCACTGCACCGCACCCTCTCTGACTAGATTCTGCGAAAGTCAGTGTAATAACGGTCTACTCCTACTACTTGGAACTTGGAATGGAAATGAGTTGCTCCAATAAAGGAAATAATTGGAAGTGAGGGCCAGAATAGAATACCAGAACCAAACCGACCAGATGCTTGCAAAGGGAAGGAAGCATCACATCAGAGGCAGAGCATTTCACCGTCCTCCCGGACGGACGGAGGAAGGCCGCCTTCCTCTTCCACTCACACACAGGCACAGGCACACTTGATAGGATATCGTCATCCCCACATCACGTTTTTGCATATTCATCCGTCAAGTAAATTTGCAATCCATTTAGGTACAAGTCAACAATAAACACTAGCACTCCCTTCCCTTCGGGAATACATTATGTACATTACAACCGGAGAAAGAAACTGCCCCCCTCAGCGAAACAAAAAAGGGAAAGCCAGTAATACTACAGTAATAAATAATTAAATAAGAATCCCCGATCCTGTACACTGAACCGCACTCTTACATCTACAGCCACTCGTTTATCTGCGTGCCCCCTTGCACGACCGTCACATACGCATGCCTACGCACGCACTGCTCCGACACCCACTCAAAATTGTGCTCCTACCCAATGTTTGCCACAAAGGGCACCAGCCGCTTGTGATCCCTCTTACGCCCAAGGGCAGCAGGTATCGAGGACCCGCCCAAGCAGCAGCCGGGTGTTCTGCAGTGCCACATCTCGTGCTGCCAATCCGCTATCTGCAGCAGCACTGCCACCGCCTTGCCCCATCAAAGACCCCAACCCTGACCCAGCGGCATACTGCAGCGGTCCACTCCTAGCCTTGAAAGATGACTGAGGAAGCAGCATGCTCTGAAGAACCTTCTCCCCAATCCCATGCCCGTTCTCGCCGAATCCAGCTTCCTCGCCTTGCCCACCCGTCACACCACTGCAGCTCCGCAGTAGCGCCTCCAACACGTTCAGTGCCTCCGAGCACAATGCGCTCTCCACCAGCTGTGACACGACATTATATACCTGGGGTATCTGGGATGGATCCACAGGGGTTTGCTGCAGCAGCGATTTAAGCATCAGGAGAATCACTCGCTGGTAGTCCAGAGGGCCCCTCTCCAGGAGCCTCAGCAGGTGCCCAAAAGCCAGAGATGAGTGCTTGGGGAACCACTCTGCACAGATTGGTGGCGAAGCTCGCACAAACAGATCTTCCAACGACATGATTTCCCCGTAGGAAGTATGCTCTGAACACTTCGGCTAAATCAACTAGACATCTGGTACGGCACCATACTGAAATATTGGATGCCACGTAGTAAGCTTTCTGGTTCTGTTCTTGCAGTGGCGAAGCTGACCCAAGGGAAGGTACTTCCTTCGTGAGCTGCAAACCAAGCCACGGAAGAAGCCCTGTGATGTGCATCAATAGCCTTGTCTCAGAGCTCCCAAATATAGAATCACATGTAGGTATTGTGATCCTAGATAGCACCTCAATTGCAGATCCATGGCTAACAGTGGACATGAGCCCTTTCAGCACCAGCGGCTGCACCCCTTCGAAAGCAGGGACCTTTCCACTCTCAGTTACAGATAGCAATCTCTCCGAAGTAGTTCTAGACTCCAGCCTGTGGAGGTCACTTGCATACCCATTGCTGTCAAACTCATCACGTGGCATGCTTGAGAGCAACACATTTTCTGTTGTCCGGTCACGGAATGTCAAGCGATCAATTACCCTACAAAACAGCTCAAGCACCTGGCAGTAGATGTGTACAAAGTCGGTATGCATCAGCGCAACGCAGCCCCAAAAGAGCTGTGGGTAAAGTATAACCTTCTCAGGCTCCATGTTCTCAACCATGACCTGTAATGTCAACAATATCTCCATCGCAAAACCTAGAACAGCTGGAACAGGATTACCCAAGCATCTGTGGATGCATCTCAGAAGCAATACGCAGCTATCGCTTTTAACACTGGGGCGTAACGCACGATATATCTGATGCGATCGACAAGCCAGGTGACGAGATGTGCACTCCATGGCCCACTTGAGAGCTTCAGAACCCCAAGTCTCACGAAGATCCCCCTGGAAGAAAATAGCACTAACCATGCTTTGCACTAGTGCTGATAAGAGTGAAGCGCTAGGAAGTTCGGTCCGGACAAGGGTAGGATCCTCGTTTTCCCACATCAGGCTGCCCCTTTTAGACTGAATATATTTTATCAAGCTCACCACATGATGTTTATTCTCTCTCTCACTACTTTCAACCTCATACAGTTCGAGATGACGGCCAGCAAGTGAATAGAGAAGATTCACAAGCAAATCCTGGCAATGCTCGAGCACAATGTCTTCTGAGCTATCCATTGAAACACATGTGACGTGGAACAACAACGGTAAATTCTCACGAAAGTCTTCATCATTTTCATAAGCGATTTCAGCCAGAAGAATCAAAGCTATGTCAGCACGAGAAAGCAAGTGTTGGTGCCCTTGTAATGCTGATTGGAGCTCATTGGCATTGATCCCATGAACTCCACTGCCCCCTTGATGCAAAAAATCATCAGTTGAGTTTGGGGTATCAAAGTAGTAGTCACCACTATCTCTAGAAACATGGCGGCTCCTCAGATTACCAGCGGAGCTTCGAACACCCATCAAAGGCCCCGACATGTTCATTAATGCTGGAAGTAGCTGGCCTGATCGACCTGCTGTTGGGTTTGGAATGCTAACCTCAGGAGCCAATGGGCTCAGTGGACCAGATACACTTCGGCCAGTAACTGCAGATGTCCGCCAGCTCAGGTTTCCACTGACATTTCTGATTGCACCATCGAGGGAACCACGAACAAGAAGGGGGGACATGTGAGGCTGGCTATCTACAACCGTTGCAACCTGAGAGGCCGTCGGCCCTTGAGAAAACTCCAGTACAACATTTGCAGAGACATCAACCTTCCCAGGCCTGACTGGTTCCTCATTGTCCTCGAGCATTCTCTGAGATAACTCACAGACCAAGTGGTCAATGGTCTGTTGTGGGCAAATCCGAGCCAGATATAGGCTAACACGTTTCGCAACAGAAAAATAGGTAGCAAATGCGCCAGTGATCTCTGCAGATGGATTGGCATCGCAGTCCTCGATCCCTCTGGTGATCAAGAAGTTCAAAACTGGGATGATATTGCGAGTATTGCTTGCAACAGTGCTCCAGAGTTTCTCAATCTCATCAGGAAACTGATCGCCATGTTTCCATGTCACATAATAAAGACTTTTCAGTAATCTCTCACTCCAGCCAGAATCCTTTAGTCTCACAAAATTGAGATTTTCTATCCAAGGGGCCATGCATGTAAGGACCTGATGCTGTGCAATAATGTCCACTGCGTCAAGCTGGCGCTGCATTATTTCCTCGCACAGATGCTCACTGAGCTCAGGATGATCCTTGGCAAGCTTTGAGGACAACTTATACTGGAATTGTTGGTAGGAATCAGGGAGGTTGCCAACAACAGAAGCCCGGTAATGCCCAACACCATCAGTATCATCTTCAGCCCATTCACGCAGAGAGAGTGTCTCCAACATCTGGAGGGCACTGTCACGGATCAGTTTTGTTTGATCAACCACCTTGTATAGGATCAAGCTCACAAGTCTCTGAATTTCACATTTTGGAATCTCTTGGCGCATGTAAACTTCAGCCAGAACACTGAAATAGCCATCTGCTATTAGAGGATCTGGAGAGTAGCACTGCAAATTATTGGTAAAACATCAGCAACGGCAAAATTTAAAGTTGCTGTCAGGAAGCAAGCATATAAACAGAATAATGCCCAAGTTGTTAAGAATAATGCCCAAACAATCATTTATTTTCGGATCAAAATGAGAAACTGCAACAGTAAGACAAATGTCTAAGAATGTTTTGTCCAAAAGAAAAACATTTCTTGAAGGAGATACCAAAGAATAAACCATGAGGCCAGATAAGGAAGGAAAAACTTTAACTGTAAACTAACATGAGCAGGATAAAGCAGTTAATAAAATCAACAATTAACTTATGCATTGATTTGAGAAGAAAACTTTAGCATGAACAATTCTTAGATCCAATGCACCTATTCCATGAAATATATTATTATGTGTGACATTGCAAATGTGTATTTGGTCAACCTGCTACGATATTCAGAAAGTAGACACGGCAAATATAAACTAATTTACCTGATCTATGCAAGCAGGGAACAAGTCCAAATTTGTTTGCAAGATATTCTTCAGTGCAGTTTTTGCTAACAGAACTCGAAAGTGGCTAGTTTTCTGTTTATCCCTGCCAATGAAACGTCCTCCATCAGTATGCTTTGAATAAGATGGTGTCCGTGGATCAACCGGTGAATGCCCAAAAGGTGCTCTTGCAGCTGGTTCCATGAATAAACTATTAATCCATGATATCACTCGACCAGACATCTTTCTTGCATTATCATCAAAACAAGGCCCATAAAGCAATGAAGCAATGGCATTCATGGAAGCCCAGTTAATAGCTTCCAACTGCTCAGCCATTTCCCTGTCAAATGCAAGTTTATCAAGAGATTCCCTTGACCTAGTATGTTGACTAGTTTTATACCGCTCAATTTCACGGCGATAGTCACTACTGCTTTCTTGTCCCCATGAACTACCAGAATCCTCGCTCCAGGTTAGGAGAAGATCAAAAAGCCTCTTACGTATTCTGTTGTCAAACCGCTCAGATTTCGCATCAATAAACTCTGGAGCTAGATATCTCAGAACAGATGCTAATGCATATCGCAGAGGCTGCAAGTCTTGAAAGCTATCGGCTAATGTCATGTTGATTTGGCGGTATGTTTCTTCAATGAACTTAAAAAAATGTAGACGCAGCACAGGCTTCCGACTAAGCATCCCAGGCCAAACCTTCTCTGCTATCATTCGGTGTATATTTGCAACATGAGTGCGCAGGTCCTCACGGCGGGACCTAGGATTCTGCTGAACCAAACACAAGTAGCCATCAGAAAGAGAGTATCTGAAGAACTGTGCCTATAGTCCTCATCTACATGATTCAAAGAAATCAGTATGGGATTTTTTTTTCTATTTATTCACAAATGGCAATGCGCCTTATCAAGCAATAACCATGGCGATGACAGAAATATGGTTATGCTATTCTACAAGTTACAATACAAGGCCAAGCTGATACTATCAGTCAGTAATATTCATGCTTTTCCATATTACAAACAGAAAAAAGTTCCTTTTTATGTCATGTTATAACTTCACGTAACCAGAAAAAGGTTAATTCCTCCTAAAGTGCACTTGCATCATTTATGAGCTAGCATGAGACAAGTCTTTAATATGGTCACATACTCACACTGTGATTTGTGAATTTTATTAATGTGTACAAGTTTAAACTTGAAGTAGAAAAGAACAAAGAGAAACAGATTAGTAGACACGTGATATACAACTCCCCCCGCCCCCACCCCCCTTGATACACCCCATTGGTTTCACAATCTCAAGCACTAGGAAAACATCAATCAAAAATTACTACATGCCTGTAGGTGCAATGCAAGTAGAGTGCAAATATTTGATTTTTCTCATTGAACAAACAATTTTTTTCAATGTAGGCCCTCCTCTACTCTAATTGAAGTACTTCATCCCCGACCCATCTACTCTATACATTATTCTAGAGTTTCTCTTTCATCTCCCCTATCCGTTTTTTATATATTTTAGACAATGTCTTAAACAACGACTAAACATGTACATGGAATTTAGGTTATGACAAAAATATGCGTAAAAACCGGTTCATATGGCTTTTTATGTATAGAGGACGTGGGTGCAGAGGAAGGAGATATAGACGAGAGGCTGTGAATATTCCTTTAGAGGAAATGGGTCCGGATAGCCTAAGGAGGTGATCGAGGAGTTCTGATTGTTGAGCAAAGGGCACAGGATCGATGTTGTTGCGAACAGGGGAGGAATTCATAGGTGTGAGTGCAGGCTTGTGGTGGTGTATGTGTGTGTGAGCGTTGTGTCCATACTGTATTTAGGGCAGCCCGGTGCATAAGCTCCCACTTGCGCAGGGTCCGGGGAGGGGTCAGACCCACTTGGGGTCTATTGTACGCAGTCTTTCCCTGCATTTATGTAAGAGGCTGTTTCCACGACTTTGAACCCGTGACCTCCTGGTCACAAGGCAGCAGCTTTACCACTGTGTCCATACTGTATTTCTCAACAAAAAAAAAGGTATGCAAGGTGAAGAGCAACAATCAATTTTTGCTGCAATATGGGCAGATTTATGAAACATATGATCTCCACTGAAACAAGAAAACCAAAAACACTTAGAATTCTCGTACCTAATTAATCCAGTAAATTTCATTAATATACTGGCTTTCAGAAGAAAGTTAAGCCACTATACCTTCCATTTAGGTTTTCCTTCTGTTTCCGATGACACCTCTTCAAGAAAAGATGCCAGCTCACCAAACATGGTTTCACACACTTCTAAATGTGAGTGACCAAGGGCAGATGTAGCAGCAAGCTGCAGTCACAGAAATAATACAAAAAACAGTTTCAGAGCATGAATAATCACTAATCGACCAATTGTACAATAGGCAGAGAGTGCATATTTAATGGGGTTCACTACACAGCAAACCAAATATTGTGGCAGCCAAATAAGAATGGGGAAGGGAAGGACAGGAAACAACAAACTGCAGTAATACGAGATTGCAATGCAATATACAAGGCAAGATAAACACGTGCAAAATTAATCGTTGCAGTAACTTACTGCATATGCTTCTGAACCATGGCGCAACGATGGAAAAATCATATGGAAGACTTCTCTTGCTGTTTTGAGGGAAAACTCCTCCCTATTATCAAGTGGACAAGAGCATGCAAAAATCGCATATATCAACCATTGATCAAGTTTCGTTTCAGCATCTTGTGATTGCTGAGCCTTTCCACCAAGTTCGGCAGGGGTAATCTGTTCCAGTCTCCTAATAACCTCTGATCTGTAAAGTTTTACAGTAAAGTTAATGATACAATTATAACTCATCACATGATCAAATTATAATACGGATGCGGAGAATAGTGTTCCTATGGAGTGGGAAAGCCCGAAAGGTGCATTAAATTCAAATTTTGGAGTAAACTGCACAGTTATCAAAAGATACAAACTCGTATGACTGCAATCGACGCCGGGCGTACTTATGTCCCCACATAACACACAAGGTCGGAATATGAGCATGACTTGGTGTCGTGGTAGGTGTACATGTACTAACGGAGAGTTAGCGACTTAGCGCAGGATTAGGGAAATTAGTTACAATAAATATTCGGTTCAGTTTAGTGTCCTAGTCTATCAGGAGTCTTGGTTAGAGGGGCAATTAGCCTATATGTGTAAGAGGCATTGTAATCAAAGGAATTAATCTATGATCAAATAAAATCCCTCCTACTATCTCTTGTGAATCATGAAAGCAGCCAGGGGCCCAGGGCTAAGACCCAGACCCTATTCCTGCGTACCTGCTGGGGCTAGCACTGACATAGCTCATGCCAAAGTTGTAACTATAAGTTTTTGGATTGAAATTTTTAATATTCCAGATTGCAGAAAACGGCAACAACCTAACTGAACTCCAGAACATAAGGTCAAATTATACATTGGAAGAAAATAAATAAGAACAAGTAGCATTTATCATATTGGATTGTGCATGCAAAAAAGCCAGAAAAAAGACCATAGTTCTTGCCTTGCATCCTGCACAGAGCTCGGGCAAAGTTCAGCTGCATATTTCACAATTTCACTGAGGTAGCGGGCCCATCTGCTTTTATCTACACTCTCCAAAATGGATTGAAGAGTCACATCCAAAGGGATAGGGTCCATTTCACGTCTTAGATCATAAGGTCGTCCCGGATCCCAATAACAGCTTTGAACAATGTCTTCCTGTGAATTAATAAAGGAAGCCTTACTTTGCAATAGTCCTTGTGTAAACAAAGAATGAAGAACAAAGAAAAACAGTTCAACAACACTTTACAATAAAATCCAAAGCTCACAGGAACATAGTAACTCCACAGGAGTTTTGGAGGCAACAAAAAATTACTGCCGTTGATGTTTCCCTTCTTAAGAACTTCCAACACTCCAAACAAATCACCTAGCCATTTGATGAAACTAAAATCCAAAAAATGCAAATAGGATGTTTTTATAAGAAAAGAAACTCACCCCATTTTCCTCTATGATGTCAATAATAAATATTGGCTCTGGTTCAAGTTTCAGTTTATTGTCACCCAATTCATTTGCCGAGTAATCCCTGAGGTCATTTTTCAACGCTCGAACACATCGCAGTAACTCCAGGGCAGTGAGCCTTATCTGAACATCAGAAGAACTGAGAAATACAAGGCCAACTGCATCCATTTCCGAGGCACGAAATTCAGATACATCCCTGGACCTATGGAAAGGAGACCTCTGTAGTGCATCACCTCCTATACTAGAACGCCGCGCATTTTGCATGTCTTTTGCCAAAACTTCCTCAGATAGGCATACTCTCCACAGCCGCATCAGCTCCACCAAGCGTCCAAGTGATGTTTGAATCAAAAGAGGAAATTCGTCAGGAAGTTTTAGGATAAAGTTGGCCATTCCTTTCAACACAGCAAACCTACGGTTAGGTAGGCATCGTACGATCCTGTTCAGCACTTGCACTGCTTCTTCACGAACACCAGGGTCAATACTTATGCCATGCTGAGGAATAATCTCAGTCATTTTATCATTACGGCCCACCTCTTCTATCAAGTACGGGATACATTTAAGCACAGACCTGAAGAGTGATCCCTGAGATTTATCCTTTGTTACATTATCTGAAAACGTTGATATCAGAAACCATACAGTAAACAGGAATATTACAAACAAGTAGTACAGATTGCTCCTGTTTTTTTACAGTTAAGGGTGATGTCCAAATAGACATAATGACAGCACTTGCTGAATAATTCGAAATTTTGCTACACATAATGAGATGAAGCAGCATACCTAT
This sequence comes from Paspalum vaginatum, assembly GCA_030272315.1. Lineage (NCBI taxonomy): Eukaryota > Viridiplantae > Streptophyta > Magnoliopsida > Poales > Poaceae > Paspalum > Paspalum vaginatum. The sequence continues at coordinate 212,978 of CM059015.1, forward strand.
GGTAGCCTTTGATGATGTGAGAAGTGCTAGGCTATATGCCTTGTTGCAAGACCGTAATATTGATTCAATTGCTGACTTCACCTTTGGGATATAGTGGCCAATACCTAAAACTGAAATTAAAGAGTAAAAATGCACTTACCATATTTTCATTCTTCAGACAACACTTGGTTAAACAAAAAACAACAACAACAAAGCCTTGGCAAATATTCCTAGTGCCAGGTTACCTTGGAAAACATCCAAACCAGTGTGTTGGTCTGATGGAGAAATAACGATATCGAGCAAAGCCCTAAGGCCAACAACCTTTGCTTCACTTAAACTATCTGGTTTCAATAATTCCAGTATCATATGATTCATTGCAAAATCCAGGTTGCTCTGAGCTAAGGTCACACAGAACTCAACAAGTTTATCATGCTGTGCATCTTGATTCAGCAAGCCTTTCTTCAGAATAGTGAGTAATTGAGAGGTAACACTATCTAAATAGTCCCACACATGATTCCGTGGTTGGTAATCCGCGTAGACATTCAAATAGAATTTTACCAGTCGATGCAGGCAATCCAATGCCATTGATCGATGGTTCTTGTCCTGCATAATGATTAACAAAACAGAATTATTATGAAAGCATCACAGAGAAAGAAAATTAAGTTTCAGATATCAGAAAAATTGAAAATGTTATTCACTGATGAAATATTCTGATATTATCACATGAAATTTCTGCACTCGTGATCAGATCACATGTGTACAGAAAATCACCTTGAGATACTTGTACAGGATCTCCATGTGCTGGGAAAAATTATAATTGAACGAATTGGCATCACCAAGACAAAGTAGAAGGGTAACCAGTGGAAAACCGACCTGGAATAGAGATTCAGCATTGTATATTAACAGTATTATAATAAAATAATGATAGAAAAAGGAGAGGAGCTTGTTGTTTTGTTCACCCATAAATTACTAAAGCTTGTTAACATGCTAAGTTTTTCAAATAATTCGCACAATATTTCATCAGTGTGACATTGAAATCCTTGTGCTCTCCAATTAAGCAGCAATAAGTTCGACGTGAGCTGTGGTCCTAATGTAAGCTGGAAAATCATTACATACCATAGCAGCTTTAAAATTTCCCAGCAAATACTTGACAAGGTTACCCTCAAGTATGAAGCATGATAGGCATATTGAGTCTCTCGATGTGAAATAAAAATTTTCATAAAGTGCTTAGGATCACACATGGAATTTGATCGTTTATCCAATTCAGAAGAAGACAAACAATACGCAAGGAGTTGAAATTTGTGGAAAGTAGGGGCATAAAGAGTCATCCACAATCTGTCCTTTTGGATTACTTGAACCTTGTGCAAAATATTAGGAAAAGGGCCTACTTTAAGCAAACAAGCCTAATAAAGGACCGTTTTCAGAGCTTTCCGAAGAGTATAAGCAAAGTTAACAACTTAACACATGCCATTGGAGATGCAAATATCAAGCATATAACTAAAATTCATCTTATCAACTTACAGCAACATGTTTGCTCTGCTTTTCCATCCAATACATGAGCTGGACTCTTATTCTCGTGACAGCATCATACCAAAGTGACAATGCAGCTTCCACACCAAGTGGAGGCCAATGGTTTTTTCCACCCTCCGCAAGTGGGGCAAGTATACTTGAGAGCATGTTGCACAAGGCATGTTGAAATTCACTCTTTCTTTTGTTGGGAGGACGATTTAGAGGATTTGCTTTTGCAATGAAGGATACAGAAGCATTCAGCCCACCCTCTGTCTCCACCTGAAAGAAGTAAATGACCTACATAAATCAACATGTTGTATATACCTCTCAAAAAAAAAAACTTATACCGAGCCATAACAAGTGCACAATTCAAGGCATTCCATGTTGCCATTTTATCCAGTAAACATAAATTCATATATGAGGAAGTGAACAGGTAACCAATATTCTTGGTGTTTCCAGTTAATCAAATAACTACATAAATTAAGACTGCACACTTTCTAGATCAAGTGTACATAAACAGAAGCATAGGTAATTCAGTGTCAAGTGAACCACGACATTAACTATTGAATCAGTTCTTTGGGATTATCATTTGCATGAATCTTCTAACAGATTGTTCCGTGGGAGACTGAAGAATGAGCTTGGACTTGGAGCACGGTAGCACAATACCAAGAAGAATTTTAACAAATTCTATGTGCAGAGGAATAGCAAGAAAAATACAGACATGCGCTTTGATCCTTACCAAGTCCCTATCAACAAACATATATATTGAATTTATAAAGCATTGGAGTAGTTTTTGCATTTCATACCCCCAATTTAAGGTAGCGCATCCCGTTAATTATGCTGAGTGTCTCGCTTCTAGAAGCAGGTGAATCACTACGTCGAGTATTAAGCTCTATGAAAAACCTTTCTGTCACCGAACTGAACCTGTATGAATAAAACATCATAGGTCTCAGAAGATTATACACGGTGCAACAGATTTCATGCGATATTTTTATTCATATAGACATTTCCCTTCCGTCTCCCCTATCCATGGAAGTCAAGAATGCAAGAAGCATACCTTATGCGTGATAAAGCTCCTAAAAATTGTGCAACGAGATCTAAGAGTAGACTTCGCAAATCAACCAATGACGGATAATCTATTTGGCTGACGACCCTGCAGAAAATATAGAAGCCAGGGGGGTAAATCAGACATTTGAAAAAAAAAGACAGCAAACGTTCAATCGGCATTTGTTTTGTTTCGTTTTGTTTTGATGAAATGCCAGGCACATACACAAATGCACAAATACAAACTGTCGCATTAGATGAGTGCTGCCTTTACCATACAAGAAACATATTAGGAAACGCAGTAAAACTTACTTGTCTGCATTAATAAGCCAATCGAATACAAAACTTTCTAGGCCAAACCAGAGTTTCTCTAGACAAATTAAAAAGTGCAAGACGTCAGCAAGCTGCTTCAAAAAATAACTCTGCAAAGAAGCCAAAAAAAGAAGGAAAAACTAACAACCTGGTATTCCCTCTTGCGGACAATACTCAGCAAACCGAATGCAGGCTGAACAGAATATGCATTCAACAGCAAGCTGAACCAGGACAAAAGAGAAGTATTAAATTTGGTAACAAGAGGATGCAAATGCTATGCTAAATGAGTAATTCCAGTAACTACTTGCAGCCATGATATAATTTACAGAATTTGGGTCTTGTGATGTTTATTAATACACAAATGACAGCAGGAAATAAAGTGATCCTTATTACTGAAGCACATGGTCAATAGATAGCAAACCTTCTTTTGATATGTTGACGCATCATTAGCACCTTTTGGTGATTCACTGCCAATCAGTTATGAATAGCATCTCAGTAAAAAGTACAGGGCTGCAAAGAGCTTTTAGGGTTGGCATAACAGTTTATAGAAAAGCCTGAGTAACAAAGCTCAATGCCAAATAGCTTGAACCTAATATTATAAGGTTGGGTTTTTAAGATAGTTCAATCAGCGTACCATTCTCTCCACCGAAGAAGAGCTTCCAGAAGAGGTAAAGGCGTGTGTCTAGCAACCATGGCAAGAGAATCCAATACTTGCTCATAGCTTGGATCAGATGGCCGAAGGTATTGCCCGTCCTGTTATTTTCAAAGTTAAAATTGGATATATGTGTGTTTTACTTACAGAATCGTACCTGATACCAGGCCAATTATAGTTTGTCATCAGGCTCATTACATGCCTAGATGAAAAAAAGATACAGGAGATACCCAATTAAACATGTATCTCTAGATTAAGGTTGTACCCATCTTGCAATCTTGATCCCAACGAGGGACAATTTATCTACTAAAGAAATCAAACATCAAATTAAACTGAGTCTCAACAACAGCAAAACATTTTAGTCCCAAGCAAGTTGCAGTAGACTAGAGATGAATCACAACATGACCCACCAAAAGGAAGGGAAAAAGGAAAAAAAATATGAGAATCTATGACCGAATAAACTTAAAATACATTTTTTTTTTAAATCAAGACCTTTAATTGAAGACCAGTGGATAACAATACTACTATTAGACAAAAAGAATTGATACATTTTATGGATACTTCCAACAGAACCAACAAATAAGAATTCCTCTCCATTTTTATTGTGGATACCAGCGTATAATAGCTCACGGTAAAGAAAAAGAAATCACAGTATGTCGTGGCAAGGTTCCCCGTGATGTCTTCGGGAAGAGTTTAGGAGACATGACAGGATGGTTAGGTGAGGAGGTTAGGGCAGATGATGAGGAACAGTAAGAGGTGGATCGGAGATGCGCTTTGTGAGCAACTATTGCCTTCTGCTGTGAGGAGCAAGGGGGGCAGCACATTGATTCAGAGTGGCTAGGTCAGTCACGTCAGTGAGCAGATGGCAGGTCTCTCGCCAAACCCAAGCAAGCATAGCCAACAAAAATAGTTTGAGAGGACAAGTATCTCAGTTGAGTGGTCCCTCTTCATAGCTGCGTGTTGGGTCAATGTTGCGACAGGCCAAATAACGGAAATCTTCAGATTGTTACGGAAGTTGGAAGAGAATCGCAGCGCGTTATTAGTGTTCTCTGTCATCATCATCTGTAAATACTGTTTGCAGAGCATGAACGACGCCAAGCAGCGAATTTGGCATTTTCCAAGCGTACACATCCAGCGGGAGCGATGGATCTATTGTAGTGTAGCAGACGGCATGCATGGGGTTGTCATTCAGGATCACCACGCCTGACAACACTGAACTCCAGGACACGGGCTGGTAAAAGGGAGTAGCAAGGAATCGGCGGGAATTAGGGATGCAAGCGGGCCTACTCGCGGACATTGCCGCAATGTACCCGTGCCGCTTGCATCCCTAGCGGGAAGCCTTGCCACGAGAGTCAGTAGCCGTGACTATGGCCATGGCTGAAGATTGAAAATTCGGCATCTGGACATGCAAATAGACTTGAAACCTAGAAATCTGGACCAGGCGCTAAAATAAATAACGGGGTTGTGTAACAACAAGGGTAGCCGGGTAGGGCAGTGAGGCGATCTCAAATCCAACCGACGACCGTAATGTTATGGCACCCATAATTCCCAGGTGAGGAGAGGACGTAAGGTGGGAAATGAAATCGTGTGGAGCCATCCATAATGGAAGAGGGGGGGAAGAAGGAGGCTGACCTGTGCCTGCGCGGTCTCGATGCGGCGGCGGGCGAGCGGCAGGAAGCGGGCGAGGAGGGAGTCGACGATCTGCTTAGCCGCGCCGCCGGCGCCCTGGTCGGGCGGCGAGGCCGCGGCGCTGGGAGGCGTTGGGGGCAGCGGAGGGGGATAGGAGACCCCCGCAGCGGCCGCCGCCGCGGCGGCGGAGAGATGGTGGGAGGAGCGCGGGGTCGCCAGCTTGAGATTGCGGGGAAGGCAGCCACAGCCAGGCGGAGGTGGCGCCCGGTCTGCCCTGCCCTCTCTGAGGAGGAGGAGGAGGAGAGTGGAGGCGGAGGTGCCGTGGAGCTCGGCTGGCAAGGTCAGACCGTCACACTCGACTCTCCCGTCTCACTCGAATTCACTGGGTTTCCATGCTTTCTTTCTTTTTTTTAACACTATTTAAGTTCTTTTCGCAGGTGATTTTATTTTGTGACGTGGCAGTACGGCCCATATATCATGATTCACCTTTTACAAACATGTGCCAACTAGCTCGTGTGGCAGTTTCTTTCTCCCTTCGGCTCTTCGCTGTACTATCTCCCTTCTCTGTATTTTGCTCTCAGACCACTGTCTCCTCCAGGGGCGAAGCTAGAACTCAGCCCACCCTGGTGCACCTCTTTCACCTACACATTCTTATATGCTCAAACAAAATTTTAACCAATGGATTTATCTGCCAAATGGTCATAGGGCCTATGAAAAAATTTCAGGCACATGTAACCGATTTATTTTAATGATTCCAGTGGTTGTTGCTCTCTGATGCTACCAGACCACTATCTCCTCTCCAACCATCGACAAGTTACCCATAGCAGAGCGGTTATGGTATTGATGTCTTACCACGAGCTTTCTCATCGACCGGTTGTTATACTAGCGATCAAGCATCCCATCCGCCATCATATTCTCCATTTCTTTTTGCTTCTCTAGCTGCTCTTTAGCCTTGCAACGGTTGCTCGGTTCTTTAGGCCAGGGCGACTGCACAGCCACCGTTATCTCTTTTTTTTCCCTAGTTTATGATGGTGTCGCCTCATTTCCTAGTTGCCATGCTACCCAATCCCATGGTGGTCACCACCCCTGCACTACTCCACCAAAGTCTAGATGTTTGCTTCCTCCCGGATACGCAAAGTCTTCATGGAATAAAAGAGGTGGCAATGTCGATGTAGAGAAAGAATAGAGAAGGAGAAAGCATTGGAGGGGATGGAAAGAGGAGATGGTGAAAGGGTTAGCGCATGAGGCGCTAAAGAGGGTGAAGAGCCAACAGTTGACCGCGTGAGAAGACCTCAAAGTCAGATTTCCCATGTCAACGGGATGGAAGAGGCACCGCTAGTGGGGAGAGAAGAAAATGTGTCATCACTTGTGAGGGGGGGGGGAGGAGCCATTGACATCGTTGAGGGGATGAGCGAGAGTATGAGGGGAATAGAAAGAGGGTGGAAGAGGAGGAAGAACGAGAAAATAGGAGCCTCACGGCTATATGTTCACTAATATGGACTTCATGTGTTGGGCCTATTGCGATCGCTTTGAAATGGTAAAGGGGCAATCTTTATTGGTTTTAAAAGTTAAAGTACTTGTGATTTATGGCCTACGACATCAATTGTGCTTTTTACTAGACACTTCGCACCTTTCACATACACGCACTATGTCATCAGTTATTCCTCTTCACATCCATCACAAAGCGAAAGTGGATCTGGACTCCATGTGTGGGTTTTATAATAGAATTAAAGGCATGACAATTATGGGACGTACATCTGCGCAAACAATTACTGTTTACTAAAATACGAATACTATTACTATGTGTTATTTTACATGTACCCATAATCGTGGCGACATGGTATATTCTTTGCTATTTTCTTGATTAAAACATAGCGCGATGGATTGAAAACAAGTCATGACATTTATAATGGAAATAAACCGGCTAACATTGAATGCATAACATGATAGTACAATTACACGATACGGCAATATGATTTGATAAATACATAATATTGTTACACCATGCGGTTCTACTTTTAGTGAAAGAGTCTAAGTGCCGTCTACGAGAAGTGAATACATATTCCCAGCAACTTATAATAAAAAGATTTGCGGAAGAGTTATAAAGTTGTTGCTTGCTTGGCCTTTGAAACATGTGATCAACATCAAGGAACCGTAAACTTGTAGGGCCTAAAAGGCCTACAGCTAGAGCTACTCTACCTGCAAGTTATGGAAAAGAACAAGCTTGAGATGTTACTCCATCAAATTACAAAATACTATTTAAGATGTGAAAGGACACCAGGCAGCTAACAAACCATTAGTGCAGGGAGACTAAATTTTTTGAACCTTTTTTACGTCAAAAATTCCAAAAAAGGAAGGAAAAAAAAAACTTAGGCTATCGTCAGTAGCATGCAAAAGAGTCGACAAAACAACACAAGAATAGCCTTACGGGGACTCAGAGAGATAGGGAGGCCCAAAGCCCAGTCAAATTGGGCTGGGCCAATGAAGCGGGAAACGAAGGCCTTCGCATCCACCTAGCGGGCACGCAGCAGGCTTTGGCGAGGCCCGAGGAGGGTTGACTGACACACAGCCAGGCAGCCACACACGACACGAAGTTGTAATCCAAATGCTTTATCAGCCTCATTTTAGTTGTTTGGACTCCAAAAACAGGCCCTAAACCCAGTCGTTTCCTCCTCCTCCTCCTCCTCCTATTCATTCAAAGTGAGTAAAACCAACCAAACCCGCCCGTGAGCAGTGCACGCAGATCGGAGCGGAGCAGTTATAATGAAATGAATGAAAGGGTGGGAGTGGGATGGGATTGGGAAGCCGCCCGCCTACCATTCCTCCATCCTTCGCCGGCCTGGATGCAGTCCAGTCCAGCCCGCCGGACCACCATGCCTTGTTGCTGCTGCCCATGGCCATGGCCATGCTTCTTCCTCCTCCTCCTCGCCTCCGCCTCCGCCTCCGCCTCCGCCTCCGACGCCGAGGCCCTGCTCACCCTCAAGTCCTCCCTCGACCGCTCCGACCGCCTCCCGTGGCGCCCCGACACCGCCCCCGCGTTCTGCTCCTCCTGGCCCGGCGTGCGCCAGTGCGACGACCGCGCCGCCGCCCGCGTCACCAAGCTCGTCCTCGAGGGCCTCAACCTCACGGGCTCCCTCACCGCCGCGCTCCTCGCCCCGCTCGCCGAGCTCCGCGTCCTCAGCCTCAAGTCCAACGCCCTCACCGGTCCCATCCCCCACGACCTCCCGCGCGCGCTCCCCAACCTCAAGCTGCTCTACCTCGCCGACAACCGCCTCCAGGGCCGCGTCCCCGCCACCCTCGCCCTGCTCCACCGCGCCACCGTCATCGTCCTCTCCGGCAACCGACTCACGGGCCAGATCCCGCCCTCCCTCGCCGCCCTGCCCCGCCTCACCTCGCTGCTCCTCGACCGCAACATGCTCGAAGGCGCCGTCCCGCCGCTGGCGCAGCCCACGCTCAGGGCGCTCAACGTCTCCGCCAACCGCCTCCGGGGCGAGATCCCGCCCGTGCTCGCCGCCAGGTTCAACGCCACCTCGTTCCTGCCCAATGCGGGCCTCTGCGGCGCTCCGCTCCGCGTCCCGTGCGCGGGGCCCGCGCCGCTCACCGCGGCCACGGCGGCGTTCGCGCCGCTGCCTCCGCCGCAGACGGCCAGGAGCCGCTCCCGCGGCAAGCGCGCCGCCGTAGTGGCCGGCGCCACGGTGGCGGGGGTGCTGCTGCTCGGCATCCTGGTGGCGGCGGCGCTGATGGCGGCGCGGCGCGGGAGGAACAAGCGCGTGGCCGGCGACGTGGTGGACAAGGGCGGCGCCGGGGCGGTGGCGGACGAGCAGCAGCAGACACAGATGCAGTTGCAACACCATGGGAATGCGAATGGCAGCGCCGCAGCCGCGCCGTCCTCTACAACGACACCCGCGCCGGGCCGGGAGTTCTCGTGGGAGCGCGAGGGCATCGGCAAGCTTGTGTTCTGCGTCGGCGTGCCGGAGATGTACAGCCTTGAGGAGCTGCTGCGCGCGTCGGCCGAGACGCTGGGGCGCGGCGAGGTGGGCAGCACCTACAAGGCGGTCATGGAGACGGGCTTCATCGTCACGGTGAAGCGGATGCGCGACCCGTCGGCGGCCGGGGTGGGCGCCGCCCACTTCGGGCGCCGCGCCGAGGAGCTGGGCCGGGTGCGGCACCCCAACGCGGTGGCGCTGCGGGCATACTTCCAGGCAAAGGAGGAGCGGCTGCTGGTGTACGACTACTACCCAAACGGAAGCCTCTTCTCCCTCGTGCACGGTGAGTCAAGTCAGTTATTGTTTGTTGTCTGTGCCCGTGCTGCATCTTCTTGTTTAGACAACCGTCTTAAATAAATTTGATGAAGATAATTTGATTATGCTGCATCATGTTTACACAATGTTTAGACACCAGTGCAAACATGACGCTTGCCATTCATAGATGCTCCTTCTGGCAGGAACAATTCCTTCCAAACCCCATACTACTAGTCATTGCTCGCAGGCAGACAGCCCCAGGAAAATGGAACTCACTTGGATCTATCTAACCATCCAAGCACGCATTTATGCATAGTGGACAAACCCTGTCGCTGCCATGATGGAAAAATCACGAACAAGATACGGGCTGACCCAGCCACGGATTTCTTGTCATCACTTCTCCTCTCACCATGGATGGACCTTCACCAAGGAGGTAGGAGGAGGAGGAGTCCACATCTCCTCCCCACCATGGATTGATTGGAGCACGGGGAGAGGAGTTAAAAAAAGGCAGCCATGGGCAGCTACCTCCCATGGATCTGCCGTGCAATGCAGTGCAGTTACCCCAAAAGGACCCTTGCCTTTAGTGTTGCTGCTTGGCTTTGGCAGTCTGGACATGCATGCAAGCCTCATGCTTCACCTTAAAGCTAGGTTAGGACAACAGTCACAACACCTTCCTACTCCTCTCCTCACGTATAAAGGACATACATGGTCACCCTCATTTTTTTCCTTTTTGATAAATTAGATAATGATTGCTATTTCAGATAGAAACATACTAGTATGACACAATCTTGTCGCAGCACCTTATGCTGTCAATCAATCTATACAGCATTTTAGCCTTTGATGGTAAATGCTGCAAATCTTGACTTAGGGCAAGTATAAATGGAATTATATTCAGGGCCGTGTTATGCTAGGTCGTTCTGCTCTACCCCATGCTTTAATACCCAGAACGAATTGGCATCTACTAGTCGTAGGACAGTACCGAGCACAAGGATTGAACTTGAAGGAAAGCAGCCAGGCATGCATGTGGCTGCCTAGTTACTCCTTCATTCATGCAAGTGAAGTCCCACATGACATGAATTGGTTACTGGTGCGGCATTGAAATTCATCGATCGGTATGGTATGGCTAGTACTGGATTCCCAGATCGCACAACAGCTCAACTGTCAGTGCTCTGGGTTCAAATAGTGACCATGTGCGTCTAGGAATGCTGGAATCAAGTCTCTCTCTTTTTTCTTTCTAGCTACATTGTTCATCGGTACATTTAATTCTGTATCTCAAGTTCTGCTGCAAGATATTCCCAAATGAGTGGAACCTCTTGAAATCCGCGAGCCCCTTCCCAAAATTGGAGAAGTTCAGGAATCCTAAACCACAGCAAAATTGGAGTTAGAAACCATGCAATTTTTAGCGAGGATGCATTTTGAATGAGTTGTGAAATGAAAAAGGGGAAAAAGTAAATATAGTGTTCTCATACAATGCTAATAGAGCAAGGAAAGCCTTGGCTAATTGCATTTTTTACTAGTAGTCTAGTACTAGGAAATCCACGCGGTTGTTGTGTAGGACTTCCTCATGAGCCACAGAGGATCCACCACCCCCACTGTTTTAGTACTCCTCAAGATGATCTATAAACTAAACTTCTTGTGAAAAAAGGGGCATAAAAAGAATGCTAACAGGGAGGTCTCCTCTGACTGACTGATTAACAAACAAACAAACAGAGAGTCAGAGCCCACAGTGCATGAACATGGGTGGTTCTGGTTCATGTGACACGTGAGTGATGAGTCAATGAGATAGATACTCACTAGTCACTACACATGTGAGCTTCTGGTGCATTTCCTTGAATTTTTTTTAGATGATGGAAAAAAATCCAGCCTCGGCACTATTATTGTTAGCTCCCATGCCCAGTTTCCATTGGCTATCTTTCTTAGTGGACATATATAACTATGTGATATAATTAATTGTTCAGCACCTTGTATGGGAGCTTTCAGCACTTCTTCAGCAACAGTAGCGAAATTCTTGATCAGCGATGTACATTTCGCTAAAACAACTCTCTGAAGGAGATATGGCGTCCGCTCTCCATTTCCATGCACACCATATATGTGAGTCCTCCACAAATGTGCAGTCTGTCTATCACGGCCAACTCCCAAAGAAAAGATGTTTAGTTAAGAGGCAGTCGGTCAAAGTGAAGGCTGTGCTCCCTCGGTCTGTGTCTCAATTGACAGAGCATTGTGGTGGGTGGATCTGAGACAACAGTCCCTGTGGCCACTATGGCATTGCACGTACTGCTTGCTGTTTCAGCCCCCATCACAAGGGACAAGAGCATACATACATAGCTGCCCCGGGGCCAGAGGTGCGTAATTCGCATCTAGCACACAGGTAGGCAGATGAATAGACGACGCGTGCTGCTTGCCTGTGATCTATCGTTGACAGCATCATCAAAGACACCTGCGTACATGCATGGTGGTCCAGCCGTCCATGCATGCCCCCCTCCCTGAGTCCCCTGTTCCTGCGCCGAGTAACTGACTGTGGCAACTGCATTTCCTGCCTGCCTTGAGACCACCAGAAGAGGCGACCAATCAGATAGTGCTTTCATCCATCTGTTGTTAATTGCCTCACATAATTAATCATCATATACAGTATTATCACCATCTGCGCCTGTTTGTTGCTCTTGGTTAAATTCAATTCAAGACTTGTGTGCTGCTGCAGGGTCGCGGCCGCCCAGTAAGGGCAAGCCGCTGCACTGGACGTCGTGCCTGAAGATCGCGGAGGACGTGGCGGCAGGTCTGGTGCACCTCCACCAGTCGGGCATCGTCCACGGCAACCTCAAGCCCTCCAACGTCCTCCTGGGCCCCGACTTCGAGTCGTGCCTCACCGACTACGGGCTGGTGCCGACGCTGCTGCCCTCCAACGCGGAGCTCCATGCCTCGCCGTCCTCGAGCTCCCTGCTGTACCGTGCCCCTGAGGTGCGCGGTGCCCACGCCAGCGACGCGTCCTTTGCGCCCGCCTCCGACGTATACAGCTTCGGGGTGCTCCTGCTGGAGCTCCTCACGGGGCGGACGCCGTTCCAGGACCTCATGGAGCTGCACGGCGACGACATCCCCAGCTGGGTCCGAGCCGTGCGCGAGGAGGAGAGGGAGACGGAGTCCGGAGGGGAGTCGGTGTCCGCCAGTGGCGCGGAGGAGAAGCTGACGGCGCTGGTGGGAATCGCGGCGGCGTGCGTGGTCGCGGACCCGGCCAGGCGGCCCACCACGGCGGAGGTGCTCCGGATGGTGAGAGAGGCGAGGGCCGAGGCCATGTCCTCGTCCAACAGCAGCGACCGGTCACCTGCGCGGTGGTCGGACGCAATGCTGGGCGTGCCCCCGCGGGATCACGCGACAGAGAGCTTCACGGACAGGGACTGAGACTGACTGACGATCTCAGTCAGGCAGGCTAGACAGCTCGATCTAGTATAGAAGACTAGAAGAAGGCATATAGGCCGGCCATAGGAGAATGATCGAATGATGGTTCGTTTTCGTCGGTGTAAGCTGGATTGGATTGGGTTTTCCTCCACCCTGAATTGTGCGTTTTCTTTCTTTCCACGAGAGATTGATGAGATGAGATCATGCATAAACTAAAACGAAAAAAAAAAGAGAGAGAGAGGGAAGATTGCTCAAGCTGCTGACAGTGTTCACCTTCCACTCCTCCATGTGTTAGTAGTATATATATAAGAGCATACAGCGTATAATCAAAATAACTAGTATCATTTGCCATTGTATCTGTATATGGATCAGTATGGACAGTCTCCCCCTAATTTGGAGGACTACTGAAGCTAGCTCCCTGTTCGATTATTAGAAAGTAGGCAGTGGTAAAGATTGGCGTGGTTGATCCTTGGATCGAACCGGTATCGATCCATTTATCCATATCCGCGTGCCTCGGCCGTGCGCTGCCCGGGCACGTCCGCCGCGCGGCCTGGGCGCCGAGCCGATGTGGTAGCGGCGAGTGACAGACCGACGGGGACAGAGAAGAAGCTGCAACTACTGGCCGGTGTGGTGGCGTGGTGCTAGTGGAGCTGCCGGGGAGGAAGCCCGGTCGCCACCGCCTAGTCTACGACTCTAGATCTGCTGCTGACGTACACAGGCAGAGAGAAGCATCAGTGATTGCAGTCGCCAAGAGACAAACTGGCAACCCTGACTTTTGCTTTGCATTGCGCGCATCTATCAGACGTGCTGGCCACCCTTCTCTTCTCTCTGCTGTGTCCTGGCCGGTGAGCTTAACTATTATTATACTGTTAGAAAGGGCTTATATATAAGTATTAAAGCTGCAAGAAATAGCAGGTTATGAAGAGAATATAATTAATAGTATGATTAAGTTTGGGTTGAAATGGAGGATGGGATTGGCGTGGACTTTTTAATCGTCGTTGCCGCGCAGCATTCAAGCAGCAAGGAAGCAGCTAGCACGTAGTAGTACGACGAGAGAGAGAGAGAGGCGACCACGGCCCTTCCTTGAGGACGGAGCGGCTCTTTGAGGTACTCCATCCTCAAGTCCTGATCGAGATCGACGACCACAACCACATGATGAGTGGCGACGACGTCGCAGCCGCAGGCACGCCCCGCCTGGCGCGCTCCTCCTCGGGCGTCTGGTGGAAGCTGCAGGCGGGAGGAGGCGACTCGTCGGAGGCGGAGCGGCGGCTGCGCTGCATCGCCGACGAGGAGGCCGCCGTCAGGGCCCGCATGGAGAGGAGGCGCGACGAGGTCGCCCCCGCCGTCCGACGCAGGATCGCCGTCACGTCCGTCGTCCTTGAGGCGGTGGCGTTGGTGTACGGGCTGTGGAGGGTCCGCAGCAGGCGGAGTAGTAGTCGGAGGGCGGCGGCGCTGCCGCTGATGATCAAGCAGCTGCTGGCTGTACCCGCCGTGGCCGCCATCGCGCTCGCAGCGTTTGCCCGCTTCCAAAAAATGGGTAAAGCATCTGCCTCCTTTTTCAATTCTCTCTCATTGATCCCAAGAAATGCATGTGCATCGATCTGCTTACTGTACTCTACTCCTCCTCCGATCCTATATATGTTCTGATGTGAATGAGAAATGGAATATATGCACGCACGCAGTGGATCGCAGGGACCAGCAGCAGCTGGATCGCCTCCGAGCAGAAAGGAAGGCCAAGATCGGCAGCTTCAGGGGAAGCCACCACAGCCTGCACAAGCTCATCCAGGTAACAACATATTATTATATATGCTGCCTGCCTGCTTGTTGCACACAGGATCGGATGATCGACGACGATACGATGATGCATGCATGCAGAAGTATGATGCTGCCGACGACGACGACAGCAACAATGACGATGCCGCCGCCGCCGCCGGTAGCAAAAAGCTCAAGAGGACGCACTCGCGGTTGAGCTTTCTTCCATGTCGGAGACGAATGATGAATGGATGGAGATCTAAGACTGAGATCGACAACCGGTTGTGCGTACGTGTATCATCGATCGATCAGGATTGTTGCATCGGTGGGTGGACTGCCAGACTGGACTACTGGATGTAATGTAAACACGCGCGCGCGCGCGCGCTTGCCATATACGTATTCACGACTCGAATTGTACTCGTCTATTTAATTAATTACAGTATTAATTTGGGACCGACCACGACAGACAGTACGTACGGCGGATTCACAATTAATACATGTCTATTTTCTCTCCCTATCGTCCGGCCGATATATGATGATGATTAATAAACTCGATCAAATAAATATACAGTACTCATTTCATTCTTTTTTTTGACACGGTTGGTTTTTTTTTCAAACTTCGATCCTTCGTTTTACTTATCATTTATTTTGTTCTCACATGTTTTTATCATTAAAAATAGTTTAAGTATGATTTGTGTTTTTATATGTTTATATAAATATTTTTTGAATAAAACGAATAATCAAAGTTTTGAAAAAATATCAACCGCATCGAATAAAAAAAAGAACGAAAGGGAGTATACTCCATGAGCTGGCTAGCAGAGACAATCAATGCAAACACACTGGATCGATCGGGCGGCGATGCAAACGCACTGGAGCCATTACACTGGATCTTTTTCTTTCTCGGGAGTGGGAGAGGGTGGACTACGTAGCATCATGCATGGTGCTTTGCTGCTTACTTGGCAGGCTAATGGCTATTCAGCTCTGCTTAGCTTGCTTGGTGCTGTTTGCACCTCGCTCTTCATGTTTCGTTTCTTGACCGATACTGTATCAAATAACGCGCGCGTTTCATAAGATTGTTCCAAGAAAAATAACGCCTTCGCACATTTGTCAACTCTGATCTGTTTCCTCCATTTATTAATTCTACTAGGGAGGGAGAAGTCCATTTTAATTACAACCTTGAATGAACTATCATGGTTGTTCGGTTTTCAGCCCTAAATTACGAAACTGATGAGTAGCCAAGACCCACCCTGAACTAACCAGGACGAAATCGAGGCCTTTGCCTGACACGCACGCGTCGCGGGCATCCACGCGCTGCGGCCACGGACCCCACGCGGTGTCAGTGAGAGAGGAGGGCACCGCGCGTCGGCAACGCGCGTGCGTCAGGTAAGGATTGGGGGACGAAATACCCCGGGTTCGGTTGAAAATAATAAAACATTGTTTAATACATAGACATTTATAACTAATTTATTTAAAAAAACAAAACTTGTACCAAGATTTTTCCTAAAAATACAATCTATCTATTGGGGTTATCGGCGATGTATATATGCCAAAATCTTATCTGATGATCACACCTTCACTTTAATTGGTTATCACCGATAGCTACCATAGCTTAATTCTTGTTTTACACTGCGCTACTTATCTATATACACGGTAACACGGAGCTAGCGCGCTGCTAGCCTGAGGAGATCACATCAATTAGCCTGACACTATTCGATTTTCATTTTTTTTTTGTTTTTGTTTTCATCTCTTGCAAGAAGAATTTAGTTTCCTTCTTTACTTTTCACATTTGTCTCTTTCCTGTCTTCTTTTAGAGAAAGATTGCCATCTATCCATGATATCCTAAGGTCTAACTGTTATAAATATCACGAGTATCATTAAATATATATTGAAATGTATTTCTGTAATTTATACTACTCCTTTCGTCATAAAACCTGTCCATCTTCAAAGTTATAAAGTCAAACCATCTAAAGTTCGATCAACTCTATAACTGATTTTTTTCACATCATCTATGACGCTAGATAATAAGCACAATATAAAAAAATATGTTTCCATGCTTTATTGCATGGTACTAACTTAGAATGGTTTCGGCAGAGTTTGTAGTATTTACTCGAAGCAGTAGTAGTTACGTTACGGAAAGGAATAAGGAAAATGCTTAAAACGCAATAGCGCTCTATAAATAGAAAGAAAAACAACATAAAAAAACACAGAGAGGGAGAGAGCACAGCAGTCGACGGCGCCGCCTGCCACCACCCCCAGCCGGAGCGGAGCACATGGCTGCCACCCCTGATCGCTCCCTCGGCTTCTTCTCCGCCGCCTGGTCCCGCCTCCATTCCGTGCCGTCTGACGCAAAGAACGATGCAGGGATGTTGCCCGTGATCAATGGCAGATTCACCGTGGGTGCAGGGGTATTTGTTGGCGCAAGATAACGACGGTTTTTATGCTCTATTTTGAGGTGTTTTCTTGTGTTTCTAGAGATAAATCTTACGATGAAGTCAAATTTTGCTAACAATTAATCCCATATTGGAGTATGCTTTTTGTTTTTGCACTTTATTAAATATTGCAGAAAAATGTGGTATAATTGCGATAAATGGAAAGGTTACTCGTTTATGGATCAATGCTAAAAGTCCATGGAGGAGACGTGATTAATAAAAGAATAACAATTGAAGCCCAAAAGAAGGCCCAAGCCCATTAATTGAGAATGTTCCAGAAGACGAGGATTGCTTGAGTATGAGGAAATTGAAGATAAGAAAGCTTTATCACAAGATCAATCCAAGTCCCATTTTAATCTCGAAATACCCTCGGAATTCAGGACAGAAGCACCTTGTGGGCCCAATTCGGAGGCCTTAAATACGTCAAATGAAGAAAGTTTGAATACCAAAGTTTTAGATATCTTCGAGCTCTATAATTTAGAGTCCGAGTTTGCATTATTTAGACTCCATATGAGAAAGTTATGGTCGAAATACTAAATATTACAGAATAAAAAAAGTTGGATTTCGGGAAGAACAATTGCAATAGCTTTATCTTCGAGCAAGGAAGTTTATGAACGATCCAGAACCTTCGAGAGGCTTGTATATATATGGAAATAGGTCATAAAAGGCTTATCGAACCGACCTAATAGTTTCCATGTATAGGGCACTCTCCGGGGTATAAATATGTGGTCTCCCTAGGGGAGAGGCCATCCAATTCATTGTAAACAGAGCTCCGACTCAGGGGTTAAGGGTCCAACTTTGTAAGTTTCGGCGAGTAGTAGTTCCCGGCGAAAGGGCGAAGCAAGAGGAGACAGGAACATAGGGGGTCAGCCGACCCCAACTGTTTTCGACGAGTTTCGAGTTCATCTTTCGCCGGATGCTTCATCTCGTCGAATTTGACAACTAAGCGTTCCAGGTTTATGATGTATCTCGAGTAAACTTGTTGTTCTTCTTGTTTTACTGTGATAAACCTTGAGTTCAATCAATGAAATTGTCTTTGTGCAATAAGTTTTATGTTTATACATGATCTATGATCCATGTCTTTGCAATGCTTCATCTCTACATGTGTCCGGCCGGCATGATTAATCGCATGTCTTTTAGTATATCTTTTTACCTTAGTTGGTTGATTGAATCAACTCAGGCTTAGATATGGTTTAGGGCTTGCTAGTTCGTCGATTACTCTGACTTACGTGACAAGTAGTTTGGAGAGAAAGATTCGAACCAGTTTATGACATCCATGATCATGTTTATTCTATGTTTCATGATAGATCCATATTCAGAGTGATTCATAGTTTATAAGAAGTTTGTCTCATATCTCTTTCTAATCTTTTAGCCGTATTAGCTTCATAATCGATCTTGCTTAGTTTAATCTTATCAAGCTCTCGTTCTTGATCCATTTTACGCTATAGTCTAGTTTATATCTAGTTTGTGATTAGATTATCGTTTATCATCCTTTAGCTTATTAGATTTATTAGAGCTATTAGTAATTGATTAATCCCTGATTAATAGTAGTTTAAGCCTAGTTTTCTACGGATTGACAAATCCTTGATACTCATCTTGGAGAAAGGCTACAACCGATACTGTCGCTTGCAGTATAAGGTTTGGCAGTTTAAGTGACGTCAACAGTGCTCAAGCACCCCGTACCCCCTGTGGACAGCGGAGATCACATGGAGCACTCCCTTCAAATTTTAGCGCCATGAACACAGGAAGGGGGGGAGTGAGCTCCGGCATCGGTGGGAGGTAAGGAAGAACTTTGGTTGTGCTGGTTAATGTATTGTATTCCACACACGTGGGCCACAGCCCACAAGCCCAACTCGGTGTGACAAATCCCCAATTCTCCACGGACATCCAAACAAAGGCAACTATTCCATCTCCCAATATTAGGTTGGTATTGTAGAAAAAAATGCCTCCAATTGTATAAACGCTGAAGTAACCATGACTGGAGTAGGTCAAGAAAGATCTTTTGATCCTAAATATGAAACTCCATCTAGTTTTGAGGAGACCTCAACATCTGAAAGTCTTTCACACAATCCAATGTGTGCTTCACATTCCAGCATGAATGAATCTGTAACATCTTCTGGCAAAATTACAGTGTAAGTTTTAGATAATTTTGATAAGATTCCTGGTGATGAATAGGCCAATCAGCCACTAAAGAAAAATGCCCTCAGTTGTGAGCAGATAACCAGAACTCGAGGTGAGTTTAAGTGCAGCAAAAGCCAAGATTTCACTGTAGCTTCAAATCTTAATTCCACTGGAGCTTCTGCAAACTTTAATGAAGGTCTATTAGAACCAGAACATCAAGAAGGACCGGTTTAGTGTTTAGTCAGGTGGGAATGCCCTTCCTCGTAGAAGAGGGTGAGGAAATTGATAAAAACCATGGTAGTTCCAACATCGTTGAGTGCTTCATCTCGTCATGATATCGGCATTTTTGAAGACTCTTCAAGTACAGCTAGCCTGGAAGTGCTGGAAGTGAAAAAGGTACACAACTGGAATGAACTTATTGTTATTTGATGTGCTGGCTTGTTTGGACGTGAAAAGAATTAGTTCTGAAATGTCTTTTTTAAGAACCATTGGGATTGGCTTCATTGGTCCATTGTTTGGTGCGTAGTAATGTTAAGTTCGGATGTAAGGGTTTGGTGTTGCACTTGTTACTCTTTTTTTTAATTAAATGATATGCAGCTGTACTTCCTATTCAAGAAAAAGAACTATGCATCTTTATTAATTGACGCATGACATCTCCTGTTCTCATGTTTCTTTGAGGGAAGTAAAATGTCATCTGGTGGAAAACATTTGAAATCACCTCTAGATTTACAGTTACTTGTGGCTAAAGTGGATCCATGGCTCCATGCTTGTTCTCATTTTGTTGCCAAGAATCCCGGAGTCTCTGAAAAGATAAAAGAGAAGGACATCCTTTGGAGTTTCCTTTGTTTTAGCAAAAAAAATCTGAAAATTGCTTGTATATGCATTTGTACATATCAGTATATTTCGGTAAGAGAAATTTTATGGTGCTTGGACTGGAACTCAGGTTCCTCCATGTTGTTTTAAGTTTTGGTCCACCACTTTTAGGTTTCGGTGTAATACTCCAGTATTTAAAACACCTAAGTACATTGCAATTTACCATAATTTTCTTTTAAAAAATTTGATTCAAATTTAAATTTGAAGCTTTTTCAAAAATTTGGAGTTTTCCAAGGGCAAAAATGTGAAAGGTAAGTTTAAATTAAGCCCTTTCACTTTTGTATTTGGACCCCTGCCGAAAAAGATAAAAATCTAGGGTTAAAAATGAAAATGATAAAAGTTAAAAAAAAAAGAAAAAAGGGGGAAAGCCCCGCGAGCCAGCTGGCCAGCCCGCGGCCACGCGCCCGCTGGGCGAAGCCCAGCCCACCCGCCTCCCGCGCTCCCTGTCAGGCGGCGTTGACAGGTGGGACCCGCGGGGGGGGGGGTCTTCTTCCCCGCCGCGTCGAGCGGGGGAGTCTACTGCCCCCGCCCGCGACCACGCCGCGCTCGCGCCCTCCGCGCCGTCGCTGCCGCGCCGCCCCGCCGCTCCGCTCCGCGCCCCTCGCCGCTCAGCTTCGCGTCGCGCCTCCCGTGCTCCGCCGGCGTCACCGAGGTGAGCGCCGCGCCATTCTCCCGTTCCCCACCCCTCCGGTTTCCCTTAGCCTAAGCTAGTAGCGCATCGGGTGCGCCACACCCACGCACACGTCGCGCGGGGGAGGGTTGGCCCCGATGGCCCCGGTCGCCGCCGTGGGGCAGCCTCGCCGCCGTGGCGCAGCGAGCGCTTTGGCCGCTCCTTCCGCGGCGGCCGGAGTGGGGCAGTGAGAGAGAGGGAAGGTGGGAAAAAGGAGGGGGGAAAGAAAGAGGGACTTGCGCCGCGCCGGATGGTCGCCGGCGCTGCCAGCGCGGCGACGCGCTCTAGCGCTCGCGCGGCGCGCCGCGCGCCGAGCGGCAAGGCGGCCGGGCGGCCGGGCGAGGTCGGTCCGCTAGGCCGCCAGCCCAGCTGGGCCGCCCGCCTGGTAGGCCGGCCTGCCGGCCTGCGCTGGCCGCTGGGCCGAGCCGAAAGCGGGAAGTTGGGCCGCGCCTGGGGAAAACAAGTCGCCGGCCCACTCTGGACTGGGCCAGGCCGAAAGGGAGCCCATGCGATTTTTGGAGGGGGAAATTAGAACTTTTTATTTATTGTTTTTTTTGGCTGGGCCGAATTTCAATTTCTAATTCTGTTTTTCTTTTTCTTATTAATTTAAATTGTTTATTTGTGTTTACTCCAATATTAATATGTTTATATTAATTATTAAAATTATTTATTAATTCATATAAATATTTTGGTAATTCTAAAAAGAAATTAAATTAAAGTTTATATAATTTTAAAAAGTTAGCCTTTATTTAAAAATGCAGAAAAATTCATAAAAATGTATTCAAAATATGAAATAAATTCTAAAATCCATTTAAATTATTCAAAAATTCCTAGAAAATTCATTTAAGCTTTTAAAAATATTTAAAAATACCAGGTAATTCATTTGAACCCTAGGGCAATTATGTACACTCGAAAATATAGATGTTTAACCCCAACCACCCTTTTGCTTTAGAAATTTGTGCATTTTACTTTTTCAACAGGTTGATCATCCTCATACTTTAAAACTCCTGCATGTCATCAACCTAGGCACGTTGGTCCCACCACTTCCAGTTGAAGAGTCTTCCACCGCAGCGGAAATTCCGAAAGCCGGTGCGGCCGAGACGTCCTTCACACCAGCAGGAGGAGACTCCGAGTCACTGACGGAGACAGATCCCGTGACCCAAGGCAAGCCCCGGTGCATTTACCCAGTTTTCTTTAAGTCCTTAATTTAAATCAGAGTTATGCTTGTGCATTAGAGTTAGGAATTGATTGAAACCCTAGAGCATGATTACTCATTATCCAGCATAAAATCATATACTCAGTAGATGGCTTAGGTGGCATAGGCCTAGAACGGAATTCTTTTACAGCAATTTATTGGTTAAGAATAAGAAGAATGTTAATAATTTGACAGGCATGCGGCGGGATCAGTTTCGCTTTCATGTTATGATTATTTGCTATGAACCCTGATCCTGCTTGTGTCGCATAAGGCCGTCCGATGTGTGGCCTGGTTGGGCCGAACGCGCCTCATTCACTTGCCGTCCTTAACGGGCTCCGTTAAGCCTCTCGTCCTGTTATACCTAAGCGCGGAACTAGACGAGACTAACTGGAAGGAGGAGGTTGGGCGGGTGTCGAAGGACTGACACCCGGGTTCGGTGAGGATCGTCCTGGCTAGGTGGCACTGGATGTTGGGTTATCGTATGTGGGGTTGGTGTACACACATACGACGGGTGTCTGAGTATCCCTCTCGAGAGGTGGAAAATCGATTCGAATCGTTCGTGGCTTGCCGGTTGTAAGCTGCCTGATCGCGATCAACATCGTATTAAGAGAACTGATCTTGTTAATGAAGAATGTTTGACAAAATGTTTGTCCTGGTTTGTTAGTAGATTAGGAATAACTTATCATGGTCAGGTAATAACTAAAAAGTGAACCAAATTCTAAAAGCTAAGGATTCACTAGTTAGGCCTGCCGCAGTGTGAGTTGACCTAACCACCCCGGCTTATAAGCTAGGGAGTCGGGTTTCGACCCAGTGGTCGGGTAAGTCTTGCTGAGTAATTAGTACTCAGGCTTCTTGCCTATTCTTTTTACAGAAAGCAGAATATACTTGGTTCGAATGTGATCCTTACCTTACTCCTCCCTTCTTCTGAAACAAGCTTTGCTACGCCTGGAGCAGAGCAAGATGTGTGTGTTGGAGAAAAACTTGTGATGTATGCTAACTTTTGTTAAAATGGCTGAAGAACTTATCAGCCGGGATGTAATAATTACCAAACCCTATGTGTAATATTTCAACTCTATGTAATAAATGTGGCCGTGTATGTTGTAACCTGTGGATTCCTTCGAGAGTCGTCCCAAAAATCAAGCTCGATCCGGATGGGAAGGCTAAGTCAGGATACCTACATCCTGAAGAACTACCGAGGTTAGTCCAGATCTGGTGATTAATCACTAAATCCGGATTAATATGGGCGGTTCTGCCACATTCGGTCCACCATTTTTATGGTTCCGGACCACCAATTTTAAGTTCTGACCCACCACTTGGGTTTCTTTTCAATTGGTTCATCTTTATTTATAACCATCAGATCATCACTAATGAATGACTATCATTAATTCCAAGCATGGTAAAATACCTCATTTCAGGTAAATATGTTGTGATCCATAATTCCATGTTAAAATGCTTCATTTCTTCGTGTGGTGACAGTAGTTTAGAATATACATATATAATTCACCAATAGCAGTGTTATTTTATTAGTGGATTGTTGGTTACAAGTGGTTTGGGTCTGTTTTGGTTTAGAATACCCAAACATTTTGTTGATAGGTGCAAATGAGAGGATTTTCTTGTGTATTTCATGTTGGTACTGCATATATATATTTCCAAAAAATGATGGTCTGCTTTTGTCATGTTCTCTGTATCTTTCTATTTCTCTGCAATGCAATTATTGATACTGTTTTCTTGTGGTGGATCAACTATTGAGATTCTCATTATCCTATGGATTAATTATGCTCTTATGTACCCTGGCCACTATCACTGCAGAACTAACATGACACAGTTCTTGATTAAATATACTCCCTGAGGCTGTCTCTAGTGGAACGTGTAAATGCGCTGCTACTAGTACAACTCGATATTGTAGCGCTACTGTAGATAGAGAGGAATGTAGTTAGAATAGTAGATAGTCAAACCACATAGGCAAGCCCGTTGGTCTGAACGACTCTCTCACACACACACATACACACAAGATACTTTATCTTTTTTACTCTAATATGATTAGCATTAGAAAATAGCTCGGTTCAGTTTAATCTTGTAGCGTGTTTTGCTCTCATCAGAACGTCCTTTTGCAGTAAAAGATCATGTCCCTTCTCAATTGCATATAGTACTTTGAGTATGCTAATTATTTGTGCCAAAGAATAGATTGGCCATGCTATACATGAGGGTTTTCTGTTTTCCTTCGGGACAAATCACCACTTAATTATGCAGCATTGGATGAATTCTGCCAATTGTCCATGAATTTTCTTTTTAATACAAATGATACGCAGCTCTCCTGTATATCTAAGAGAGAAAAAAAAGTTGTCCATGAATTATTGCAATCCCACAGTCATCAGGTTGGCAAATCACGCTGAATGCTTGAAGTCCACAGTAACATTGTTGACTTGAATAAATTATTGATCCAAAGCATTAAATATCTTGTCGACTACAGGTAGTGTGTCTTAGTGTATGATGTCAACCTAATAAGGTATCGAGATCTGTTGACATGTCAACAGTCAACACTAATGCTTGATCTGAACTCTTATTTCTTGTCAGCTTGAATTAGGACCCTAATATCCTATGTGTGGCAGAACTGTCCAGATTAACTCGGATTTAGTGCTTAACCATCAGATCCGGACTAACCTCGGTAGTCCTTCAGGATGTAGGTATCCTGACTTGGTCTTCCCATCTGGATCGAGCTTGATTTTTGGGGCGACTCTCGAAGGAGCACCACATGTTACAACATTCACAGCCACATTTATTACATAGAGTCGAAATATTACATATAGAGTTTGGTATTTATTACATCTCGACTGATAAGTTCTTCAGCTCTTTTAACAAAAGTTAACATAGAGCACAAGTTTTTCTCCAACGACCTCTTACTCTGCTCAAGGCGTAGGAAAGCTTGTTTCAGAAGAAGAGAGGAGTAAAGTAAGGATCCCATTCGAACCAAGTATATTCTGCTCTTGTAAAAAGAATAGACAAGAAGCCTGAGTACTAATTACTCAGCAAGACTTACCCGACCACTGGGTCGAAACCCGACTCTCTAGCCTATAGCCGGGGTGGTTAGATCAACTCATACTGCGGCAGGCCTAATAGTGAATCCTTAGCTCTTAGAATTTGGTTCATCTTTTAGTTATCACCTGACCCGACTAAGTTATTCTTAATCTACTAACCAATAAGAACAAACATTTCGTCAAAGTGCTCTTTATTAACAGGATCAGTTTTCTTACTACGATGTTGGTCGCGATCATGCAGCTTACAACCGGCAAGCCACAGACGATTCGAATCGATTTTCCACCTCTCGAGAGAGATACTCAGACACCCGTCATATGTGTGTACACCGACCCCACATACGACAACCCTACATCCAGTGCCACCTAGCCAGACCATCCTCACCGAACCCGGGTGTCAGTCCTTCGACACCCGCCCAACCTACTCCTTCTAGTTGGTCTCGTCTAGTTCCGCGCTTAGGTACAATAGGACGAGAGGCTTACCGGAACCCGTTAAGGACGGCAAGTGAATGAGGCACGTTCAGCCCAACCAGGCCACACATCGGACGGCCTTATGCGACATAGGCAGGATCATGGTCAATAGCAAATAATCATAACATGGAAAGTACGAAAGCGAAACTGATCCCGTCGCATGCCTGTCAAATTATTAACATTCTTCTTATTCTTAACCAATAAATTGCTGTAAAAGAATTCCGTTCTAGGCCTATGCCACCTAAGCCATCTACTGAGTATAGGATTTTATGCTGGATAATGAGTAATCATGCTCTAAGGTTTCAATCAATTCCTAACTCTAATGCACAAGCATAACTCTGATTTAATTTAAAGACTCATAGAAAAAAATGGATACACGCACCGGGGCTTGCCTTGGGTGACGGGGTCTGTCTCTGTCGGTGACTCGGAGTCTCCTTCTACTGGTGTGAAGGACGTCTCGGCCACACCGGCTTCCGGAGTTTCCGCTGCGGTGGAAGACTCTTCAACTGGAAGTGGTGGGACCAACGTGCCTAGGTTGATGACATGCAGGGGTTTTAAAAGTATGAGGATGATCAACCTGTTTAAAAAAATAAAATGCATAATTTTCTAAAGAAAAATGGTGGTTGGGGTTAAACATCTGTATTTTCTGGTGTAGTTGATTGCCCAAGGGTTCAAATGAATTACATGGCATTTTTAAATATATTTAAATATTTTTAGAAGCTTAATTGAAATTTCTGGAAATTTTTGAATAATTTAAATGGATTTTAGAATTAAATTCTATATTTTTAATACATTTTATGAATTTTTCTGCATTTTTAATTAAAGGCTAACTTTGTAAAATTATATAAACTTTAATTTAATCTCTTTTTAGAAATACCCAAAATATTTATATGAATTAATAAATAATTTTAATAATTAATATAAACAGTTTAATATTAAAGTAAAACAATTAATCAATTTAAATTAATAAGATAAAGAAAACAGAATTAGAAATTGAAATTCGGCCTAGCCAAAAAAAAAACAAAATAAAAAAGTTCGGATTTCCCCCTCCAAAAATCGCTTGGGCTCTCTTTCGGCCTGGCCCAGCCCACGAGTGGGCCGGCGGCCTTTTTCCCAGGCGCGGCCCAATTCCCCTTCTTTCCGGCTCGGCCCCGCGGCCGTGCAGGCCGGCCGGCCGGGCGGCCGGCCCAGCTGACCGGCCTCGCCTGGCCACCCGGCGCTCGGCGCTTCGTGCGCCGCGCAAGCGCCGCGCCGGCAGCGCCGGCGACCATCCGGCGCGGCGGAGGCCGAAAGGCCTCGCCGGCGGTGGCCTCAGGCGCGGCGCGTGTCCCTCTTTCTTTCGCCCCCCTTTTTTCCTTCTTCCCTCTCTCTCACTGCCCCACGCCGGCCGCCGCGAACGGAGCGGCCAAGGCGCTGCCCTACGGCGGCGACAGGGGCCATCGGGGCCAACCCTCCCCCGCGCGACGTGCGCGCGGGTGTGGCGCACCCGATGCGCGTGCTAGCCCGGGCTAGTGGGAACCGGAGGGGTGGAAACGGGAGGAACGGCGCGGCGCTCACCTCGGTGACGCCGGCGGAGCACGGGGAGGCGCGGCGCGGGATAGCGGTGAGCGACGCGGGACGAAGCAGCGAGGTGGCGTGGCGGAGGAGCGGCGAGGTGGCGCGGAGCAGAGCGGTGGGGTGGCGCGGCAGTGACGGCGCGGTGGGGGCGCGGGGAGCGGAGTGCTCCCCCCTGCTCGGCGAGGCGGAGAAGAAGACCCCGCCCCCCGCGGGTCCCACCTGTCGGCGCCGCCGGACAGGGGGCTCGGGTGGCGGGAGGGCTGGCCGCCACGCGGGCCGTCCGCCCCCGGCTGGGCTTTGCCCAGCGGGCGCGTGTCAGCGGGCGGGCCAGCCGGCCCGCGGGGAGTTTTCCCCTTTCTCTTTCTTTTTTTTTTTACTTTTACCCTTTTCATTTTTAACCCTGGATTTTGACCTTTTTCGACAGGGGTCCAAATACAAAAGTGAAAGGGCTTAATTTAAACTACCCTTTCACATTTTTGCCCCTGTAAAACTCCTAAATTTTTGAAAAGGCCTCAATTTTAAATTTGAATCAAATTTTTAAAAGAAAATTAGACTAATATGCAATGCACTTAGGTGTTTTAAATACGGAGTATTACACTATGTACCCCTAGTGCCATCTGGCCACTGAAATATATGATTCTGACTTCTGAAAGATCTGTTGTGCATGCGGTACACACTATTTACTCATAGTATTTCTTTTATCTTTCAATAGAAGCCAGCCGGATATGTCCCTGGGGTTGAAGAGCCCCCATGCATTCTGCCACACCGCCAGTGTGCATGTCCATGTCCCGTTAAAGCCCATATATTTGGGGTGTGGTCACATGCCCGTTTTCTATGATTGGTGCTTCAGGTACCAGAAAATGTACCATTTAGGATGCTTTATGATTCGTGAAGTTGATCATTTCGCTGCAGTGGAGAAGGCAATGTTTCTGAACACATTGTATTGGATCCCTACCTTAACTGAACATTTGGAACCATTTAGGTAAGAATACGCTATACTATTTTTGCAGGTGAATTTCAATCGAAGCCTCAAAAGAAAGCATATTCTTCGTCCAGTTCTTTTATGCTCAGAAGCAACATCAGGCTTGTATTTTTCTTGAGTTGACCTTGTGCTTGTGAATTGTGATCCCTGACCTTTATTACTCATGAGCATCAGCAGCTCATTGTTGAACAGCCAACACTTGGCCGCTTCTGAAGTATGGACTAATATAATGTGTCACAAAAAAGAAAAAAAGGCGCTGCTCCCAACATGGATCAGTGGCAGCGATTGATCCCACAAGGCATGTGCTGGATGTGGCCTTCTGTGTGGAGGTCTAGATGCAGAGGAACTAACTTGAGGGATTATTATTTTAGAGCAAAAGGTTTCTCCATTCTCCGGCATCAGGTCAGACATCACATTTCAGAATCTCCGAGAGTTTTCAAATTCTGATTAGTTTTGTGAATCATTGCTTGGTTTTGCCGGTTCGATTGTAGAACAAGGGTGGTGGGAGTGGTAGTTGCACAAAAGAAGAAAAAAAATATATCCGAAAGATTCCCTCCCGGATATATATGCCGAGCGTGGATAAATATTCTGAAATATTTTTAGATGACGCCTCAGAATTTGTTATTCTTGTAGCGTGGATGGTTTCGTGCACCTACTGTTAGGCGGGCTGCGATCCAATCCAATGCAAGTGGACAAATATTTCAAAATGTGAAACATGTATTTTTTTTAATAAAGAAAACTTTATTTCAAGATGAAATAATATTCTGGTCTCCGCACTCAACCAAGAAAAAAAATAGATAAAAACCTAGAATGCTCTAAGCAATCTAGAATTACAAACTCAACATACAGCTCGCACCGCCTATCACCAAAAAAAACCTAAATTTGGTGAAAACTCGATCAATCGCACATATTTTCATATATCACGAAGTGAGATGATCAAACTCGATGAAGACCTTGTCCTTCTCAAAAGAAGTTGGGGACGCACGAATTCGCACAGAAAATGTAAGGGGGGGCATTTGGGTAGGGAGCTGGTCGGCCAGCGCGGCAGCTGCACAGCACAGCACAGCACCACCGGTCTGTCTCCAGGTTTGCATTGGCATTGGCATTGGTCGGGTCTCATCTGCTGCTGGTTAGCTCTTGGCTTGCTTGCTCGATCGCATCTGTTCTTTTTCTTTTATTTTCACTGTATTCTATTTGGTGGGGTCGGCACGGCAGCAAGCACAGTACAGTAAAAGGTGTATAAAATGGCGGGGCACACAAGGCAGGCATCTGTTCGTTCATTTCTCTCTAGCCTAGCTAGTAGCAGGCCGGCCAGAGGGCAGGGCAGGGCAGGGCAGGCATGTCGACGACGGTGCCGCTGCCGCCGGAGTCCCCGCACGTCCTGGCCGTGGACGACAGCATCGTCGACCGCGCGGTCATCTCCAGACTCCTGCGCAGCTCCAAATACCGAGGTCTGTTCTGCCATCGATCGATCTGCAGCTATATATCTCAATCATGTCTGCGTCCGTCTCGGTCTTCTCAGATCAGCTCAGCTCGACTTGTTGCCTGCTGCATTGCATGCAGTTACTACGGTGGATAGTGGGAAGAGAGCGCTGGAGGTTCTCAGCCAGCTGGTAATAAAGTTGTACTAGCAGCTGAGAAGAATTAACATTAACCTGTCTGCCTGTTTAATTCCACTTCAATTATTAATTAATCTGCAGCAACAAAACAATAAACATATATGCAGGATGATCATGGCGGTGTGCATATGATCATCACGGATTACTGTATGCCGGAGATGACCGGCTACGACCTCCTGAAGCGGGTCAAGGAGTCGCCGGATCTGCGGGACATCCCGGTGGTGATCATGTCGTCGGAGAACTCGCCGGCGAGGATCCGGCGGTGCCTAGGAGGAGGGCGCCGACGACTTCCTTATCAAGCCGCTGCGGCCGTCGGATGTGTCGCGCCTCTGCAGCCGCCTCAGCTCATCCATCATGCATGCGAGCTAATTTCTGTGTGCATGGGAATGGTACGGTGGATCGGACCCACCCGACTGTCCCGCCCGGACCAACCGGAGGAGCTAATTAGTATTATTAGCACCAAGGCTAGCTACATACTGCGTAGTACTAATCCCGTAAGCTAGCTAGTTTCTTCAGGAGAGGTGCCGTTGATCGATTGATGAGCTAGGCAAATCGATGTACATTTGGTATAACCAATGATGTTATTATTAGCATTTTGATGTCAATAATAACGTCAAAAAACTCTTAAATTATAAAAGAATGGAGCGTACCACTATATTGTTTTGAAATGGAAGCCACGTTTGAAATGAGGGAAAGGATCAATAATATATATGGTAGTTAGTCGGTGGATGTGCCGTTTTCGGTTTTACAATTTAGAGTCCGAAATTGGACATCCATGGTAAGTTAAAGGATGGAAACTGGGTTTTGTCGTTTTCCTTTAGGCATGCGAATTACACAGACATTTATTTATTTACTGTATGTGAAATTGGTTTGATTACAATAAACCCCTCAAAAAACTTTGGTAAGCCCTTCATCATCAACGTTTAGGAGAAAAAAATAGGTCGATAAGCTCCCTTAACCTTTGGCACTAGAGTAATCACATCATAATTAAACCTCACCGTGTCCTAAAATTCTTACAAAATTTCCATGCTGAAGTCATTTGGCCTAAGGAGGTAGGGTTGTAAATGCTACATGTTTTATAAGTCTAATTCAAATGGATCAAATACTAATTTAGATCTTTTTTTTTCAAATAACTAGTCAAATTCCTAGATCTCGGATATGATTTCCCAGATGTCAAATTCGAATATAATATTGGATTTCGGATATGACTTTTTCCAGATGTCGGATTCAAAAATAATATAGACAATATCCATCGGATATCGAATATTTGAAAGAAGAATTATCCAAGTTTTTTAGAGCCCAAAATGTAAGCATGCCAAAACTTTTTCATTAAACCGAACATGCATATCCTTTCACCAGGTCATGCTGCTAGCCTAGCCTACTACGCCCAGTTTGGCACAGCTTATGGGCAGCTTCTCATAAAAAATAAGCAGCTTGTGGTGCCAAACGCAAAACTTATTGAGCGGCTTAAAATTGTGAGCTTCTCCAAAATGAACTACAAGTTAGCTTTTTTTTTTCTCACCGGAGGGAAACACCAACTTTTCACAGCTCCCCCCTCTTCCTCCCGGTGCCCCCTCTGGCGAGTCGTTCCGCCGCCGCTCCGTCCCCACCCGGCACTGCCGGCCGCTGCTCGCTGCCACTCCACCTCCCCGTCGCCGCCTGACGACGCTCCCCCTCCCCCGCCCTGGTGCGCCGCCCATCGCCGCTTCTCTTCCTCATCCAGTGCATCCCTCCCCTCCCTGCTCGTCGCAGCGCCCGCTGCTGCTCCCTCCTTCACCTCCGCTGTCCCATTCCCCTCTGGCTCCGGCGTAGCTCCCTTCCTCTTCAGCTTTGACGGGCTCTCTTCCCCTCCAGCTTTGGCTCCTTTAGGCCTTGGGCACCGCCATCCCGTCATCTCTAGCTCAGGCTACCTCCGGCGAAGCTCCCTTCCTCATCGGCTCGATCCCCGGTGAGCCCGCCTCCGACGCTCCTCGTGCCTGCCCGGCCAGCCACCTGCCGACGCTCCATCCCTACCCAGCGAGCCACTCGCCGCAGCTCCCTGTTGAAGTCACTTCCAAGTAGGTCCCGCATGTCGGGCTTGGATGAGAAGCTGCACAGAAGCTATGTGCCAAACACCGTGACTTATTACCTAGCAGCTTTTTCGAGAAGTGGCAAAAGGCTTAAACTAATAAAAAGCTAGCTTCTGTATAGTTTTAAGTCGACCCAAACAGGGCCCTTGAGGCGTGCCTGCTTAGTGCAGCTTATGGCCCAATAGGCCCACAAAGTGGATGAAGGTAAGTTTGATTCTACTTTTTTTTTATTTCCCTTTTGTTTCTTAATATTCATAGTGATGTTACCTATTTTGTTTAGTCCTTTCTTATGCATTTTTAGCAATCCAACAGACTAGATTTAACATAGGGTAATCACGTGGTTTTGTCTAATTTGTTTCTGTTTCTTTATATATTTTTTCACTTCTCTACTTTTGGTGATCTATTTTTTTAGAATAAAGAAATTGAGATTGCAAACCTACAGGGAACACCTTTACCGTACGAAAGGTAGATATGTGACTTGTGAGGCATTTACTATGAGCTATCGAGTTGTCAATTTACTTATTTAAATTCAAATTCTATTTAAAGGATCGACCACATCAAGTCTGAAAATATTTGATACTGATACTATCCACATCTGATTTATTCTGTATTTAACATGAATTTTTTCATATTCGTATATTTGTATTACTATCCGAAGCTATCAATATTTGAATTTGAATCTGAATAAAAAAATAAAAAACAAAAAACAAATGCTCCCTCCTATGGTTTTAGCCATCCGTATTCGGAATTTCGGAGGAGGGGTTTGGGCATGGATATTTGAGACGGGCGGGGGCGGGGCGGCCCATCCATCCGTTCCGCCTGGATGGAATGATGGCCCACGCCCGCCCACGCCGACGTCAGCATATCATCCACGCCATGCTTCTCCTTTCCTCCGCCATCTTTACCTCGCGCCTCCCGCTACTCGCCGTCTCCGCCCGCCTCCCAAACCCTACCGCCCGCCTCGCCGGCGTCCTCTTCGCCGGCCTCCCTTCGTCCTCCCCGCTTCGCGCCTTCTGCCCCAGGGCACGCCCCTCCCCTGCCACCTGCGCCGCCTTCTCCTTCTCCACCATGGCCGCCGACAACCCCCTTCTCGTCGCCGACTTCGACTTCCCGCCCTTCGACCGCGTCGAGCCCAGCCACGTACGGCCCGGCATCCGCGAACTTCTCGCGCGACTGGTAAGCCATAGTCGAGTCCCCCGCCGTATCAGATTGGATCCCGAGGTTCTGACGCCCGCTGCTTGCTCGGTCGCCGCAGGAGGGCGAGCTCGAGGAGCTGGAGAAGGGCGTCGAGCCCACTTGGGGAAAGCTGGTCGAGCCGCTCGAGCGCATCACCGACAGGCTCGAGGTCATCTGGGGCATGGTCGAACACCTCAAGGCCGTCAAGGACTCCGCCGATCTCCGCGCCGCCGTGGAGGAAGTACAGGTGAGCCATCATCACGGCGCCTGATTTTCCCTTGCTATTAGCAAGGCGACTCACCTGGATCACCACCGGATCCGATTCCTCTTTCGCTTCACAGCCCGACAAAGTCAAGTTCCAACTGAGGCTGGGGCAGAGCAAGCCCATCTACGAAGCTTTCAGGGCCATCAGGAACTCTTCTGACTGGGACAGCCTCAGTGATGCTCGCAAGCGTATAGTTGAAGGTGACCTTCTCTGCATGCCTGCCGTGCTCAAGCATCGCTCCCCCCTTGCCATGATGTCATGGCATTTGATTACACTTCTCCTTTCCTAACAGTCTATGTTCTTTCCTTTGTCAGCTCAAATAAAGGAAGCTGTTCTCAGCGGTGTCGCACTTGAGGACGAACAGAGGGACAAATTTAACCAGATCGAACAAGTAAGCTTAGATTCCATGCAGTGCACTTGAATGATCATCATCTGACTCGTCACTTCCTGTTCATTTGCTTCCTTTTGATCTTCACTAGTCACTGTTGTATGCCACTACGTGTGTTAATGGAGCGCCAGTTTTCATTTCAGGAGCTTGAAAAGTTGACACAAAAGTTTAGCGAAAATGTGCTCGATGCAACAAAGAAGTTTGAGAAATTAATTACCGATAAGAAAGAAATTGATGGGTTACCTGCTACAGCCCTTGGGTTAGCAGCACAGACTGCCGTGTCAAAGGTATATCACCAATATAAGATCTCAGAAGCCGTTTCCTCTTCAAGGTCTTATTATTATTATGCTGACAAGCAGTATTGTTAGGGCCATGAAAATGCTACAGCTGAAAATGGACCTTGGGTCATCACGTTGGATGCACCAAGCTATATTCCTGTTATGCAACATGCTCGGAACAGAGCTCTCCGCGAAGAAGTCTATCGTGCTTATCTAACCCGTGCCTCAAGTGGTGAACTTGATAACACCAACATCATCTCTCAAATTTTAAAGCTAAGGCTAGAGAAGGCTAAACTTCTGGGCTACAAAAACTACGCTGAGGTGCTTGTACACTTCCTTTTTCCCATGGCATTAAAACAGTTGCGCAATAGCTGTGTTGTAACTAATTGATGATACCCGTGAAGGTAAGCATGGCCCAGAAAATGGCAACTGTTGAGCGGGTAGAAGAGCTTCTTGAGAAGCTGCGTGCCGCTTCCTGGGATCATGCAGTTAAAGGTACAACCAACAAAATCACTATTCTTCTTTCTCTAATTTGCGATTT
Organism: Paspalum vaginatum; assembly: GCA_030272315.1. Classification (NCBI taxonomy): domain Eukaryota; kingdom Viridiplantae; phylum Streptophyta; class Magnoliopsida; order Poales; family Poaceae; genus Paspalum; species Paspalum vaginatum. The sequence continues at coordinate 247,152 of CM059015.1, forward strand.
CTGGCATTTCTTCTTCTGCGTCACCTTGCATTATGGTTTATACTCTGTATCAATTTGTTCGCCGTGATGCTATTTTCAACAGATCAAACATATCATGTTTTTACCCAGGATTTCAGAGCTATGCATATTTTGTTTCAGTATTTGATAGTTGGTACTTGGTAGGACCCAAAGACACATTGATTTTGTATTACTTCGACTGCATTTATGGTTGAGCCCGTGTCCCAAACTTTTTTTTGTATACTTTAACCTCTGAGATACACTAACAGTAACAGCAAAGGTGCTTCTATCTGTTTGCATACTATTTCTTATCAGCAAATATTTTCTCATGTGAACATCTTGTTTTTTTCCCATGCATATACATATATGAACTGATTTGTGTTTTCAGATATGGAAGATCTGAAAATCTTTGCGAAAGATTCTGGTTCTCCTGAAGCTAATGATTTGACTCACTGGGACCTTACCTTCTGGAGTGAACGACTGAGGGAGTCCAAATATGATATCAATGAGGTATGTTTTTTTTTGCTTCATTTCAGTACCATAATAATTTCAGCCACAACCTTCTAAGTTTCTTTTACTCTTCTCAGAGTATTTTTTTTAATGACGCTCCACCTTATTCCATGTTTGTTCTTTGTCCCTTGGGGCATATGCATTTCAAATACTTTGATACACATATGCTAGCACACCACTAAAGAAACATATGGTAAGGAATGACCACTGACCTTATTTGAGCACTGCTATATTGCAGGAAGAATTGCGTCCTTATTTTGCACTACCCAAGGTTATGGATGGCCTCTTCACTCTGGCAAATAAGCTTTTTGGGGTGACCTGTTGAGCCTGCAGATGGCCTGGCTCCTGTAAGTACTGGTTCATTTTTCGTTACAAAATATCCATTCTGCAAATTTTGACAAGGACTACTTTTCAGGTCTGGCATAGTGATGTCAAATTTTATTGTGTCAAAGACTCCTCCAATAGCCCAGTTGCTTATTTTTACTTCGATCCTTACTCAAGACCATCTGAAAAGCGTGGAGGGGCTTGGATGAATGTGGTCTTTTCTCGAAGTCGTGTGCTAGCTCGCAATGGATTGGCTGCTAGGCTGCCTGTTGCCCATATGGTGTGCAACCAGACACCGCCTGTTGGTGGGAAGCCCAGTCTTATGACCTTCCGTGAGGTAAGTAATACACCTGTGAAATGTGAACAAGTACTCCGAATAATGATTATTATGATAGTAAAGCAATTGTATTATTTATTGTTTGTAGGTTGAAACTGTGTTCCATGAATTTGGTCACGCCCTTCAGCACATGCTTACTAAACAAGATGAAGGTTATGTTGCTGGTATTCGTGGAGTTGAATGGGATGCCGTAGAGTTGCCCTCTCAGTTCATGGAGAATTGGTGCTATCACAAGTATGATGGGTTCATCTCCTTTGGTTTTAGCTTGAATCTCTAATTTGCACAACTAATTGATAGCTTACATGGCTTTAACAGGGATACTCTTTTGAGCATTGCAAAGCATTATGAGACTGGCGAAACTCTTCCAGAGGAAATTTATGCGAAGCTTGTGGCCGCAAAGAATTTCCGTGCTGGCAGTTTCAGCCTGCGCCAGGTCTGTAAGCTTCCTTCTTACTCAATGGTCATTGTATTTAACTTGTTACTGTATGTACTACCTGTGCGGCTATGGTTACATTAGATAATATATACATCATAATATTTATCTTGTTATTGATTCGTTTTCTCCTTTTGGAGTTATTGCACGATTGATTCTTTTATGTTCCTACTTGTGGTCCGTGAAAGTTGTAATGATATACTTTTTTTTCTGTTTATATACATTCTTCTAAACAAACTAATATTTAGCATCCCATCTTTTTTTTACTTCTTTGCAGATACGTTTTGCGAGTGTAGATATGGAACTACATACAACTTATGATCCTTATGGTTCGCTGTCCATATATGATGTTGACCGAAGAGTTGCAGAACGAACTCAAGTTCTTGCTCCTCTGCCGGAGGACAGATTCCTGTGCAGCTTTAGCCATATTTTTGCAGGTTTGCACGGCTGTCTAACTTATCAAATTTGCCGATTTCATTTCAGAATAACCTCTGATTTCATTTATTGAAAACTGTAGGTGGTTATGCTGCTGGATACTACAGTTATAAGGTAGGTTATTGTTGTCGCTTTGACTGCCCTCGTGTCCCGACCTTATTTTCTTTATAAGGATATATATATGTAAAGCTTATATCATGTCATGCCCTTGCTAACAGTGGGCTGAAGTACTGTCAGCGGATGCATTCTCAGCTTTTGAAGATGCTGGTTTGGATAATGAGAAGGTATACTTTTCACCAAAAAGAAATTAGGATTGGTTCTACTCTTTCCGTCTCAATTTATAGGTCATTTGACTTTTTTGACATCAAATTTGACTTCCTCGTCTTATTCAAAAAATTTCACAATTATCATTTATTTTCATTGTGATTTAGTTTAGCATATAATGTACTTTAACTATATCTTTAATTTTTCCATATTTTTGCAAAATTTTTAAATAAGACAAGTTGGTGAAACTTGGTGTCAAAAAAGGTCAAACGAAATTGGGACGGAGGGAATATGCATGAAGAGGCAGTGCCAACACTTTGCTCGTCCTATTTGCCAATGGCATCAATGTAATTTGCAATATTTTGTTTCCTATTTTGCAGGAAATTCAGGAAACTGGCAGACGATTCAGAGACACAGTTCTTGCGCTTGGAGGTGGAAAGTCCCCACTTGAGGTAAAGGCTTATTTTTTTTAGAACATAATCACGGGGATCCTTTTTACGAATTATTTATGTTCTTTCCAATCACAGGAAGTATAAGTTGTTAGACTATTTTGGAGTAGATATTTGATTTGGAAATGCAGTTTTGCATGATTTGGAATGCAGTTTAGTTTTGGGTTCGTTGAGTTACTGGGGCACAAAACTCATGCTTGGCACTGGCTGCAGGTGTTCGTTTCATTCCGAGGACGTGAGCCTTCACCTGAACCGCTTCTGAGGCACAACGGCTTGCTCCCTGTTGCTGCGTAGTGCATTGGCCCGTCCTCTCCATGCTCATTTGCTGCGCCAGCATCGAAAGACATCTCTGGCGTCAGCCGAACAGGCTGTGTTTAAACAGTTACCCTCTGACGTGGTTACATCAGTCAGAGCCAGTATAGAGAAACGGATAACGCATGTTCATCAGAGCTGATTGTATTGACTGCCAGACGTTTCGGTGATGCCCTAGCACAACATTTACTGCAAATTAGATGGGTGCCTTCTGGTGAAAATAACACTATCTAATGAACTGGCATCAAGGGAAATTTTAAAACCAATACTGGCTATATCTTTCTAATAACGCATGGAAAAAACGGGTGTTTGGAACTGCTTGCAAACGGAGTTGCGATGGCGTTTACGTGTGTGGAGCCCCCTCCTACAAATTTACAGCCATAGATCATCGGAACGAGGGATTCTTTCCTTGCGTTCACCTGATGTTATTTTCCCCCCCCTTTTGACAACATCAGCCGAGGCGAGCAGCATGCACTCCTAATCCTTACTAGGCGTGCATGCTCGATAGCGTTCGCCTCCAGCCAGCCGGCGCCCCTCCGGCCTCGGGTCTCCGCTTTGCGCCTCCGTCGCGCTCGCCTCCTTCCACTGGCCTCGGGTCTCCGCTTTGCGCCTCCGTCGCGCTCGCCGTTGGCCGGCGCTCCTCTGGCCTCGCTCGCCGCCGGTCGGCGCTCCTTGCCTCCGGCCGCACGCTGCATCCCTCCCCGTCCGTCCCTTTTTATCTGTGGTTGGGCTCGTCCCATTTTGCTTCATCCCTCAAAACCAAACGCCTTTCAAAGATTGCCCGCCTAGGTAAAAAAAAAAAGAAAAAGAAAACGAAGAAAAAGCTGTTGTTCAGCCGTGGGCTAAGTGCCGGAGGTGGGCATGCAGGTCTGTGACTACTGCCATGATCTCCCTCATCCGCGGATGGGAGCGGTCTCCGGCGACGAACTCGCAGGCCACGCCGTCCACCTCCACCATGCTGCAGCCGGGCACCTTGGTCAGGTCCCTGTCCTCCATGGCGCGGCGGACCCTGAGCACCTCGCCCCACTCGCCGCTCCAGCCGGCGTACATGTTGGAGAGCTGCACGTGCACGCCGCTGTGGTCCAGCCCCCGCTCCGCCAGCCACTGGACCACCTGCTTCCCCGCCGCCACGTCCCCGCGCGCCGCGCACGCGTTGAGCAGCGCGCCCAGCACGTAGGCGTCGGGCCTCATGGGCATGGACCGCACGGCCTCCAGCGCCTCAGCCAGCCGCCCGGCGCGGCCCAGGGCGTCCACGAGGCACCCGTAGTGCTCCACGCCGGGCTCCACGCCCGCCGTGCCCATGCGGCGGTAGAATATCTCCTTGGCGCGGTCGACGAGCCCCGCGCGGGCGCACGCGGTGAGCGCGCAGATGAAGGTCACCTCGTTGGGGCGCACCCCTTCCGCCCGCATCCGGCTCAGCAGGTCGACGGCCTCCTGGCAGCGGCCGTGGTCCGACAGCGCCGAGATCATGGCGGTGTAGGCGAACACGTCCCGCTGCGGGGCGGCGGCGAACACCTGCCTGGCCGCGTCCAGGCTGCCGCACTTGGCGTACATGTCCACGAGCGCCGTCGCCACCACGCAGTCCACCAGGTCCTGCACCAGGGCGGCGTGCACCCACCTGCCCTGCTCCAGCGCCCCCAGCGCCCCGCAGGCGGCCAGCACCCCGACCACCGCCGCCCTGTTGGGGCGGACGCCGGACCTGAGCATGGCCTCGAACAGCCGCACGACGTCGCCGAAGCGCCCCGCCGCGACGCAGGCGCTCAGCATGGCGCTCCAGGCCACGTCGTTCCTGCGGGGCATTCCGTCGAACAGGGCGCGCGCTTCGTCCACCTGCCCGGCCCGGGCGCAGGCGGTGAGGAGCGACGTCCAGGAGCACACGTCGGCCGCGCCGGAGGAGAGCGCGTCGTGGAAGAGGCGGCGGGCGGCGGGCAGCAGGCCGCTGGAGGCGTAGGCGTGGATGAGCCCGTTGGCGACGTAGTCGTGGGCGTCCCAGGCCAGGACGACGGCCAGGGCGTGGAGGGAGGAGACGGCGGCGGGGGGCTCTGAGCATTCTACGGCGGCGGCGGCCTTGAGGAGGAAGGAGAAGGTGTAGTTGTTTGGGCGGAAGGCGGGGAGGATGCGGCGGAGGCGCGGGAAGAGGCGGAGGACGCGGAGCGGGTGCGCCGGGAGAAGCGAGCGGAGGAGCTGGTTGGGGAGGAAGCGGTCGGCGAGGAGCAAGGAGGAGGCGAGCAGCAGCTGCGCGTGCACCTGCCGGAGCTGCGCGGCGCTCAGCGACGGCCGGCACAGCAGCTGAAGCGCCCGCCGCCCCCGTGGCCATGCCATGCAAATCCTCGACCTCTGTGGGTCGTGGGTGGAGGGGATGGTGGGATGGGCTTTTGTGTTGGGCTTGGCTTGCTGTGGGCCAAGGGCCCAGCCCAGCCCAGCCCAAACCACTCACCACCAACCCCCACCTCACCAGCAAGAGCAAAGGGGCAGCAAGGTTTGGTTGGGGGGATTGCTGGTGGTGCGCGAGTCGGCGAGGAGGAAGACAAGCCGCCGGGATGGGTCGCGGCGGCGGGATGGGGAACCCGGTCAACGTGGGCATCGCCGTGCAGGCGGACTGGGAGAACCGCGAGTTCATCTCCAACATCTCACTCAACGTCCGGCGCCTCTTCGACTTCCTCCTCAGATTCGGTCAGCTCCTCTTCCAACTTCCTCTCCATCTGCTGCGTCCTTGTACATTCCCCGCTTGCAGGGAGTGGATCCTACTCCACCCTTGTGTCGGATCTGCTCATCATACGATTGGGCGCGTCAGCTTGTCCTTGGGGAACACCCCTGTGGTGAATCCAGTTTGCCTTCACTGCTCCCCCTAACCAACATTCTATACATTGCACAAAACTCTGCGAATCCCTCATTCACACCTCCAAATCTAACTATCTACTTACCACCCTCATCATGTTTGTCGCCAATTAGGTTCAGTGGCTTTACATGGATTCACCGTAATACCGCATTTCCCAGTATCCTTGTTTGCCTTGCCATCTGCGAGCATGTTCTAGGAAATACTAATTCAATCCCACTACCTGACACCCGCCACAGGCATCGCCAACATGGGATTTCACATCTCATCAAAACCGCTTGTTTTTAGATAAAGGAATAAATATCCAGCCTCAACACCCAAAAGTGATGTGTATTTGCGCTTGTTGAGACAAGGCTTTACAATGGCGAAAACCCTAATTATTACCGTGAGTGGTTAAACGAGGTCCCCTTTGGAACGATATTTCTTCATACCCGGTGATTAGTGCTGTCAGTCACAAGAGCCCAAGGCCCACTAGCTACTCAAGCTCAGATTGCACTAGTCCTGAATTTAGGTTGGATCCACTCCAGCTTCAACATTTAAATTTAACTGTGCGGTTAAGGCTCGATTTACTCCTTTCTAATATACCCCCCCCCCCCCCCCCCGCATGTTTTCCTCTCAGATTTTCGTTTTCCACAAGGACTTTTACTGTATTGAAGGGTAGTCGAGCTGGAGCTAACTTGATGTTTAGTTGAGTCTTATGCCATACTTTTCATTGGAAGAGTAGCACTCAAGCTTTGACTTTTAAAGACAAAAAAAAAAAAAAAAATTCTTGAGTAATCGTGTTCATATATAGATGTTTATGATGTGTACATAATATCATATTTATTGCATAACAGCCAAATACGCAAATGTGTTGGAATACTGGTCAGGCAGACTGGACACCTCGAGCTTGGCTTTTTGACATCCCTACATACGAATGAAACTGCACTGTCAATAAACACTTCCTGTGCTGTTGGCTACGTATGAATTCCCTAATTCTTACCTCTTGTACTGAATCCCTTTTTCTTTTTAACGCTGTATCTGTGGGCAAGATATGACCATGCTGGAAGATATGGTGGCAGTAGGTATGTTTTATCGGCCACTAACATGTCCTCATCAAGATTCAAGACATAGGCATGAACACTAGATTGATACCTAACCTAACCTGCTCGAAACAAGAAGGTAGAATAGATATTCTGAGGTGGCTTTGCGTTTATTACTTGAGGCGAAACGAAACATTCTTATATCATTATCATCGGTGATCCAAAATTCCATGTTAAGTAGGAATTGAATTTCATGCCATGGATACATTTTGCCATCTAACTAATCCTCTGGTAATAATACAATACTTTGGTGAGGTTCGAAGAAAAGGATACTAGTAGTCATGAACCAACCATTTATTGATGATGTTTCTTGTGGGGAAAAAAAATATATTTGCAGAGGCTACGACGAAGAGCAAGCTGGCGTCTTTGAACGAGAAGCTGGACATCCTAGAGCGGAAGCTGGAGGTGCTTGAAGTCCAAGTGAGCAGCGCGACGACCAATCCTTCTGTCTTCAACTAGAAGCGGGTGCGTCCAGACAGGGGACTCTTGTGTTGCTTGCAGTGCAGTGTATGTATGGCTGTTGCGTGAACGTGTGTGAGTGTGTGGGAGTTGCATGTAAAGCACTGCTAGTATCGATCGTGTCGGTTTGTATACAATTGAAAATCTTGCACTTTGTGCATAGAAGAAGCTGAGGGCATGGCAAGAAGTCGCAACCCTTGCGCTTACGTGGAGGGCAATTAGCTGACACGAGTGTATTGTTTGATGCAGGGATCAGAGGAGTCGAGGTGATCAATCCATTCGATTGTTGTGCTCGCAGCGAGTAAAGCAGTTTGGATTAGGTTAGGGTGAGATGGGATGACCCGGGCTATTTCATCATGGAACTAAACAAATTAGGACTGGTGCGTGTTAGCTCGGAATATTGTGCTGCGGGGTGGGGGATGGAGAGGTGCAAATTGATGAATTAAAAAAAAAAGATAAAACAGGAGCCGCGGCCGGAACGAAAGCTTGGTGGAAGATGTGGCTCTGGTGCTGTGACCCCTTGTAACCACACGACCGACAAGACAACCCCCCCTCTCTCCGTTGGTTCCCTCTTCTTCCCTGCTGCTGCTATTTGCCTCGTGCGTCCCTTCTCCCTCCTCCTGCTCCATGAGGAAGCTAGGTCAGAGCATAGCCTAGTCAGCTCGATTGGATTCCTCCTCCTCCTCTTTCGTAAGTTTCATCCTTCCTTCTCTTACGACTTTCATTCATGTTCTTTCATTCTTTGTCTATCTATCTGTACGTATGCTAGCTTGAATCTTTTGCCATCTTCGATCAGATGTAAGATGTAAGCAGAAACAAATCAACGATTTCTGGATTGGTTTGGACATAGAGCGAGTCCCCAAGTAATAATAAAGTAAAAGTTAGCGACCAAAAAAAAAAGGATAACAGGGGCATTCCGAGAATTGAACTCGGGACCTCTCGCACCCTAAGCGAGAATCATACCACTAGACCAAATGCCCTTCTTGTGTTACTTGTTTTTTTCTCCATTAGAAGATTGAAGTCAGTATTTTCCTGTCCTCCAAACCAATTAACCAAAGGCAAAAATGTGTGTGGTGGATCCAGTCCAGATCAGAAGCTGATTGGGGTCCTATTTTGCAGGCAGAAGAGAAGAGGAAACGCATAATCTGCCATCATATATCATATTGATGACGATGAATTCCCAGAACCTACTGCAGCTGGCCGTTCAGGATCTCTCCTCATCACTCGTCAGTGGCCTCAGAAGACGGAGATCATTGACCCCCCTCAATCGAAGAAAGGTGCAGTGCCAAGCTGCTGCTGCTAGAGGTCGAGGAGGAGGGGTCCTCTTAGGCCACCGCCAGCAGGTAGCCTTGTTTGCTTCGGATCCCCATGGCCACGGGAGCAGGAGGCAGCATCAGCATACTACGTCGTCTCGTCCACTGCTGGTCGCAGTCAGAGCGGCCAGTGACGATAATAGAGGCGGCGACAGTAGTAGTGAATCGTCATCAAGCGGCAGCGGTGAAGGCGACGACGACGAACAAGAGGATGCAGATGATGGTGATGACAAGAAGAAGCAGCAGCGGCAAAATAGCTCGTCGTCGTCGTCGCTGTCATCCGGCTCTGGGCTGTCCCGAGCGGATCTGGAGCGCCTGGTGGGGCCTGACGATGATGCCAAGTTCAATGGCTTGGACCTCGCAAACCTCATCAGGAAGAAGTACGGCAGATCCTACGATGTCACGTTGATCAAGAAGGTGCGTGCAGTGGTGGTGGTGTGCATGCCTACTATGTACTGTCGTCATGTTATGCTAGCTCTAGCTGCAGCTTCGATCTCTAATAGTAATATCATTGTATCAATCAAATGCAATGATGCAGGAGTTCATGGGGAGGAATCTGCTGGCCATGAATGTCATGTGGAAGTACAGGGAGCAGGTGAGCTGACTATATGCGCTGATGATGGTTTAATTTGCTAGTTCTTAATTAATTCCGATCAAAACAAAATGACGATCTATTATTATACGAACTAATTGTTGACTGATGAATGCATGCATATGCATGGAAAATGGAACGAAGAGGTCGTTCCCTTTGAGCGAGGAGGAGTACCTGCTGCGCCTGGACGACGTGGCCAACACGCTCAAGTGCTGGGGAGCCGTGGCGCACGTCCGCAACACGCTGGAGAAGCTCAAGGAGAGGCCGCGCATTGGCAAGGCCGTCAGCATCTTCATCGACATGGACCAGACGGGAGCACGCGCCGACGAGTGGATCTACAAGTAGCTCTGCCTCGTGTCCATCGATCAGACATTCTCATGAATGATGATTTTGCATTTGTTCCAATAATGGAACGGAGTACTGCATGCAGGTCATCTAGAATGTAATGCTGCGACCAATCAGTAGTATTTTCCAAAAGATCATTGTCATCGTACATATATACACTCAGATTTAACCAATACGTACTCGCCATTAACTCAATATAAACACTGAATGCTTCATTATGCCCGGTCCTACATATGTAAATTTTCTTTGCTTCATCAGCAATGAAGGCTTGCCCCGCGGTGGACGCGGAAGAACGGGGAACCTGCACATTTAATTTCATATATAGAAATAATTGGGGCCCGATTAATTTCTTTAGCTAGTACTCCCTCCTTCCCATGAAACAAGGCGCATAAAGCCTTTGCACGAAAATTAGCGTCGCGGTGTTTTTTCCGCTGGCTGCCCCTGGATGGATGCGTGGAGGAGAGATTTGTGGGCGTGAGAGAGAATCGTGGGCAGAGAATTCTGGAGATGCGCATGCAGGCAGCTGCATCGATGGAAAGATATTAGCGCCATGCATGGAAGGAACAGATTCTGCGCGCGGTGCCGGCCGAAGGAATTTTGCGCGCGTGAAAGTTCGGTTGCCGCGCATCACCGAGGATTATGTGCCGCCTGGGTCTCTCTCTCTCTATTCTGGCAAAAAAATGGCTCTCAAAATTTTGGGCATGAAGTACCCTATGAAGAACTCTGCGCTGTTCATTCGCTTCCTGTCTCACGACCTCATGGCCCTCTTTGCACGATGCATGCTGCTCCTGGCGTGTCTTCTTGGTCCAGGTGAAGATCTCCACGCCGTAGTGGATGAAGGTAGGTCAATTCAATTTCGTTTGATCGATCTGTTGCTACATTTCTTGACCGCTCTCTAGTTGTCTTGCCACTCAAATGAACCATTCGTTTGATCTCGTGCAGTCCACGACGAACATGGAGCGGCCATTCGCGGAGAAGGTCAAAATGTTGACGCTGGCCACGCAAACACAACACACAACGACGGTGGCCATACGCAGACACAAAGTAAGCATGGCGTTGCCAAAATCTGAAATCCATATGAATTCCTGTTGTGTTGAAAACAAATGAATAATCTATCGACAGATGCAGTAGCAGGTCGTGTTCGTGGTAGGCTTGGTCTAGCTGGTCGAGGGCGTGGTGTTGGTTTCATTGTTGGGCGCGGGCAACGCGATGGCGCTGTTCACACCAACCGTAGCCGGGCGAGTCTAGGACTCACACGGCGTGCTCATGCAACGTCCAGGCAGGAGGATGTCCACCATGAACCCCATGCTGAGGGCTCAAGTGACGCACAACCAGAAGGACCTCGTGTCGACCATGCTGATCAAGGTGGTTCTAGTGTTCCTAACAGTAAGTAATTTGTCCGTCAATTTTTTCAGAATTAAGTAGGACTATTTGGTGGTTCTAGTTGTACTTATGCTCCGTACTTTTTTTTAGATGAAGGAGAGATTAGGAGGAGGAACACATACAGCAATGAATTTAAGCAATCTATCTATGGCATGCTTTTAGAGCGGACTAGTGTCGGTAAGTTAGATAGAGGGGTCACTAAGGCTGTTTCGCGTGAAATTGGAGTGAGAGTAGTCCAGCGCATATGGTACGATGCAAAACAAGGCGGCGGGGTTAACGGTGTTGTGAGCAAAAAACCAAAAAACTGTGGTCCTAAAAAAAGCCATTTGACCTAGAAATAATCAAAACAATAGCACTGGAAAACAGAACAACTTTCAAGGATTTATCCAATGAGCTCGGTATGTCACTGTCAACGCTTCATAGGAGATTCAAGGAGGGGGAGTTTAGACGTCACTCAAATGCAATCAAGCCTACATTGAATGAAGAAAACAAAAAGGCTAGAGTTCGGTTCTGTCTCTCAATGCTCGAACCATCTAATGTGCCACATGAACCAAGATTCAACGGAACGTACAACATTGTGCACATTGATGAGAAATGGTTTTATCGCACTAAGAAAACTCAGAAGTACTACTTGGCTGTAGATGAGACTATACCCGAGAGAACAACACAGAGCAAGAACTTTATAGAGAAGGTGATGTTTTTGACGGCAGTGGCTAGGCGTAGGTTTGATAGTGATGGAAATTGTATATTTTCAAGAAAGATTGGTACTTGGGCTTTCGTTACAGTGGAGCCAGCTAAAAGGAGTAGTGTCAATAGGCCATCAGGTACAATGGTTACTAAGGTGCTGCCATCAGTAACCAAAGATGTTAGCCGTGATTATCTTGTGAACAAGGGATTGCCCGCAATAAAGGAGAAGTGGCCAGCAGAGGAACGTGGTACCCCAATATTCATACAACAGGACAAGAGTGTTGGTTTGCAGCAATGAAGTTTGAGATTAAACATGGTTGTGTTCTTTTTTTTTTTCTGTTGGTTCATATAACACCTTCCTTCAAGCGTGATGATCATCAGCATGCAATGCGAAAATAAACCAAACAAACGTACCAGCAAAACATACCACACTGTTTTTCTTCTTCCAAGGAACACGTGTGAAAGCAGTAAGAGACACCAACATCGATGCTCAAATAACGTGCGCTACTGCGCTTATTGATGAAATTTGTATGATTAGACGAGCATACTAGCGGCCGGTAGATCACTTTGCCGTCTTGGTGATGGAATCAGCCTCGTCGGTGATGGAGTCTGCCACAAAGCTTGGGACGTCGTCATCACCATCGGGGTCATCCACCGTAGCATTCTTTAGAAGCCACTTCTGACGAGATGACGAGTCATGGAAGAGGACACGGCAATCAAACTTATCGTGACCCACATCCCAAGCAATGGAGTCGTAGTCTTTGTGGACAAGTTCGCAACGAGAACAGGTCACCGCGCGCAGGAATTTAGCTGCATGCCGCAGACCTGTAGCGGCGACACCAATCCCGAACGCGACTTCACCATGCATACGGTTCCGCGTCTCGGATAGGGCATCCGCCGCCGCGAGCAAGCCATCGGCAACTGCTGCATGGAGTCCATCCGCTGCTGCTGCGTTGAGGCCCTCCGCTGCTTTGTGTAGACCGGCCAGCAGCACGTCGACCGGAAGTTCTTTTGCCGTCGTTGTGTTTTCACCCCTTGACGGCCGCGCAGGATCCATTTGGACTGGATAGACGTATGGCTGCTTCGATGTTGGTGGATGAGAGAAGACTAGGACGTATGGCAGCTATGCCGGAGTGTATGGACAGGAAGACGTCCTGCATGTGAATGGAATTAACAATCCCTAGAATCTCTAACCTGCCTTGTGTGTGCATGGCCATGTACGGTAGTGGATCCTAAAATCTCTCAACTGCCATAAACTCCCTCGCTGTCATTTACTTCTAATCACATGCACAGCAAGGGCACATGCGTCCACATTGGCCAGAAAAGCACCGCACGCCTTGTTTTGTGGGAAAAAATTGAGAACCTTAGGCGCCTTGTTTCATGGGAAGGAGGGAGTAGTTGCTATTAGGTCTAGCTAACAGATCAGCTGACAATTAGTAGGACTCCGCCTAACGGTTATCTCATTAGCTGATTCAACCTGACTGATAGAGTTGATAACATATGTCGGCGTGTACACCATGTGCAGAGGGCTTCAAAGATGTTTTCTCAACACTAACACCTATTAGCTAATATGTTAAGCGTTGAAACCAAACACCATCCAGCTATTTTTAGCTAAAAACTATTAGCCCTAATATAATTAATAGAAAAATCAGACATTAATAACTTATTTTTATGTGTTTTGGTGGTGCAGCAAGTTCAAAGTCGCCTTAAGATCGTATCAAGAATCTAGATCATGCAGAATAACACAAGAAAGAATGGCATAAAAAACCTTGCTTTGCTTGATGCATCCGGCCCAGATGGGGTTGGCCGAGGCCCAACAAATTAAGGTTCCCGGGCTCCAACAGTTCTTTTCCAGCACACCCACTCAGTGAAAGGCCCAATTAACCTCCTCCCAAGTTAAGCGAGGTGGCATAATTCAGAGACTCACACGGTTACCGCCCGACTACAACTGAGCCAACTGGACCCTTTTTTTTGTTGCGTCTTTGCCTACGGGTAATAGTGGAGGATGTTCTCATCGTTCACATCCTCTTAAAATGGGCCCTAGCTCTGGGCCCAAATAATGTATCTAGCCCAGGTGGGGTTGGCCGAGGCCCAATAAATTAAGGTTGCTCGGACCCCAACGGTTCTTTTCTAGCACACTCACTCGGAGAAAGGTCCAATCACCCCCAAAAAAACTAATCTGATAGGGGAAGGGTGGCTCCCCTTTTAAGGTGGCTACCTCCTCCAAAATTTAGCGAGGTGGGATAATTCAAAGGCTCATGCGGTCACTGTCCGACTACAACTGGGCCAACCAGACCCTTTGTCTTTGCCAACAGGTAATAGTGGAGGGTGTCCTCATCATTGCTAAGCTATCTTGCCTCTAAAAGCAAGAAAATCTTTGCCCAGCTAGGAGAGCCAAAAATCAACTCTCCTGCAACGGCAAGCCAACCTGTTGTGCGTGCAGCATGGACCCCTCTTGTTAAAAATTCTCATGCATACATGCTAGATTGGACAAGCGTTCACAGGAGCAAAAAGCAACAAAACATCTGCCTAGACTTGCGGAGCGCACTAGCCTAGCCTTGCCTTGACAAGCCTTGCCTTGACAGGTAGCTTGGCTGAGTAAGTTTGGCAAAGAATCCAAACATCCCATTAATGTTTCGGTGGGAATTTTCTTGGTTGCGATCCAACAACCGCTATTAGTTTTGTTCGAAACTCTTGAGGGAGCGCCTAACGTTAATGTTTCAAAAACAGATGTCTGGTTCTAGAAAACATTTTTTCTTTAGAAAAGATAACACTGGCTCAATTGATTTAGAGCATCACCTCACCCGAATTTTCTCCTCCCTCTCTTTACTTTTTTGTCCACCATATCCGACGATTGGTTAGGGTACAGGGGTTTGGGGGCTTTGGGCTCCTGAGCTTCATCTCTTAATTGCTAGGCTTACAGGGAATTCCTCTTGTGATAAACCTATTAGGTGGTGGAGGTAGGCACGGGGTACGGTGTGGGAAGGTGAGGTAGTGGTGACATCCGCATAATGAGGCAATGAAGGATGTCCAAAATTGTGGAGTCAGAGTTGGCGAAGATACGAAAGCAAGGCGGGGTAGAGATAAGAAAAAATTTCGGATGTTTGGTTTTTTTAGATCATCCACTCTATTATGTATTCACACTATGTGAATTACAAACGCCATCTAGCGGAAAGGTTAACCAAAGATGTCGCCCTACTGTCTTATACAAAGAGCTTCTCGCCAAGCCATCCGCATCACCATTGGACATTCTTCTTTCATGCACAAATTTTGCAAAATCAAACGTCGCTGCTTGTGCCTGGATCTCTTGCATTATATGGCCATAACGGCCCATTGCCGCGCCTTTGACACTTATGATCACACTAGCACATCACTTGCCAACCTCACATGCATGCCTCAGCGTCAAGTGACTCGCCAAAGCCAGGCCTTACTTGCACGCCATTGCTTCCAAAGTTTCAGGGTCTGTTATTCCTCTCAAGGTCATTGCCAAAGCACCTTGGAAAACACCCTCAACATCTCGAACTACGGCAGCAATTGCTGCCAGCCCCATATTCTTTGATACGGCTGCATCAACATTAATCTTCATTAAGTCACTTGGTGGGGGAATCCATCGGGGCGCTCGTACAATCATTCCTCGTTTCTCCACCTGCTGTGGATGCCCCTGTTCAAGCTCGACCATGAAACGTTCCACAAACAGATGTGTAGATAGCGGACTTTGAAAACTTCCTTCATGGATGGCCTTTCTTCTGGCATACCAGATTGCCCAAAGAGTGACTGCCACCCGTGTTGCCTCATCACCTATCATGGAGCTCAGGATCGCTGCCAACCAACTCCTTGCATCTTGCGAATCAACTTGGCACATGTGCTCTGTGGTATCCTCTTTCTCAAGCCCCCAAACACACCTTGCCATGTTGAATCAATAAGCGAGTGCCGCCATGAGTCTACAGCACCACATAACGGGCACATCGCAGATGCCGCCATATTTCGATGGCTCAATTAATCCATCGTCGGTATTGACTGCTTAGCCAAACGCCATAGGAATACTCTGATTTTTGCTGGCACCTTCACCCTCCACAAAGCTGACCATTCCTTCTTCACAGCTTCTTGGTCTAATATTTCTGCCCGGCCTTCCAAATAAGAAATATTGCTTTCTCGGTTCTGAATTAGCATCCTGTATGCTGAACGCACTGAGAAGATGCCCGAGCACTCATAGTGCCATGCCCAGAAGTCTTGCTGCCTCCTCATACTTAAAGGGATACTCAAAATTATTTCACTGTCTAGGGGCATAAAGAACCTCTGCACCTTGTCGTACTATCTTCTGTCACTATTCCAACTATCCCTCTCTCTGTTAACAGTGCTGATTTTGGGTTTCGATATGGGGTACCCACTGGTTTCAGCCTAATCCCAAGATGCAGACAATGGGTCGATGAGCTCACTCACCCATCGTGGTGGATTCGCTACTGCTGTCACAATGGGTCGTAAACGACCTTCTCTTGGCATCCAATTCATCGTCCAAATAGATGTTTGCTCCCCCATACCAATCCTGCGGATAGGCATTGTTCTAAAGCATCTCTTCCCTCCATAATAGCCCGCCAAATGCGTGATGGGTTGTGACCAATCTCCGATTGCAGGAACTCACTCCGTGGGAAATAAATTGCCCTCAACACTCCAGCACTTAGTGCTTCAGGTTCTTGCAGCAGGCGCTAGGCCTGCTTTGCTAGCAGAGCTAAATTGAATAATTCAATGAAACTGAAACCCAAACCTCCCATGCATGTTGGCTTTAGCATGTCATCCCAAGCCATCCAGCATGTCTTTCGTTGTCCTGCTTTGCTGCCCCACCAGAATGATCTAATCAGCCCATTAATATGTTTGCACAAACCCCTTGGGAGCTTGAAACAGGGCATCAAAAAAGTTGGAACAGCCTGTGCGACTGCCTTAATTAGAACATCTTTCCCTCCTGCTGAAAGCGATTGTTCCATCCAACCCTGTACCTTTTTCCATACACGGTCCTTCAAGAACTTGAAAGCTCCATTAACAAAGGTTCCCACGTCGGAGCACATCCCAAGATACCTCTCAGAAAGCGCTTCCGAATGCACATTTAACAGATTCTTAACCACTTCCCTTGAATCTTGGTTACAAGCTTTTGAGAAGTGAATAGAAGACTTGTCCATATTCACCTATTGACCAGAGGCGCGGCAATATATCTTCAAAACATCTTGGATCTCCTCTGCATTTTCCTTATTTGCTTTAAAAAAACAGCAGGCTATCATACGCAAAGAGTAAGTGACTGACCACCGGAGCTGATGGCGCCACCTTAATGCCTTTGAGATTCAATGACAATAATCTTGATTTTATTAGGCACGAAAGGCCCTCTGCTGCTAACAAAAAACAAATAAGGGGAGATCGGATCTCCTTGACAAATTCCTCTTGATGGGTTAAAAAGAGTCTAACCCTGCACCATTGAAAAGAACTGAGAAAGAGATGGTGGTTACCAGCCGCATCACCATCTCCACCCATAAATGATGAAAACCCATTCTAGTCATGATGGAGCGTAAATAGCTCCACTCCACCCAATCGTAAGCCTTCCTCATATCCAGCTTCAGTGCACAAAAAACGCTGATCTTGAGGTCTCTTACACTTCATGAAATGCAAGCATTCATAGCTGGTAATAATATTGTTAGTTATCAACCTTCCATGAACGAAAGCTGATTGCTCCTCGGATATTATTTCTGGTAGCACAGTTTTTAGTCTGATTGCAACTATCTTTGAAATTATTTTGTAAATGACGTTGCACAGACTAATAAGTCGATACTGGCCAAGCTCTTCCGGACTCGCCACCTTTGGGATTAGAACTATATTTGTTTTGTTAATTACAGCCAAATCCTCTTCTCTCAGCGCCCTCATCACCACTTAGTTACCTCCTCGCCACAAAGGTCCTAGTGGCGCTGGAAAAAATGAGCCAGGAACCTATCAGGCCCCGGAGCCTTTGTCAGAAACATTTGAAACAATGCTTTCTTAACTTGTTTCTCCTCAAAAGGGGCCGTGGGGGAGAAATGCTCGAGTGATGATGATATGTAATGAAATCAGTGGGGCTCAGCTTTTCGGCCGTCTGTCCGAGTGAAATTGGGGTCGAGTGAAAGATGCGTGAAGGCAATAATAAGGGCGTTTTTTTATTTTTATATTTATTTTTTTTGTTTTTACAGAAATATACCCTGTAGTGCTGCAATTGCGAAAATGTACTGCCGGCGCCTGGCCCCCGGGCGCCAGGGGGCCTAGCGCCCGGAGGCCAGGCGCCAAGAGTACACGTCACGGCTGAGGAGGGGGGGAAGCGCGGTGCAGGCTCCTGGCATCCAGCGGCCAGGCGCCAGGGTGCGGTCACGGGCACACTGCGCAGGCCTGGCGCCGTCACGGGCGTGCTGCAGGGGCGGCGGGGGTGGCGCGTAGCGGCAGCAGGGTGTGGGCCCTGGTGCCCGATGGCCAGGCGCCAGGGTCCCCCATATAAACCGCGCCGCGCTTCTTACTGCCAGTTGCTGTGTCCATTTGAGCAGCCGAGCAAAAGAGAGGAGAGGGGTTTGAGCAGAGTGCAGGAGAGGAGAGGAGAGGAGAGGGGAGGGGAGGGAAGGGGGAGTGCGATGCTGCGAAGCCCTTATGAGATTGGACCGTGAATCAGGTAATTTTTGTACTCAACTTTATATTCGTACGAAGTATTTGTTTGCTATGTTAGCAAGTTAAATGCGGTAGATCTAGTAATTTATTTAGTTTTTCTGCGATATAGAAATTTAGAATATCTTTAGAATAGAATTTTAGAATATTTTTAGGAAGTAGAATATCGTAGTTTAAGTAGAAATTATAGTGCAATATATAATGTGTTTGAGTAGATAATGTGTTTGAAAGTAGAAATTATAGTGCAATATATAATGTGTTTGAGTAGATCTGCATATTAGTGTTATAGTGTTTAGTAGTAACCCCTAAATCTGTTATAATAATTTTAATTTATAGTACAATATATAATGTGTATAAGTATTTATGTGTAGTTTTTAGTATTTAGTTCAATTAATTAAGTTTTAGCAATATAATTTTAGAAATTTTTGGTATTTATTATTTAGGTATACATAGTGTTATTATTTATGGAATTTGAATGGTTCAATATATTGGTAGAGATGTCAACCAAGTTGCAGTTTGAAATATATTATGGTGAATGCAGTATTGTTGAAGGTTAATATGGAGTACAATTGAATGGGTTAGTCGTACGTCGAAGGGAATAGATAAACTTTGGGATAAATCATTTGTTTTTGTGCATAATTGGCTAGAGAGTGGATTCAAATTTAACACGGAAACACATGTGCTCAGAGTCCAAACTCTTGTGACATGGGCAAATGAACGTTTTTTCTGGGAGTTGATGTTGATCCGCAACACCTTTGACTGAAAGATGTACATTAGTATAGCTCTTCATCGTGGGTGGCCAGTTGCTATGCTTGTGCAGATCATTGAAAATGCCACAGTTGGTTCCGAGGCCGTTGAGAATTACGGCAACACAAGTGGTTCGATACAGGAAGATGTAGGGTTGGAACATGGTGAAGCAATTGTGAATGTGCACACTGATTCGGAAGCTCCATTTGTGGGACATAGGCTAGTGATACTGAAGTTGATGATGAAGGGAATGGCAGTCAACGTGATGTGCAAGAACAAACATATGAGGGGCACGGTAGTCAGGCAGAGCCGCAAGGACAGGAAGATGAGGGGCATGGTAGTCAGGCAGAGCCGCAATGACAGGCAGATGAGGGGAAGAGGATACAAAGCATTGTGCAACAAATGCAGAATGAAGACGAGGAGTTTGCTCAGGCGTAGGAATCCGAAGAAGCGTCTGATGAAGATGAGGACTACCTAATACCCGCAGAGTGGAGATATTGTGGATTTGGTAACCCTGTTGTACATGATGATAAGCAACAGGAGTGGGAGTACATACAGAATGAGTTAGTTCAAGGTGCAAGATATGCTTCTAATGAAGTTCTTAAGGAAGCAGTTGAGCTGTGGTCATTATCTCTCAAGAAGGAATTCAAAGTAGTGAAATCTAGCCCCAGTGTGTATGATGTTTGTTGTGTCAGGGATGGGTGCCCATGGCCAGTTCACGCTTACAAAGGAATTCTGAAAAACTATTGGAAAGTTTCAATTGTTACAGAGCATACTTGTTACAACAGAGAGGTGCCAAAATACAATCGCAACTTGACTGCTGCATTCGTGGCAAATGAAATGTATGGCCGCATCCTGGACTCGCCACACTTGGAGCCAAAACAGATAATCAGAGAGATTAAGCTGGAACACAAGTACACTATAAGTTATGCAAATGCCTACAGGGGAGCCATATACTGCAGCAGTTATGGCAATCCGTGCTCTTTATAGGTTGTCTTTTTGGTGCACCTTGAACGAAGCTTTGTGGTATACGATGGTCTCATTGGTGTAAGATATCTACATCGAGCCATAGAGTCCGGACAGAGTTATGCGACAGTTCGGGTACGCCCAGCAGTTACCAGTACCACGTGTGATTGATCGGGTTTCATAACAGGACCACATGTACGTTTCATATGATAAAATGCACTATTTCAGATGTAAATCATGTCACAATGCAAATAAACGAACATTTTCGTGAATTGGGCAACCATGCTCAGCTACGTGGGTGCACAAGGTACAGGCCTACGTCGAGGGTTGGGCCGACACTCACGAGTCCGTGGTGCACCCCGTCGGGCCACACACCGAAGAGTGGTATCAAGCTTTCCTGACGTGGTACCGGCCCCGCACTCGTTGTCACGTGACATATGCCGACACTGAACCGGTGCCACATGAGACAAGCTCCACGGATGCGTATGCCCGCCATAGGGACGAGGCACTAGCGGGAGCAGTAAGTTAATGTTTTAATTCTTTCTTTCATTTTTGTCAATTTTTGAGACTAGGAAACATACGCCGATCTCGGTAAATGTGCAGATGCATATACGCTGCCAGCTACAATCAAGTACCCATGATGCGCTACTGCGGGTACAAGGTGTGATGCCTCCGGCATCTCGAAAGTTTTAACACGTGATTATATTAGCGGTAGTCAAAGTTTTGGCTTAATAAGGTTTAGAGAAGAGCAACAACTAGGCCAGTAAATCACGAAGTCAAAAATTTTCAGTGAAATATGCAAAACCCCTGAGTTTATTTGTGACTATAGTTCAAAATATAATGTGATTGTGACCAAACTCTCTATAACAAACTTGTAGACAATTTTATGTAGATCAACTTTGTTATTGAGTGTGGTAACATGCACAAAGGTTTAGGTGGAGTTTTGAGTCGATTAATGAAAAAGCAGAAATCTGCCTAAACTTGATCGGAAAGGAAAATTCAAATTTCAAAGGAACAAAAGTCCCTATCATGCAAAACATCATATAAGAAAGTTGTAGATAATTAAAAACTACACAACATTGGTATAATACTCTTTCTCTGAAAATGAGCATAAAATAGACTTTAGGAATTTCTAAGTTTGCATTAAACCTTGGTCAAACTGGAGTCAGCAGGTTAAATTCAAATTTAATCATATTTAAACTTGGAATCTGATATTACTCCTTCTGACAAAGTTGTAGATTTGGAAGAGTAGAACAACTTTTGTATTGTGGGTTTTGTCAAATTCAGCCTCTAAATCATTCAAAATGGCGAGTTTAAATCACACCTCCAGCCGGTCAAACCACCCTTTTCCTTTTTCCGAATTTTCGTTTTTCCCTGAGTCGCTGACGAGCGGGCCCCACCTGTCGGGTCGCCTGCGCCGGTACTCGGGTGGGCCCCACTGCCTTCCTCACCTCCTACACCCGGTCCGTAGACCCCTCACCCTCCTCCTCACCCCGACCCCACCTGTCAGCAACCTCCGGTCTATGGACCGAGTCTACCGCGCGCCTTCTCTCTTTCCCCCCTCCTCCCGCTCGCCCACGCGGCGGGCGAAGGACGCCAGCACGCCGACGCCATGGGCGCCAGCGCGCCACGCCGCGGCCACGCGCCCGCCCCCGACCTACCCTGGCCCTGCCCGCGCCACCTCGCGCTGCGGACAAGAGCAGAGAACTCGGTCCCTTCCCTCGCTCACAGACCTCCTCCGCTCTCAACCGCGCCCTCCCCGTGGCTCACGCTGCCGGAACTGCCCAGCGCCGACGCCGCCATGGCCGAGCACTGAGCTCGCGCCCCGCCTCCTCCGGTGCTCCTCCCGTTCAACGGCCGCAAGCACCACACCCACGCCACCATCCTCCGCCGATTCCCCAAGGTCCGGGCCACCTACACCGCCTCTAACGGCCTCGTCCACATGCGCTTCCACGCGGTGACCCGGTCCACCGTGTCTCGCCGTGGAGGACCATCCCGGAGCTGTCCCCGAGCCTGCAATCCGCCCCCTCCGAGCTTCCCTCGTCACCGCGCAGCTCGCGCGCTGCCCCGAGACGCCGGTCCCCCACTCTTCCACCAGATCGAGCCGCCGCCCCGTCCTCCGCGTCGCCCGGCTCCACGTCCGGTTCACCGGCGTTCCTCGCGCACTCCGGCCTCCTCTCACGACACCGTCTTAGGGGAAAGGAAGCCCCACGCTAGGAACGCGTCCCCGGACCTCGTCGGCTCCAAGTAGGCGCCTCCACGCGACGCGCCGCGCGCGAGAACCTCGGCGGCCGCGCGCCTCTCTCTGTCGACCGGAGGTAGAAGAAGAAGGATGGATTTGCAAACATCCCCCTCCATTTTATCATTTTTGCGCACCCTGGTTTAAACACTATTCACTGAGTCTTGAATATCTTCCATGCAGGTCCCTGAAGTTCATAATTAATCGTGTTAAGGTCCCTGGTCATTAGGTTTTTCGATTTAATATGTTTTTTTAAGCTGAAAACTTTGGAAATTCGTAATAAATCAAATAAAAATCAGAAAAATACAAACTAAGTTGCATTTTTATCCTTGTTAAAAGATCTATCTGCTAGGTATGATGGTTGAGTAGGAAAAGACATTTTTGCCCCTGATTTTGTATATGCATATTAAACCAATATAAATGGAAAATATGGGTAAAATGAGCTTCAAAAACTATGAAATTTAGGCAGAGGCCATATTAACATGTGTAGGCTCTGTATAAATTTTAGTAGCCCTAGCATTGGCTGTTTAATTACTATTCTACCCTTGTCTTATATTTAAGCATGTATTTAATTTAAGAAAAGTTTGCTATGGTGAAAAATGTTCCAAGTGACCTTAGGGGCTTGATATGAGCTCTAGGTTATGACCATAACTCACTGCTAGCATAGGAGGTGGTGCATGTAAGGCTTTGGCTTTGATTTGAAAATGGTAGAAGTTTCTGGAATGCAATATAGGTCTTCACTACTGTTGAGATATGCACGCTAGGAATTCTAAGTTAGCGATGTGAAATATGGTTATTCATACGGGTGCTTGATATTCAGGCATCTCAATTGCTACATCATGCATATCATTCATATAGCGACGCTCACTGCAGATACGTGATCGAGAAGCAAGTGCGTGGAGGTACTTCGAGCAACGGTGTCCAGAAGACCAACTAAGACCCAAATACCACCTGGAGGCCCCTGAAGTGGTATTTGGAAGGAGGAGCTGTCCAAGTGATCAAGGGGTTGCCTGGGGCAGAGCCTCACAACCCGGCAAACTAACTTTAGTTTAGTTTGTTCAAGTTATCAACAACAAAAGGTAGGCCCCTTAGGCATATACACCTACCTAGGGAATCTCACCACCTTTTATTTGATTGTGCATTTACGTTCAGGTGTTGTTTGGAGCCCCACCTGCATAAATACCTGATATCCTATGTAGAACAGAACGAAGTCTATGCTTAGCCATGCTTAGACGGTAGAAGTCGAGTGAAGGTATTCACTCGCGAGATGATAGGACTCAAAATGTTTCACAAAAATTTAATACGAGAGAAATATGATATGACGTGATGAAAAGATGAGACCGGGCGGAGATATGAGTATATTACGATGAGAAATGACATGGATAGTCTGGTAGACTCCGCCCGAGCCATTTAAGGCCCGTTCGCTGTTCGCCTGCTGATCGGCATAACATTGCTAGAGTGCTTAACCGGGAAATGGGACCGGTGAAGTCTTACCTGGGTTTGTCCGGAGTTTTCGAGGCTCCGCCCATCCACTTGCTGGAGGCCGATGGGCCCGGGGGCGCTTGTACTCGAGGGAGGGCTGACCCGGTGCGGCCGTGGTATCGCTCCTAAGGGAGGGCTGACCCGGTGCGGCCGTGGTATCGCTCCTGAGGGGGCACAACCCGGGGGTTAGGTGGGGGCGCTTTGAATCTTGGGACAAGACAGGTGGAGATGGGGGCTATATGTGGGAACGCGATGGCTAGTAAGCATATACCCCTGGCATGATAGTTATTCCCGGGAATTAAAAATCGATTCGAATCGCTGATGCTCACCAGGTGTGAGAATGCCGGTATCGCACACGGGCAACGTAGTAATAACTTTAATATCTTGATCATTTAATCATGCTTTTTATATTACATGTTTGTATTTGTATGTTACAATTCCGCAAGCTCCTTTATAATGACATATGTGTTGGGATGATGATATAGATGAGCTATGGATGATGATAATAACTATAATGAACCAAATGAGGCTTATACTTTAGAAATAAATGATACTTGAAAGTAAGGACTCACTTCTAGTAAGCTTGCGCGGGTTAGAGTCCAGTCCACAAAAAGCCTTGCATAATCTCAAATGTGTCGGGTTGAAACCGCCCACGGGTAAGTCCTACGAGTACCTCACGTACTCACCCCTACGTTGTTGATGTTTTTATTTCAGGAGCTTCATGTTCGAGAATGACAATGGTGGGCTCAATGTCATGACTCGATGTTTTATTTTCCGCTGCAAGAGTATATCAGTATTACGTTACGGTTTCCGCTGCGAGGTTAATTTGGAATTCTATTTCAGTATGATTGTACCCCATTTTGAGTAAATATTCTTAAACAAATCAATCTATGTTTGTATGAAATGATGGGTTGTTGTAATTGTTGTGGCTCTTTCGAGAGCTTAACGTGTGTGATGTCGGTATCCCTGGGTGATGGTTGCATCGAGTGCCCTTTTGGGTAGCTCGACGGACGACCGGGTTTAGTTCGGCCTAACCACACTGCAAGCCAGAGGTGGCAGGTGTGTTTAGTTCGGATTAAATCGGCGGTTCCGCCACACAAGGCGGCAACCCTTTTACCTGAAACGAGCAGTTGCAGTGGTTGACCGCGGCGAAAGAAAACATCCTTTCCATGATGCATGCATAGGGTATTTCTCCTACCCTGCAGGGTCCCACTGCCCAACAGCCACCGATTCCTCCACAGTACACAGGTAAATAAAAATTTCACGAAGACAATATTTGGTTTTGTCATGTATTGTTCCATGCCATATTGTTTGGTTCTGTTCCAGCACCTTCCTGCTCATACATGCCGATGGATCCTCCATCGACGTCATACACGCCGATGCGTCCGTCTCCACAGCAGTTCCCACCGATGGCTCCTCTGTCCATGTCCTACCCACCGATGCCTCATCCGTCCCTGTCCTACCAGCCGATGGGTCCTACTCCGTCGATGTCGTTCACGCAGATCCGTCCACAGACGACATGTTCTATTATAGAATCCTTTGTATGGTTCTCTATTTGTGCGCGTACATTATTAGTTTTATTGACAAACACATAATATTTTCTTTCAGGATTCAACCTATTTCAAGGCATACAAGACCAAGCGCTCAACTTCTCAGACATGGAAGATGAGCAGCAACATGTTCTTGGCGTGTCATAGTTGGGTGGTGCTACACTGTTTGCGACACAGGAGGCCACACATACTCCTGTGGAGCAGACACGGTCACATCGAGAGCATAGGTCTCCTGATGCTTTAACGTACTCTGTGGTCTATGTACACGCGCAGCAGAGGGCAAAGCGAGGTCGGACTCGTAGGGGAGGGTAGCTGTGTCGACATGTATGCTTTTAATGTGACTGTACGCGATAGACTAGTACGCATTCATATGACTCTTTTTCTTTTGTCCGTGAACTGTTATGGTACACTTTATTGCATTGGATTCTCTTGACTAGGGCATTGGATTCCCTTCGTCCGTGTCTTGCACTGCATCCTACCATGCTGCTTTTATGATGCCGGATGTAGAGCGACATCTCCATCACGCCCTCCCACTATATTCATCAAATTATAATTTAATAACTTTAAAACACAATAATTCAAACTAAATTTTCACAAATTTGTTAATTAAAAACTAAAAAGTTAAAATTTCTAACGGATCACATTCACAAATTTGTAAAATAAAAACTTAAAAACACCAGCCCTGCCACCGGACGCTAGGCTCACCGCCCTGGCGGGCGCCAGGGCCCGCGCCCTGCTCCGCCGCCCCCTGCAGCGCGCCCGTGACGGCACCAAGTCTCCGCAGCGTGCCCATGACCGCACCCTGGCGCCTAGCCGTTGGGCGCCAGGACCCTGCACCGCGCTCGGTCGTGACGTGTACTCTTGGCGCCTGGCCTCCGGGCGCCGGAAATACATTTTCGCAATTCTAGAACTCTTGGGTATATTTCTGTAAAAACGAAAAAAATAAAAAAAAATAAAAAAACCGCATAATAAGGCAGGGTGAAGAGTTGAGTGGAGCTCAGCTTTTGGGCCGTCTGTCAGTGACAAAAAAAAAATCGCTTCCGGCCCAGCCAGGCCGCTCGCATTCCTTTTCCCTCTCTTCTTCCCCGAGCAAAGGCAGAGGCCCAAACCCTCCCATCCCTCCCAGGCTCCCACCATGGCCGCCGCCGCCGCCGCCGCCCTCTGCCGGAGCCCCTCCCTGCTGTCCCGCCGCCACCTCCTCATCCGCCTCCTCTCCACCCAGACCCAGCTCCAAGCCCCTCCTACGCCCACCACCCCGGCCGACCTCTCCCGCCTCAAGTCCTCCATCCGCGACGCCGCCACCACCCCGGACGCCCTCGCCGACCTCTTCCTCTCGGGCCTCCCCCACCCCGCCTTCCTCGGCGACCGTTCCCTCTTCGCCCTCACCGTCCACCGCCTCGCCTCCGCCGGCCGCCGCGATCTCGTCGCCTCCGTCCTCTCTTCCTCCCTCACCGCCCTGCCCAGCCCGCACCCCTCCGAGGGCTTCCTCCTCCGCCTCATCTCCCTCTACTCCGCCGCCGGCATGCCCGACCACTCCCTCACCGCATTCCGCCTCGTCAAGCCCCCCTCCGACCGCGCCCTCTCCGCGCTGCTCTCCGCCTACCACGACAACCGCCTCTACGACCGCGCCGTCCGGGCATTCAACACCCTCCCTGCCGAGCTCTCCATCAGGCCTGGCCTCGTCTCCCACAACGTACTCATCAAGGCTCTCGTTGCCAGCGGGGACGTCGCCGCCGCCCGCACTGTGTTCGACGAAATGCCTGGCAAGGCTGGCGTCCAGCCGGACATCGTCTCGTGCAACGAGATCCTCAAGGGCTACCTCAACACGGGAGACCATGCTGCCTTCGACCAGCTACTTGAGGAGGTCACAGGTCCCAGGAGGAGGCTCAAGCCCAGCGTCGGGACCTACAACCTCCGCATGGCCCTGCTCTGCGCAAGAGGGAGGAGCTTTGAAGCTGAGGAGCTGCTGGACGCCATGGTGGCAAAGGGCGTCCTTCCCAACCGCGCAAGCTTCAACACGGTCATCAGGGGACTCTGCAACGAGGGCGAGGTGGGTGCTGCCATGGCACTCTTCAAAAAGATGCCAGAGGTGCCCAGGCAGAACGGCACGGGGGTCTCCCCCAACTTTGAGACCTACATTATGCTGCTTGAGGCCCTTGTCAACAAGAGCGTGTTTGATCCTGCCTTGGAGGTCTGCAAGGAGTGCTTGGGCAACAAGTGGGCGCCGCCATTCCAGGCTGTCAAAGGTCTGGTTCATGGCTTGCTCAAGGGCAGGAAGGCAAAACAGGCAAAGGAGCTTCTCATGGCCATGAGGAAGGTTGTCAAGGGTGACGCCAAAGAGGAGTGGATGAAGGCTGAGGCTCAGTTCCAGTCGGTGCTTGCTGAAAAGAAAGCGTAGTCGCCAGGAAGGATGCATGCAGCAGTTGGCTCGTTAGGGGTCACCATTTTGCAGTTGACATCTGTTATCGCTCGAAGTGGCTGTTTGTTTTAGACGGGGTTTTGCATTTTATGTTAATGTGATGGGTGGCTGTTAACGATTTGCACTTCAGTCATGTATGCTTAATTATGACACAAAATGCTTCTCATGTGTACCCATCCGTTCGTTGCAACTCCTTTTTGTGTTTTAAGTTTTGTGAATTCAGAATGGGGCTCTATGTATCTCCTGGTATTGTTTTAGGGGGGAAAAAGAGGCTATGGTTTAATTTGATGTAACCTGTTTCACATCACTTGGCTGTGGATGTTGTATTATGTTACCTTGATTAGCTGAATGAAGTGACTTAAACCTCTTAGTGGTAAGTGGCTGTGTTTACCGTATCAAACGTTTGTGCTGCAAAATATCACCTGGCAGGACTGTTTTGTGAGTTTGTTTAATTTTCCTCTGGCGCCAGGCTAGATGTTGGATATTCTGGACAATTACCAGATGAATGGCTGAGAAGGCTGGAGAAATGTAGCCGTTGGATTTTTTTTTTCCGTTTCATTTGTCGCAGTTTTTGCTCTCCCGTTATATTTTTGCATGATTTTTTATTTTAGATGTTACGATCTGTTCTAGATATATAATTTTGTTGTGGCCTATCTAGCTAAAAGTGTACGTAGCAAATTGCCTAGGTAATGCTTGTTCACATACTAACTCAGCTAATAGTTTATAGGATATTAGATCCGGTAATTCCACCTATAGGGAGGGAGGAGGGTGCTATGAATACGTGGTCTATACATTTGTTAAAAAAAAAACAATTGTATGGAAACATCAGTAACTCACTAAGACCGAAGACCCGAATTCAGCGGATCATCTGTATCGATCGTATATAATACGAAATGACACTGTGACACTACTGTGTATACAGGAAGAAGGATAGTTGGAAGTCTAACTTTGTCGTTCATTTGGCTTCGTGAAAAGAAACCGGCACACAGTAAACTTAGCTCAAACTTTACGATGACAATAAAATTAGTTTTTTAATAAAATGAATGATTGAAATTATTTTTTTACTAAACAAGCGTCTCGTACATCCATCTATATGAACGCACACCCGCACATCCTATTTCTATGAACATTCTCCATGGAGCTGAGCGGAACCGGCATTTCGAGATCCACAAAATCACAAGAACAAAACTGTTAAATCATACGAACACTCGTGCTAAACCGACACGATGGGCAGCTTTCCACCACAATGAACCGAACCAGTTTGCGAACAACCAAAATTATGGGGAAAAAATCAAACACGATTTATTATATTTAAATGCGAATTGAGTAATTTATAAGCCCAAGATTCGAACAACATAATAAACAGTAGATTTTTGAAATCCAAAACCCAGATTGATTTTACTAGATGTAGATGGTGTGTGCCCCGGCTAGGCTTTTTACTGCGTGCAGGGCAGCGGAGGCTATGGCGCCGTTCCGGCGAGCCCCCTCCGAGCCGAACCCTAGCTAGAGCTGCCTCCCTCCCTCCCTGGTACCTCACCATGACCCATGTCGACCTTCCCTCCTCCACCCCTCGCCGCTAGGATCCCCCTCGCCAGGGTGCGCGTGGACGACTTCGCACCGTTGGACGGCGCCACCACCCCAGCCTACTCTCGCGCCGTCGACGCCATCGCCGAATCCCTTAAGCGCCACAGCGCCGCCGCCGTCGAGCTTCCTGCAGCTGACGCCGCCGTCGTCCGGTGCGCCCTCGAGTCCGCGCGCGCCTTCTTCCGCGCTCGACCCGGCCTCTATGTCTACCGCGCCGGCAGGTATTCGCATACTAGTACTGTACTGAGCAATCTTAAACACTTTATTGCTAGTATATGACTCTGTTGATTCTGCTGCCACCTTACTTGTCATCCGACCTTGACCCGATTTGCCGCGACTGTTTTCTTCTTCTTCTTTTCGCAACTATTGCCTTGCCATTATATTATAGTATTATTTACCATTTCCAACTTCCAGATACTCCTGTATAGTTGCATGCATAGTGTAGTTTTCTTAATACAAAATGTGTGCACTAATTGGCTCATGATATGGAATCAGTGACATTTCCATCAGTTTTTTTTCTTTCTTTCCCATTTCTCCTCTAGTCTGCACTACGTTTGCATTAATCTACTCTACAACAGGCCTCTGGATGATGGAGAGTTGTCACCTGCTTGTATGGCTGATGCTTTCAGATGTTTGGGTAAGGCAGCCCGTGCTGCTCTCTCTGCAATAGCACGGAACCTTCGCCTGCGTTCAGAGTAACGCACTTGCCCTTTCGTCCTAGTTCATTTCCTTTCTGCCATGGCTTCCGACAAGCTAATTTCTTCTTCTTTTCTTTCCAGTGCTTTCAGCCACTTGCTTGATGACATTCCATTGCCTCTAAATGAATTCTTCTTCTTTTCTTTCCAGTGCTTTCAGCCACTTGCTTGATGACAGTCCATTGCCTCTAAATGAGGCTTCTGCCTCAGAATTACTGGTGTCGTTTTCTCATGGTCACCTCCAAAGTGGCCAGGCACCTATAGTGGGTCTCAGATCTGAAGCCGATAGAGGTTTTGTTACACTGGTTGCTTCTGACCATCCAGGAATTGAGGTGCCAAGCTGCTCATCTTGTGACTCTTTGTAATGTTTGATCAGAAATTCACAAAATAGCAATGTTTGTTGCCCATGTTCTTTTTCCTGTGATGGTTTTAGTTTTGGTGAAATGCGCTAACTGTTTTCTATCCTCCTCCCGTTCAGCCCGTTAATGTTTTCTTCCCTGGTTTATATTTGGCCGACTTTGTTGTTACGCTTTGTCATTCGTGCTTCTCATTTCTCACTACTTACCGTTTATCTTCTTCTGTAGGTTTGCAACCCAAGTGGCCATTGGTATCTAGCAGACGGGGGCTCGGGCCCTAATGACCTATTGCTTTTGACTGGAAGAGCCTTGAGTCATGTCACTGCTGGTCTACGACTAAATTCTCAGTACAGGACCACTAATGTTGAAAACAGGTGAGCATTGTGGACTGCTAGAAGGATTAAAGTTTTACACTGGCATCTCATGTATTTTCTTTCTCCGTTCTGTTCCAGGGCATCACTCATGTTTAGGCTGATGCCTCGTGCCAATGCTATATTGGACTGCTCTCCAATTTCAGCTGCTGGGCATTGCATACCACAGATCTACCAGCCCATATCTGCAAGCCAATTTATGGATGGCTTGCATGCCCACGAGCATATTGTTTCCCATCACTTGGAAGCACCCTCTGTGAGTAAATTGATGGGTGGTGTGTGTGTTTCAAAGCCTATTCATCAGTAGCCTAAAAACCTTGAAGATGATCATGTTTTGCCGACTTGGGATGCAGGAATCACAGGGAAACTTTGTCAATGAACCATCGCTCAGAAGTGTACTCTCAGACCCTTTGTCGTAAGCTCTTGCTTTTGAATGTAACAACACTTCATCCCAGGATCAATGGCTTGCATATAGTTTCCTTTTTTTTTTCATGGGTCCTTCTACTCCTGCTGTTTGATGTTTTTTTAAATCTTAACGTACTAATTAAAGAAAGGCAGTCACTTTTTTGACATGCTGGATCAAAACAAAGTTGCTGAAAGCACCCATCCGCAAAGTTCAAATTCAAATGATCAATGTAGACTTAAAGTGCTGGAATCATATTTTCTTTGTTTTTTCAGTGGGGCTTTTCTTGATGATGCTATGGTTCTGTCATGTGGGCACTCTTTTGGTGGCCTCATGCTGAAGAAAGTTCTTGAAATGGTATATTCTGAGACTCGATATCCATTTTTTTGTGGCAGTCCTCAAAATCATGACTTTTAAGTCTGTGGCATAAAAAATAAAGTTATCTGTTTTGCTTTAGGTATTGTTTTTCTGGATACATGGAAATTAAACGCCATCCTGAATCTTGATTTGTCTAATTACTGTTGTAATTTTATCTAAAGATACCCCGTATAACCCACTTGGCTGTGCCTGCAACTTAGTAGTTAGTAGGACAATCCCTTATAAGCCACATTTGTCATAAAAAAATCAATAACAATTTTGTAATCCATGAAGTATTTCTGGTAGGAGTAAATGTGAACGCTCTTTTTTCCTCTCTTGTTACTCCAGTCTACAGGGACTGCACGGTGCCATCATATTATTTTGTTTTTTTCTTCTTAAAAAAAGCCTTCATCTAATCAGGCTAGGTGCAGCATTTGCAACGGAGAAGTTGATTCGGCCTCCTTATTTCCTAACCTTGGTATGTCTCCATCCTTTTTTTTTATGTGACATGAATGTGGCATTGGACATATTCTGTTTGCTCACTTACAGTTGACACAGTACTGGATGTTGTGCAGCTCTACGAGCGGTAGCTACAGTAGTGAAGATGGAAGACGACAGGAGGCTCTTTCATAACGCTGCTCTTCGAAAGCACAGGAAAGAAGTGACTGAGCATACGGATACCCAAAGGCGAAACGGGAGTTGCAAGGTAGATAATTCTCCGAACATGCCTGCCGTGTGTAAATAAAACATTTTGTATATGATCTGTTCTTTGAACACTTAACAGGTGAGTAGCGAGGTGGGGTTAGATGCTGAAAGCTCTAGAGCGTTCAAGGGGGCGCAGTTCCCATTCGTGGTGGGTGAAAGAGTCCTGATCATGGTACATGGGAACTCATTTTTGACGACAGTTAGTACCAAGAAATGAGGCAGTCACATAAGAGATTTCTGAGGGGTGGAGTGTCTCCTTTTTGGGTGTGCAGGGAAACAAAAGGACGCCTGACAAGTTTGTTGGGAAGGAAGCGGTGGTGACATCGCAGTGCCTGAATGGCTGGTAAGCTCCTGCGTGGTTGATTCCACTCTTGTAGTAGTAGAATTGGGATTGGTTGAGCTGCCTAGAAGTTTTTGCTTAGTGGCAGAAGCTGGGGAGTGCAGGTACCTTGTGGAGGCAGTTGATAGCGGAGAAAGCATTCGGCTGCAGTACAGGTCGCTGAAGAAAGTGGAAGCACAGCCAGAGATGAGAGCGAGACCACAGGCCTTGCTGCAGTGAATGAGCGAGACCACAAAGCCACCGATGATTTTCTTTTTTTTTTTTCCTCTCCCTTTTTGTAGCAGTGGCCAGGAGGTGGTGGCTGTCGGATTGAAAGGGGAAAAAAAATACAAACAGAATGTAGATGCAGAGTCTTGTACGAATTTAAATTTGCCCTCTCAAGTCTTATAATAACAGGGTAACGATGGTTACTAGCTCTTTGATTTGATTTTCGTTTTCCTGGCACCTGGGGGTAGCCTATATAATAATTAGAGCCAAGCCTCGCCCCGCGTGGCAAGACAACTCCGACTTGTTCACTTGACAGACACTCGTCAATCACGGCCGCGGGATGGCGCTGATGAACCTTGGCGCCGCCGCCGCTGCATCCTTCGCCACCCCCGCCGTGCAGGTGCAGCCTCGTCCCCGAAGACGCGTCCTGCAACCGAGTTGTCAAGCCACGGCCTCTCCCGCGGCGCGGGCGCTCTACCGCCGGCGTCGGCCACAGAACGTGCCCGGTGACTTCTTCGTCGGTGAGCACTCATCCTCCGACCGACAGCGTATACAGCTTTGCTTGCCTGACGACGTTTTTGTTCCTTCCTCCATCTGCTCGGCTCGGCGGCGCAGACCACCGCTGCATCGACTGCCAGGCCTGCCGATGGATTGCGCCGGTACCACCTATTCTATTTCTATTCTGTTCTTCACCTTGGCAGGCTTAGATCGCTTGTTGGCTTAACCGCCATGGCTTCCGTGCCCACATTAACAGGAGGTGTTCAAGAGGGTGGATAGCCAGTCCGCCGTAGCGGCGCAGCCCAGGTCCGAGGAGGAGAGGACCAAGGCGCTGCAGGCATTGCTCTCCTGTCCAACATCCTCAATCCACACCGACAAACCTCCGGACCACATTCTCCAAGTGCAAGACATGTTCCCCCTTCCCATCGACGACGACCTACTTCCAGTATTGTTTCTGATTTTTCGCATATAAAGATTATACATATAGCATGAACGGAATCATCAGCTTGATGGGTTAGGTTTACTGTGCAATCACATCGCCAAACATTTCTTTTCTTTTTTCAGGGCGTTTATCATTGTGGTTACCATTCCGAGGACTCGTATGGGGCAACATCTTACCTGGTGACTCATCCACAAGGAAACATACTCATTGACAGGTACTACCACATGAATCTCCAGCCAATAGCTAAAAAAAATCCATGCACGCTCTTTATATTTTGAGTAATGTACTTTTGCAGAAATTGACTGTAAAAAAATAAACAAATGACATATGTCTATGATCAAATTAAAGACTGTAGACTATATGAATAAAACCAAAAGCTGTACAAGTCTCTCGATCATTAGACCCAGAGGGGCTATGTTCCTGGCAGAGTTCACCTTGAGCACAAAAATTTATGACTCTAATTCCCGTTTTTCTTATGATTACCCAGTGATGCACTCCCATAACAGAATTTGTTTTATATAATATACATGTAAAATGTATGCTCTCTAATTTTTATTTTCTTTTAGCCCAAGGTATAATCCAAAACTGGCGAGCAATATTGAAAAGCTTGGTGGAGCACGCTACATGTTTTTGACCCACATGTATGTATTGACCTCGACCGTACACAATTGTGTTGTTTCTTCATGTGGTTGCCACCTTTTATTGGAAACTAAGGAGATTCTCACTAATTACCATCATACAGTGATGATGTGGCGGATCACAGGAAGTGGGCAGAGCAGCTAAAATGTGACAGAATCATCCATTCAGGAGATGTGAGAATTCTCTCTCTCTCTCTCTCTCTCTCTCTCTCTTGACGAATCTTCAATGGAATTTTGCAAACACCGTGAACATTACTCGTATACTTTTTAAAATTCTACTCCCAGATGTCGATTAGCAAAGCCTCATCCTGAAACGTGACGAAAACAAACTGACATACTTGAGCACATAATAATAGTTGCAATCTGGGCACTACTAAAGCATTTGATATATATACTAGTACGTCCTATTGTAGACGCGATTAACGGTTTAGATGATCCATAATACTTCAACTAGAGGAAATTTCCAAAATAACTTTTTTGCAGCGTTGGAATAGGTAGCAATTTTTTAGAGAGCGAGGACTTGGGAGCATAGAAATTGGTAATGCAGGTTCCATTTATTCCTGCCTCCCATTTAATGCCGCTTTTCAGAACATGTCTTGATAGTCCTTTTTGCAATAACCATTCTGATGCAGGTAGAAGAAGCTACTGCAGATGTTGAGTGGAAACTTGATGGAAATGGACCATGGAGCATTGGAACAGATTTTGAACTTATCCACACACCAGGCCATACCCAAGTAAGAAATTCAACTCAACGGACATGAATCCAGAAGTGAACAGTAACAAATTAACAATCAAATTTTAGCAACATGGATTTAGCACCTTGCCCATCATCTCCAACATGTCGAGTTTGATCATTAAACAAGCATTTTTCTAGGGCTCGGTCTGCTTGTATTACAAACCCTTAAAGGTGCTTTTCACTGGGGATCATGTTGCAAAGTCAGAAGAATCTGATGACCTGACTCTCTTTCTTATGTACAGCAAGCAATCAGGTAGAATTGTTGATCCCTTTCCGCTAGTCTTCATATCTAGCCAATGATCGATAATAAATTATAGGAAAAAGTCTACATACCCCCCTAATATTTAAAGGGTCGTCTACTTCACCTCTCCACATTTGAAACTAGGTTTTTAACACCATAAACTATGCAAAACCAGAAAAATAACCCTTGAGCGGTTTTGGTAGGTGGTTTTAATGATGTGGCATATCTAAGGCCCAAATGCCATTGCCTCCTCAGGAAAAATGTGGTGTGGGTGTGCCACATGTGGGATTGTGGGCCCCATCGCTCTCCCTCTGCGCTATCTCCATGTGGACCCCACGCCACATATTTGTCCCATTTTGTATGATTTAGGGTGTTAAAACCTGATTTTATAGGTGGAGGGGTAAATTAGATGACCCTTTAAACATTGGGGGGTTATGTAGACTTTTTCCATGAATTATACCATTAGTTTGGAGCTCTGATAGTCTGATTGTCATGTCTGCATCTTGTTCAACAAACTTGCAGTCAGCATTCAGCTGGAAAGCATCAGGAAGCTATTAGTGGTAGAGTTCGAGTGGCTTTTACCTGGTACGCACTTCTTCAAATATATACCAGAGATAGAATATAAGTTAGCAAAATTCAATTTGATTTCTAACCCATTCTACTTCATATTACTTTTATCTATGTTATGCTGTTTACAGGGCATGGCCATCGAATCCAATACAAAGATGTACATTCCAAGAATGCAGCCATGGAGTCCCTCCTAGCTAACTACACAAGCTAGGTGCCTAGGAGCATCTTACTTAAGTCAGTGATCACAAATAAGGATTCCAGGAACTGGATGTTGATGCTACTGTTTCCAGAGAATAGTGTCCATGATGCTTACGTCATGAATGTGGATGTGGGTTTATTACCAGAGGATATAGTGTTTAATGCTGTACACCAAGCCTACAATCAAGCATTTGTAACTACATCTGCCGAATATTTTTCTCATCTTGTCCCCAAAGTTTTTGCAAGAGTGTATGATTCGTCATAGCATGATATAGTTTACAAGTACAGCACAAATGAAGGGGACATATCCTGTGCAATCGAGGTTTTGGTGCAATCATCGTGCAATCCTATTAAAAAAGTTTCAACAAATTCTGAAAAAAATCATGAATGTATATCTCAGTCTACCCCGTCTATACATAAAATTTCATAATCAAATTCATCCTACTCTAGCAGTTACAAAAAAGATAAATTTTCTGACAAACAGTAAAGTTCAAATGCATCCCAAATTTGTCCTTTTTGTAACTGTTAGAGTAAGACGAATTTGATCATAAAATTTTATATATAAATGGGGTAAACTAAGATATATATTCATGATTTTTTTCAAAAATCTTTGAATTTTTTTTTATTAGAATTGTACAGTAATTGCACCAAAAGATCGATTGTACAGGATATGTTTCCACAAATGAAAGCCTCATTCACATCAATTCATCGGTACAGCTAGGAAAAAGAACCGATTGGAAGTAACACATGCAATGGGAACTTTATTCAGCATATAACTATGTATTCTTGATGGTAGCATCATACCGGTGAACAAAATTGCTCTCTCCCGCAAGTTACAACTCTCAACTCAGAAATCCACAAAAGGTAGTGCCGCTCCAACCTCAATGGTAAAGAGAAACAAAAGGCCGCATAAAACATATGTCCCAAAACTCCCAATTCAACTCTTTAGTGTTACATAAGGTACAAAACTGAATACAATTGGCAGATGTCGTCTTAAGAAATCAACGCTTCCAAGTATTCATCCACATATGCGAGGCATGGCCAGTGATCGGTCCTTATCCTGACCAATGTGGAGGCACAGCCTACCTCCATCAAAAAGAGGAGGTGATACCTGGGTGGTAGGAATATCATGACACGCACGACTCCCATATCCCTCTTGCTTTCCTGGCCGTATCTCTCAGCACCAACCCCAATATCATCGTCATCTATGAGCTGAAGCTGGAGATTGCTGTCTGGTGAGTACGGAACCAGTGCATCAGCACCTACACTGGCATCTGAGACATTTTCTTCCCAAATGACGTTCTTGATGACTCCATTTCCTCTCAGAATTGTTACAAGTGAATTTCCAGCAACACTGACAACAAAGGAAGCCAGGTATCTTTCAACAGATCCAATCAAAACCTTCGGAGTTACCTCCATAAGCTTAACAGACCGAGTTCCGTTAATGGCGACCGACCCTTTCCCTCCACTCAAAGGGAAAGTTTCTCGACCTGTGTTAGAAGAACTACCACAGGCCTCCCATAAAGCCAGGAACAGACCATGGTAATACATAGCTACACCCTCTCTTGGAGTATCAGGTGGTAAGCTGGCCTTCAGAAACATGTCCTCAATGCCAACTGTAATGGGTTGAAGGGACCCTGATAAGACTTGGCAGTTCTCCGTATTTGCTGCAACTGAAACATCAATAAGGCCAGGTGAAGGCTCTCGAGGTTCCAGTTCTATCACCACTGAAGCACAGAATCTGGATTCTTCCCTGTTCTGATTATCTACGGGGACAATGTCCATACCAGAACCTGGGGGTTCCCCTAGAATGAAAGGCACATGGGATGAGGGAATTTTTCCAAACTGTGCACTTGACGAAAATGTAATTGTCACCGCATAAAGGGCAGGCAACAAATCAGCCCCATCACCTGAAGCTGGCAAATCTGACCCCCATGCATCGTTAAATGGTTCAGAGTCAAATCTAAATGTGCAGTGTATTCTTATCTTGAGACCAGATGAGTGTAGATAGTCAGGAATGCATGCAAAGTACCTTCTGAGAATTTGCAATGTTTCAGCACCTTTAGAGTCCATCACACGCAGTGTTTCTTGTGTATAGCCAATCCTCTTGACTGTAGGTGCTGTTGGATTTTCTTGCTCTGAGGGAGCAGAGCTGACGTCCTGTATACTTAGAATGGAACCAGATGGTCTGCTCTGGACACTGAAATTAGGCAATGTGAGGGCCCACGATTGTTTTACAATTAGAGGCACGACCCTTTCAAGATGAATGTAAGACACCAGATCAGGCATGCTCTTAAGATCTTGAGCAGGACGTGGCGATGGGATGTCAAACAAGGAACCTGGATGAGAAGGCGTGACACCTGAAGGTTGCTCTCCAACTCCCATGAGATGCCTTAGCTTTTTCCCAGGAACACAAGATAACATTCGCAAACAAACCCTGGATGAATCATTTTGAGTGATGAGAAGACAATCAAACAGCACAAATAACACATACGAAGAGAATAACTTAACTCTACCTGGCATGGTCTCGGACCTCCAGATCAGGGAAGGACTCGATGGTGAGCACAAGAAGGTGTGAAAGGGGAAGGAAGACATGAGAGCTGTGATGATGCTTCAACATGACACGACAAATGCTCACAACCTTGCTTCCCTGAGACCACGACTTCAATTCTGTGTCTGGGCCATGCTTCTTGGCGAGAGAAACCATCTGCTTGGTCAGCAATTCTATTAGGCGCAGCTGAGGCACCGTCTCATTCTGTGCTATCTTCTCAAAGAGAGGGTAGTATGACGCAAGCTGGTAGCCTGGTTCAAGCCTTGGAAGTAGGCACTCGTCAAGTGTCCGGAGCAATCGCTCCCCAGCCCGCCGATGTGAGTTGCATGCTAGCAGACGGTTAGAGAAATCAGCAACCACTGGGACTAAGCCCTGATGCTCCGATGCCATATCAACCAAGATAGCCTGCATAACATAGCGACCACAGAAAGAGTTGCTAAATATGTTTACACTGTAATCGACTGGTTGCTCTTGCATCTTGATGGACGCGCCTATTGTTGACTATCTCGGTAAACTTTTCTACCTGCAAATGGTGGAAGATAGTAGAATTCAGGAGCTCACCAGCCCCGGAGCAGCGTGTGCCATCAGTGCTGTGAGGAGCAGCATCAACCAAGACGCTGTGCAGCGCCCGGAATGCCACACCCGTTTCAGTGCTCCATGCTGGGAGCCACCTGAAGGCGGAGACACAGACCAAGCCGTCGTCAAGGATCCCAGCGACTTGCTCGCTCGCTCTGCCTCCTGAAACCTTCTCCCCATCAACGCCAGCAGCAACATAAGCTAGACAATCCAGCTTCTTGGCCTTGAGCGCAAGGGGATCAAATACGGCAGGGTAGAACCAGTGGGCGAGGCCAGGCACCAGATTCGCGAACCTCCCAGAGCCGAGTAGCCAATGCAAAGCCAGCAGGCGCACCGCAAGCGGGCGGTGCGCCTCACGAGCAGCCAAGGCCAGGCGGCGCGCCATTGTGCGCTCATCCTCAGCCCCAAAGGCATCCGGGAACTGGACGAAGAGCGTGAGCAGCGAGTGCAGCAGCATGGGGCTGGTGGAATGCACCATCCCGCCGAACTGCACCTTGATGTGCGCCGCGACGGCTGGCGCCCACTCGAGCACAGCGGAGGCAACCTCGGCAAGGATGGCCGCCATCTCCATGGCCGCAGCGGGCGTGAGGACCTGTGGCCTGTCCATGAGCACAGCGAGCACCTTCCTTACGTCCCTGACGTTGACCTCCGAGGGGGGCGGCGGCGCAGACGCGGCATGGGGCGAGAGCAGGTGGGCGGGCACGGAGAAGGGTGTGGGCGGGCCGGCGACGGCGAGGACGGAGGCGGCGGAGGCCAGCCTCCCGAGGCGCACGGCGTGTCGCGCGGCGGAGGCGAGCAGGAGGAGGTACGACTGCGCGGCCGGGGAGCGCTCTGCGGCGGCGAGCGCGTAGAGGTGGCCGAGGGCGTCGGCGAGGAGGCCCGGGAGCGCGGCGTCGAGCGTGCGCAGCGCGTCGCAGGCGAGCGCGCGCGCGGCGCGGTCGGGCGCGTGGTTGGGGCGGTTGGCGGCGGCGAGCAGCGCGTCGACCAGAGCGGCGAGGGGCGGGGCGTCGTGGTCCTTGGAGAGTGGCGCGGCGAGGGCGGAGGCGAAGGCGGAGACGACGGTGGTGAGGAGGTGGTCGCGGAGCGGGTGGTCTGGCGGGAAGGAGAGGAGGGAGGCGAGGAGGACGGGGAGGCTGCGCGGGGAGGGCGGGAGCAGGTGGTCGTCGACGAGGGAGAGGAGGAGGGGCTTGAGGTGGGAGGGGAGGTCGCGGCGGGGCAGCGAGGAGACGGCGAGGTCGAGGAGCGGGAGGTGGAGCCATCGGTGGCGGCGGGAGGGGTGGGAGGAGGAGGCGAAGTCGTCGAGGAGCTGCTCCCAGTCCTGCAGCGAGGAGAGCGAGGCGGCGGGCGGTTGCCGGTCCATCGCCGGCGACGAACAATCAACGCCAGATGCGGGCGGCGATGATAAATAAATTGATAATAATAATGGGCGGAGGAGGAGTTGGGGAGGAATGGAGTTGGGAAGCGGGTTGATTGGGCCGCCGCTTTCCCTTTGGGTGCTTTCTTTTCCTTCGTGGGCCTAGGCCCTAGGCCCGCCCAGAAAGAACAAAGAAGAGGAGAATTTATTTAGTTCAAAAAAAAAAAAAGAGAATAGGAAAAGGAGCAAGCGGGCCCCACCCGCAGGAACTGGTGGGAGGAGGCGCTCCACGGCCTCCGGAGGCCCTCCTCTCCTCTTGTGCTGGTGCTGGTGGCCCTCGCCTCGCCTCGCCCCGTCGCCTGCCGTTCCATATCTTCTTCCTCGTTTCCGGCGACGACCTCGCCGGATGTCGGGGCTTCAACCCCGATGCTGACCCCCTCCGCCGGCATCCCGCCGCCCTCCCTCACCGCTGCAGGCCCCTCCACGTCCTACTCCTCCTTCCGCCCTCTCCGACCATGCCGATTCCGACGCCTTCCCGTCCCGGGAGCGGCTGCCTTCCCCCCCGCCGGCCGCTCGACCTCGACGCCGCTCCCCACAGCCACCAACCTCCCGCCCGAGGCCCCCGACCCCGCCCAGCTCGCCCGCCCCTCCACCTCCGCGGCGCCCTTCACGGCGCCGGGGACCTACAGGGGAGGGGAGGACCCGCTCGTCTCCAAGCTGCGCACCCAGCTCGGCGTCATCCACCCGCTCCCCGCGCCCCCCGTCAGCCGCTCCGTCATCGGCCTCTTCGCCCTCTTCTTCTTCGTCGGCGCCGCCTTCGACAAGCTCTGGACGCTGCGCAAGCGCCGACGCGCCGAGCGCGAGTTCAAGGTCAACGGCTCCTGGCCCCAGGTGCCCACCGCCAGCTTCTCCCTCTTCCTCGAGGAGAAGGACCTGCAGCGCAAGGAGTCCGTCGAGTGGGTCAACATGGTGCTCGGCAAGCTATGGAAGGTCTACCGCACCGGCATCGAGAACTGGATCGTCGGCCTGCTGCAGCCTGTCATCGACAACCTCCAGAAGCCAGATTACGTCAACAGGGTCGAGATCAGGCAGTTCTACCTCGGCGAGGAGCCCCTCTCCGTCAGGAACGTCGAGCGCCGAACATCAAGGCGGGCCAACGACCTGCAGTCAGTCCACTCCTCCCTCCGCACATTTCCTTTCGTTACACCTCCACATGTATATACGCCTATGCTAGTTTGTTTATCTATGGAACGGATTAGCTACAAAACGCACCCCATCCGGTTTCATTTGATGATGATCCTCTGTCTCTTTCAGGTACCAGATTGGCATTCGCTATGCCGGCGGAGCACGCATGGCATTGGCACTCTCCTTGAAGTTTAGCAAAGTGCCTGTTGTCGTGCCGGTCTGGGTTCGGGATTTTGATATCGATGGGGAGTTGTGGGTTAAACTAAGGCTCATACCAACAGAGCCGTGGGTGGGAGCTGTATCTTGGGCTTTTGTATCCCTTCCCAAGATCAAGTTCGAGCTCTCTCTGTTCCGGCTATTCAATCTTATGGGTATACATTTGCTTATCCAAACTTTAACATTTCCACTTGCAGTTATTTCCACTTGTTTTGTCGGAAACTCAGCATGGTTCATACTTGCTGACCCGAATGTCTTGGTCCGATATCAAGACAAGACAGGCTTAAAATTTTCTGCCTATGATATTTGTACTGTTGATTTCCATAGAAAAGATGCATGGCTTTGCGTACGGTAGACTGTGATTGTTTTTATACATCCTGCTTTTTCTGTGTTATGCAGTGGTGCCAGTGCCTTGTTCTGCACATAGGTCTGGACTTATTTCTAGGACACTATCGAATGCTTCAAGTTTAAGCAGTCTTCATATGCTGCTTATGAGCAAATTGGTCATGCAAATATTTCATAGGTTCATTACTGATATTTACATGTCACTAAGACCACATAGTTTTTAGAGTAAATTATATGAGCGGTCCCTAAACTATATCGGAGGTGTCATCTGGATCCCCAAACTATAAAAATACATATTTAGGTCCCTAAACTATGTCGAGGGTGTCATCTAGGTCCCTAAACTATGAAAATGCATATCTAGGTCCCTAAACTACGTCGGCGGTCTCATCTAGGTCCCCAAATTATGAAAATGCATCTCTAGATCACTAAACTATTTAAAGTGAGTTATTCCGGTCCCAAACCTGTCACACAAGCCGTCATGAGCCAACGTGGCAAGCTGACGTGGAATCTGCAGGGTGGGGCCCACATGTCAATCACACTGCTCACGTGCATAACCGCCGCACACTGCGGGGCATTGCTTGCGCGTGTCGCTGCCACGCCTCCCTCTCTGCTGCCGCCCGCCGCCGAGCCGTCCGCCATGCCTCACGCCCGGCCGCCGTCGCCGCCGTGCCTCAGAACCTCCCCGCCGCCGCCCGCTGCCGGGCCATCCACCATGCCTCACACCAGGCCACCATCGCCGCCATGCCTCCGAATTAGCCACCGCCAGCGCCCTGCGGCAACGACACACGAGGCGGTTGCAGCAAGAAGACTGTGAGAGGAGAAGAGACATGAGAGTGTGATTGACATGTGGGCCCTACCCTATAGACTACACATCAGTTTGCCACGTTGGCACATGACGGCTCGTGTGGCAGGTTTGGGACCGGAATGACTCACTTTAAATAGTTTAGGGACATATATATGCATTTTCATAGTTTAGGGACCCAAATGAGACCCACGACATAGTTTAGAGACTCAGATATGTATTTTCATAGTTTAGGGACCTAGATGACACCCCCGACATAGTTTAGAGACCTAAATATGTATTTTCATAGTTTGAGGACCCAAATGACACCCCCGATATAATTAGGGACCACTCATAATTTACTCTAGTTTTTAACTAATAAATGGAACTGTAACATGGGAAGTGATTCTTATATTAAGATTAAAATAGTGTCAGTATCCTGCATTTTCTAGTGCTGGATGGCTGGCAAACTCCTTGCAGAAGTCAGAACCCTGTGATCCTTCACAAATAAATTCACTGTCCAAATCTGAAAGCTACTCTCAGTCACAGTCTGCTTGTTCTATGAGACACAAATCAAATATCCAGATTCAGATTTATTTTTTTCCCACAACATCTGGTTTCATATGTAGAAGGTGTTGCTCATTTTGTCTCTGCCTGTGAACCGTTTCTGTTCTATCTTTTTTCCTGATATCCCTACTTCATTATGTGTTATAAATTTGATGATGCTTGCCTAACAATATGCTCACATCTTTTGCATGGACATGGTGTGCTACCTCCACCAGCAATTCCCGTTCTTTCTATGTAAGCATCACTGTTCGATGCTGTGTTTCGTGTCAGTACAGCCTTTTTTTTTCTTACTAGTCCAATTTTCCCTACAACCTGCAATTACTGTTGATGAATTTATTCTCGTTGCAGTTGCTGTTTAGGTTATTTTTTGTAATGATAAGGTTCTTGGTGTGACACACATCCCCATCTTTGATCCCCATTTAGTATAAGTTCAGGGTGATAATTAAAGGTTACACCTATATGCTAGCCTTCTAGTTTGTGAAATTTACAAAAGCTATAAAGCCAACATGTTTGTTCCTGATAATGTTTGGTTGATTAATTGATGTCACTTAATATCTTTGGTGAACATGACTCACGGATTCCTTGACATACCTCTTAGGACTTATTGTCAAAATATTTAGCCTAAGTAGAGTTTTCACTTTTCACATAATTAATTGGCATACATGTGATGGAGTAGATAGCAATATTTTGTTCATGCTATAGCTTTAGAAAGTCTGCGATTGTGCCTAAATGCAATGTTTTTTCGTCACATATCTTTATTGAACAATTTTCTATGCTTGTATTTCATAGAAATGTGTTCACAGCTAGCCACGACCTAATAAATTACAATCACCAGGTTTCTTACAAAACTTCTGACAGAAGATTTGCCACGTCTCTTTGTGCGGCCCAAAAAGATCGTCCTTGATTTTCAGAAGGGGAGAGCTATGGGACCTGTTTCAGGAAGTGTTGCAAGTGAAATAATTCAAAATGTTGCAAGTGACCTGATCCAAGATGGTAATAAGGACTTTGTTGGAGAGCTATCAGTGACACTAGTTGATGCCAGAAAGCTTAGTTTTGTCTTATTTGGTAAGAGATTGATCATCTGCCTATTACTCCATCCAATCACAGATAATGACATTTCCTACATGACACTAGTTGATGCCAGAAAGC
Organism: Paspalum vaginatum; assembly: GCA_030272315.1. NCBI lineage: Eukaryota > Viridiplantae > Streptophyta > Magnoliopsida > Poales > Poaceae > Paspalum > Paspalum vaginatum. The sequence goes on from CM059015.1 coordinate 292,041, forward strand.
TTAGTTTTGTCTTATTTGGTAAGAGATTGATCATCTGCCTATTACTCCATCCAATCACAGATAATGACATTTCCTACATCCACATGGTTTCCAAGATACAACTTTGCTATTTTTTGTTATAATATTTGAAACACATTGCAAAAGTCTATAATTATGAAACTACAGTTCGATACAAATCAACAACTATCGTTTTTAGTATATATAGCACATAAAAAAATTAATTTGGGATCTAAGTATGGAACGGTTGACTTTGGACAACCCAAAAATATCTCTTATCTGTAACTGGAGGGAGAAGTTAAGAGCTAAGATCCAGTTCTCGAGGTCAACACTATATTGTGTCTTGCTGTATTCAATAAGAAAATGCTAAAAAGGAACATTTTCATTTGGTAAATGAGGTCCAAAGGTAGAGTACAACAGGCCTAACAAAAATATATTGTAGCTAGCCTAAATGGCTCCTCTACTTTTTGGGCCAGGAATGATTAGTTTTGATTCTGTCCAAATTACCACATGAATTTTCCAGCTGAGTCATGTTTGCTAAGGAATGCATTGAAGGGTTACTATCTTAGCAGGAAGAAGCACTCTAGCTGAGTGGTTGGTACCTGCCCTGAAGTATGCCTGCAAGCCATATTATGCAATAATATTTGTATAAGCTGGTGTTTGAGAAAATATTTTTATAAGCTGGAAAAAAATTGGACCAAGTAAAACCAATTTTCTCTTTTGTTTCATGTTCAAATTGACATTACATTTCGCATGCAGGTGAGACAGATCCTTATGTTGTCATGATTCTTGGTGATCAAGTGATAAAGAGCAAGAAGAACAGTCAAACAACTGTGATTGGACTGCCAGGAGAACCAATTTGGAACCAAGTAAAGTTTCAACGCTCTTAACACGTGTGATTGCTGAAATCATATTTCATGTACATCTACGCCATCATGCTTATAGATACTTCACGTCAAATAGGATTTCCATCTGCTTGTTGCAAATCCTCGCAAACAGAAGTTGATCATTCAAGTGAAGGATTCAATAGGTCTAACCGACATCACTATTGGCACTGGAGAGGTAAAGTTTGGGTGCTTGCCTTTTTTTTAAAAAAAAAATTGTGCAGAAGGTTTCCCCTCACGATGCCCATTTATATTTGCTATGTGACTGTATCCAGCATGCATAGATCAATGATAAGTGAATGGGTCAGGTTTTCCCTGTTATCTCCCCTTCTTGGGCATCTTTTGTTACACTGGGACGAGTTTCTGATAGTTCTTTTTGTCAGGTTGAGCTAGGGTCACTTAAAGACACAGTACCCACGGACAAAATCGTGACATTATATGGAGGATGGGGTTTGTTTGGGAAACGAGCGGCTGGGGAAATTCTGCTTCGGCTGACATACAAGGCATATGTGGAAGACGAAGAAGATGAGGCAGTTAGAAGCGATTTTGGTGCAGGCTATGTGTCGGATGAGGATGTGCTGGACTATGTCGAAGGTGGCATGGGTAAGGGAAGTGATTTCACAGGCAAAGAAAGAGAGACATTCATGGATCTCCTTGCTGCGCTGCTGGTGAGTGAGGAATTCCAAGGCATAGTGTCATCGGAGACGGGAAGCTCCTCAAGAGATGGTGGTGAGCAGGCGGGCAGTGTATCAGGAGGCGCTGGCAGCGTCGTCGTCTCTAGTAGCGCCGCCAATAGCTCAACAGGTGGGGGGAAAAACAAGCTACGTTTGGTGTGTTTTTGTTTTTGTGCTGAATGATTGGCTTGTTGTATCAAATCTATATAATGTATCTATGTGTGTTTGGCTCTTGATATATGTTGGTTTGGTTGTCCAGGTACGGCTCTGGTGTGGCTTGCGGCTATAACGAGCGTGATGGTGCTGGTGTCCTCCAACCTTGGTGGTTCAGGCTATTTCAACCCGTGAGGCAGGATGTTGAGAGGGCTTGAGGCGAAGCTGGTTGTTCATTTTTGTTTTGTTTTCACCTCCTTCCGATCCGGCAAGTGTATATTATTGTCATCATGTCAAATACAGTATGTATCAACGTGACGCGGCGGCAGAGGAATTGGAAGTGGTTGGTTGATCTCTTTAGTTGCTCCAAAATCCAATCCAATGACGCTTCTGGTGGCTGTTACCTTCTCTTCAAAATCTTGGTCAGTAGCTGCAGCAGTGGAAATGGATGGGTGCATTTGCTGGGCTGGATCCGGCCCAACCACACCCGCGTGTCTGAAGAGTTCGGCCCCACCTGTCAGCGTGTGAACACGCCCGCGCTAGAATAGAAAAAAAAATAGAAATGGGAAGAAATGTGTGGCGGGAAGCGAGGACTCGTTTGCCGCGCTTTTTCCCGCCGTTCCCGCCAGGATCCTCCGTCTCCGTCTGCTCTGCCTGCCTCCTCCTCAAGTAGATGTAGATCACTCTTCTTCTCTTCTGCTGCTGCTTCCAATCCCCAACAACAGTCCTCTCTCTCTCTCTCTCTCTCTCTCTCTCTCTCACCTGCCATTGTTCCGCCGCTCCACCTCCACAGGGAGAGATGATGTTCTCCAGCCAACAGCAGCCCGACTACTCGCCGTCGCAATTCACCTCCTCCCAGAATGCCGCCGCCGACTCCACCACCCCATCCAAGGTCCTCTCCTCCTCTTCCTTCAGCCTCAACTGCGATGGGAGTGTTTGTTTCCCTGATCGATCCGCCTCCCCTTCGGTGGCTCCATGGATTTGCAGGCACGGGGCGCTTCGGGCACCATGCCGCTCACCGTGAAGCAGATCGCCGACGCCCACCAGTCTGGCACCGGCGACAAGGGCGCTCCGTTCGTCGTCGATGGCGTCGAGACGGCTAACGTACGGATATGCCTTCCTGGATTTCCTCTTGCTTCGCTTTTCTCCACATGGACCTTTTTTTCCTTTCCCTTTCCCCTTCAGATTCGACTCGTGGGGATGGTCAACGGCAAGGCGGAGCGGACCACCGACGTGTCGTTCACACTCGATGATGGCACCGGCCGCCTTGAGTTCATCAGATGGTGAGTGACACCACTTGCAGCATACCATGTATGCTGATGCTGCGCTATATAATTCTTAGCCATTTGCTATATAGTATGTGATTAGTAAGCATGGCTTCTTTCTTAGCAATGTTAGTGAAATGCAGACTATCCTAGTGTAACGCACTGATTGATTAAACACATTGCAGTGTAGGTCTGTACGTGCTCGGTGAACTTTTTGGTCTATTTGTCTTGTTTTTTATACAAATGATAATAATAATAATAGGCATCGGTTCCAACGTTAGTTAGGCCAATTACATAGCCCTACCATTCAACCTCTGTTGTATTCATGGCCTATCATGTTGGTTATGTCTGCAATCAGTAAATATATATGTTTCTGTGTCCACAGTTACCTTACCTCCGTTTTATGTTATATATGCAGGGTGAATGATGCTTCAGATTCTTCTGAAACTGCTGCTATTCAGTAAGTATAAGCTATATAACCTTCGCATATGCTTTCCTGTGGAGGAGAGATCAACTCTATTTTTTTACTCTCTTTCATCCTGATTGTCAAGGAACGGTATGTACGTCGCGGTCATCGGAAGCCTCAAGGGGCTTCAGGAGAGGAAGCGTGCTACCGCTTTCTCAATCAGGTAGGTATCCTTGCAGTAGGTTCACTGGTTGAATGAACGGCTCTTGCAATGCGGCATGCAGATGATATGTGGATTTTCTTTCAGGCCAATAACTGATTTCAACGAAGTTACGCTGCATTTCATTCAGTGTGTACGGATGCACATAGAGAACAGTAAATCAAAGGTGTCACCCTGTCCTGCTCCCATCTTATCTTCCCCGTGGCTATGTCTTACAAGGCTTCTGGTTTACACCGTAGGTTGGCAGTCCTGCGCGCACTGGTTCTTCTGTGGTAGCGTCGGCCTCAAATGGATCCAGTGAAGCAAGCACACCGACAACTTTGAAATCCAACCCAGTAAGTTGCAGTTATCGCGTCGGTCATTTAGTCAAACATTTTTCAGATATCATTACGTCCTACTGCTTCCGACAGGCACCGATGACCATCGGAGCAAGTGGATCAGAAACTGATTTGGACAAACAGGTGCTGGCTATCTTCCGTGAACCAGCAAACATGTAAGTAGCATATCCATATGGCCTGCCCCTTGCCTTGTATAAATACAATTCTCCATGTAAGTTTTGTAGCATGTGGTCATTCTTCTCTTATAAAATTGTTTCTTACAAAAACACAATATGTCATTCCCTGTCCTGAGCTTAAAATTACCTTTTCAATCAACAAACAGAATTGATGTGTTGCAACCCACGGGTTAGCAAGTTGCTCATCTTTATTTGTCATTGTATTGTTGCCAGTGAGAGTGAGCATGGGGTGCACATTGATGAAGTAATCAAGCGGTTTAAACTGCCTGAGAAGACGATCAGGTGGGGCTCTTCCTCTTTATCTTTCACTTATCACATAGGAAAAGAAAAAAAGAAGAGAGAGTTCTCAGCGGCTAATATTATATGTGTCCCCGTTTGTTATGCAGAGATGCTATTCGTTACCATGAGGATAATGGGAATATTTACTCAACGATTGATGACAATCACTTCAAATCAGCTTTCACCGACTGAAGTTGTAGTCAAAATCAAGCATGTTTACTAGTTCTTGGCAGCCTGCCTGAATGACAGAAGAACCTAGAGGGAGCTTCTTAATCTAGAAGACCATGTACGTTTTGAGAGACCTGATTCAACTCGGTACTTACCGACTCAAGAAGGGAAGTATGGTGTCGAGGCAGACTGTTTGATGGTGTTAAACCAATCGAAGATCATCCTATATGTATGGCTTATGGAAATATCGTGCTGACTAGTTTGATTTGCACCATCTGATGTTGTGACAGTGAATGAGTAGTTATTCCTTGGCTCAGTTGTGAAACCTCTATGGAATTGTGTTTTCACCGTCTTGGTTGATTAGTTTGGGTGGTGCGGCTGTGTGGTCGATTTGCCAGGGTCAGCGTGTCGTTTTGTTAGATTGTGTGCTGATGCTGTGCTGGGTTGGAATGAGGTCATTATGCTGCTTTTTGCAGCAAGCAAGCAATATTGTTGTTTTTCCACTAGGAGTTCCATTACGATTTTCGAATCCATGGATGGATTGGATCGACCAAACTAAATGGAGAATCAAAATTTATCAAAAAAAAAAAAAGGAGAATCAAACATGCATACTTTGTATTCGGTGTCGTTTGGCCATGATTGTAATCGAAATTGGGCAAAGAGGCTGGGTCGTCTTAAGGAGCATAATTAGTTTGATTGATGGCCAACATTTCACAAACAATTAATCTAATCGGGCAACACTGGGCAGGCAGGCCGAGGGGTGATGCATGTCATATTATTCATATACCGCGAGTGACTGCATGCGAACGCGAGCGATCAACCATCTAGAAGACGTACTGTACGTGCCTAGTGTTTTTTTTAAGTAGTACTGTAGTAGACATTTGGTAGATGGTCCAATCGCAATCTAAAATGACGGATCAATAATTTACACGGACGACACAGCGATTTAATTGGCACTATGTGTGGTTTTGAAAATAATACAAATATCAATTGGCACTGCCGAGAGATTTGATGGATTTTGTATCCGCTCGATCCGCCAGAGTTCGCACCAATCTCCAATCAAATATAAAGATGCCGAATTAGACGGATTATGAGCTAGCTAATCAGTGATAGACAAATAGAGCAATTACGTTCCATCACTAATTTATCTGCAAAAAAACTCAGGATTTTACTATTTTATAAAACAGAAGGAGTAGTACTAGTGCAACATTATTAGTTATTGGAGGACAACATATCCATGGTTGGTAGATCTAATTGTGGTGATCACATTATTGTACCACGCACGAGCTGTCTGGGGCTGCTGCCTTTCGAACTTGGCAGCTACCTAATCCTTCCATCCCTGGATGTAAGAGCTCCTTATTTGATACGTAGAAATTCCTGAATTGGATAAAAAAATTAGAAAGTAGTTAAAAAAACATAGGAGAAGCGTATGTTTTTAAAAACCTTCCCATATTTCAAAAGAAAAAAACAAAAGCATTAAAACATAGGCTTGCAGGTATGAGACGCAACCAAAGTGTACCGTGCCAAAATTTTAGAAGTCTATTTGGCGGCGCCGGCTAGGCCAAATACCCTTTTGTTTCATTTTTTAGCCATAGCTTGTGATTAAAACATCCAATGATCAAACTGGTTTCATATTTACATCCATGACCTTTTTTATACACAAAACTAGACCACATTTATTATATAAATTTTTAAAAATTATTATTATTCTAATTGCTATTTTGAATCTGTGCACTCAATCAAACAAAAACCCATCTTAGCATGCATACCGCCCAGCCAGACAACCAAACAACAATAGTTGCATGCTTGTAACCCGTCTCGATTGGGCCAGGATCCCAACCCCAGCCAAGCCCAACCTCCTATACGCAACCAATCAGACCCTATATATATGTTGCATATATGATCTCTTGATGATTGACTGTTCCGATCCATTTGGTGCTGCTGCTGCTGCTTGCTTGCTTGCTAGATGCAACCTACACCTTTTCTATCTTTTAGCCTTTCCTTAATATGTACTATTGAACATTTGGACCTTTGGTTGAAATAATTGCAAAAATCGACCTTGACATATCCCAATATTTGGTGTTGCTAAATATTGTTTTGAAAGAGGTTGTAAGATAGAAGCGGGTGATTGTAGGATGGATCGGAGGCCGTGTCCAGCTGGCCGCGCGCCACTGGAGTAGGTGCGTGCCCCTGTGCCATCAGACTGGTCCTAACAGATCGTATATATAAACTGCTGTCTATATTGAAAAAAAGTATTATAATATTACCGTAGATAGAAAAAAAATTGATTGGAATATCCGATCTGATATCACGCTCATCTCGTGGCTCCCGGCCCCTTAGCTTAGCTTGTTGCATTGCATTGGGGCATTGGCTCATCCCATCCATCCATCTATTTATATATACGGCCCCAACCCCTCTCTCTCCCTCCCTCCTTCCCTATGTGCCTGCGCGCGTGCAATTAATCTTCTCCTAGCTCCTAGTAGCTCTTTCCGCCCCCTCAGCTCGCAGCAGGATAGCGCCCATGCTCTCCACAGGCTTTCTTGAACTGTGAACGAACTCGCGTACAGTACGTGGAATCGATCCATCTATCGATCGATCGCCCTCCCTGGCTAGCTTGTTGATGGTTCAAGAAAGTCCTTGGAAAACATGGCGCGTCTTCTTCTTCTTCTTCTTCGATTACTACCTAGAGCTAGCTAGGGAATTGATAATATAATCATCCCTTTCTTCTTTAATTCGTCTCACCTACCTGCACTATGAATGGATAGATGGAGACTAATTCCAATAAAGCACACGCACACGCATGGCGCGGCGAGCCCATCGTCGACGACGACGGTCCATGCATCCATCTGCATGGAGTAGCAGCTAGGTAACAATTCCTTCAATATCTCTCTCGTCTATATCTTTGATTTAGATCTCCATGCATGACGCGCGCAACTAATTTCTCGATCGGTGCCTCGCTCCTGCCTCTGAATCGAAGCTAGCTGCATGCTTAATTACCTTTGCGCCGGCCTAATAATTGATTATATATCCCATTTGATTTAATTGCTTTGCCTAGCTTGATTTCATTATTGTTGGCTTCAGACGATCCATCTTTAATTTCATTTGGCTGTCATGTGTCTCTTCTTCATTCTGATTCGATTCTCTTATGTATACGCAGATCCATGGGATCTCAAATTTGTAAGGGTTCTAGACTCAACTATATTTATTCATTTCTTCGTACATATGTGTTTAATATATGTATAGATTTATTAACATTTATATAAATGCGTATAAATAAAAAGAAAAAGAGCTAAAACCCTTTACAGTTTGGGACAACAATTTGGGACAACGGAGGGAGTACCTTATGTATACCGTGCATGTCATGTGTCTGACGTCTTCTGATATAACCGCCAGCATGTCATTTTGTTGGTGTTATTGCTACGTAATACTAGTACATACATTTTGCAGTGTAATTAAAATTTTGATTTGATTAATACTAGTAGCTCAGCCATCAGCATGGGCTAGTGCATATATGCTTAATTCTTCTGAAAATTAAAGGCCAAACACTGTTGCAAAATTCTTTTGCGGACGGGTTAGTTAGGCTCTCTCCAATGGTGACACTGTTTCGCACTGTTTTGTTCTGCACTGTAGATGTCATGTCATGAGTGGAGTGGGATTTAAAGAAAAAAGATGAGGAGTGTCGCTGGAGAAGCCTTTAAGTCTAATAAGTTGAATCGCCTTTCCAAATAAATCCCAAGCTGATACGATTCAACTTATAGCTCTAAGGCCCTGTTTGGATCCCTCAAAATTGCACTAAACCAGATTGCAAAAGTTGGATGTGTCTCCAAACATGACCATATTTTACTTTAGCTTGTAGCTTCTAGCAATACCAGATTGCACAATCTTACAAGCTGCAAGAGATTAGCTTCTACCAGCTTCTAGGATGCAATTTACCATAACACCCCCACTTTTCAACACTTGGCAGTAACTTTTTGGGGCAATTTGGTAATTTCACACTTCAATCCAAGCCTCCGTGGATCCGAACATCTAACTTTACTAGCTGGTACAATAGCTTTCGCTTCCACCGGATTTTAGAAGTCGGATTGCGCAATTTTCAGGGATCCAAACGCGGCCTAAAAGAAACCTAGCTAGCTAGGGAGGGCTAGTACGCGCGCTGATGCTATGGCTGGTCCTGTGTGCTAGCAAGTGACACTTTCAGTTCGTTCGCTGCAGCTAGTTTGCAATTTCTCCTGTTTCTACGGTACAATGTGCCATAATGAACAGTAAAAACAGCAGCTGCTGCTTATAAGTTGCCGCGAACAGGCTGTGTAATTTAAGAGCAAGCATGCTAGAGTGAGTGAGTGAGGCTATGTTCGTTGTTCCGTTACGATACGATATCATCTCGCAATATAGTCGACGTAAGCTTCCAGCACCGTTCTTTGCGCGGGATGGACGGCAGCCCGTCCATGCAGAAGCTCTTGCGGATGCGATAGGATATTGTATCGCAGAGCCGAACGGAGCCTGAGAGAGAGATCAACAACCGTATATATGACTGGTCCTTTGCATCATGATTCATGAACAACGGCTACGTCTGCAGCAGGTGGCCGCGATCCGTCCATTCAGAGCTACTCGTAGTAGTACGCTGCAGTAGGTGCACTGCATGTCTGCTGGTTTACTGTTCGGACTGTACTGTACCTTGCTGGTCCAGAAAGATAGATAGATAGATAGCGTGCACGAGTGTGCCTTGGCTGCAGTGAAGAGATTGGGATGGGAGCAGACGGGGACACACAGCACAGACAGCAGCAGCTTCCCCTGCACCTGCAGGCTCGTGCCTGTGTGCGTACGACGATCCATGATCCATCCATCCCATCCATCCATGGAGAATTGGAGAGGCAGGCAGCTGCTGCTTCTCCGTACGTATTTTCTTCGTCCCCTCGTGTCCCGTCGACGGTCCATCCTTGCACCCACCTCTTGACCTGTCGCTTCATTCCCACCTGCATCGATCTGCATCTTTGTGCAGCAATGCAAAGCAGCATGCAGTTCAATTCAATCTGTCACTAATTCAGGCATATCTGGAAATCTGAAGCAGCCAGGAGAGGGCCAGCCAATTCACTTCACAGCATACAGACTGAGACTGAACCATTATCGGTAGTAGTAGTAATTCGTTCGGACAGAAGTGTTGCCTCTTGCCTGAACTGAAACAGAATCATCAGTCACGCTCCCATCGATGTTACCATACCACACAGCTGGAGCATGCAGCAAATTGGGAGCAGATGACACAACAACTCTCTGCTGCTGTCTCTCTGAATGCTTGCTGCTACCTCTGCCTGCCCGTGCGGCCGGCCTAGCAGTAGCCGCTGCTGTTCCATGGATCTCTGTCTGTCCCTCTGAATCTGAAGCATGCATGCGCTTGCCTCGCCCTCATCAGTCGCTTTGCTGCTTTCCTTTCACTGTGGAGGAGAGGAGCTGGTTGCTGCTGCTGCTGGTGGTGGTGCTCCTGCACTGCTGGTGTAGTGGTACTGGGCAGCGGCAGCCAGCAATGATCATGATAGCATGCTCTGCCCTGCGTAGCTTCTCCTCTTCTTTCTTTTCATTCATGTACACGCGGCTGCTGGTGCCTGCAAAGAGAGAGAGAGAGAGTTTCTTGTGTGTTTTCTTGCTCCATCAACCCAACCTGATGTCTGCTCTGCTGTACATGTTCGGATTTTGTTCTTAGCTAGGTTTATTGATTGGTCGGTTGGGTAGGTCACACATGTTTCATGATTAAATAAATGCTTAATGCAGTGAATGGAATTATGGAACACCACGGTTTGTTTGTTTGATGCAACAGCCAGCCAACCACTCCAGCTCTGTGGAGTAGACTGTGGACACTGTCGGGAGACAATTAAACACAGTAATTTATCAGGCTGCACTACAGCAGAATATACTTGCAGTAATTACATACGTAGTTTATTGTGTGAGTTTATTTGTGGGTAGTGCAGGGAAATGCATGGACCACTGATCCTGATCCAACATACAACTCACAGATGGATGGGATGAATAATTCAGCTGCTCACCTGAACATGATCGTTTGGCCATGGCTGGCTGTTTAGGCATACATGGTTTGTCATAGCATGCAATGGGGTAGCACCACATGTACGCATGCCTGCAGCTTCAAGTCGTTTTGTGCTGGCATGCATGGCAAGGACCAAAAGGGTTGGGGGGGGGGGGGGGCGGTGGGGAGGAGCAAGCAAGATTTGGTTTGGAGAGCAGTCGCCGTCGACCAAGATGCATCCATCTATATCAGCTTTGTATTCTTTCTCATTAGGTGCAGGGTTGCTCTCATCCCATTCAATCAGCATTCAGCAATCATCCTTGCGCCTGCCGGCAGGGCTTGCAAATTTAAAAAAAAGGGGATCTTGAAAAGGGATTATTGCTGGTTGATTTTGCAGGAAAGTGAAGAAAAGGGAGGGAATGTGGGCAGGAAAACATCATGGAGAGTTCCTTTCGTCCTCTCTTTTGTTTGTTTGTAGCCTAGCCAGCTAGGTGTCATATGTCTTGTGTGTGATAATAATCTATCTTTGCCATGTTACGGGGTACTATGCATTCCCGTCCCCAGCCCCGACTAAGACAACGGATTGCACAGCAAAGCAACCCACCAACTCTACTTTTTATTCGATTTGGCATGCAAATAGTAACTTTTTGGTTTTGTATGCTACCACCTACACTTTTCATTTACTTGTTACTATTAATTTATTTGCGGTGAATTTGACCATGCACCCCTCTTTCCTATTAATAAGTTGTATTATTTTTTTCAAAAAAATAATACTCTTTCAATTACATTTTATAAGGTGTATATTAGGATTTTATTAAGTGGGTACTTATTCCTCTCACAATATTATTGGGGGTTATGTCATCGTCATTAGCTGAAAAAACCGAGGAGGAAGCACTACGAGACTTCAAGGAGAAATCCCTAGATTTATCTCTTATGTGGTTGTATCTGGCAGCAGCGACATTGTTGTCGCTTACTTGCTAGCGCTCCTTTGAAACATAGGATTCTCAAAACGTAGAAATAGAAAAAAAAAACACAGAATTAGATTGTCTATACCATTGAAATCCTAAAGGAATTCATAATATAGGAAAGTCACAAAACGTGTTTTTGAATCATACGCAGGAATGCAAGACACAAAGTAAAGAAAACGTGAGGTTGGACCTCATGCTTATTTTCCTCTAAAATTGATAGGTAGGATACCATTCCATACGAATTTCAAAAGATTTGATAGGATTCAATCCTATGTTCCAAAGGTTCCCATAGGAAAATTTTGTCCTTTGTTTTTCCTCCATTACAAAGGAGGCCTATTAAAGTCTTCATGTGGACTTTGAACAATTTGGTCTACAAGGAGCAAACATATAGTCCACCTTTACTGGTTGGATTTGGCAAGCGAATGGACAAGCCAGAGAAAACATTGATGATATGCAATTGTGCTGCTTCATTCTTGTAGGCATATGTTTTCGTTGTTTGAGGGTTGTGGTGGTGGTGAATGGAACTAAAGATTATGATGTGTGTTGTAGCTTGCCGTGGCATGGTGTATGTCCTGCGCTTCCGGGCTACACGGAGGCCACAAATGGCCATGAAGTGAGTGTATGACTTCGATGTAATTATCTAAGATTTATGAAACTTTATTTATTGTAAAAAGAGTATAATTACTATAAATCAATCTCTTACTAAAAGACATGTCAAAATATAAATCTTTTATTAATATTTTGTGCACTAAATTAAACATGCCTATATTTTTTAATAATTTATGGTCAGAAGTTTACAGTGTTTAACTTTTTCGAATTCTAATACGCCCTAGTGAATATGTAACACAATAAATTGTATAGTATGATTTTGAGTATCTGAAAACTTTACGTAGAAAAGGTGAATACTGTCAGGTAAAAAAAAGAAAAAAAAAAGAGGAATTACCTTGTCAATATGTAGCGCGGTGTCCAAACAGAAACTCCATCAGACAACGAAACAGAAGGATCCATGGTTCTATATCTATGAGCTAGTGATGCGGACCACCTAATGCATCATCATCTCTCCCTCCACCACACACACTGCATTAATTAGTTACTGTACATTCTGAGGGGAAGCAAAACATTCTCTGCATGCATGCCTTTTGTCACGTACCCTCAGCTTTCATCACCTAAGCTAACGGTTGGAACTGGTGCTCAACTTTCCCTGATCTCTCCAGAGCAGGCAGCACCAGCAAAGCACTAATGCTCAGTTGGGTAACTAAGACTGTTTCCGGCAGTGGACGACCAAACGCGTCCCCATCCACGCCGCGTCGTAGCAATGGTTCTCCAGCTAGCTTTCTAGGCCACACGGCGTCCTAGCAGTGGTTCTCCAGTTGTCTGTAGGCCACGTGGCTGGTTTGGTCCTGCGAATGGACGTCCTCGCTGGAGATAGCCTAACACCGCCAATATAGCATAGTAGACCAGCGTAAAGAAGCAAAGGAAGGAAATGCACTCGTTTTGGCACGAGTGCCGTAGCTAGCTAGCGAAGCTTTCCTTATAACATTGTATTTGTATAGTCCGGAGTATTTTGAACCTATCTAAGCTTGTAAATCTTAGCTACTCCATTCAGCCTAAATTATAGTGTGTTAAATATGCGAGTGAAAATCTTTTACTAAATTGATCTTTGTGAAATTTTAGCTAGGAACCAACCGATCGCCTGCAGATCCTATCGGCCTGTTTACGTCGGAGAATTCCTGCCCTCTCTCTTTCGTGGGCCGTGTTTGGGCCGCATTGGGAGGCAGCATCAGCAACTGACAGTGGGCTCGCAGCCGCCCGACTCCGACTCCGACGAGCCGCCATGCCGCCGCCCGCTCTGCTCCGCGCCGCCGCAGCCGAGCTCCGCCGCCGCGGGCGCCGATCCCCTCTCGCGCTACAGGCGCTATCATCGCTTCTCTCACCGACGTCTCCCCAGAGCCCAGCCCCCAGCTCTCCCGACCCTAACCCTCACGACCCCCGCCGCCACCTCATCACCCTCCGCCGGTACCCGCAGCCCGAGCTGCTTTACGGCAGGGTTCTACTCCCGAGCCACTTCTCGCCTGCCTCGCCGCTCTCCACCTCGTCATCCTCTTCCGCGGACAAGGCCGCACCGGCGCCGCTGACTTGGGTGGACAAGTGGATCCCGGAGGCTGCGCGGCCGTACGCCATGCTCGCCCGCCTCGACAAGCCTATCGGGACCTGGCTCCTTGCGTGGCCCTGCATGTGGTATGCATTTTCCTGTCTTTCTGCTGCTTCGCGATACTCCGCATCGCATCTGCAACAGGAACAGGATAGTTCATTGCCTACAAATTCATCTAAATGGTAACGATCCACCACAGGATGCTGCTGTCTTGTGGTTTCTGAGAGCTTCTCAGGAGGGGAGGGTGATAAAAAAAATTTTCTCTCTCTCTCTCTCTCTCTGCTATGTATGCATGTGTTGTGCATTATTAGACTCGAAACGTTGCTGCACAGGTCAATCACAATTGCTGCAATGCCAGGGGATTTGCCGGACTTGAAAATGCTGGCACTCTTCGGATCTGGAGCTGTCCTCCTCAGGGGGGCTGGCTGCACAGTCAATGATCTTCTTGACCGTGACATTGATAACAAGGCGAGTGGTTGGCTTCCTCTTCTTCTGAGTACCGAGGAATGATGCAGAAACAAGCTCAAAGTTATTTCATTGATATCTGACTACATAGGTTGAGCGCACCAAAAGCAGGCCTTTTGCCTCTGGAGCTCTTACTCCTTTACAGGGGGTGGGCTTCCTAGGAATTCAGCTTCTACTAGGACTGGGCATCCTTCTCCAATTGAATAACTATAGGTATTTGAACTCAGATAACCTCTTGACTGATGTAGGTTGACAGTATTTAGACCATCCATGCTCCCACAAGCACTTATCAGTGAGTGTCCACAGCAGATCAATATGGACAAATGCTGCATTGTTTAGGAAACTCTTTTTATTGACGACAAGCAGGATATTAGTGCTGCGGCTTGATTTGATGGAAACTGTACTCGATTTACTTCTCATATTCTTTTTATATTTTTTTAGATTAAAATCTATGTGATAAACGATCTGCTCCATCCAAACACAAATATAGGTCCATTAGGACACCGACATGCTCTTCAATATAACACTTTGTCAAGCAATATTTGTAAACATCTATCTTGAATGGAAATGATTTGTATATTATGAAAAAATTGTAATGATTATAGTCATGTAGATCTTGTATTTCCAATCTGTATGCATTTCAGATAATAGTCAGAGTTAAAGAATTTTGACTTAGGACAAGATGGACTTATTTGTGATCAGGGGAATTATGCCTGTGGCTATGGCTGGGATGGTCCTGTAACTGCAGCATTAATAGTTGTGTTCTGGCCTTCTGGGTTTGCATCCAAGGTTACGGTGCAGGTGCTACTTGTATATAGTCCCCAGTTGCAATTTTCTTGATTCACAACATGGAAATTGGAGGCCTCCATGCCTGTTATTTACTTGCCAATGCAGAAAAGAATATATATATAGAAGCATAATATGTGCCTGCTACTGCTTTCTTATCTTTGCACGGCCACAAAGTAAAAACAAAGGTAGCTTGATTGTAAGCACAGATTATACATTTTTTTTTTCATTTTTTTTATGTGTGCAGTCGTATTCTGGGGGCATCTTCACTTCTTCTGGTCTTCTCGTATCCCTTGATGAAGAGGTTCACATTTTGGGTAAGTATTGTATTCGTACGTACATATGGAGGCTTAGCATACTAAATTCGTTTTTAAAGAGTGTAAGGGCTTGTATCTTTGTCGGTGCATTAATAACAGCCTCAGGCTTATCTTGGCCTGACTTTCAACTGGGGAGCTTTACTAGGATGGGCTGCTATTAAGGAAAGCTTAGATCCTGTGATCATCCTTCCATTGTATGCAGCTGGTATATGTTGGACACTGGTATATGATACCATATACGCACATCAGGTGTTCCACTATTGGCACTCTTTTGATATTCATCCTAAATGAAATGGCCATTTCATGTTGATGTGATGTCTTATCCATAGATGTGCATGTCAGGATAAAGAAGATGACCTCAAAGTAGGAGTTAAGTCCACAGCACTAAGATTTGGAGATTTGACGAAGTACTGGATAAGTGGCTTTGGTGCGGCATGCATTGGCAGCTTAGCACTCAGCGGCTACAATGCTGATCTTGGTCGGTGTTTAGTATAACACTTGATTAAAAAATAGTATTATTTTCTACTTGATATTGACTCCAGACCCAAAATCATGTTCAACAGGATGGCCCTACTACCCTTTTCTGGCAGCTGCGGCTTCACAGTTAGCATGGCAGATTTCAACTGTGGATCTGTCTAGCCGCTCAGATTGCAACAGGAAGTATGTTTTCCTTGCTTAAGAGTATCTATTCGTTATGACCATTTTAAAACTATAGTGTGCTTGTTAATGTTGAAAGCTTAATTGATTGAATCGGCACCCTGCAGGTTTGTGTCCAATAAGTGGTTTGGAGCTATGGTATTCAGTGGGATTGTATTTGGGCGTCTTGTATCATGACAATATATTGACGAGGCGTGGTGTGTGTCTCTAACTCTCTGGGTTCTGTAGAACCTAAGCAATTTTAGACTGACTCCAGCATATCGTCTATCATACTACATGACCGTTTACCCGATCTGCTAGACTCAGCCTTACGATGGAATGTGGGAAGACTGTGCCAAACTCTTACCTCTCATGGCCTAGCAAATGCAGGGTGTTGAATAAATAGACTCTGTAAGCTCCTTATCACATATCACGGCCTATGCTTTGATCCATATCACGGCCGTGATCGTCACCCTTTGTACATTGTTAAATCATGTAATGCGAGGGAGAGGGAAATACATTGATGTACAACGAACACATTCTTTTGTCATTTGTATACTCCATCCAGTCTTCAAAAACATGGGGCGTTTTGGCAAAGATGAGTTATATGTGAAAAGATGAGTTAGGGTATCCACTTGTTCCCCCTCTAGCCTCTAGCTGATAACAAGTGGGCAAAACATTGATGTATGAAGGCAGGGTACGTTAATTACTGCAAGCGTGTCACCAGCTCACCTTTACGATTTGAGCCGAGCGCCTTTATGTTATCATCTGTCCAGTTTCCTGGATATATGACAAATGGCAGCCCATGATCTGAGACTTAATTTTCATGCTATGTGATACTGCCTCGTATGTTTAATTCATAGCAATTTTGCCTACACTACACCAGGACAGGGCTATAGTTAGCGAAACAGTACCACCATTGCAGAAGCCTCAGTATCCAACTACAACCCACAGGGATGCTATTCAAGTTACCTCACCAAAATATCAGCAGCAGGGTATACATGCTACATGAATCAGATGATGACAGTCTACACTTGCAAGCTCAGGCACCCTATTGCCCGGTCACCACTCAACCTACAAGCCCTGCTCCTTCCAAAATGCACGATCCCCAATCACAAACTTGACAAATCAATAGCCGCAATTGCGAGAAACTACTGGGCGATTGCCCTGCCCAGCCTTTTGAGCTGCTTCTCATCAGCAGCTTCACTTTTGTCTGCTTCCTCGCCTTTTAGGCTTCTCATCTGCAGCTTTACTGCTGTGATTGTCATCTTTGCTTGACGCTTCACCTCTTCGGCGACTGTGCTTCAATTTTGGCGGTTTCTTCTCATCTACAGATTCATTTTCACAGATGTGCTCCTTAACTCCACTCTTCAACCTGCCAGGTCAAGCACAGTGCAATCAGTCACCAAGAGCCATTAACTTTCTAAAGATGACTGCCTAGTTTCGCTTACCCTTCTGAGGAACAAGGATCCAAGAAGCTTGCAGCTTCTTTAAGGGCATGAAGAGCCATCTTCTTAATCTGAAAAAAAAAAAACAGCTCCAGGTTAGTCAAAACATCAGATAGCACACACCATAAGCACAGAACAGATAACTGGAAGTGCACAATGCTAACCTCTAGCTTATCTTCTTTAGCTCTGTGGAAAGAAGGAAGCCTTCTAAACTCCTCAGTCAACTTAACACACTCACCAACATTTTCAGGGGAAACAAAGTCCAGCGCAACTTTGATGCAGGACTGCAGAATTGAAGATGGTTTCATCAATCAGAACCAGTATATTTGATGCCACAACCTAGGAGTGAAAATAAATCCAGCTTGGTTGTCACGCTGGTAAAGCTCTGCCACACCTTCAAATTTCTTACTTGGTGAGGACACCCAGCAGGAATGAAAACTGCTTCACCAAGCTTCTGCTCAAATGTCCAGGGTTCAATTCCTAAAGCAGGAAGTCAGCAGATAAGTCAAAGGGCATGTCATCTTCAGATACACTATCCGAGAGAGAGAGCACAAAAACATTTTTCTAACCAAATTCTTCCTTGAGCTTTCTCTTATGCTCCTCAGTTAAGTAGAAAGTCTGATCGTGAATTGGGTTAATAACCTGCTCATTTAACAAGGTTGATGGTCAGCATAAAAAAGTAAGAAGGGAAAATTTATTCTTTATTTATATAAAAATGGACTGCAGCAAGAAAAGAACCTGTTCCACTGGAATGCAATGAATATGCCGGAATTCTGAGCGATGCTTTCGAAGATAGTCTTGCAGTTTCTCAGAATCCTCTCTGCGGAAAATATCCCACAAAGCACCACCACCATTCTGTTGCTCTGAGACAGATGTTTCCTGTTTATCTAATGAACTTCCTTTTTTGCCAGCATCAATGCGATGAACTTCATTGTGGATCTCATCAGTTGTGTTGAAGTCATTGCTGTGATCTGGACACTGCCTTAGTTCAGTTTGTGATTCAGATGCGCGAAATGATTCTTTATCCTTTTCATCACATTCCGACATCGTCAGGTGGTAAAGCATTGATGTCCAAATCTGCAGGCAGCATGCATGAAATGCCATAATATAAGAAAACAGAATGATTCAATTTACCACCAAAAGTAAATTTGTGCTACAAACCATTAAATTTGCCTTTATTGACATGGTTGTCTTTCCTACTATATGAGGTCTGTGGTCCCTCATCAACAGCTTTATCCTTGTACTCAGTTGAAGATGGTGATAACCTGGGCTTTTTGCTGGATTCTAGACCCGAATATAGTTCCTGAAGATCTTGCTCTCTCATGGATTTTTGGATTTTCTCAATTCGAGAATGGTCAATCTGACGAGTGACTTCAGCCGTGTGCATTAAGATGTTAACCTGATTAAATCACAAATTCATAATTAGTGTTGACCATGTTAACTAGTACTCCCTCCGTTCCAAATTGTAAGGGGTACTAGCCCTCTTTTTTTTTTAATCCATGTTCATATGAAATTATGAATGGCTACTAATAGGTAAACAAATGAGCTAGGTAGACAGCAAATGAGGGAAACATATGCTAGGAGAGCGAAATATAGAAAGCGGACAAGTTCGCCAGGGGCCTTGCTGATGTCAAAACAAATTAAGAAGCGCAACGTACTGCATCAGATATGTCGCAATGAAGCTTGGTTACAGAATCACCCCTGCCTAGTTCTTTGTAAAACCCATAAGCAATGTAAGTTTTGGGTCCAAGATCTGGCTTCAAGACACCAGCAGGAAGCTTGACTGCAAGATTTAGTGGACCATATCGTGGATCAGTGTATTCAGGAAATGGCAATGCACTAATAAATTCGGCACCATGGCGAGGCAATCGCTTGTCAAAAGAACTAGAAGGAGGCCAGTCTTTTAGCTTAAGCATTTCAGGCCAGCGTGTCCTAGGATGAGTTCTGCCTGTTACATATCCCGAGAAGAACATATGTATGTTAATTTCCACCTGCAACATATAAGCATAGTAAGTGCCTGCTTGAAGCTACAGAAGGAAATAAGCCACATCTAATTCCAGCTGGGACTCAAACAATGAAGTTTATTGAAATAAGATTTTCAATTTTATTGACGAAACAATGAAGTTTGACAATACTATTATAATATGTGTTCTTTTCTTCTAGAGGCAAACAGGCACAGATTTACTTGTGCCGATCGCTACTCAGTATTGTCTTAAGTTTTATCTCAACTCAAAACATTTTATATCCAAGCCAGATACACAAGATAAGCATGATACTAGAAACAAGGAACATCAAACACTGACTATCATCCACCAAAATGTTTCACACTTAAGATATGTTCAGCAATAGAGTTCCATACCTCACACCAATCAAGGCAATCTACTGCCCTAACAGCAAACTGCTCATCTTCTGCTTTGCCTTTGGTTCTTTCCCGCAATGCCCGCCACATTACCATTGGCTCCCAACTGAGACCAGAGGTTAACTGAAGAACATCAGAAACAATAACTGGCTCACCCTTTGCCCAGTGCATCTGAAAATGCACTAGGTCATCATCCTGGATACCAGTAGCAACCGGACAGTATAAGAAGTTATCCCTTGAGTACTTCCTGCTTGCAGCCTCCCGTACTGACTTGCTATCCGTTCTTATCTTGCCAGAATGATCAAAGCAAGGGCATCGTTCACTTGTTCTAATCATTGCTTTATCAAATGTTTCGCTCCTGAGAACTTTGTCAGCTCTATCTTCTAGCTCAGCAAGCATCTCCTCTGGAAACAAGCACTTGAGATCCAGAAGCGCACCACCGCAGCCTCCTATTTCCTTTGGTGGACAAGGTATGCTACCATCACTCTTTGCTTTCCAGAGCAACAGAGCGTTATTTTGATTTTGAACAGGAGCCATGCCATTGTAAGATTCTCCATTTGAGACACTTCTATTGCCATCCTTTGACTGAGGAATCTTGCCAAAAGCATAATCCCTACCTCTAGATTCAGGTAACACAGCCTCCCCCACTTCTCCTCCTGGGATCTCACCTTTACGAAGCTCTTTACAGCAATTAAGGCAAAGGTCATAGAAACAATGCTTGCAACTTCTATGAAAATCAACTATAGAAGTTCTACACCTATTGCTGCAATAGAGTGAGGGAACGGGTTAGATGCCAGCCACTATATTTATGGCAATTGGCAAAACGTAAACAGGGAAAGAAACCAACCAGTATACACGATCATCTAGGTCACACTCAGCTTGTTCCACCTTTATTTCATTCACTGGAACTCCTGTCCACAAACCAGACAGGCATTTAGGCAACCACAAACACTCATCCGTCATCTGTACCCAAGAAACAACAGTACCATACCACGTATTTTAGCCTCTACTTCCTTCTCTTCCATCTGCTCGTGCCGCAATTCTCTCATCCAGGGAAGCAGCAAGCGTACAATATGACAAGCATAACGGATTTTATTTTCTTGAGAGATCTCCTTTTTTGGAGGCTGACCAGAGGAATGGGACAAGTCATTAGCAGTGGACACTATAAGATTATAATATGAAATGCATACAATATAAGCAGAAGAATGCAAATACTGTAAAGGGACGATGAGATGCTAAGCATGTACCTCTTTAACTCCCCTCATCCGTAGACATGCCTTGCAATTACAGTTATTGCGACAAAATGGGCATTTTGCAGCAAATTCATCTTCTGGCAAATTAGGATACCTATTTACAAGAATTGTTCGCGTCACTTGAAAGTTGCGCAAAACACAAGATGAAATACCATAACCATAGCATATGTCAATATCCCAGCAAAAAGAAAGTATTAGAAAGAAAACACTCCCAATTCAATGTAGCATATTAGACAAACAGTTTAGTAAAGCATGAAAACTTAGTAAATGTAGAGGAAACAGCAATAAACTAAAATGATGTGTGAAAGTCATATTTTCAACTGTCATATCACAAGGAAATAGTAGATGATGAGCAATCCAAATAGTAAAAAACAAGATTGGGATAACTTGACACACCATAGTTCTATACATGGCACACAGAATCGCTTTCTTTCGCATGACTGACAGCAGACAACCCTTTTGTCATTCCTCTGGCATTGGTGGCACATGAGGGCATTTTCCCCAGTCAACATCTCCCTGCCGTTCTAGATAATTAAACAAAACTTGCATTTGTAAAAACAGTTGTGAAGAAACACTTCATAAACAACTTAATACTAGGAAGATTAGCTCACCATATTATTTTCAACGAAAGTTCTATCCTTGGCCGACAGGAGCTTATTTTGTTCTTTATCCACTTTATTCAACCTTTTTGTGGTAACCTCTATCTCTTCATCTCTTCTTTTCCGCTTCCTTGCGGTCTGCAGAAAGACAGAAACACATCATTCTTAGACGCCTTGCCTCTTGCTGCCTTGGCATCATTTAGCCAAAGAAAATTGCATGGCTGACAACACTCAGGTTTAATTTCTAAGAGAAGGTGCAGACTGCAGACTGCATTGCTGCCAATGCAGGCGCTAGCGTACCCTAAGATTTGATGCTAAAGTGCACATCCATCAGGGAAGCTACATAACAAGTATGTGCAGGCATACTGATAAGAGTAATAAATGCCCGTAAGTGCAATTCTGATCTTTCAGGCTTACGATGCACAATTTCAATGAATCACCATTTTTCAGTAGATAGTTCATTAATACAAGCATCCAGGAATTTTTTGGACTAAGACAAATCACAGGTTTAGTTATTATTGATGTCAAAGCTGTTAAGAAACACTAGTTGATACTCCACGCGTTGCAGCGGTAATTTTTTAATCAATTTTTAAACTGATATTTTAAGATAAAAGCATTGGAGTGATTGCATAAAAATATTATTTTCAAGTTGAAGATAATATATTTGATCACATATTTACATTGTTGAGAGATCACCTTTAAATGATTGATCCTTGCATTGTTGTGTGAAGAAATGTGCACGCGATGAAAAATGAAATGGAAAAAAATATTGATGTGGGTGAATTATAAGCTAATAGCTAATGTGTCCCAATGTATAGTCGGTTCTAATCAATAATCGAAAAAATGTGCACGCGAGGAAAAATGAAATGGAAGAAAATATTGATGTGGGAGAATTAGAATCTAATAGCTAATGTGTCCCAATGTATAGTCGGTTCTAATCAATAATCTTTGGTGCTTAGTGTGTGTGTTGAAGTGATTCAACGGGGTGATAGATAAATAGTTAGTGGGAATATAATTCATATAGTGGGAAGTAGAAAATAAAAACTAAAATTATGAAGAGAAATATGTGTATTTTTTTTCTGAGCAGCATATATGAGTGATGTAAGTCAAAAAAACTCATATAGGTCATTAAAAGTGGATAGCTTAGCTTTATGGTAAAGATCATTGCTATAGTGGTGTGTGTATGTTTTTTTGTTTCTTCTGAGCACATGCATGAGTGTTGTTAGCCACAGAAAATCGATGAAAGAAATTAATCAAAATCTTAGTGGAGTCTTAGTGGATGATAAGGTGGATAGCTTGAGAGTTGAGAAAATTACATAGTGGTTGCATCTTTATAGGATATATAGATAAGGATTGACCTTGTAGCGAAGTACGTAATTTACGAGCTAAAAACAAAGCACTAGCATAGCAACTAGCAAGGCATTATACCACAAAAATGGATGCCTATAAACCAGCCATTGAACTTGAAATATCTTCTACATGAACTAATATCTAAAGTACATTCAAGAACGCCAAAATGAGATGCTACAGCAAGATGGAAGCAGAATTATTTTTTCAAGATCAATATGAAACCAACATTTATACAAGAGTGGAAGTTCAGGAACAGAAAATCCGAACGAATGCTACAGTAAACCAACTGTTCTTGACAAGGAAACTTCAATGAATCACCATTGGAAAAAAAACACCACCAAATGTTCAAAAAAATTGAAAAAAAGTCTCCTAAAATTTGTAATCAAGGTACTGTTAGATACATGGCTACAGAATTACTCATGAAAAAAGAGTAATAACAACATTACTAGTCAAGATGAGGATTACATTTCTGCAAAGGCAAATAAAAAATAAACAGATTTATGACAGGACATTCAGATTTCTCATAAAACTGATAGAATAGGTCTAAAGTTTTCAAGTCAAGAATTGTCAAATCCATGGATGATTGGATACAAAAACAAATTTACCCTGTTCATTCTACCATTGGAGAACTGGGTATTACAAACCGCTTGCTCTTCTTTCAGTTTTCTGGGTCTTCCTCTTCCCCTCTTCTTCCCACCAGCATTCTAATAAGCAAAATATCAATTAGTCAACCGGGGGTGCACACCTGACAAGAATAATAAGCAAGCAAATAAAATGTGAAAAGACACAATATTCAAGAGCAGGGCACAATTCTTTTAGATAATGGATCTAATCTCTGTAGAGGGAGGCGCGGATAGGGACTAAAATCGACATATTCGGTGAAAGAACATTGGATAAGGGGCAAGTTATGTAAAAAATTGTTTTTTCTTTCTTTGTACATGGCCAGTTGGCTGCAAAACCAATCATGAATCAACTGCTGTGGAGGATGGGTGTTAAGTGATATACCCCGTTTATTTCGCCGTTGCTTTTACCATTGGAAAACTGGGCCTTGCTATCCAGTTGGCCCGCCTCTGTTTTTCTGGGTCTCCCTCGCTTCTTTCCAGATTCACTTGTTTTAACTTTCTCGTGGTTGACTTGATTGCTCGTAGTTTCCTCATCATCGTCCTGGCGAAATAGCATTTTATTTATTCGATTGAAGCACAAGATGGATAAGAACCAATCGAGCAAGAATGCGAAGGGGCGATAAAATCAGCAGATGTCTGAAGCAAATCGACGCTTATGTTGAAGAATTCGCGAAATGGCAATAGGGATGTCGACACTAAGACTCGAGCTTTTTCACTCTTCCTTGATACGTCAGGATACAGCATGTTCCTCATCGGCATTGGCAATTATGTGAAACAAGAAACAAATCGAAGCAAGAAACATTGCCCTTTTTTTATTAAAAAGCCAAAAAAAAAAAAAGAAGAAGAAGACAAGGGCGCAGGTAAGAAAGAGAGCAGAAGTCGTGGACGCCCACAAGTGATGTGGAAATGCCTGAGCAGCGAGGTGAAGTTCATCGGGTGAAAACTAGCCCAGTCCTGCAGTCCATTCCATCCCAGCCCCAGAGGACGAAAACAAGTGCAGGAGCGGTCATCAGAGAATCTGGCTGCCCACCTCAGTAGCGGAGTCGCGCTCGTAGTAGGCATTGTGCGCCGGCCTCCTCTCCCTGAGCACCCTGTCCCCCGCCGCCACCCCGCGGTCCAGATCTCCGAGCCTGCTCGGCGGCGAGGACATGGCCGGGTCGGCGGCGCGATGGCGGGCCACCTTGGGCTGGGACGGCGCTTGGGGCTTGGGCGCCCTCCCCCTCTTCTTCTTGAAGCTGCCTTTGGGCCTCCCCCTCTTGCGCTTCGTCTCCTCGCCGCCCCCGGGCGCGGCCACATTAGGCGCCCCAGCATCGACCCCCTCCGCCTCATCCGCCATGGATTGGCCGGTTATTGCCGTGGGAGGGGAGGGGGAGGAGAAGGCGCCGTCGTGCTCGTGCAGAGTGGAGGAAACGGGGGGAGGAAATGCAATGGCTCGACGACGTTTTCTCACCATATGTATACGTACAAAACTGTTGTCTTGTCTCGCTGATTGTCTAAAATTGCATATACACAAACATTTACATAAATTGTACTCTATGCCACGTAATGTACAATATTGTACACAAGCTGAGGGTGTCGAATATTAAAAGACTTGCCAATGGAGGTTCGTTGTAAAACAATCTTGTGAAAGTTAATGCGCCTCTAGCAGCTCACTCTGCAACGAAGAAAAAGTTGGATGGCTTTTGTGGGAATTGACATGTGAGGGTCTTATTTCTTGAAGCAGACCTGCTTTTAACTATGCGTGTTGATTCTAACTCTAGCAACAAATAACTAAAAACTTATTTCCACTGGTGGGAAAAAAAAAGATACCTTCAGCAAGCTATTATGGGATGCTTGGTTCAATAAAAATGATTCGTCGATGGATCAACAAAATTTAGTGGAATGAACTCATACCTCATCCTAATGCTAATTATTAGTTTTTGAGAAATGTGTTAACGATGAATAGACTTATTCCACTCCATCAATCACACGCAAAACGGAGGGGGCGGCTGGCATGGCAGTGGCAGGGGCAGTGGCGGGCTGTCCTGTTTCAAATGGAATGGAAGGTTTCGGGCCTCTTTTTTGGCGGGCCCAGTTTTGTTTTGATATTTTTTTCTTTTTTGAAGCCTGCGCCTGCGCCGCTCCTCTCTCTTTCTCCTCCTGCCGCCAGCCACCGCCCGCCGCCGAGGCCGGTTTTGCTTCCCCGATCCCGATCCCAATCCCAATCCCAATATGGTTTGGCTGCAGTACACCGCAACCCGGTCGCAGCGCGCCGCCACCGCCTGTCTCTTCCTCACCGGCGCCGCCCTCATCGTCGCCGCCGCCACCCTCTCCTACCGCAACATCGAGCCCCAGCGCGCCAAGGCCGCCGAGCGCCGTCGCGTCCTCGAGGCCTTCGTCCGCCGCAAGCGCGGAGGCTCCTCCGACTCCACGGGCCAGGATCATCCGCCCAAACCCTAGCGCCCCGTCTGTTTGTTTCGCCTTCTCTTGTGGAGTGCTACCTGTATGTAGTAGTAATTGCTTACTGAGTCGCTCAACATTTTTCCATAAGATTGTTTGCAATCCTCAACCACTTGACTTGTATGTGAATTTATGTAAACTGTGCGTCGTTCCCTTTCTCTTGGAATCACATGTTTAACGTTGCATTTGACAAACGATCCAAACAGTTGGACGACTGATTGCAATTTAAATATAAAAAAAAAACAGGCACACTTGATACTTTTGGGAACAATTTGATGCAGTCTCCTATATTCATTACTTGCAGATGGATTCAAAGACCGTACCCGTCCAACTCCATCAGAAGAATTAATATTTATCAACTACACACAACTAACTAACTGAACATGCTGTCCAAGTCCAAGTGAATAGCCAGCATGGAGTGCCAAGCTGGTAATCTGGTAATTCTGTCTGTTACTTTTGTATTACCCGCAGTGATGATCAAGCAGCGGATTCCTATTTTCTTCCCTTGCTATCTCAGGCCTTTCATGAGCTTGTATTGTAAAAAAGAACCTGGTGATTTAACAAGTCATAAATATATTAGATTGGCCACCGCCACTCTGATGGTGGATGGATCTGTTTGTGTCTTGTTGGTGGATGCTGCTGAGACCTTTGGGCTGCTTGTTGTGGATGAGGGCTCTGGAGTCTGGAGGAGACGCTCAAATCTTGAGAAGCAGCTTTAAGACTGCTATGGTTCTGGAAACTTGTCCCTTCACTCTCACTGGGGCTGGGAGAAGAAAAGACAAGGAAAGGGAAATAGAGAGAGAGAGAGAAAAAACATTCTTCGTAATATAGGAGAAGGAGAAGCAGCACCTTCCTACTGCTCCCTGAGATGATGATGCCTCGTACCTTGTGTTGCTGTCTTGCAGTTCTGTTCTTGGGAAGTTGAGTGCCCGCTCATGGATCCTTGGTTGCTGCTTGGATAGAGGGTTAGGCTGCTATCATACAAATGGTATGTCTTGTTTCATGCCACATTGCATTGGTTTTAGAATTACTATGTTTGCATCTTATATAATGTGAAAGCAGGACTGTGTGATAGATTCTATGCACGGGAAGTAATGTTCAAGTTGCTATTGGAAGGTAACAATTGACTTGCTCATGCTGGATAGAAATAACGAGAGGCCTCCTTGCATGCGTGTTCTTCCGTCAATTTAAAATGTTTCCTTTGTACAGAATTACATTAATGTTTTTCTGTTGCATGAAAACTATCTAGTAGCTGATATTTTTGAAGTATATGCCGAAGCAAAAGTTGAGATTAGATAAAGATCATTTAAATAGGCTTTACAGGCCACATATATACTGTGACATCTATTTTGGTCCATGCCCTGGTGTAGAATTGAGTTTTCAAATTTGTGATATACGCCTAAGCAAAAGTGTGAAGATAAAATTTTTTTTCTATCAAGCTTCTCGCTTCTCTCTTTACTTTTACACTTCAGAAGTTTCTGTTCCCATTGATCTTTGTGTTGTCGCCTTCAGCACCGACCTTGAGACCTCTTTTTACATGCAAATATTAGCTGCAAGCTATAGTATAGGGGCATTCTGTTAGACATATGTTTTCATTTGTTCCTTTTGATCGAATTCTGTAGATTAAACTAAATCCTCGGCACCGACGGCCGCACTACAATGTTGCCGTGGAGGCATGGTGACACCATCCAAGCATGACAAACACCACTGGCCCCTGTCGCTACATTTGTTTCACCAAGGTGCATATTCTGCTTTACGTTTTTTCTGAAACGGGAGGCACGGCACAGATCCAATGCCTGCCATCTAGGAGTATCTCCGATGGAGGGCCAGACAGACAATTAGGAATATTGTTGCCAATAGGGGAATCTCCATGCTTCATCCAATCCAACCTAGTTCCTAAACGCAAGCAAGCGCACATTAAAATGGGATTGGCAGCCGGAAATGGGGATGCTGTTGGCCATGAGGGCGTGAATGACGCCCGCCCGCACACAAACAATTCCTTAGGAAATTATAAGGGCATGCCGTTTTGTCGGTGTGCAGATTGCGGAACGACTAGCTATCTACCCCCATATTCCTAGGTAATTTTTATCTTTCGCCGACAATATCTCTAGAGATAATTCATTTCAAATAGAAAATGCCACTTGTTATGAAAGTTGGTTTCAGCACGCATATATCAACATCTTTTTTTTTATGTCGTCCATTTTTATAAAAATGTTACCATCCATAGTTAATGTTTTGAAGAGTGTGTTAGGACAAATTGAAAAATAGCTATATATTATTAGGAGGAAGAGAGAGTCGCAGATGAATCTCCAACGGGTGCCAAGTTTTGTTTTTACGTTGCCTAGCTAGCTGGTTGGCCCTCCCTTTTAGTTTTGCTCGAAAAAAGAGGTAGGCTTAGCCTTTTTGTCTTTGTATTGATTGATTGGACGGACGAGCTTGGGAAATAGAAATGCAACAAGATTAAACGATTAGAGAATTAGATTACGTCAGTGAAGGAACGGGCAAACCTCGCCTCCCCTGGGCCTGGACAGCTGGACCACCCACACACCGACTCATCTCCACCTACTGTTGGGCTTGCCCACTAGGCCAGTACTAGTGGGCCTGGCTGGGAATGGGCTGGGCTCCACAACTCCGACCCCAATCCGGGGCACGCACCACACCCCAACACCAAGACACGAACAATATCCGCATCCTGTGGCCGCGGCTCTTCATTCAATCACGACGACTAGGAGGAACAACGACAGCGCTCCTAGTACTAAGCATTCTCATTCTCTATCGGCAACCAGTAGCTGCTGGCTGTGGCCTACTAATTCTTTGAAAATATTCGTGGTGGGAAATATTTTCATAACCTTTTTCTATTTATATAAGAGTACCATACATGATAATATATATGTTTATGAATATTCATGGCGAAAGTGTCAATATGGAAGGGAATTTGTCATGTATTGCTAAGGGCGTCGTATAAAGGGATCAGCTTCGTGTTCACAGATATATGATCCAATCCGGGTTTTTTTTTTCCCGTAATGTTGACATAAGTTATCGTCATTTATTTTTATTTGATTTATTTTGTCACTAAATGTGTCATGACTGTATCCTTACAAGCTTTGGATCCTTTCCTTCGTGATATTTTTCTTTTTGTGAAATTGGTTGCTGTACAATAAAAAAAAAAAGAAAAAGAAAATGAAAATCTTGGCATAAGGCCCTAGGTGCTGCCCGGCAACTCGATTGATCCTCCTTTGGTATAGGGTGTTCGGATTCGGATAAAACATTTTTGCCATTTTGCAGTCCGAAATACCTTGGTGTCGGAAAATTCGCCTAAAACATTATGATCCCTCGTTTGTTCGTTCGGAACCAACCTGGAATTTAATTTTCATGTGTGTTCCAAATAAGCCCTTGACTGCTACTAGTACTAGAGCCAGCCCACCCAGGCAGGCTACCCAGTCACTGACATGTGGAATCGTCGTTAGCTGGGTCCCACAGGTCATTGACACAGCGGTCCAAGATGGCGCGTGCGGGGGACGGAGGTGGTCCCGGGCCCACGCGATGCGCCTTCCGGTCTGGGCTGTCTGTCGCTCGCTCGCTCGCTCACTCAGACTGCAGAGCAGAGGTCAATTCAATCATTGGACCTCTTCTTCTCCAGCTGCAGGGCGCCATCCCCTCCCTCCCTCCGGCCTCCGCCCGCTCCGAGCTCCAGTCACCACCACCACATCAGCTCCGCCTTCCCTTCCCCAAGCTGCGGTGACCCGCCAGGCAGCCAGAGCCCACCGCCCTGCCCCTGCAGCTACGGTGACCCACCCACAGCCAGACAGGCCAGACACATATCCATCCATCAAATTCCATCTTCACCATTCATGACGACTAGGCCCGAGGGTGGTGGAGGCGGCGGCGCAGGAGGAGGAGCAGCTGACAAGCAGCAGCAGCTCGTCCCCGCCTCCAACGGCAACTCCCACTCCCTGGCCGTCCGCAAGGCCCCCTCCAAGGACCGCCACAGCAAGGTGGACGGGCGCGGCCGCCGCATCCGCATGCCCATCATCTGCGCCGCCCGCGTGTTCCAGCTCACCCGCGAGCTCGGCCACAAGTCCGACGGCCAGACCATCGAGTGGCTGCTCCGCCAGGCCGAGCCTTCCATCATCGCCGCCACCGGCACCGGGACCACGCCAGCCTCCTTCTCCACCTCCTCCCCCTCGGCAGCAGCAGCAGCGCACACGACGCCGCCCTCCTCCTTCATCCTCGGCAACGGCAAGCACCTCCGCGACGCCGAGCCCACCGTCGCCGCGCCGCCACCCGCGCAGGGGTTCTGGGCGCTCCCCGCGAGGGCCGCGGACTTGGGACAGCTCTGGAGCTTCGCCGCAGCGCCCGACATGATGGTGGCCGCGCCGGCCATGGCGGGGGAGGCGTCCGCCGCAAGGGTCGGCAACTACCTCCCCGTCAACCTGCTCGCCTCCTTCTCGGGAGGGCCGGCTCCCACCGGGCGAGCCGAGGAGGAGGCCGCACGCTGACGCTGGCAACCTCTATCTCCGATCCGCCGCCGCTAGGACTAGGGTTTTATTTATTATTATATTAGGGTCTCGGTCTCCTCCGGTTTGCTTCACTCGCCTGTCTGTCACTCCAGCTCTGCCATGTCCGTCCCCCTTCCCTTCCCTTCCCTTCCCTTCCTTCCTCCGAATTGGGTGGTGCTTTGGTTGGCCTTCACTCACTCCTCCATCAAGCTCAAGCAGGCGTGCTCAATTGCATCACTGCTGCCAAGCCAAAATGTACTGACCACGTAGCTTCCTCCTCCCTTCGATTCGATTCCTTCCCTTGTACGTACAGACATATTCTTGTGGTGTGGCCTTGTGAGGCAGGCAGCTCGTACGTGTGTGCGCTAGCTCTGGTCCTTTCCACACAAAGGAAATGGCGTCAAATCGTCCTCCACCTCTGCTGGCAACAACCTCATCAACTTCCTCTTTACTAGAGTACCCTTTATTCACCACAAAGACACAAACAAACAAACAAACAAAGGAGGCTCCTAATGATATGAATGCAATGCAAGGCTGGCCCTGCCCTGCCTCACTGCCTGTAAGTTGTCTACTTGTTCATCTACTCTGCTCTCCTTGCTGTCAGTTTAGTAGTTGCTTTTTGATTTTTGTTGTGTGTCTGTGTGCTCTTATCTAGATTGGATTGGATTGGGTTGGATCCCAGCGCTTCTTCTGCTTAATAATTACTACTACAGTACTAGTCTTGTAGTACCAGTGATTGATCAGTTGTATGTATGTTTCAGGCCCTGTGCTGTATGTATGTACGCCTGTATTGGTTTGTGTGTATCCAGGTACGGATTATTGTTTCATGATCAGGTTGCGGTGCCTATGAATTCATGGACAGAAATAAGAATTGGCCCTTTCATCTTTCTCTTGCCATGCCATGCCATGCCATGCCTGTCAGACACACTGGTTTCGTCTGTCAAATTGGATGGTGATTGGATTTCTTTTTTAATCTTGACTACTACTCCATATGAGCGCGAGCAGAGGTCTGCATTCATCCTGCTGCTGCTGTGATTGTTGTTAGAGCCCAGCCCAATAATGAACGCTCGATCTTTTGCATTGTGTGTTGTGTGTTGTGCTGGCAAACCAGCTTTTTAATGAATGAGAGAGAGAGCAGGAATCGTGTCTCCGTGTCTGCTGTTCCCTTTGGGTGGGCTGTTGCTGTCACTGCACACCTTTAAAATAATCATCATCTGCAGTCTGCACTGACCGCTGTCTGGTGGTGTGGGGTTTCAGTGGGGGATCCTCCCCTACCCCTCATCCTCTTCTTGGCTTTTTTGTTAATTGCCTCTCCATTTGGATAAGCAAGCAGAGAGAGAGAGAGAGAAGGAAACACGATGCATGGTCAACTCCCATGTAATGTATGCCCACCACTCCAAGTCATGTGCCACCCATCTTTCAATTGCAAACTCTCGTCTCTTCCTTCTAATCCAGTCCACCAACTCTTTACTGCTGTTACTGATACTAGGCAACATGTCGTCGGAGCATATGCTACCTCAGCTCAACTCAACATCCTGCGACATTCAGTTTGCAATGTTCTGTCTAATCTATTATTCTAATCCCTTTCGGCTCATAAAAAGAAATAAAACTCGGACTCTATGAGAATCAGTTATCAGTGGTGTTCGTTTAGGGATAATCTGGAAGAACTCCGAACTGGAAAATTGCAGCTTTATTTGTGTACCAAATACCACTGAAAAAAGGGGAAGAAAAGATGTACGTGCTGTGCACACGTACTAGTTGACATGATGGTCGATGGATTCTGCTTTGCAAATTGCAATCGCATTCGCATTCCCAAAGATTCGTCTCCTCTCTTTTGTACCGTAGCAAGGTAGGAGAGTACCACCTGTCCACCTACCTTCTTTTCATCTCTTCTGACGGACAACATGGGTCTCAAATGCTACTCCTTCCTAGCATAGCATGCATGCGTGGGCCGTGGGTCATCAACTACTCAGGCCCATGTTGTTGTTCTTGTGGCCCGGCCCGCTCTGTTCTTGTTGCTCCGTTTCTCCTACATGGGACCTGATGGGCTGGACTGGACGCCTCCCTCGGTCCCGGCCGCCGTCGAGACCGAGAGACGCCAGCGGCCAGCCCCGGCCGCCGCTCCAGCTCGACGACATGTACCAACAGCAACAGGTGGTTCCCTCTCACTCCTCAGGCCATTCATTGCCAATACTTCTCCACGGGCTCCGCCTTCAACCTTCAATCAAAGAATTCCATGTGTAGTGTGGGATGTATGATTTAACTCCCTCGCCTGCTTGCTTGGGGAGTTTGAGGGAGCTGCTTCAAGCGCCGGCAAGGGACAAGCGCTTGTCCTCATCTGCTCCACCTTTTTTGTTGTTGTTGTTGTTGTTATTGTTGAGAGGACTCCACAGGTTTCACCAACCCCTGCTGCACGGCATGCCACCGAAAGGTATCTAACTGCTCTCTGTATGTAGTGACTAAAATTTACACGACTTCATGTGTATTGCATTTAAAAGCCTTGTTGAAATTCATGCTACCTATATGTAATTCAGTCTCCCTCCAGGGTTGCCCTGCTTCTTGGTAGGTTTGTTCAGTGTATCTTCATCTGTCCTTCTTAAAAGAGACTCCTATTAACTCAACTGTCAAATTATACGACACCACACACCGGTGCACCGATCCTGTCCTGCTTGCTTCCTTTTGCTATTTGGAGAAAAAAAAAAGGACTGTCCTTTCACATTCTTGTTTATTCTTCAACAGAAAGTGCAAACTCAGAAACATGGTTAACCAAAAGGTCATCGAAATAACTGCCTCGCCACTTCAGTTTTCTACTTCAATGATATATATCGCATGGTTTTGTTTAACGGTTTTTCAGAGCTAATGGCATCTGAAAGTATTTCTTTTTTCATGCCATATGCATTCCTGTGCTGTGCTCCCTTAAGCTGTTAGCTGTATGAGTTACATTAAGATGTCATAGGCATGGTCTATCATGCTTTGAGTCCCTTGTGACATACATTAAGATGACATGTGTGGCTCAACCTTTGACATCGGCACCGATTGCCCCTTGCCTAATCCTAATGTTAGGAATTAGGATCAAAGAACTGACAAAGGTGGGCTCTAGGCTCATTTATATGTAAGGTTTTAGGGTTATATTGGGATTCTGGTTCACTGTCAGTTTAATGTGTTCAATATTTACCGTGTTTGCCAACAGTAAGAAGCGGTTTATACCTCAGTTTGTTCCAAGCTTGCCTTTTTATTAGTTCTAACCCAAAGTGTAATGCCTCATTGCACGAAAATGGTGGTAGGCGTCATTACACAAGCCAATGTGTAATGTAGCATCAGGGCAACTTGGTTCCAGTGAAGTAGCTTTCCTCTGCACACTGCACTAGTGTGAGATAATGCGTTGCAAAATAACTAACATGGCACAATTGGCACAAAAGGTGTACCACATACTTCTCCTTATTTATTTATAGTAAGATAATAAGGTGGGCTATATAATGGTGCCTTACATTATCCTTTCCTTTCCCACCTTAAGATAAGAAGGACAATACATGGTGCCTGCTATTATTCATAACTGCAGTATTACCACAATACTGCAGGTGTTCATTTCACTAGCCCCAGGTTGGTGATGCCTGCTGCAGTATGAGGCCACTCATTCTCTTTGGCCTTGTCCAGCATCACCCTGCCCCAA
Organism: Paspalum vaginatum; assembly: GCA_030272315.1. NCBI lineage: Eukaryota > Viridiplantae > Streptophyta > Magnoliopsida > Poales > Poaceae > Paspalum > Paspalum vaginatum. The sequence goes on from CM059015.1 coordinate 326,178, forward strand.
GACACCCAAACTTCCCATGTCATCCTTTTGTCCCAACTGACGCCCCATTCCAGCAACAGCTTCAGCCCTTCCTCTGCCTCTTTCTTTGCCTCTCCGTACCTCTCGATGCTGAGATAAACTTGTGCAAGAACCAGGTGAGGCTCTCCTACAAATGGATTCTTCTTAATACTGTCCAAGAGGACCTTCTCCACTTTCTCCCAGTCTTTATCCTTTCTGGCATCACTGCATATGGCCTCCCAATAAAGGTCCCTTGCAGCTATTTGCTCCTTGGGATCCAGCACCTTGGTGCAATAGTTGAAAACCGGTGGGATTATCAACATGATTTCTTCATCCCGGCCTAGGCGGATGGGCTCTCCCATTTTGTTCCTCTCTTGCATGTAAAGCTCTTCTTCTCTAAGGATGAGGTTGTACAGAACTGCTAGCCTTGATGTCGCATTCATCCATAGACCGGGCTTGCAAGTTCCTGGCCATAAAGCACCCCAGTTGTCGCCATGGAATTCCAGCCGACCATTCTCGTTAGCATATAGCTTGTCTTGGTAGTCAATGTACTGGTCGCAGATGTCGGCGATAGTCATCAAAATAAATAGTGCTATGATCCTGCGCGAAAGTAATATGGGCTCACCAGTTTTGAAATGCCTCGCTTCAATGCCCTTTGGTGGAAGAAGCATGCATAGTTTCTTGCGCCATGGCTCAGACATGTCAAATGTGCCAGTCTCCCTTGCTGTCCTAATGGACTGGTCAGAGGCAGCTAGGTGATCTGTCAGCTCCGCATCAGTGTACTGGAAATGGAGTTCTTCGTGAATGAGCTTGTGGCGTGGGACAGCGCAGAATAAGAAAGCTAAACGTTCAACCGGGGCACCAATGAGACGCTGCACATGCTCGCGGGTTGCGCTTGATTCAAAGATGGAGATGTTGACATATGAGTTGGCATATGATGAGTGGAAAAGGCCACATCGAGTGATGTCAAGAGGCGCACCCCAAACATGCATAATGCGATGGAAATTGAGCAGGTGAGCTAGGAATGCTCCGTTCTTGTGGTGACGCTCACCGGCACCAGCTGAGCGTAGGATGGACAGAAAGGAAGGGAGCTCTGGGTCAATTTTCTCTAGCTCATCACGAAGGAATGGTCGAGCAGCTGTGAGGAGGGATGGTAGGTCCTTTCTATGGTTTTTCAGGTCAGAGGAGCAGAAAACTTGCTTGGTCGACATGCTGATTCAAGTTTTGTAGCAGATGATGATGTTTGATAGGAACTAGTGGGCATGGGCGCCAATTTAAAGTGGCCAGCACCTTTCAATCAAGGCACTGGTAATGATGGTGTATGAACTGGCTTAACATGTTGCCAACTAGGATGCTGGATTTTTTTTTCTCAGGATAGTTTTGTTGTAGACAAATTCGTTTTGAGCTATTTTCTTGATGCTTGTATATGAAGAGAACATATGTGTTAACACATCCAACCTTTTCTGGTAGAAGTAATAAGGATGACGTGTGAATGACTACAACTTTCCAATTAGGATTGTGGCCTTTTCTTAGGTTAGTTTTGCTACATACAAATTAGTTTCCAGCTTTCTGTTCATGCTTACATGTAAAGAGTATATGTGTTAACAAACCCAACATTTTCCTGATAAAAGTAATAAGGATAGTTCATGAATGGCTTCAAGAGTTTCCAACCATGACTTTGTATGCATTACAGGTTGTTAAGCAGATCTTGGTGCCATATGTAGCTGTCTGTACTGTTTCTTTTAGAAAAAGCTCGAGTGGCTTATTATGAATTTTCCATTGGTTAGTGGTGCTATAGAAAAAATTGGACGCTCGCATTTTTTGTCTGTGTTCATGTACAGTGTTGGTAATTTGGTATGCACCTGTTTTCTAATTGGACTGATAATGGTTACTGCGTGTGGTTCCAAGATTGCCAACAAGGGTGGTGGTTCCAAGATTGCCTCAAGGGTGGTAGCCGATTTCCTACGTTTGTTTTGCTATACTTGTACAGCCTAGGGAAGAGAAAAGCTTACTCTACCTCATGGCATGGGTAAGTGCTAAGTAGAGATGACATGATGTTTCTTGTGTCTTTGGACAACTTTTTCTTGCGTAACTTGTCTGAGCAAGAACATAGTTCAACTTTAGCCCCTTTTCTGTAAGGAGTCTGACTTACCACACGTAATTTCAGATGACATAATAACATCAATACTCTGATTATTTTGGTCGCTTGGGAATTGCGGAAGCACAGAAATGCTCATGTGTGTGAAGGAGCAAGGCCATGTGTCCAAGCAGTCCTGCAGGCTGTGTCCGCTTCTAGCAATTTATGGTGCTTAGCAGGAGCTTCAGCGCTTCATGAGCTGCTCCGGCGGTCGCTTACTCCAGACTCTTAATCCGTGAGTTTGTATATTTTGGTCCTAGTCGAGTTTTAGAATTGTACTGGCGCGTCTGCAAGTGTTAATCTTGTGTATTGTGTTTGTTCCTTTTGGCTGTTTCGTTGCGAGCTGGTGTTTTGCCCTCTCCCTTTGTGTCTCTCTCTTTCTTAATGAAATGACCTCCCCTGTGTAATTCGAGAAAAATAATGATAGCATCAATGGTTGCTGAATTTGGTTCAGGTTTTGTACATGCCTTTGGCTGCTTATACAAGTTCAGTGATTTAATGTGTGGATACACAATCTACAGGATAATTACTATTTCATTATTGTGTTAAGTGTCAAGATCCAAGACTAGAGTGCCATAAAGGCTTAACTGTTGTTGAATCTCAAATGGATTTCCTCTTTGCAATTAGCAGTCTGCTCTTGGAAAGTAAGAGGAGATATTTCACTTTTCCTTCTATTTATATGAGGAAGAGGGAATGCATTATGCTGTTTCACTTTCAGTGATTTATTCAGCACATTAATATCTGTATATCCAAGTGAGCAGCTTCTGGTCTGGATTCTGGACTAATAGATTAGGTAAGATAAACAGCTAATGAATAGACTAGTTTCATTTCATATTTCTATTCTAGCATGGTCCATTTTGACTGACTGTGGGTTTATTATTTCATACAGATACAGTTGGCCCTATACATATGCTGCCAAAAAGATACCATACCCGCGGTGGAGGTCCTGGTCACTTGACAAGCCCCAGGCTGAGGACGCCGAAGGAGGTATGAGGCCAATCCTCCTCCCTGGCCTTGGTGAGCATGGCCCTGCCCCAGGACACCCACCCCTCCCAGGGCATTCTCTTGTCCCAGCTGCTGCCCCACTCCAGCAGCAGCTTGAGACCTTCCTCTGCCTGCACCCGTGCCTCACCGTACCTCTCCATGTTGAGGTACACCTGTGCCAGTACCAGGTGCGGTTCCCCTACAAATGGGTTCTTGGCAATGCTCTGCTGGAGGAGCTGCTCCACCTTGAGCCAGTGATCAGACGGCGCCGCCTCCTCGTCGTCGCCGCTGCACACCGCCTCCCAGTAGAGGTCCCGTGCCACCTTCTGGTCGTCAGCATCGAGCACTCGGGTGCAGCCGCTGAACACTGGCGGGATCACCAGGTCGATGTCCTCGTCACGGTCAGCGGAGACATCTCCATCGCCACCATCGCCTCGTCGAGCAATGCAGTATAACTCCTCGTCGCGGGCGATGAGCGTGTAGAGCGCGGCCATGCGGGAGATGGAGGCGACCCAGAGGCCGGGCTTGCCGGTGCCGGGCCAGAGGGAGGTCCAGGTGTTGCCACGGAACTCAAGGCGGCCGTTGGTGTTGTCGAAGAGGCGGTCCTGCCAGTCGAAGAGCTGGTCGCTGAAGTCGGCCATGGTCATGAGGAGGAAAGCCGCTGCTATGCGCCTGGACAGTGCCACATCCTCCCCTGTCCTGCAGGGTGCAGATCCAGGAGCTCAAATCTGCAATCCCTCACCTCAGGTCTGGTGGCAAACCAGCAAGAAACAAAAATGGAAATTTTTTTTTTATACGTAATCGGTACTCTACTCCTGGATCCTACCTGATGTGCTTGACGGTGATGCCGGCGTGCGGGAGGAGGCGCTGGATCTTTCGTCGCCACGGCTCGTCGTCGTCCAACGGTAACACCCCGCGTCCTGCAGCCTCCTGCAGCGACGCCTCTGAGCGCGCCAGGTCGTCGACGAGCTCCTGGTCCGTGTAGTGGAAGAGCAGGTCGTCGTGGATGAGCTGCTGCCTGGGGACGACGCAGAAGAGGTGGACGAGGCGCTCGGCGGGCGCGCCGACGACGCCGGCGACGTGGGCGCGGCCGGTGTCGGGCTGGAAGATGGCGAGGTTGACGTAGGAGTTGGAGTAGGCGGAGTGGTAGAGGCCGCAGCGCGCGACGGCGTCGGGCGCGCGCCACAGGCGCAGGATGCGGTACACGTCCAGGAGGTGGGCCAGGAAGGTGCCGTGCTTGTGCCAGCACTCGCCGGCGCCCGCGGCGCGCAGCACGGCCGCCAGCTCCGGCAGCGCCGGGTCCACCTCGCCCTCCTCGCCGCGCAGGAACGGGCGCGCCGCGGCCAGCGCGCCGTCCAGGGACCGCGGCGGCGGCATCGGCATCGGCATGGTGGTGGTTGTGTCAGTTGTCATGGTAGATGACGTGAGACGGCCCGGTCAGTGCCCCAGTGGATCGGATCGGATCGGAGTGATGGTTGGAGTTGGAGCCTTGGAGAGGTGCTTGTACGTAGCCAAGTTGGACACTGAAATTTCTCCCTCGCGAAGAGGATGGAATCATGGAGTGGATAGACGACGACGCCTGCCCGTCGCTGCTTGCCTGTCCTTTCTTAGGTACAAGACGCCGACGTTGCTGTCGGATGATATATACAGTACACTTCTATCAATCATTTATTTTCAGACCTTGTGTTACTCTGTTTCTTCCAAAATAGAGAAAAATCTTGCAACCAACTCATGGTGCACTCGTATACTACTGCTATACGTTCTCTCAACCTATGTACATAGTACTTCAGTTTGGTACGTAACAATACCATATTATGTAAAAAAAAAAATTCATAAATGGTGGGTTGACTTAGGTGTAACTATTTATGTTGCGAAATCTTTATGTGATTCGCTACGAAGAGGGGGAAAGAGTCATCAACTATAGAACATCGGTACTGAGCGTGCGAAAAATAAGAAAATGAGATTTTGTCAAAATTGCGACACTTCTGTTTAATTGGGCCATATTCTTGACCGGGAGAAAATGAATGTCTACTAAGAGAAGAAACACTCATTTCTCTAGCACTGAAAAAATAAGGAATCGGCCACATGGACACACCAGAGTTATAATGTTGATACTTACATATATTTGTGGACCATTTCCAAGTACAATCAAATGGATTCTTTGTAAACTTTACCCATTGAATACTCCCTATACGAATGCCTTTATCCCATTAAATAATGATATGAGGCATTAGACAAGTGCAAGGTACTAAAAACTGAATTTCAGCATGATCGAAATATCAAGACAATTAGATCAAAGATCAAAATTGAAAACTAGCATGGTCGAAAGATCGAGACAATTAGATCAGAGATCGAGATAGGAGTATTATGAAAGGCTTATTCCTTATGGACAAATTTCCAAAACCCTTTTTTAAGGTTATTACATGGAAATAGCATAGCAGCCCCATGCAAGTTCTGCATCGGGCAACCCTAAGCATAATAGACATTACAATTACGGATATGGTTTTGAAATATGTTAAATGTATTTGCATTTATGAGCTATTAGAAATAGGCCACACATATTCTAAATAGGGTCCGCAGTAAAACAACGCCTAAAACACATGATATGTTATTGAAGCACCGCTAATCACTCAGGGACTCTCCTCGCAAAAAAATCATTTAGAGACTCAAATGTGACAGTAAGGCTAGCACACATATTTATTCAACAGATGATGTAGAGTTTACTTAACTGTTACAAGGTTTTGAAATAAAAAATGGTTATATATATAAGACATGAGAGGCTCCATCAAAGAGCTAAAAAGAAGCAGCAGGAACAATTCTTATTCTCCTTTCGCCCCCATTCACAAGGCAGGTTGAGAGTAGGGGTAATCTCTACTTGATATTAGCTGCGATGAAATCGGGATCTACTACTAAAAACAACAGGAGGTGCAAAGATTAATGAACAATCCACCATCACCTAAGAAAGAGGAAAAGGCCTGCACATTTCAATTTAGAACGAATGAAGTATATTGAATTGATTCATACTACTAGCAGGTGCACGAATATGGTATGCAGTAGTAAATTCTCAATCACAGCAAGGAATCTGATGAATAAGTGGCGATGCAACTTAGGTCGAAGAAAATATCATTCGCTCAGACGGCAATTAAATAGACGATCCAAGACGCATCATCATATGATATATGTGCAAGAGACTTGACTTGGCAATCCAATGTTTTCTGAGAATGCAAGTTTAACTAACTTATGCCACAAGTATAGAGAGAGGAAAGTTAGTTAGTTAAAATAGTACCTATATATATAGAAATATATTAACTGCGAAGTGTACTGTCTTTCACTCACAAAAAGAGAGAAGCTTGAAGCGTCTCCAATCCAAAGGGCACTATCTTGTTAGCAGCAAGCAAAGCCACGAGTGATTAATTTGGCCCATCTTATCTTCTTGGCCGTGTGGCATGCGCAAACAAATTGTCATGAACCACTTCTTATGCACATATAATTAGGCTTAGTTTAGATACTCTTAAATTAAAATGGTTTAGAGAGATTATGTGCGTTTAAATCCACAATAGATCAAAATCCTTCTCAACTCACCTCAATCCTCTTCAAAAATAAGTTTCCAAACTAGATCTTATATGTGAATTAGACATACAATTTCTTGTCACAAAGCATAGGAAAATACAAAAGACTTGGCATGCACAATCAGCACAACCTTTAACTTTTGCTCGAACATAACCACAATATGGGCATGGATGCTTTGCATATACAATACACGCTTACACCTATGTGAACTCATTATATTCACATAGCATCTTTGTACTTGCACTTATGTGGTGTTTGGGTAATAGGATAGGGAGGGCGGGACAGGGATAGGGATACCACATCCCTCTCACATTTTTCTCCTCTTATCTCTATCCCTATCCCACATCTTTGTCCCATTATCCAAATAAGCTCTAAGTGCTAAATCGTCGCACCTTTGGATTGATGAAACCGCTAATAGACAGGCAACGAACAGATGCCATTATTTTTCATATAATAGATTTATAAAAATACAAAACATTTTTACTAACTTTAGGACTTAGAAATACCTAAAAACATTACGGGTAGCAAACCCAATTATCTCTCGGTCCTTACGCGTCATGTAACTAGGTGAATTCCCCGTGCCTTGCTGCACTAATTTAAAAGAAATATCTAATGAATGATAGACTCATCCATTGAAGCAAAAATTTAGATGAATAATATAGATATGTATACAATATATTGACCATAGATAATCGGTGCGGACATGTTATGGCCCCATACAAATATACGAAAATGTTGTATGATATGATACGTACTCTAAAGACTGCCACCGAAATAATATTATAAAAATAATAATATAGTATTGATATGAATTAAGATTACTCTTTTGGCGAAAAAAGCATATAGAATTCGTGGGAGATAACAGCACCTAACTGACTGTTGAGAGAGATTAGGCACAAAAAATAGTATGATTAAGAGAGCTAATGAGCAGCAGAGTTCATGAACCCAACAAAACTGTGTTTGCAAACAACCCAATGCAGTTAATTTATGTAAATTGTTCTAATTGTACATGGCATTGTAATAGTTCAAGAGGCCAACATACCTCTTGTATTCGCAGACAGACATCTGAATGCAGCTAATGCATATAGAATTGTATATGTTCTAGCCTTAAACAGTTGAGTGGCATAATAAAACAGAGTTCAAAAAACCAGCACACTTCTTGTTTTGCAAATGAATGCAGCTAAGTCACGTAGATTGTTCAACCGTTAATAACTCAGGATATAGTTTTAATAACATCTGATTGCTTTTCTATAAGAAAACAAACAAAGTTTAGTGGAAATTAGCAGAACCAATACATGATGCATACATGGGTGCATCTATAAGTTGATGACCTTATGGTTGGAAGATGAATTATGGGTTACATCACGATGTGAAAGTTGAAAGAAATTTGAGATGTAAAGCATGATCAGTATAATCCAATTTGAAATATACGGAGGCAGCACAAGTATTAAATTAGTCGATCTACTAACCTGTATAATCAACACATAATCAAAGTTTGGCTGCTGAGAGTATTTGTGTATACCAAGTATTTAGCTCTTGTGCACGTAAAAAGTATTTAGCTCTTGTGCACGTAAAATAATTCTAAAAAAAAATCTTGTACGTGGTATCCTAAGGCAGACTGCGTGTAATTGTTTAACCTGTTGGCAACTGGAGATCCAACACCATAACGACAATAATATGATTGGCATGAAAACAAAAAATGTAGGAATCAAAGTTTCTCAAAATGAAAACCTTGAATGAGTGATAACTTGTAGTATATGAAATTTGGATTTATCTCAATAAGTGATACATAAAAACCGATCAATCAATAATACAAAATAAAGGAGACTAAATGATGTATCAACCCTGCTTGAATGAAATATATGGCAAATATGTTGACGGGTGGGCATCGATGATGAACCTGAAAACGCTCAACGGATTGGACTTGGCGGCGAGGATGATTACAGCGATCTTGATTAACCACATCAATGTTGGGCAAAACAACAACCCACGTAGCAGAAATCTAAGCGAGGGAACTTCAATCTATGGGGAGTTGAATTGATGTCAGGCAAGGGTATACTGATCCCAAACGGACTGGCGGTTGAAATTAGAAACAAAAAATAAAGGAAAAATAACAATAAAGCTATAAATCAGAGATCATGCATGAAAAGGTACAAAGCAATAGTAACAATCAGCCGGATTCAAGAGCAGAGAAGGCCTTCATCCATCGGCGGGATGTAAACGCAAGAAGCATAACATTCTGGGGGCGTAATACAAAGATAAACATGAAGTAAATAAAGGTTTGAACGATCAAACACATCAATTAGCGTATGTTTTTTTACCTCTTGCGGGTAGCCACCATGGTTAGTGAGTTGGTTCTGAACAACACCGGTAAAGGAAAGGATGCACATCACTACATCAGCATATATTGGAAGAAGAACAGACAAATTAATAATTGGAAGGGAATATGTGGCATTAGTGAACAGTTTGTCATCGCTCTTCATTGCACACTGGTGGCATCAATTTCGGAACGGAGGCACGCCTGTTGGGCTGCTGTGCAGCGGCGAAAGATGGAGGCGACGTGTGGACTTGCATTTGGGCGAGGAGGTGGGCAGGTGCGGAAGGTTTGATGTGTGAGGATGTGGCTATTACGGATAACCGGTGAAGATCAACGGCTCTGATGTTTGATGACAAAAAAAATCATATATCTTTTTGAAGCCGTGCATCATCATTATGGATTGAACTTGCTGCATGCAGGCCCCACAATGTTTGTGTCACATTCAGATGAGATGATCGTATCGGTTTGCTTATGTTTAGCAAGGGAAATGATATACCTCAATTTAAATCGTAGTTCAACTGTGGTATAAGCTGCATGCGTATTTTGCGTATATGAATGAGATCGAGCTGTATTTTGTCTGGCCATGGTGATCGTATATATACATATACAGCCTGGATTTTATTAATAAAGAAGCCAACGTTTAGAGATCAATCGTCAACTAAAATCTGGCCGTGGTGGAGTCCAACAGCATGCACGTTTTCTTTTTCCAAGAGTCATGCGTGCATGACTAGAGATAAGTCCAACCGGCCACCATGCTAAGTCAAGAAGCTAGCTTGCTGGTTGGAGATAGAGTCCGATCTGCTTAAATCTTGGAGTTTGTTAGGGTTCAGGGACGATCGATCGGAACAAGCAACCAACTCCAGGGCTGCCAGCTCCTGGCTATATAAACAGGCCCCTACGCTACGTCGAGGGGGTCTTTTCTGGTCTCGAGGCCGCCGGGTGTTCTCACGCGCCGCACGTGCAGTCGTGCTTTACCCTCCCGTACAGGACCAAGGCCCTCCATGGCCTGGCCATGCATGAACATATACGCCGCCGCCAGTCTTCGAGTTTTCACGTCTCCGGCCGCCTGCTGCATCCTCGCCATGACCAGTCAAGAACAAGCCGATACGCCGTTCCGTTTCATCATCAATCGCTGAGGCGCTGCCGGAGAGACGCTGACGTTTGCCGTTCATATTCACCTCGCCGGCCGTGCCGTTCGTCTTCCACCTCGACATGTTGACAAACCCTGCTGTTACGTTTCTTGGTGAGTTTACTTATCAAACTATCGTAGTAAGCATCTAGTCAGGTTAGATTGGAATAAATAATTTATATCCTGGCGCTGGCGCCTTTGATCTAGTACGAGCAGTTCCATAGGATAAATAGATGCATGTGCTGTTGGTCTATGATATCTTTGCCGTGAGATTAGAGGCTTCCATGTTCTTTTTAGTCTACTATGATAAAGTAGATGAGATTAGAATAAATAAATCGATTTGCTTTCATAAGTTGATATATATGCTTTCAATCGTTTGTGCCGATGCTAGTTTAAATATAATCTATTGGGTTATGATTAGAGAAAATTAATATAGATCGATTGCACATGCTGCTGTGTTACTGTGATAAGATTGGAACATATCCATGTCTGGCTAATCTGCCGGAGATTAGAGTTGTTTAATCATATGTGTTGCATGCGATCTGACATAAGATGAGTTAGGCTTAAACAAATTAAGATATGCTTTTTTATGTATGTCGAGAATGCTAGACGCATCTGTGTGCCTTTGATCTACTGTGTGAGCACGTTTGAATAGATATACCTTTGTTCCATTTAATCTGACGTCATGGGGATGGAGAATGAGTTTAATTAAATTAATTGATCTTGATATATATCAACCTGTCCTGCGCTAGGAAGTCATGAGATTAGAAGTTCATTCATGTGCTATGTGCTAAGCTTAAATTAAAATAAACATAGTATATTTTTGCCATGATGAGATTGTACAAATAAAATAAGCATGTTTATGAGCTTCCATATATTATTTTGTTTAATTTGTCATAATATTCTCTATGAGTTCTTTTGTCCGGTGCACTCCATGAAATACGGCGAGGCTCATTCCAGCAAGATACGAAAGAGTTCAGATTGTTGCTGAGTTCCCGTTGATCAACGCGTTGCATTGCTTGTTTCGAGATTATTGCTGAAGATTACTCAAGATTACCACTGAAGCTACGAGTTTGCACCGAAGCTCCGATGTTGTACTAAAGCTCCGATTTTGTACTGAAGCTAAGCGCCGATTTTGCACTAAAGTTCCGAGAGTTTGTACTGAAGCTCCGAGTTGCACTGAAGCTCTGAGTTTGCACCGAAGCTCCGATTTGCACTGAAGCTTCGATTTTGCACTAAAGCTCGAATTTTGTACTGAAGCTCTGATTTGTACTGAAACTCCAAATTTGTACAGAAGCTCCGATTCTATATTGAAGCTTTGAAGTTCAAATATAATGTCAAAGTTTAGAACCTCGAAGCCTCATCAAGGATCGGGATTGCTACATACAGAGTTTTTGCCATCGACTGTACAGTCGGTGTCGGCTGTGTTAATAAAGCTCAAACATAATGTCAAAGTTTAGAACATTGGAGCCTCATCAAAGACTGAGATTGCTATGTATAGAGTTTTGGCCATCGACGGTACAGCCGATGTCGGCCGCGTTAATAAAGCTCAAACATAATGTCAAAGTTTAGAACCTCAGAGCCTCATCAAGGACCGAAATTGCTACGTACAGAGTTGGCCATCGACTGTACAGTCGGAGTCGGTGTTGGCTGTGTTAATAAATCAGTATGACTTGCTGCCGTAAAGCTTGTTTTGAAGAAGTGCGTGAACGCTCTGAATTTTATACCGAGCGTCAATCATGAAGCTTGTTCCTAGGAAGCTTACGACAACTATCAAGGATCATTAGTAAATTTGCATAGCTGATTTAATTATTTTTTAGCCGGCAGGCTGAAATCAAGAGATTGTGCACTTTAATGGTTCAGGCACATGTGCAAGCAAGTTAATTTGAAGAGTTGTGCTTCGATTCAAGCATAGATGATAATATTTTATGCCAAGCTTCCTTGTGATTTGTCACTGAAAGTATATACAAGCCGTCAATGCTAAATGATTTATATTTTTGAAGCTATAGCTACGATTAATAAAAGCTGTATAGAGCTAATTAAATACCTGCTGCTGTACTAAGCGAGCATGTGTATTGTGCCGATATCCGTAAAAGTAAAAGGCAATTATTTCCTCTTTTTTGACTAAGTCTTCGATTATTCTGCAAGCCGAAAGTCAGAAAATCATTCATCCTGCGAGCATCATTCATGCGTTTCCGCAATTTGCGGTCCGCATATGTTTTACCCCAACACGTCTAGTGCCGACGAGGCTAGACATAATTTCGAGCAAGTGCCGATGAGGCTGGGTCACTATTCCATCGACACGTAAAAAAAAAGGATCGGATACATCGTTGCTGGGCACCGACGAGGCAAAGACAACATTTACATCCGTGTTTGATGAAACCGGGCAAACATGATTGGGCACCGACGAGGCGAAAGTCACTCCTCTTTATCAACAATTTATTCCGTTTACTGCGACGTGGCGATGAACGGTTTTGACCGGGTTTCGGCGATATCAAGTCACCCGCGTCACATGAATTCCACCCACAATATTTCTATACCATATATCGCATATGGACGATGAGCAGATGATTTATTTGACGACGACCATTGAAAGCGCAGCTTAATATGAAGTTTTCCGCAGACTCGCTCTGCGGATGTAATTAACCGGTCGCGCCTAATTTATAGGCCCCGGGAATCAGTGAACTACGCAATCTCTATACAAGTCAGACCTCTCCTTAAGCATCACGCTGAAGACAAATGAAGACTTAATTTTGATAATCATGTATTTTATAAATTCAAGAAAGAATTAATGAAATATATGATTCTCGGTGTGAGCATATTTACTATTTTCTGTCTTTGACGTTTGTTTTCACCGAAACATCTGACAATACATGTGATGTGGCTCACTGAGGTTTGAGAGAATTAGGAGTTAATAACATATAGTGGGTTGTACTTATATATGTTATATAGATTTGCCTATAGCTATATATTGCTCAGAGTACACGTTCTTTCAATGTTTTTAATTGGGTGTTTTTTATTTTAAAAATGGACTAATTGGTGCCAAACATTCGAGGACTATTTCTACTTATCTTGGGGGATGTATGTATATATTTTATCTGAAGATAACTTGAACCAAGATATTTTTTTACACCTAACCAAGATTTTTTTTGGTATAATAAGATGAATCGTAGATAGAGCTTGGAAATGTCGAAAAGAGGACCCACTTGTCAGCCACGTGTCCACCTCTCTCCTTTAAAACGTAAGACGAAAATTTTTCCTCGGGCGCCAGCGAAGTTCTTGTTTCTTTCTTCCCCGCAGGCGCAAGCGACGAGAGAGGTGTTCGTCTAGGGTTTCGCGGTGGATTCGATTTTATTTATGCTGCAGGTAAGCGAACATCCAACTCCAAACTTTACCAAGGATTCCAACCTGAAACCATTCTTCGTGCCTTTCACTGAGCTCCTCTCCGTTTAGTGAACTGTGTCGTTTGGGCAGTATCAATCAATTCGAGCATTTTCGAATGGGGGGATAAAAGTCGTACTGGGATGGATGGGGAATGGTCTCAGATTCGTTGAAACGAACCATTAATATCCATTGTTAGTCTCTGTTCGGTGGCAATTAGTTTGGTAGGAGTATTTATAAATTCTGATGAATCTGCTGACCCAAGGTTGATCTCGGATCTTAATGCCGATCTTCTCGTGGTTCCCCTTGCTTCTTGCTGAATGACTTAGTTGGGATTCTATGGGTAGAGGTACTCTTCTGTTGAAATTAGCGCTTCTTGTGTCCTATGATGATCGAACTGACGAGTACGCTTGCGGTTTCAGTTTTCATTTAAACATCAGGACACTCTAAATTCCAGTTTACTTCACAGTGAACGGTGTCTTCTTCCTTTTTATTTTTAAAATATGCAACTTTTATCCTTTTCAGATATCGAGTGGCGATGTGGGCTAGAGCCAAACTATTCTAATTGAAGGTGGAGAGGTAACTCATCCAAGCAAAGTTACAGTTCAGATTGGTAATTTCTTCAGGAATAATACTGGGGAACTGGGGAAGCCACCAGTTTTCAGTCATACAAAGGAGTTGGGGAATAAAGTGAAAAATCTAGTTGTGAGATTGTTGACGTAACGACGTGTCTGCCTGGGGCATGTGAGCTCTCAGCCACTTTGGTCCTTTGATGTGGATGCGATGCTCGTGAGAGACTTAATTGTCTCCCTCGGTTGGTTGGCATTTATTTGAGTAAATCACTGCACCTTATTGCATCTTCAGTTTCTTTCTTTTTACCTTCCCCGTTTCCTTTGCACAGCTGATCTTGAGCTCATGTGCTGAAGCGGATTCTGGAAGAGGTGCTGCTCCCTCATACAGTATTATTCCATCCTTGAATACGTTGCTGCTCTCATTTCTTGCTAATGCTAAATGCTATGCCCTTGTTATGATTGCTTCTCCATTCTTCTCTGGCACTTTGATTTGACCTTCCTTCAGAAAAAGGAAAAAAAGTTTGATTCTATGTGTTATGTGTTCTGTGGGTATTGTTCTTTAGTTGTGCTAAGATTTCAATAACCGGCAGCCTTCCATTTTGTTTTGTTCTACAGAAAGGAACACTATTCATTTTTTAATCACTTAATCAATGCCTGAACCTAGACACATGTACACGTGTTACCTCCAGTTATGTTAATTGCCGGTTCAGTTTTTCAGCCTACTAATTATTCATGTCCTGGCCCATGACTGGATATTGGGTCCTATGCTGTTTCTTTGCAAGAATTCTAAAGAGAAAAAAACTGCAAACTTGCAGGAGATGGGGTGCTTCAATTCCAAGCCAAATGATGCTGGTGCGATCAGAAGAAGACCTGGGAACATAGGTGAGGTGGCTGTGTTTATACCTGGACTGCGAGTTCCTGAGAGTTTGGAGCTATCTCAGCCGCTAAATGATGGCCTCCCAAGGAGGCTGACTGAACGTTTGGCTGCGTTGAGGAGCCGAATAGTGGTCATGGCTGCTCATGAGGCACTGTCGGTGACTAGGCCCAGGAAGCGCACCTTCACACAGCATGGTTCGTCAATGGTTTGCTGTTTATGGTTTGGTCCTAACGTGGATGAGCCAGATAAAAGATAAATAGTTAACTTTCCGAATATGGTGCCTGCAGGAGGATCTACATCAGCTGATCTTCTACAGGCTTTGGAAGAGTACTTGCCAGTTCTTCTAGGACTGGTAAAAGAGGGTGAATATTGCATTCTTTGCTCTTCCATCTTCCTCTGAATCAGATGAAACGCTCCATGTCAATCGTTTTGGTTCAATGCTTTACAGGGAGCAACTTGGAAGATAAAATACAGTTTTCATGGATGAACCAAGAGGATGATGCAGAGGTCTGCTTAGCCTGCACCTATCCTTGTATGCTTTGCAGTTTCATTATTGGAGAGCACTTATTAGCTGCCTTCTGCTGATAGGAGACGGCCTTGCCCAGTTCTTGGTATGAGGTGTTGTCGGTTTTGCACATGATGGCTATGCTGCGTTTATCTCAAGCAAATTCCCTGCTTCTTCCAAAGACATCACTTGAGGGATACCATGCTAAAGTATCTGAAGGTCTGCAATATAAATCTATTCTTCGTTTTTATCATAAATATATATTGATCATTTTTAATGCTATAGAGATGCATTATTTACAAATTTCAGCAGCCGTAGTTCTAGTGAATTACAGTACGTTAACTACACTCTTTGCGATTCCATCCACTTTTCAGATAACAAACGAGCTTCCGTTGAAATATTTCTCAAGGCATCTGGGTTTTTGGAGTGTGCTATACAACATGTTCTTCCTAGGATATCCCCAGAAAATAGGTGGGTAGAGTTTCCTTCCCACTTGCAGAAGGATTATCATCTTGCAGTCAGTTCAGGAGTTATTGTTCTTGACTGCCATTTCGTGTAGGAAAGGTCTTCCTGTGGACTTATCTGAAGGAGTCCTGAAAGCGATCTGCATGCAAGCTCTGGGTCAAGTATGTGCTCCCCTCTTTGTCTCTTTGTCACCTCCTTTTCTATTCATTTCATCTTTCTTGACAGTAGCTTGATATCACACGAATCATGAAAGGATCTGTTCAAGTGTCCACTTCATAGTTCATCATGCCATTCATTCACGCCATGCATAACTTTGTGTAGATGTGTTTTTTTTTTGTCATCTGAAAATGCATGGTAACCAATTATGCCCACATCATAAATTGTCGTGTGGCCAGGCAATTGATGTCCAACTTGGGTTGGCGATTGACAGTCCAAAGGCTACCCTGGCAGTAAAAAGAAGGTTAGCATGTGAAATGGTCAAGTGCTGGCAGCAGGTACTGTTGATATAGATTGTTTTTGTTGGTTGACTCGGTTCTCCTGTATATACTGATACTGGCAGTAATTAGGATCTGCATGGCAATTGCAACGTCTTAGTAGTGTTGCATACTGACAGTAGCAGCAACAAAGATATGCATGGCAAAAATGGGATATCACACATGAGCCAATACTTTTTGAGTTTACCCAAGTAGTATGGGGAAAATCCCTTGTAATGTCTTTTTTGTTAAAAAATTTATGCTCTGCTCCTGAATATGTTTATCTTTAGAAAGTGTGCTGAGTTTATTGGCAGGCGCATGAAAGTATGGCAGATTTACCTCTGATCGATAGCTGGGGTGAGAAGCATCGGCTGTTTGTGAAGTGGAAGTACATTGAAGCAAAAGTATGCCAGCCTTTTCATATTTCTAGTAATTAGATATATACTGTCCATGATTTATTTTTCCTTTCCCCTTTTGGTGTAAACATTAATTTGTTGCATGCAAGCAAAGCCTGCATTTAGCATTATTCACTGATGCTGGGTTCCAATACGGTACAGAAGTCAAAAGGAGATAGCTGAATTGACTAAAATGGTGCAGGCTGCAGCATACTATTACCATGGTCTCATCCTTGACGAAGGCAACACGGAGAAATCCCACAGGATGGCCATCGCGGCGCTGCAATCTGCCGAGGAGTTGCTGAGAGAGAGCAAAGATGTCGCGGAAACCTTCCACGCCGCACCTCCCGTGTCGAGGCAATGGCACACCGCCCATCCCTGATCCCTGTATGTATTGTTACGTACGTACTGTGGTCTTGGCTGAGCTAACAAGCAAGCGTTGGTTTGTTTTTTTTGTTCTTCGACGCAGAAGCCCACCTGCATGTGGGTCGCTCAAGTACCTCCACGAGAAGATCCAGAAGGACTCGTCCTGCAAAGTTCGCATCAACAAGGACCTCTACAGCAACGACAGGTACGGTGGTGCTTATTAATACTAAGTACTGCGTATCCATTAGCGTTGCGTTTGCGTTGCTTGGTCTGATCAATGATCATGCATGTGCCTATTACTACTGTATACACAAGCCAAGGCTGAAGCTGAAGCTGTGCTGTGTTTGGCTGTTGTCGTTGCAGCAGCATCCATGAGGCTGTGCCGGCGCTGCCGGATTTCGCGGTGGCTCTGAAACCCGAGGAGTACCGGCTCCCTGCTGTGGCAGCAGACGCTTCTGCTGCAAATGACTAGTAGTAGAGACATGCAAATGCCTCGTTCTTCTCCTGCGTCTGAAGCTGAAATCTGAAGAAGAATGTGGCGCAAAACTGAAACGAGCTATCGTAGTGTAGCCTGCGGTGTGATTGGATGGGAGTTGTAAAGAGGAAATCAAAGGGATCCTAATCCAATCAGGCGATGACTGTTTTGTTTGAATATTCAAGGATATTATTAATCGCATTTCCCCTCAAGTACAGTGCAGTACGTAATTACAGCAGTAGTATATAAGTTTGTCTCCACATCTCTTGTCTGGGGTGGTGTCATGAGTTTGCTGCAATCTTGTTGCTCGTTTCCTTTGCTTTTCTTTTTACTCCATTTATTATATGCAGGGAGGGGTGGCAAAATGGGGCACTGCACTGCGTATCCCTGGTTGACTTAACCTCAGTCAAATGTATTGTCCCCCTTCCAATTAGTCGCGTCATCATTAGATTATTATAGACTATATAATAGGAATAATCGACGACGCGCAGTCACTAGTCAACAACCACCCCTTCTTCTGTTCTTCCTTCCCCGCTTCAGCAGCTGGACGCCGGCGCCGGAGAAGAGAATTCAGATCAGATGGATGCCCTGCGCATGCGTAACGTGATGGAGCCGATTCGGTCGATGCAGATCCGCCCCGTGTTCGCTCAAATCATCAGCCTTGGTGAGCCACTCTTCCCCTTCCCCCGTTCTGTTCCCTTCCCTTCCCACTAGGACTAGTTTCCTTTCCTTTCTGTGGATGGGGAGTTTTTGGGATCTCCACTATTGCCATGGATGACATGAAAGATTTCTTCTTTTCCTATACATATCCTGATATCCTATTCTAGAGAAATCCCATAGGAATGAAGGACAGCAACAGGTATTGCTTAGCACGGTTCTTATATTGTTTATTAGAGGCAATGGAATCTTTGATTTGTTAAGTAACAGAGCACCTATAGAATCAGCGTGTGTTTCTGTCAGTGGGGACAGTGCTTTATGTATGGAAGCACCCACCCTCTTAATACAGACTAGTGCATTCTGCATTGGGTTCATCCCTACAGACTAGTTCTCGCCTGGAATAACTATAGATTTACTTGGATTCTTTTACCACTTATACAATTCGACCTCATGACCCTCTATTATTTATTAGCCTAATATCCCATTTGGGCTTTGGCAGGAATGATTCTCACTTCTGCATTGATCATATGGAAAGGATTGGTGGTCCTAACAGGGAGTGAGTCGCCGGTTGTGGTGGTTCTATCTGGAAGCATGGAGCCTGGGTTTCAAAAGGTTCATTCCTCCTCCCCACACTACAAAAACAACATTCCTGCACCTTGTTTACAGTCTACAGTATCACCATGGATGTATGCCAGTAGTTCTGTCGTACTTTGTCTAATCATTTTTTTTTTGGTTCTCCCTCTTGCAGTGCTATGGTTACACCTGAATTTCATGTGCAAACACACAGCAATATAGCGATTACTTGTTTTTAAAAAATAAATACTAGTGCCGTCTGCTCATGAGTTACGGAGTACATTCTATGGGAGCACATTACATGCTTCCAAGTGCTGGCTGTCTATGTCATGTGTCTTGCTATTGTCCCCTGAATTGAATGATCACTTGCCTGTTTTGTAGGGCGATATCCTATTTTTGCACATGAACAAGGATCCTATCCGCACAGGGGAAATAGTGGTTTTTAACATTGAGGTAGGTCCTACTGAGTTCCTATTTGTTGCTTGCCATAGTCCACAGATCAGTAGTACCTGAACCATGAAGGGATCAGTTTAATTATGTTCTGTTCATTTGCAATGCGTGCTTCTACTACATGATTTGGTGGAAACTAATTTCATCATTCCTGTCCAAAAAACTGTAGGGGCGGTCCATTCCAATCGTCCATCGTGTAATTCAGGTATCGGTAGCTGCACCTCCAAATCAATCGTCCTTGCAAGTTTAATGCCATATCTGGTTGGGTTTGAGTTTGCCCGTCTCTCTTCATAGGTCCATGAACGCCATGATACGGCAGAAATCGATATCTTGACGAAAGGTAGCCACCGTCCTTTTTAACTGCTTCATGTCTGTTGCTCCATGAGTATTATTAGGAACGGAAATACTGGTGTATGCATTTGATAAATTAGAAAAGACACTGTACACGGATTGATGAAGTGTCTCCCCATCAGGTGACAATAATCCTGATGATGACCGAATGATGTATGCATCTGGGCAGCTTTGGATTGAGCAACAGCACATTGTTGGACGGGCTGCTGGGTGAGTTTATCTTGGTCTATCTTGGTCTGAAGGGAACTAGCTACATTCATCGTTATGACTGGTGACTAGTGATTGTTCCATCTGACTGTTGTGCCTTATTGTCTAATGTTAACACTTGAGCAGCTACCTGCCATATGCTGGGTGGCTCACAATCGCCATGACGGAGAAACCAGTGCTTAAGGTATGAGCATTGTTCTGGTTTTAAGGAAAGGGAGTGCATGTTGTAGCCAAGTAGAAAATTTCCATCCTCGCTCTCGAGATATTTCACTAAATTACAAAAAGAAGAAGGAAATGTAAGGCTACTTTTATTGTCTCCTCTCACCCATTACACGCTAGTGTCATATTGCTAAGGAGTGTCCCAATAATAAGCTTTTTTGTGTTGGAGGGTGGCTGACTGTTGTCGTCTTTGGTGCAGTACCTACTCTTTGGTGCGCTAGGCTTGCTGGTGGTAGCATCCAAGGAGCTGGAGAGGCCAGATTGGTGACAAGTGGGAAGAGAAGTCATCCGAGAGACATAAAGAAAACCCGTATAGTATAAGTACAACTAAGGTCTTTAAGTTAGTAACTCTTGGATTAAGGGGTTGAAGTGGATTGAGGTGGATTTTAATATATTTCTAGATTTAAACACACCTTAGTCCCTTCAATCCACTCTAGTTTAAGAATACCCAAACCAAGGATAGGACCGACATTGAACACTGGCACGAGTAGAGTTTGCCCTGTAATACATTTATAGCGATGACGATTGACGACGACTCGTGGATGTTGGAACACGGCCAGTGTAAGGGGCATTCTATCCAAATTCTGATTTTATTCACTGCTGCATGTTGTGCTGAAACTATGTACAGTATTAGCTCAGTGGTTGAGTTTTTTTGTTTTTATAAAAAAAAAGGCAAAAATATAAACTGATAGAGTAGGCTTCCTCTCGGCTTCGATGATGCGCTGCTCTACCGACGGTGGCTTCGAATGCCACATACTGGCTCCACGAGACTATGACCAAATGACATGCTCCTTGACAGGAAGGAAACTAGTTCCACAATTGATGCTACAAAGGCATATAACATGTTGCTCTGGAGTTGTATATTACGATATGATCCTACACAGATACGTATCGTTTAGGCTAAAATTCTGATTTGGTAATTATTGAGATTTCTGTGTTTAATGATTGGATCAAAAGGCCATGTTTCACCTGTGAGGCAAACAAAGCGCGTTTTCCCGCCGTGGCCATGGCGCCACCTCCTGCCGGCGCCCTCTGCGCCGCCGTCATCAAATCCACCTTCCGCCCCCACCTCCACCTCCCGCTCCTTGACGCCGCGCCGTTGCTTCTCACCGCCGTCCTCGAGTACCTCTCCCCGCTCCCCTCCACCGCGCTCGCCTTCTTCCGCACGCTGCCACCGCCGCACCCGCTCGACGCCTGCCTCGCCCTTCTCCGCCTCCTCGCGCCGCACCCGCCCCACCACCCCGCCGCACGTGCCCTCCTCCGGGACCTCGCGCTCCGCCACCCGCTGTCCTCCCCGCTCCTCCTTCCCTCCCTCCTCGCGGACGGCCCCCACATCCCCAGCTGGCTCCTCCTCGTCCTCGCGCAGTCCGCGCGCGCCCACGATGCCGTGCGGCTGTTCGATCAGATGCGCGCGCGCGGCCTCGCCCCCGACGCCCACGCCTGCACCGCGCTCCTCACCGCGCTCGCCAAGGCACGGATGACGGCCGCCGCGCGCAGGGTGTTCGACGAAATGGCGAAGCCCGGCTTCGCCATCAACACGCACGTCTACAACGCCATGCTGCACGTGTGCCTCAAGGCCGGGGACGCCGCGCGCGCTGAGGCTCTCGTCGCCAGGATGGACGCGGCCGGCGTGCCCCTGGACCGCTTCTCCTACAACACCCTCATCGCGCTCTACAGCAGGAAGGGGATGAGGGTACGAGGCCATGTGCGTGCGGGACCGGATGGACAAGGAGGGAATATCAGCGGACACCGTCACTTGGAACTCCCTGCTCCATGGCCTGTGCAAGGACGGCAGGGTGAAGGAGGCGGCCCAGCTCTTCTCGGAGATGGTAGCCGCGCAGGTGACGCCAGACAATGTGACCTACACCACACTGATTGATGGGTACTGTCGGGTGGGCAATATCGAAGAGGCGGTCAAGCTACGAGGGGAGATGGAAGCGAGGGGGATGCTCCCCGGGGTCGCAACTTACAATGCCCTTCTCAGGAAGCTCTGTGAGGATGGCAACATGAAGGAGGCCAATCGGCTGCTTAACGAGATGGATGGGAGGAAGGTGAAGGCTGATCGTGTGACCTGCAACACGCTCATCAATGCGTACTGCAAGAGAGGGGACATGGCCTCAGCATGCAGAGTCAAGAAAAAGATGATGGAGTCTGGGTTGCAGCTGGATCAGTTCACTTACAAGGCTGTCATCCATGGATTCTGCAAGGCTAAGGAGCTGGATGAAGCCAAGGAGGCCTTGTTTCAGATGGTCGACGCAGGTAAAAACTCTGATCTGAATGAATCTCATCAAGAAGAACTCCCTTTGGCAGTTAAAATGGCACCAAGATCATTACCTTGCAATCAGAGGATGCCAATTTGCGGTGACTCACTGGTCATGTTGCGATCATATTATTATAGTTGTATGTTCTGATGATATGGTTGCATTTGTTGTATGCAGGATTTTCACCCAACTATAGCATATTTTCATGGCTTGTCGATGGTTTCTGCAAGACGAACAATGCAGATGCTGTGCTACTCATCCCGGACGAACTTGCAAAAAGAGGCCTTCCACCAGATAAAGCAGCTTATAGGTCTCTAATCCGAAGGCTTTGCAGAAAAGGCTTGGTTGACAAGGCACAAACAGTGTTTGACCAGATGCAAGGCAAAGGTTTTGCAGCTGACAGTCTAGTATACGCCACACTTGCGCATGCGTATCTGACCCAAGGACAGCCAGCCGCCGCTTTAGACACCTTGGATGGTATGGCGAAGAATCGGCTGCAAGTAACGCCCCAGATCTACAACTGCATGTGTACCTCCTACGCTGATGAGGAGGAGACCCTCAATATGTTGTGGGTTCGCGCTAGCGAGAGAGGCCTGATCACGAAGAGTGTGTACAAGATGATGCACAGAGCAAGGCAGGAATCAACGAAGCCGGCAGCTGAGACTGCGGGATATGCTCCTGCTTCAAGAGCTGACCAGCTACAGGGAGAGGCCACACTTGATACTTGAATGCAGAATTAAAGTCCTACGGCCAATTCATTTGGTCCCTTGATGATAGTCAATAATAGCAACGCCCAAATGAACTTTAGGTAACTCTTTTTTTTTTCTCTTCATTTACTACCTGGTGTACTTGATCCAGTGTTAGAATCTATGTTTGGTTGTGTTGTAAATTGTCGACAGTTTCAGTTTGTTCGCTCGCTCGCTCTTGTTTGCTGCTGCCTGCTGGCTGTTTTGTTTGGGTAGCGGTGATTACCGGGCTGGCCCAAAGAGTTCCCAGGCCCAGCCAAATCATGGTGCAGGAAATACTGAGAGATACTTTAGGGTGATTGAAATGGTACCCACTGTTACCAGACGGTACTATAATTTTTTTTTAATTTTTGAAAAACCTATATGTCCTCTCTAGAGATTAAAAATAAAAATATGGGTACCGGTCTCACCATTTTTAGTACCGGACTTTCATATTTGGTACCGTCTATTTTTAAACCGTTAGATCTTTTTTTTATGGACGGTTCCCTATTTTTTTCAACCACTTCTGTAAAAATCGTAAATACTAAAGCCAGTAGCAAGCAGAATCGTGGATGAAGAAATGTCGTCGATCTATTCTCAGGCTCAGCGAACCAGTTGAGACGGCTGCTGTCTCGATGATAGGGGCAAGCTTGTCCTTTCACTAGGGCTATGAAAGAAAAACAAAATAGGAGGACAAAAGGGTAAGGGGAAGAAGGGAAATGAGAGAAACCGGAGATAACGATGCTACAGCTAGTCCCGCTCCCGCTCCCGCGCCCGCGCCCGCCTGCTAAAACCCCCCTCCTCTGCCCCTTCCCGGCGTTCGTGCCGCCGCTGCCGCCGTCAGCACCTCCTCCTTTTCGTCTCCCTCGCCTCCACATCTGCACATGCACATCTGCAGCCGCCGCGGCGAGAGACGGCACCGGGGAGAACGCGGCGTCCGGTACGACGGCGAGGGAGCGGCGCCTGGTCAAGGTGCGGGAGGAGCGCCGCCGCCGCGAGCACGACCGGGAGCACACCTACCCCGGATGGGCCAAGTACGCATCTTGCGCCTCCTTTTCCCGCTCTCTCCCTCTGTATCGGCTGGATTGGATGCCTGCGTTTGTTTCTTCAGTTCCTTGCTTGTCTCCACGTACGAATCCGCTCCGTCATCCATATGTCGGGTGTAACTACGTCTCTTAATAAATTGATGCTGTAATATGGCATTGCAGGGTTCTGGAAAATGCCTGCAAGGACGACGAGGAGCTCCGCGCCATTCTCGGCGATAGCATCGGCAACCCAGAGCTCATGAAGCAGAGGGTGAGTGCTGCGTTCAGTTGGAGCCGGCCGCCGTGTTCTTTTAGTGATTCCCATTTGGCTGCATAGTGCGCACTACTTATGCCGAGCCTCGTGCACACGATTCGCAGATCCAGGAAAGGGTGCGCAAGAAAGGCAGGGCTCAGTTCAACAAATCCAAGACAGGGTCCATTGTTGCCTTTAAAGTCAGCTTCCGAGAGTGAGATTCTTAGTCACTCTCTTTGCCATGTCAAAGGATCATAAGTGGAGTGTGCTCATTGGTTCGACTTAATTGGACTAGCTGAGCTGCTAAACACATCTTCTCTGCTCCTAATGAAGTTTCCCCATGTTTCTGCAAAATGATATATTTGCACTCCTTTGACCTATATTTTTCTGATCTTCTTAAAGTTTTAATGGCATAATGATTAAATAGACTTTCATCTCCTCAACTTACATATTCAAACAATTTGTGTTTACATGCTGCAGCTTTGTATTAATCTTTTTTCTTCCTCATTCAAGGATGGTAATGGCCTACTCTAGTAGATGGATCCACACTAAAAAAACTCAGTGTCTAGGTTGATGGCGCTGACATTGTACAGGCAGTATATTTGATCGTTGTTGATTTGTTGTCACTCCATCCTTCTCTTGTGGTGTGTATGTCTGATTCTTTAAGTCCAAATGAGCTGTGCCAATATCTGAATATTTATGTTTGTTTCCTGTTTCTTCCACATTTAGATGTAATAGGCCTTAGATCTGGGCAACTGTAGAAGTCATGTGCCAATTAAATCCCTGTTTACCAAAGCAAAAAAAAGAACCTCAGCAAGTGTTTTTTTTTTTTTTTTGAGAAAGGCTTTATGTCCGGCTTTATAGAGAGCTTAGAATGCTGGGATTACCAGCTTACAATGTTGCAAAAAAAGTCACCTCTACTGAATAACAGAACTATTAGACAACACCCTCTGTTAATTAACCCCTCTACTAAACAAAGCACCTCAGCAAGTGGACTCTGATTGATATTTGTTCTTTTATGATATTGCAGCTTCAACCCGTTGAATTCGTTCATTTGGTTAGAGCTCTATGGAGAACCAACAGATCGAGATGTTGACCTGCTTGGCGGTGTAAAGTGACACTGCACCATTTCATTGGATTCTCCTTATCCAGAAAACGACATGCTCTGTCCTGACATGAAGTGTTCTTCACAGGTAATTCAGGCTTGGTATGTCATGGGAAGGCTAGGAGCTTACAATTCTTCAAATTTGCAGGTTGGTTTCATCTTTACGTATCTTTTGGCCTTATTTATTTGCTACTTAACTCCTCAACTCTTTTCGAGATCAGCTGGCCAACTCGATGTTGGACTATGACCCTTCATATGATTCCGAAGAAGCTTCCTCAGTAATGCCATCATCTTTCCATGATATCAGTGATATCGAGTTCCAAGACAACTGGGCCAGGGTTTGGTAAGCATTAGAAGTATTAAACAGTTTGGGCACTTGTAAAATGTTGTGTACAAATCCTGAAAGTTTATGTTTTTCCTTCTCAGGGTGGACCTTGGAACCTCTGATTATCTTGCATTGGATGTATTACTAAACTGCTTAACACAGTTGAGCTCAGAGTAAGTATTAGCTTGGAAGTGGCTTTGTTACTGATCATCTCTTATTATCACCCCAAGAATGGGAATCAATTGCACCTAAAAGCCCATAGACATATATAGTAGCTAGACCAAACCCAAAATGTGAAGACTAACTCAACTCAGAGCAAGACATCTTTCACAGATCATGTAAAATATAGTAGAAGTATTAGCTTGGAAGTGGCTTTGTTACTGATCATCTCTTATTATCACCCCAAGAATGGGAATCAATTGCACCTAAAAGCTCATAGACATATATAGTAGCTAGACCAAACCCAAAATGTGAAGACTAACTTAGAAAGAGTCAAAGAGATCTTTAACCCCTCTAGAGGTACTGTGTATTAGCCCTGGAAGTAAATTAGCCATTTACACCCTTATCTACCGTATATTCCGAGCACAAGTTTTATCATCATGGGGTACATATGCGTAGCATAGTACATGACCAGATAACATAATATCAGTGGGTGCACATGCATAATGAAATGATGTATATTATATTTCGGATTCAAAACATCACACCTTACAACTCAGCCTTGCTGTCGATTTTTGGCTTTGACTGCACCTGCAGGCACGTGGGTATCAAACAAGTGGTTTTTGGAGGCAAGAGAATGGGCGACTGGGAAGAGGGCATGACGAGCTCTGATTATGGATACAAGCAATTCAAGATATGATAGTTGACAGGTGACATGCAGTGGCAATGCAAGTCTGGCCTAGAAATTTGCCTGTACCGCGTGTGCCATTCTCTATGTAAATAATTGTCATAGGTTTTATAATCGTGACTCATGACAGCAGTGAATCAGAACTAAAGGCCATCTCTACCGGTTGCCAAAAACAGATGCTCAGTTTTTTTTATCTCAAGCACCTCTGTTTATGCATGACGATTGAAACATGCTGCGTCTTAGATTCTCCTAGCAACGTCAGGAATTCGAGTCAACAGGTGGTCGTTACATGCTTATTGCAAATTGTGCAGGGAAAGAGAAGAAATTAAGTCAACAAGATGTCACAGTTGATTACATGTTTTGCTACGTCAGACTAGAAAGTTGGCCAGAAGATGCAGACACTATTCACAGTTGATTACTCTGTTCTACTTGCCGACAGTAATGTCGCTCGCAGGGACGGGCTGCATTTTTCTGCCCTTTTCCGTAGTAGTATTCCACAAGCTGATACAGGTGCAACTGCAAGTACATTGTGCATCCATCGATGCATATATCCCGCCACGCAGACCAGCAATCGTGGAATCACAGATTAATGTTGCAAGAGTAGCAGTTGCCACTCTACAAAGTATGCAAGTTCAGCCTATACATCATTTCTGAGTCAACGAAACAAGCTGCTGATCCTACACCCTCGCTAGCTACTGGTCCTCTCCAAGCTGTTGGTCCTGGCATTCTCTCGCATCTTCTCCACTATATGTCTCCCTTTCTCTTCGATAGTCCGCCTCTTCTCCTCCAGCTTGTCACCCATCCTCTTACCAAAATCCATCATTCGAGCTCGCCTCCCGCTTTTTCGCTTTGCATCCTCTCCAACAGAGGATGCTGATGCCTGTGCTTGTTGCTGCTCCCCTGCTGGTACTACAGCTCTATGAGATGTATGCATGGGTGACCCAACTCTGCTTTCCGAAGTATCCTCCTGAAGCCTTTCAGTCATGAGCAGTGGCTTCCTCAGCTCCTCATTTTCGTCATTATGGACATATTCACCGGCTGGAGCCAATGAGGACTGGCTGTGCAATGATGCTTCTGCCACAGCCTCTTGTTTGGCCTCGTCAAAGGATGCCACTGCTTTCAGTGATTCGTCACTCCCACCTGATGAATTGGGTGAAGTCTGCATTGGCCTTTTGCTACCAGAATCATCCTTCAGGCCACCTTCCTCAGACGGAGTTGATGTTGTAGCATGGCTTCTGATCTCAGTAGGCTCGTGATTTAACCAGATGAAAGGCGCATCCTTGCGAGGCACCCAGTCATCCTTTTCTGCCAACATCCACGGCACGGAGATGCTTTCACAATTCGGAAGTACTAAGCTATCACGAAGCGACGCCTGAAAGCATGTTTAACAATTAGAGCAACAAAGTATCAAAGCAGAACATGATCAGAGCAAAAGGTGCATTCAATACCTTGAATCTGTTACCAATGAGTGTAGCAATATGACTGTTGGTAATTTTCCTATCCCCAACAGAAGATTCCAAGTCCCATTCTAGATCAGGCATCGACACAAATCCATACCAAATTTGATCAGAAGGAGGGGGCTTCAGATGTATCCGCAAGATACCTCGAACAGATGAAATCCTTATTGCCAGAGAAAGGGGAACCTACAGCAGAACACAATGCATCATATATATGAAATATTTCTGGTGGCACTAGTAATAGCTCAGCTTTTAAAATTAAATGTCTTACTTTTGGGGACACTCATATGATGTACTGGTAGAGCAAAAGGTTTCAAGGGTTGAGGTTATGGATTCAAATCCCCACTCTCAGAACCAAAGACACAGTGTACTGCCATTTCTAATTTCTTATTTATGTACCAGTACCATCAGGCATAGAATGCATAGAGCTTGTACTGATACAGTTTTAATATTTGAAGTAATACCTAATCATGACAATGCTGACAGCCTGACACAATGCAGAAAAACACATGGAGACACAGAGAGGATTAAACCTGTGAGACATGATCGGCTATAGAATGTAATATAGTTTTCCATCTTGATTTATACGCTGAAGTCCATCCAGTGCTCTTTGACTGACTTGATGCATCTGTTACAAAAGCATTGCACTATCACATTCATGATCCAAGTCAAAGTTCGATGCATACAAATTTATCCCTTTTGCTTTTTTTTTCTCTCTCTCTCTCTCAGCTCAGTATTGTCAGAATGACATACTAAATTAAAGAAACAATTGAGGAATTGTGAATTCTAGTAATATCTATCCAATGCTTCTACATGGAGGTATAAATTGTAATAGTATAAAACGCTGTCAACCAAAGGACTGAAGCAGCTGTTGGACCATATATTCTAAGCAAAACGAACTGCTAGAGGTACTGAAGACAAGAACTGATACAGCCATTTGGGCTTTGGCAGAAAACAAAATTATATAAATTTATCTTTACTACACAATAATCACTGGATAAGAATAAATAATGTTTCTAACAGATATACTAAACGAGTAAAGAAACAGGAAATTAAAAGAGACCTGATTCATCTTTTTCCCCAACTGAAGAAGCTGATTTATGTGCACCATTAAATTGGTTGCCATACTGTTCAATACTATCAAGAAGATCAGCATCAACCTCTCCATCAGCATCTGCTCCAAAATTACTTTTCATGATGTCCTTTTGCAACTCTGGTTCCTGAACCTCAAGCCTTGTTTCAATGTGCAGCAGTATTCCACCTGAATACTCAAAGTCAACCTCAAAGGCCCACAACTCATTCAGATCCAGTGGAAGGACTCTCATTGCATGTACATAAGGTGGAAGTTCTCCGAGGCTGAAGTCCGTAAGTGTAATCTCACCCACGTAAGATGGGGTCCTCATATTTGACAAAGTCCTCTGCACAAACAAAAAATAATTAATAAAAGCTACGGTACCAATGTATTGACAGTGAGCAGTATATCAAACCTGAATGCGTGCTTTGATGGTCTTGTTTATCTCATCACTCATTTTAGCATCAAAAAACAACCGTGATGATAGGAGGTTCCAACAAAGTGTACCTTCATCAGCAACTCGATCATCTGCATTCACATCAGGTGAAGCGGAAAGCTGTCCATTGGGATTCAAAGCAGCAGATGTGGCCGTGGCTTTCACAGTATCTTGCACTTGCAAGGAACTGCTACCAAACTTGTCCTCTTGCGTACCTATTAATGCGTCAACAAATGGTGTACCCTGATAGCTGCGCAATTTATCGAATATCTTTTTTTCTCCTTGCACAGATGATCCCGAACTTGTTTTACCCTCTAAGGGGGCCTTCACAGATGCCTTCTTTGCCAACTTCTTGAGGAAAAGACGGACTTTTGAAGATCCATCAGTCCTTGATGTCCTGTCCATAACCTCATGGTCCTCACCAGAGAGCATTGGGGGCTTTAGGAAACATGGGTATTCAGAATTTAGTGATGATATGTAGTTAAGGAACTCTTCGCTCAGCTTGGCATGCCAATTTAGTTTTTTCTTGTCAGCGGTAGCTGCAATACGGAGTGCTTTACACCATGATTCCTTCTCCCAAGAAGTGTCAGTATAGAGATAGCACAGCTTGCTTCCATTATAAATCTCATTTTCCTTGCTTTCCAATTTTATTGGATACCTCTTAGCCCTGAAAGTTAGCAAAAGCAGTACACAGATACATCAAGAGTGAGGTATACAAGTCAATGATCTAAAATCAACCCTAAAGAAGCCAAGGCACAGAATGTTGATTGGCAAGCACTCTTAAGTACCTTGTAAGATTAGTTTAATTTCTATAGAGGTTCCTTTAAGAAATAAAATCTACTTAGCCTTTAGCCGAGTGCAACATTATACATACCCCTAAGCCATCCAAAGCTTTCAATGACCTTATCCTTTAACTATACTTAACGATTTTAGCTATTGTCTTATGGAAAGCAGTGGTTGATGAGTGATGGCAAATGGTACTTAGTCTGCTAGCACTAACCATTTGCGTGAGGGCATACTTGATGCAGAAACTGCAAGGACGTTGCAATTCAGAAGCTCGATGGTTGTCTGCGAGCCATCAGGACCAGACAAACAGAGAAGGTGCCCCTTGATTTTAGCAATCTTCTTTGCAGGGAAAACCTCGACGATATTCTTCTTGTCTTTCGTCTCTTTGGGACCTCCAACCGACAAGCGTTCGTCACCAACTTTCGGTATTTTCTCTGGCTCCAGTATCCACAGAGAGCCCTGAAAGCGCATAAGGCGTGGGTAAAAAGAATTTCTTTCTCAAATAAAAAAGGTATGGAATATCAAATGTGTGTCAATAGCTTAGATTTCCTGTCAACTAGTAAACGAGATCTACTCAAAGCTATGCTGAAGCAACTCAACGAGCGGTGATCTTCAGATTTATTTAACACATCAATGTTAATTTGTGAGTAGCAGTTTGTGACTGGAATTAGAGACTACTAGTGTGAACATATCAGGACTTGGAACTTGATAATATGCAGCAAGCTGTATTGGTCCATGGTAATACTGCTGCGACTATGCTTTAGTGACGAATCGCTAAATTTAGAAATTGATATTGCATATGAGCAGGCGTGCCAAAGTATAGTATGTGAACACGTAACTAGCTGTGAATAGCTAAAACTTAAGATTCGGGCACACAGTGAAACCATTGCTTTGCTCCAATTGAGCAGCAGCAATTGGGGGCGAATTGGTCCTCCTCCGATCCCAAGCAAGCTAGTGAGCTACTGGTGTGTGTTACGTATAACACACACATACATACATACATGGCCCCTCATCAGGCAGCTGGTTCGCTCAAAAAGGAGGCAGCAAATCACATCCCATCCCTAGACAGATGTATGCAGCTCATACCCGGCCCGCAGAGGCAGTTACTGCCCATGAGCGGCGGCCGCGGCGTGCCCTAAGGACGACGGACACTTGGAGTCGAGTGGGAAGGGAAAGCTGAGCTAGGCGCAGCACCCCCCGCAGGCTCACCTGCTTCTCGTAGGGGAACGGTCGTTCCCCGGGCAGTTCGTCGGGTCCTGGCGGCACGGGCGCGTCCTCCGGCGCCGCCTGCCTGCGGCGGAGGCGGCGGAGGAGGAGCAGGAGCGCGGAAGCCTCGAGCGCGGCCAGCGCCAGGACGCCGAGGAGGAAACCTAGGAGGAAGGGCAGCGCCATGGCACCCCCGCGCCGGCGACGTGGCCGGACCTGGGTGCAAAGCTTTTCGGGGGAGGGAGGAGCGGACTGCAAAAACAACGTTTGCCGCGTCTTTCGCCCTTACCCTTCTTTCTTTAATATAATAAATAACGTCGACGCGATGACGTGTGGGCCCGGCTAGCCGGTGCTGGATTGGGCCCCACATGTCGGTGCGCTTCCCCTCGTTGCTTTGCTTCCTTCACGCAACGGTTTTTGTTTTCCCCTGTTTCCGGTTTAGCGATGATGATTGAACAATCGTCAATTTGTCATACACGGAGACGGACCACATTGCTGTATATATATTATTCTTTTTTTTTGGTTCTTTTTTCTATCCAAACTAGGGACTTCTTTTTTCTAAACAAAAAAAAAAAAATCCATTCCACAGACCACATATAGTTTGATGAGTGGCATGTGTGCCTGTGGCCTTGCTTGATTCCGGAAACGTGCGATGGGGGATCGCTGCGACGGAGAGGATCCCCTGCGTGTAAATTTGGTACCTCGTCCAAAGCGGCGGCGAGGAGAATCGCCTGTATCGCAAGGCGTTTGGCGGGATTATCTCTGATTCTCGCGTCTTCCCATATAGAAGCAGGTTTTAATAGAAAACAAACATGCCATGTGTAAGAAGACATCAAGACAAAACAAGGCCCTTTTTTCAGTCTTAATTGGAAGCGACAGACATGCATGCATCTATACGAAACATTATTTCATCTCATCTGCTGCCTCGTGCTATCTGAATTTGGTGGTGGCAGCAGCAGCAACGCGATTAGCTGCGAAGAAGTTGAAGTCAGGATGGTGTGCTCCCACCCACTTGCTTCAGCCAAGAGGATCGGATCGGATGACGTCCAAAGCCCGCATCATCGGTCTCGGCGGCATCCATTTGTGCAAAGCCGCTTCTTCCATTTGTGGCCAGCCCGAAGGAACAAATCTGCTCATGGATGAATCAAAACAAAACTTGCATGATGCCACAACTCATGAGAGTTGTATGCGAGCATGAACAGCCAGGTCTTCTTTTGATCATGGATGGAGTACGCATACAACAGAGAACACTGACTGACGATATGGAATGGTAGGTAAGAAAATTAAAACATGCTGAGATTCCCTTGAGGTTCCCATGCATGACAAGGGATGTGGTAAATAGGACAGTCACCTTATCAAGGGCAATACAAACAGCTTATCGTCAACCGATTCAAGGGTCCGTTTCCACTTCCCACCCAGCAATAGCTAGAGAGCAGCATTGGCTGCAATGCAATGCAATGCAATGCAATGCAACGCAGGTCATGGTGAAATAGTAAACTAAGTCGATCAGGCAGGGATCGCAGCAGGCATCAGATAATAAGCAAGAAGGAAGGAGAAGGAACCTTGGGGGCAACAAGGGCTAAGCCTTGGTGGTGGTGGTGGTGTATATCTGAATAACCTGCAGCAAGAAACCTTAGCTATGCTCCACCAGATGTGAATTTTTTTTCCCCTATTAATAGGTTGGTCAATTATAATCTGATTAGAACCAAAGACATACATTGAAATAGCTAATCTTTAGAAAGGAGAGAGGACCTAATAAGTCATCATCATCATAGCTCAAGCCACTGAATTTGTTTCTACTTCGAACCCCCGATTTATTAGCCAATGTACTCCCCACCAGAGCTGACATTAAAATTAACAGACTTGGCAAGATCGAGTTCAACAGAAAGTAGGCACAGGTTGTTAGCATACAACATCATCATCTCACTGAAACCGTGATTACATCACGTGCATCAAGATAACACTCATCCATGCGTGCACGCAGGCACGCATCCACCTAGCCTGCTGCTTCTCTGACATAGGACGCCCTGCCTAGAACTTGAATTCCTTCTTCTTCGATTTCCCATCCTTCTCCTGCTGTTTCCTCTTCCTCTTGCTTGCGTTCTACAAACCAAACCACCGAGTTCCATTCATTCATCAGGATTCTTTGCTAGTAGGGTAACCCTATTCTCTTGTTAAGCAAAACAAAGCCCCGATACAAGTGAAGAAAAAAAAGCATACCTCTGCCACCATGTCACTGAAGTCTTCCTTCTGGTTCCGTAGCTTCTCCTCTTCTCGGGCTTCTTCATACCTGTTTTCACAGTGAACAAATCATTAGTGCTTCAGTTCAGCAGCAGCTGCCAGACACTGGATACAGGTCAACTGTCTTACTTGGCCGCCAATACGTCATCCATAACCTCCAATTCCTCTGGTTGTATGGTGACATCAACTTTATCGGACTTCTGATTCTTGAGAAGATCAACCTGTAAAACACAACGGCAAAAAGACCTCATCAAATCACTCAGACATGCGTTCGAACAGGCTCGCTGCTACTTATCAACATATAGTGGTGCAATGGACTTCAGAGCTAACCCGTTTGGGAGCGGCTTTGTCTTGTGCACCGAGAACGTAGCTGCAATAGCAGAGCAAACTAAATTAGATCTCTGTATGATTGACGAATCACAAAACAAAGGAAAATACGAGTTAGCTGACTGGAGTTTCTCAGTTTAGTGTGTTGCATACGTGTGGCTTGAACCGTAGAGTGTCCCAGCACTGATTCTTTCCTCTTTCTGCTCAAGAACCTTCAGATAAGAACAAAAAAAAATACAAATGTCAGTAGTGAAGGGCAACAGGAAAGCTAAAGTAACAAAGAAACAGACCAGCCCTCAAACACCACACACTAATCCCAGGCATGGACTCACCTGGTACAGCTGCTTCTCTGTTTGCCTTTCAGGCTCTTTCCTCTGTAGCTTCCGAAGATCGATAACATCAGGTGTTTCCACGCCAGTGGGAGTGCTATTGCAAACAAAGCATCAAAACCTAGTTCCTCGCTTCAAAGAAAACTAACTAATTTAACAAACAAAGAAATACGGTGGCACCTAGAGATGGTGTCAACAGATTGAATTCCATCTTCCATATCTTCGTCTTCCATTGGTTCCTCCTCTTCTTCCTCCTCCTCTTCTTCCTCCTCCTCTTCCTCCTCTAAGTCTCCCCAGTGCTTGCTACGGTCAACAGGCTCCTCCTGTAATGTAACACAACAGCCAGTAAATTCAGCCAGGGTAGAGCACACAAATAATAGAACTTGGCTCAAAAAAGAAAGATTTGAATTATACGTACATCATAATTAGGTTCATCCTGTTGTAGGACTCCAAAAACATCTCCATATAAGGGGCGTCCATGCTGTCAAAGATCAGATTAGATGAGAAATTTGTAAGCTCACTGTGGATGATCAGAGCCCAGAGGGCGAAATTTTACTATTACCATACCTCATCAACAGGAGGTTTTCCCCATTCTCCAGGCCGATACCCAAAACTTGCACCAGGAGGAATTGGAGCATTCAGACCAGGAATCTTCAGCTGAGGATACGAGGGTGGGGGACCATATCTCTGCAAAAATTATATGATGTCAATAGGATTGAAGGGGTTTACCAACCAGAGGACCTGCATCGGAATTCCTATTACCTGCATGTTTATAAGCCATGGAGGCGGCGCACCATCAGGCATACCAAGAGCTTCTTTAAGCTCTCGAGATAGAATACCTGGCTTCATTTCCCTGAGTTTGACCTATTATGCACATAAATGTTAGCATTATCCTCAGTGTGCCCATATGTGAAAAGCCACTGGACATCATGAACAATTGCAAATTTGCAATATCATTTTCAAATATATCAACAGCGAACTGAATGCAGAATAAGTACCTCGAACTCCTTTCCTTCATAATAGAGGTCGCCATGACTAGTCAATTTCGGCTTTGTTTGATATTTAAAGAAAGCGTCATGCAAAACCTGCACACAACAAATCACATCAAGAGGTTAACAGGCTGAAACTGAATCTGAGCAAATGGGACGATCACACCCTACCATAACACTACGCTTAAATATCACTGTTAGTAACCTAAATGGAAACAACGTGCCAAAGTACTCCAAACAGAAGATGTTAGGCATGTAAGACAGAAGTTAAAAAACAAAATGAATGTATGAGACGCATACATCCAATCACATAAAGTACAACTACAGATGAAAACTAACACTATGTAGAAACATCAACCCACAATTTGGATATTAAGTTCACAAAAGAGTCAAGTCCATAAAAACAAATTCCATGCCTTAAATATGTGTGGCCTTCTAGGATAAATTTAAATACCTTAAATAGGACTAGATATGAACAGACAGACCTGATAATCTATATCCATCTTTCCCATTTTTGGCTGCATACGCTCCCGCTGCTTCTGCTTCAGCTTTTTACTGTCCTCCTTCTCGATATATGCCTGAAAAAGGATTCAATAAGCTACTTATATTGGTATACTGAAAATAAAATTTCAACCACTTCATAACTCCTATGCTACTATAGATCATGAGCAAGTACAAGTAGCCAAGATATTAATGTACCTGTCTAATTTTTTCTATTCCAGTAGCTGCAATGAAGTCAGGGAGTTGAAAAGGTTGTTTCTCAATACCTCTCTTCCCCTGAAAGAAATAACATTATGGTGTAAAATCTGAAACGTGAAGAATAAACTAAAAAATGTCATGGCACTGCTCAATTCAACATAGAATTCAAACTTTGCATATTAAAAAGAAATAAAAGCTGCAATGGCTTGAGCTAGACTTATGCACACAGATTACAAAGGAACGTCAAAAGGCCATAGACCCTAGCTCAACCATAATCTCATCAAAGCCTCACCTAAGTCAACTAGATTAAACACCCTAAAATCCATACTATAGAAACCACTCAAGTACTGTATCACCAAGCCCTTGCTCCAAGGTTGTTACAGCATCCCTGCAAGAATTTACATATCTGTATAAGAGGGGTGAAACCTTATTGACATTATGTTCCCTCACCCCTTCCACCCCCGATCCTTCTGAGAAGCATGCCATATATATTAGTAGATATAAGCTAAATATACTTCCCCAGTTTTCCAACAGTGTTGAAGCGGAATGATAAGCACAATTTGCAACTACTTCTACTTGGCTACTTACTAGACTGCTTTAGTTTGCATAGTTACTTTTGAAGGAGCATGGAAGCACAACTATTAAATCATTTGAGAATCATAACACAATCCACATTTAAGGCGGACAAATGACAAACCTGCAGAAATTTCCTCTTTTGACACCAGTGCCTTGGGACAGGTACTGTGTTCCTATAGGACTTCAGATAGACAAGTAACTTGGGATCTGATGCAGTTGCATCCCACACCTAGCAACACAAGCACAGTATTATCAAATGAAGACCATCCACAGACAAATGTTACAGTCAACAGCATAAAAGAGTTAGAATATATGCACAAATAGAGAAATAGTTCAACAGGCACTTTAGCTAAACTGAACTTTCTTGAGCAATTGTAAAGCCAACTTTATGTTTGTGATGATAATATTGCAGCCACGAGGTGTGAGATGTTCGGTTGTGCACGCCATCATAGCTTTTTGTAAAGATTGAAAAAATGATAACACACTTGTCTAGCTATCAAGCTAAATTATAACAGTGCAAGTTGAGTTGTAACTATGCCTTATTCACACAGGTAAAACAGAAAGGTTCAATAATGTCCCACATGACCTTAAAGAGCAATCCACTGCAGAACTATCCATATAAAGATGGCAGCTGACGGTATGGTAATAAAATCTCATTCCTAGAATTAACTAAAAAAATTTGTCGTAAGCTGTTTTACTTAAGCTGTATCATGTAAATTCTAAGGAAGTGGCAGTGGAAGATAATAGTAAACCATTGGACACATCCCTGAACTCACTTCGTTCCATCAAGATTATACCATTGCTAGGCGGATAAATAAGGGAGGAAGCAAATCATATCTAGAATAGTAGACACTAAACTTCCCATATCAACTTGATAATAATAAATATAATAGGAGGAGACATGCTACCTCAACCACATCAGGCCTGGCACATATCTGTTTCAATTCCGCAATCTTCATCCTCCTTTGCAGCTGCAAAAGCACAGAGCAGGCATCATCTTATTAAGGTAACAAAGACACGATATAATCCCCTATACAATGTCATCAATAAACAGGCAGAGATGGAAGAACATACTTTCTTCTGCTTATTCGATACGCCCCCATCCTTCTTTTGCTGGGCCTCCTGAGCGTCATCGTCTGAGTCGGACCCATCCCCTTTCTTCGCATCAGTGCCAGCCTCATCCTTCTTCTCACCATCCTATCAGCAAAAAACGAACCCAAGAAAATAAAATAAATTGCAGCGGAGCAGCGGGCGCGACTACCTCCCAAGCCCTTCACTTGAGATTAAAAAAAAATGGTGAGTGCTGAGGGCCGGATACGGAGGTACCTCGGTTGCAGCGGAGTCGTCCTTGAAGGTGAACTTGTCGAAGATGTCCTTGAAGTCGGCGAGGAGGGCGTCGTCAAGCTCGGCCTTCTCCGGCACGTACTCCACCTCCACCTCAACCTGCGGCGAAAGCGAAACGAAACACCACGTGGGTGGTTCCTAGGTCAGGCCAGTACCATCCGCAACCTAAACCCTCGGGCTCGATACTGGTACCAAGCGTGCCGCACCTGGGGTTTCGGATCGGAGTTCTCCTTGGCGCCGTCCGGAGCCGCATCATCGTCGGGCTCCGCTTCCCCGCCCGCATCTGAGGCGTTAGAGGCGGCCTTGTTCTTTTTCTGCTTGCGACGGCGGCGGCGGCGGTCGCTCTCGCGGGACTTCTTCCGGTCCTGGGCGGAGGATCCGTTGGGCAGGTCGGAGGTAGGGTTGGGCGCGGGATCCACCTCGGCGGCGGCCATGGCGGTCGGCGGCGGCAGTGGTAGGGATGAGGAGGATACGGTGCGGAAGGAGCGGGACGAAGGCAGGCCTGCCCGGAAGGCCTTCTCTCTCACACTCGCACGAGTTGGTTGGTTAGTTGGGCTGCTTGGGCTTTTTCAGGCCTGCCCAATAGGCCAGCCATAAGCATAAAAGAAAATGAACCGCCGTAACATCTTATTATCTCAGCGGGGGCTCATATTTGTCGCGGGAGGAACCAGAAGCCGACGCGTCGCCGAAGCGCGTCGTGGACCGAGCCCACCTTCCTCTTCTCCCTTCTCCTTTCTCCTTTTGCCGCCGGCCGCTGCCCCCATTCCGTCCGCCGCCATTCGGAGGCCGCCGACGCATCGGCACCCTCGCCGCGGCCTCCTCGCCCGCCGGCCACCGCCCCACGACCTCCGCCGCCGTTGCCCCGCCATCGCTGTCGTCCCAAGAGCTCCCCCGCCCCAACCCTGACCCAACCGCCGTCCTGCCCGCCCAGCCGGCGGCGAGGACCGCCGGCCTCAGCCGCCGGTCACCCCGCCACCACCGTCGGGCCAGCTTGCCTCTCCCGGCCCTCCCTCTAGCCAGAGGTGAAGAAGAAAGAGTGCCCGCCGGCGGCCAACCCAATCCTAACCTGAACCCCAGCAACCCCGAACCATAACCTAGAAGCCGGCGGCCGCCTCGTCGCCGTCGCCGGCGGAGGCTTCTTGCGGCGGCGCGAGTGGACCGGGCCATCTCCGGATTTGGTCCACAACGTCGCCTGCCGCCACGCCCTTCCCTTTGGCGACGTGAGCCGAAATCTTCGCTCGTGCGACAAATAGCTCTCCCGATCTCAGCGTGCAACTGCAAACTTCGATGGCTCCCTTTCCTAGTTTCCTTCCATGCGATTCGGATTCGTCTTGGATTTTCGCTAATCAGCACCGACTGAAGATATAGTGCAAACCGCTGAGTGCTTAACTAAAGTCTAAAAATCGGACTAAGCATGTGTAGTGTGATCAACAAGAATGTTGTATTTTGCTCATCTGTACTAATAATTGGGGAAAAGGCAAAGAACGTACATAAAAAAGAAATTGTAGTATATGATTGGTACTATATATCGTACAA
This sequence comes from Paspalum vaginatum, assembly GCA_030272315.1. Taxonomy (NCBI): domain Eukaryota; kingdom Viridiplantae; phylum Streptophyta; class Magnoliopsida; order Poales; family Poaceae; genus Paspalum; species Paspalum vaginatum. The sequence continues at coordinate 365,817 of CM059015.1, forward strand.
ATGTATAGAAACATGTATGCTGTACAAAACGAAGCCGGTTAGGACCAAAACGTGTTACACCACTTGTAACATTTCCCCGCCATATGGGCAGGGGCAGCTCTTACATATTACTGCCAGAAAAAAGACCTTTTGCATTGGCTTGTATGCACATCAACCTAACTAGCCTCTCTATCCTAATGTCTACTTCCGATGCTGTTCTGTAGTGGTAGGAGGAAAAAGAATCATTTAACTGTGTAAACGAATGGCAAAACGGGGCTCGGTGTTGGTGGTGTGTCCGGATGTTACATGGCAGAAGGCTTTGGGCGCCAGCATTTAACCAAATCCATGGAAACCGGCAGATTGGTACGAGTTAGACAGCTTTGGTAGCTTGAGAACTGCGAGCACACCAGCTGCCAAGGAGAAGATCGAAGCCAAGGCGAATGCTGGGATGTTTCCTCCCCCATACAGAGCGTCCCATGGACCTGCTCCGAGTGAGACTACTATCTGTAAATAAAACGGAAGCATTAGTGCCGGGACATCATCCAAACTATGCACACAGCAGACCGTTCAAAACAAAACGGCAGCTGGCTGCTAACCTGGGGAACGACAATAGCAAGATTTAAAACTCCTGTAGCCAAACCTGGAGTCGGAGCACAAACAAATATCAGTCACTGTGAATCATATAAGCATAGTAAACAGAAAAGCTAATACATCCGCAACACAAACCTTGTCCACCTCCTGTACCAGCGGTCAGCTCAGCAGTCACAGAAAATGGAACACTATAGGTGATCTGTAGCACTTAAGAGCAAAGCATAAGACAGCTTCCAACTCAATACAGGAAGAAAAATGTGCAAGTCTAGTTTGATACGGCACTTACGGAGAGTGGCAATCCGAGAAGAGAGAAAACAATCAATGCTGCATTCTTGACTGTTTTATTTGCTCCAATGATATGATGGAGTTTACTGGAGTACAGATCAGAAGAGATCCAACTCAGTATTGTTGTAGCCATCATGCAGACAAACACTGTGAAGTTGCTAATGGCCCAAACCAATCTTGCACCAATCAGCCGGCATAATGGATCAACAAGGAAGGAACCAATGCCAAGGACAACCTATGCACACAAAATAAATATTACAGCTATAAACTCAACTTGAGATATACAAAGACCTAAAGCAATGCATCTAAAGATAGTCATATATAATGTGAAGTAAACAAATTGATCACGAGTTCATACCGAATTCAATAGCAAACCAAATGCACCTTCTCGGACACCATTGTCATAAGCTCTCCTCTCACTCGGATCTCCATTTGGATCCCCATGGTAAACTTCACGCCCCATCCAGTCAGTGTCAAAAAGGAAAAAGGGAAACCATGACAACTGCAGAGCAAATAAAACAAGGGTAACATCATCAGTCTAGAAGATAGAAAAGAAACCTTCAGCAAATGGTCAGTATGCATGTGTCTAAGCAATCCGATAGCGTACCCATGTTAGGGCCATTACTACAAGCACTGAATACATTCCAGGAGGCAGATGCCTCATGCTGGTCAAAATGTTAACCAAAACTGCTCCTGGTCCATCATTGAAAACTTCTCCATTGTCTCTGTTTGAGTTGGAATTCACATTCATAGAATCCTCAGTGCTGGAGTTAGCTGAGACATTGTTTCCATCCACATGGCCATTAGGAAACCTTTCATTATTTGGTTCATTCGATGCATGGTCATCATCTCTAGAGCCATTTAGTAGAGGGGCAGAATCAGATAGTCCTTGTGCATCCTTTGTTTCTAGTGGGATCTCTTCAGCGAAGTACAGGGTAACAGACATACAAAACAAAAGAAATACCTGCAAAATTCAGCTTTCTCAGGCTTTGCATAAAGAGTAGACAACCCTAAAAACGGACAAAAGACAACATCCAAGAAGGATTCTGCTAGCTCCATATTGCATAAAAAATCCTAGCTTCAAACTCCAGAGCAGTTAGAGAATTTCTGGAAACTTACAACTGCAACTAAGAAAGCTGCTTTCAAATTACCACAAGCTTCACAGCAGGCCCTTGTCGTTAGAAAAGGAAACCACCTGCAAAAATAACAAGCAGGCAAGCTCAATTCTCATACAGAAAAGTAACTTTTGTTGGCTAGGGAGAATTTTGGACAAGTTATATGTGAGCTTGATGGACCAGGAAGCACTGAATAAGAGGATGGAATATCAAAGGATGGCATGAAGAGCATGGCATGTCATCATTTTTTTTTGGGGGGGGGGGGGGGGGTACTTCTGTGAGGATTCTTCATCTAGGGATTGCTATTTTCTGTACTGCCTTTAGACTTTTCGCAGAATAAACAGAAGAAAGGTTCAAAATACCACATGAATTTGAGCCTATTACTTTTGGATCAAATTGGACCATGCTTTCAGGTTTGGCAACTGTACACGGGACCAATTACATCAACCAACACATATTAAGTTTAATGCATGGATATCTTAAATACAACAATATACTGCTGAACCATAATAATGTTCATGCAAGCACAAAAGAGCGCACATAAAAATACATACTTGTGCCAATTCCCACTCGCACCAGCTGAGAAACCAAGAACATTTCCAACAGCCATCCATGAGCAGAATATCGCATTTGCGGAATTACACTGATCAGGACCTGCATAATAGAAAGGATCATCATTAAGTAAATGACACTGAAGGAAGGGTGGATCTAGCATTAGCATAGGTTCTAAATTTAAATTAGTAACCACCTGAAAGATCGGCTAGAAGGGCACGGGCAGGACCCTAGACATAGCAGAAAGGAACATAAATGTTAGGACTTAGAACATCCATTAAAAGGTGATTTTACGATAAAACATCGTCACCAAAGTTGAGATATGGTGCAGGCATGCCAGATCGCATGTCTGGTTTAGAATAAGCTTACTTGCACTGTATTGTTTGCAAGGTCCAACATCCAGAACCCAAGAATGAAAACTAGAGCAGCTCGGTATCTATAACCTTTATATGTTCTATATTTTTTCATAAAAAAACAAGGGTCAGCATTTAAGTGACGGCAAACTTGATGCAAACAACACAACAAGCGAAGGGAGAATTATGCTTTATTACCTGCAGTGCTCAGTGGTATCTCCTAAGATGTAGCCGAGGTCTGCAGAAAATCCGATTAACGTTACCTACGTATCAAGTCTATCTATTAGAACGTGATGAGGAGGATAGGAAATACAAGGACCTAGAAAACTTCATCTAACTCACAGCAGCACATATCATCAGGCATCCAGCCAAAATAAATGGTCGTCTCCTCCCGTACTTGGAACGGCATTTATCACTCCACACTCCGACGCAGGGTTGAACCTGGAAAGGAAGGCACCGCACCAATCATTTAGATATGTGAAGTAAAGCTTGATATCCTGAGTCTGAAGCAAAAGGAATAAAGGGGGAGGGGGCTTATTCTCCCAGATGACTTACCACAAAACCAGTTATAGGCCCACATAGCCAAATAAATGATGCCATGGCATGGTCTATTCCTAGGGTCTGCAAAAAAAAGTTGAGAAATGAGCAACTGGTGTAAAAAAAAACACATGGCATGATGGCAAACGAAAATGTAATGTGGGTTTGTGGGTCAGGAGAAGCCAAATACAGGTGCAGGTGGTTGTTCGAGCTTTACCAGTTACTCCAGCATTTATACAACAGCAAAGCCTTTTTATTGCATCGTTTATTTATATGGGACGCTAATACTACATAGTTATAGACAGTTTAATGCGATATGTTGGTACTACAAAGACGGGGCGGCGTTTTTGTAAGCTAGTCTGAAATCTAGAGAAGCGCTAGTGGCCGTGATCTGCTTAGTGGCCAGGCCAGGATACAGCGATGGATCTAATACTGGGTAGTATATGAAAAAAAAAACTGCGGTTCCGTAGTAGCAGCATTTATATAGACAAAAGAGTAGGAAGAAGTAGCAGCCGTGATGGGTGAGTAGCAGGATGAGAAATGCGTCACCGGAAAAGAGAAAGTGGGTAGGGGTAGGACAATCCCTTGGCGCTCCTAGGCTAAATGCGCGCAGGCCGCAGAGCAAACAACCTAGGCTGGGAACGAGGAGGAGGGCGGGTGGTCCGGTGTGGAGATGGCTTGGGGTGCGTGTGTTTTTTTTTTAATGGTACGGAATGTTACCTGGATGTAGGGGGTGAGGAGGGAGAGCTGCAGCGCCCATCCGAACTGCACGCCGGCGGCGACCATGCAGGCGAGCACGAGCTTGGTCCTGGAGGTTTTGCCGGTCCCCGGCGTGTGCGGGTGCGGGTGCGGGTCCTTGGGCGACCCGTCCCCGTCACGGGGGCTGCCGTTGAGGCCGACGAGCTCCATCTCGGCGTCGCGGAGGTGGCGGTAGGGCAGGCGGATGCCCGTGGCCCCGCCGGCCCCGGCGCCGGAGTCCATGGGGAGGCGCGGGCAGATCTGCGGGCGTGGGGGCTGAGATCTGCCGCGGCGCGCAGGCAGGCGTCGGTGGCAGGCACAGCACAAGGGTCGCAGGAGTCAGAGCCAGAGCCAGAGCCAGGCCTCGCTCGCTCGCTGGAATCAGGGGCCGTGTGAGACGCAGGCAGGCAGGCAGGCAGGCAGGGAGATCAGGCAGGGAGGAATGGCCGCCGGCGTCTCGAGGGAGGGGAGGGAGGAGTAGAAAATTGCCTGCAGAGAAGGAGGAGAAGCGCGTGTCCGCTCCCCCGTGGGCGTATAGGCAGGCGCGCGGCAAAGCAAAAAGGGCTCACGCGCCGACGCCTGTCCCTCCCGGCCTGCCGGTTTCATCAGTTTGAGTCCCACGAAAGATGTCACGGTTTTTAAGTACACGTTTAATCACTCATCTTGTCTAAAAAAAATCGATTCAAAAATTTAAAAAACAAGTTATAAAAATATTTAATATTAAAAACGCAATCATCAAAGATAAATAGTAGTACATTGAAATCAATCAAAAAATGACTTGTATTTTGGGATCGAAGGAGCGCTACATTTCAACCATTTATTTCTTCCGCTCATACGCTACCAAGTCAAAGTCTCCCCCCTCACGTGACGTGCGTTGTGGTGTGGCTGGCGCTCCCAGAAGCATCGGTGATGGTTCAGTTCGTTCCACTGCTCATGTTGGATCTGTGTGGTTTCTCCGTCGGTCAGGAAATTTTAGGTAGCAGTTGCAGCACCTGTGCCTCTCAGGGTCTTAGGTCTAGGAATCTTTTAGTTCGGGTCAGGTACATGCATCCTTTTAGGCACCTTTGCACTACGCCTCAAGTTTAGCTCCACGGTCATCTCAGTTGACATGCCACCGACCCTAATCTGCCTAACCCAGCTGCAGAGCAAAGCAAAGCAAAGAAGATCCCCCCTCTTCCAGAACAAAAACAGAACTGTGTCCGACATCCATAGGATGATCACATCAGTACACCACCACCTGCAGCTCAACTCCAGCGCCATCAACAGCGCATAGTTCGACTCCAGTCCATGAGGCCTCGTTGTTATTCACTGGTAATTATCACAGCTTATACCATGTAATAATACAGCATTCCGGTACTAGCATCCGGGGTAAGACACAAAAACAAACTTTCCAAATTTCTATGCCCCAAACCACTACATCGCTCATCTATATTTGGGGTACTCCAAGGAAATAAGAAAAGAAAATATTAAAAGAAAAACAAGTCAGCAAGGATCAGCCCCCAAAAATACTGCAAGGACCAGCAGCAAGGCCCTTGCTTATTGGCCCTAATATCCCTCTCATCCATCAAAGGAGTACTCTAGAAGAATACAGCTTCAGTGCTTCTGTAGAGCATTACATGAGTCCAGTGATCATCACGTGTCAAGAGCCCAAGTCACATGGACAGAGATGATCCATCTGCAGGAGGAAGTTGCAGCAAATTAGTTTATACATTTTTTTTCCCCAGTAGAAACCTCCACATGGTCAGCTCCTATGAAGCAAATTCATGCACCGGAGAAACTCAGGTTTATATAGATCAATCCCTAAGCGCAAAGATACTTGGAGCCAGGTCAGGTGCTCGAGGACACATTCGTATACCATGACTAAACACATGTTCGGTTTGTTCACAAAACAGCAGAAGTATCACCTTACAAGCCCACACCAGCAGCACACACACCTTTGCTATGTTGGCTCTAGAAGGCTCAAGCTTTGTACTCGTGGATATGCATCCACTTGGTTGATGACCACTTATTCCCTTTAATCACAGGACAGCCCCCTGCAAGAACAACGTCATATTATAAATAAAAAGCCTAAAACATATAATAAAACCGGAACAGCGATACCAATTGAAGGTTATGAAAATAAAAACTCCAGAAGGAAAATGGAACAAGAATACGAAGAAGAGCAGGCTAGTAGCGAACTAACCGTGCAAACTTAATGGATCCAGAGTAGCATCTGGTTTCATGCTCCAGAAAAGAAGTGCATCTCCCATCTTTGGTTTAACAGAAAGGCCTCTTTTGGCACACTCTGAAAGCTCATTATACCATGGTAAAGAACTGCTGTTCACATTTGCATCAGGGAAAATGGTCTCGCCTCCTTCCTCCACATCTGATCTGTACACATTGAGAAAATTTTATAAGCATAAGCTACAAACTCAATTAGCCTTACAGAAAACGTAGCAATCAAACAAATATATATGTATGCACGACGTACAGATACATCAGGAGAGTAGCCATCCTCTGGCCACCATTCTTGGTGTTGAATTCGTCGAGAAAATAATCAAAGTGAGGCTCATACTTCTGCCCAACTTCATAATGCAGCACTTGGAGTCCCTCTCCATGGTCTGTAAGCCAGCACGAATTAATAAGAATCCAACAGCGCAATACATCTTTCAAACGATTAGGGGCAAAAAAAAGAGGACAAGTTGAGAGATGCACTGCTAGACTGAATGCTGTCATCCAAATTGGTAATGGAAACATGTTCACAAAATTCAGTAACATGTGTGGTGGTATCCCTAACTAATAACAACTAAGAGACACATAAAACCATCAGAACATTGAGCTCGCTCACGAAGAATATTGCTAAACATCATACAAATCACACACCTGCTGGTATGAAGGTGTAGTCTGCTATCCTCTTCTCTATTGCTCGGATAACCTTGTCTCTTCCTCTTTGAAGAAACATGCCCGAACTTGTCCGAACCCTGCTGTCCTTGCTCTTACCAGTGGTGCTGTCGACCACTGTTGATTTCACCATGTGAGGCGTGGCCAATCCAATTAGGTGCTCGCACTCTTCCTTAGACTGATGAAGGAACAAAAAGTATCAGCAACCCTCAAAGTGAAACAACCATCAACTGATCGGGCAGCGAGCTAACGAGTTGTAGAAAAAGGAAGGGGTTAAAACAGGAACAGGCTGATAAACATTAGAGTACTAGTTATCAGTTATACAGCAATTCGTAACTAGGGACAGTTGAAGCGAGAGAACATGTGAGATATTTTTCCCTTGGTAGACGATAGATCTTGAGTTGCATAACCAATACCAAGGAAACGGTATTCATTATTAGAATCCTAAAGTCACAGGTACTGCCTGCATTCCAATAACGGCGATGTACAACAGCATGCGAAAGAAAATCTCAACCCAGATGATGATACATGCGGTTCTTCCGCCTGTAAGCAACTTGGCACGGAGAAGCAGACTAAATCTTCCCCCGCATTTGTGGCTAATCCTGTTTTTTTTTTCTTCTGATGGCAAGCCATGTGGCTCCGCTCATGGGAATCAGAAGAGCGGGGACGGGGTTTGGATTTGTTACCAGGAAGTTGTGGTAGACGAATGCTCTTGGCTCCCACGAGATGACTTCCGTCCACTGCGCGCCGCGCTCCCCCAGCCCCTCCCTGCTCGCAATCAACGACATCAGCGACCAGCTGGATCAGCGTCGGATGGAGCGGAAGCTGAACCGGAGAGAGAGAGAGAGAGAGAGAGAGACTCGACTCGTGGGGAATGGGAGGAGGCTGAGATCCCCACCCCACCCCCGTGGTGAGGTGAACACTGACCCCAGGTCGCGGCGCGCTCGCGGCCGCGCGGGGCGGGCGTCGGCGGCCTCGGTCTCCCCTCCGGCGGCGGCGGCGTTGTTGGTGGCGGCGGCGTTGGGCGGCGCGGACACGGGGAGCGAGAAGACCCCGAAGGCGATGAGCGCGAGGAGGAAGGCTGAGACGAGGAGCAGTGCGGTGAGCGCGACGGCGTACGGCGAGGCGCGGCCGGCGCGGGTGGGGAAGACGCGCGGCGGGCGGATCCCGCGCATGAGCGGGCGCGACGGCGCCATGGCGGAGGTCGGCGTTGGAGGGTGGCGTGGTCGATTTCCGCGTCGCCCGGGCCGGGTTCAGTTCAGTGGTGTCCTTTTCTTCGCGCCTCCCTCGCGGTCGCGGCGCTGCAGTGCCCGTGCCCGTGCCCGTGCCCGTGCCGTGCGCCCCTGTTGCGCCTGGGTTTTTTTTTTTTTAGGAAAAAAGGACCGAACCGTGGGCCCTTTCTTTTCCGTCCTTGCCAAAACCGTGTGCTCCGCGCCACGCCGCCACCGCCTCCACCCCCGGTCCGGCGCCGACCAATGACTGCTACCTCTCCCGTCACCAACCACCACTTGTTGCAACATAATAAGTACTGTACCGCTAAAACCAAGACGGTAAATTCCCATGCATCCCACCCGGTCACCCGGACTCTGGACATGGATGATGATCGATCGATTCCGAACCGAAGGAGCTAATTGTGCGTTAGTTTCCCAAGTCCGATTAATCGCTGGAAACCAGGAGCAAGCTAGCTAGCGTAGCGACGACTCCGACCATGCATGCACGGAGCCGTGGGCCGTTCCTGCCTGCTTGGTGCTTTGCATTGCGGTTGTTTGAGTTCTGTAGCAAGCAATAATAATCACCGTACCATCAACCAGTGTAACTCCGAAGAGATGGCCTCTGCCCCCGCCGTCTCATCAACAACGGCGGTGCCGATCGCCGCTGGTGCCACCGAAAGGGTGGTCTGCGTCCTCGCTGCCGGAGCGGCTGGCCACGGAGCACGGGTTCCTTAATGACTGCCCCCGCATGGCGTCTCATCTGCCGTGGCGGTCGCCGGAGTTGGCGCGCCACGTGTACCACCACCCGTTCACCGCCAGCAACGACGATGACCTGGCGCGCCTCTGCGCCCGCCACGCCGGCCGCTGATTAGTACGTCGCTGCAAATTAAACCAGAAGCTTTGTGAGGCCGACTCGTCCGACCACAATCGCGGTTCCTGCGCTGCTTGGGGGCTTTGTTTGTTGTCGGCTAGCTATTAGGCTAGATTATCGAGCACAACGGAGAAATAAAAGCGCGCGAGCCTCTTCTGTGCCTTCATGCGTCTGTACACCTACACTTTCACGTACGCCTCTGTTAAGGTTACTAAATAAATAAATTTCCGATTCATCTATCTGAACTGCTCAAGAGAAATAATTGTTCTCACTGTTGATACGATACATGCTTTGCATGAATGAAACGTTGGTGATTAATAATGTGCATGTAAAATCTATCTATCGTTGTACATGATGATATGGTTTCTTCTGCTTATTATGGCGATCGGAGAATACGGATGAAGGAAAACCTCTGTTTATTGAACCGTAACCACAAGATCAACGGCTTTTGTTTGAGATTATTTACATTCTATATAGTAGTATATACATATGTGAATGAATGAATAATAAGTAAGAAGAAGAAAAACCAAGTAAGATGCGTTGGGCCGGTCGGAAGTGATAACCAAACCAAGGGAGTAGGCGGCCCAGCCCAAGCCCAATAGAGTCTGTCCCTCGTCGCTCCGTCATCTTCTTCGTCGCACATGCTGGAGAAGAGAAGCAAAAGCGAAGATCGCACATGCCTCCGTGCATATCTCAATGCCGATCTGAGCCATCCTTCCAGAACCATCTGGAAGCTTCCTTCCATGGAACGGATCCTCAAGTCCGCCAGGGAATCGGGCTCCCTCAACCTCTCCAATCGCTCCCTAAGGTCCGAATCTCTCCTCCTCCTCCTTCTCTTCCGTTCCTCCTTGAGATGCCGATCCGAGCCCGACCCCCCGATCCCCATCCAATCGAAGCGCCTCCACCTCGTGCTTTCACCCACTTACTACTAGCTTCTGGATGGGAGATCGCGCATTTCGGCCGTGTTTGTAATGAGCACTGCTGCAGTAACCGTTCAACTGCAACAATAAGTCACTCCCCACTAATATTAATGGCTGCTGCATCTCTGCCGCTGTGCCTTACCCGCCTGCAGGGAGATACCCAATGAGGTGTACAGCAACTTGGACACGGGCAGCCAGGATGAAAAATGGTGGGAGGTAATAAAGTGCTCATTGCCTACCATTCCTTACGCACCAACATACTACTACAGTACAGCCAGGGCAGGACAGGCCTACAAGTGAAGTCATACCGAGCGACAAGTAACCAGATCGTGTGTGTTATTTTCAGGGAGTCGACCTCCAAAAGCTCATACTGGCTCACAATAACCTCGAGGTGTTACGAGAAGACCTTCGGAACCTGACTTCACTTGTTGTTTTAAATATAAGCCACAACAGGATTTCTTCCCTTCCAGCAGCTATCGGAGAGTGCGCACATTGCCCTTGTTCACTTTTTCCTGCTCATAGTCATAGATATGGACCGTTAGCTAACGCCGCCTTCATTTCTTCTGGTAATCCTCTTTCTTGCAGCCTCCCGTTGCTAAAATCGCTGGATGTATCGTTCAATCAAATAAATGCTCTGCCCGAAGAGATTGGCCTGGCTACTGCTTTAGTCAAGTAAGTTTATTATGTACTTTTTTGTTTGCTTCAGTTAATTTACTTCTCGTTTTATACCGCGTTTGTGCCGTTCTTTTCTTTTTTTTTTCCAAAAATAAAATAAAATACAGTGCTCACGTTCTTCTGGCAAGTATCTTGCAGGCAGCCAGGCACCTTTCCTAATCTCTACTCTGTAGTCTGCATGCCCTTTTTTATACCACTCCACCTTGTTTGTGTTTCACCAAGTGTATAGTATAGCTCTCTAGCTGTTGATTAGCACATCACGCACAATGTAGAAGCAACACGTGATACTCGATATTCATGTATTTTATGCCATGTTTTGCCAGGGTTGATTTCTCAAATAATTGCCTTACTGAGCTCCCGGCTAGCCTTGCCAAATGCCTGGACTTGTCAGAACTCAAGGTCAGTTTCAGTGGATGTATTCTTATTTTCCGTCATAGAGATATCTGCTTTCTTGGTCTTGCACTTGATCACTTTCCAATTAATCTCTTCCTTGTTCACTTTCTAGTCTAGAAATGCACAAAATAATGTATGCATTGTGTACAGGCATCAAACAACAACATATCAAGAATACCAGACACGCTTGCTGGCTGTTCTAAGTTAAGCAAATTGGATCTGGAGGTAAGAACTAACAGAATGCTAAAGCCTAGAGCTATTACTTTGTCATCCTATCTGTCTATTGAAACTCAAGTGCCACAAATTATCAGGGTAACAAGCTTGTCACGCTTTCTGAAAACATGTTTGCGGCATGGACAATGCTCACAGAGTTGAATCTCGGTATACTAAATACCATAAGATTTGTTAAATTTATGTGATCCCATTTGAGTTTTGCCTTGAACTAAAGCTTATATCGTTACAGCAAAAAATCTGCTTACAACCATACCAGGCAGTATCGGAGCACTTCCAAAACTAATTCGTCTGGATATGCATCAGAATAGTGAGTATTATCTACCATGTTGTGTCACATGTCCATATTCTGAGTTTTTACTCTTCACCAGCGTTGATGGCTTTCTACCTGTTCTGTGTCAGAAATAACTTCAGTACCTCCTTCCATAAAGGGTTGCTCTTCTCTAGCCGAATTCTATATGGGGTTGGTTCTCTACTCAGGACATAGTTACTTTTATTCCGTGCGTCTATTTTCCTCTGTTGTAAATTTGCCTTTTCTGTTGTGTTCCAGAAATAACTTATTGTCTTCAATACCAGCTGATATTGGCACGCTATCAAAATTAGGAATACTTGATCTCCATTCTAATCAGGTTCTACCCATCTGTTGCATGACCAAACTGTCAATCTGGTCTACTCAACTATTCTGCATAATTTTTTAAGACACCTGTTGAGAAATGTTGCTAGTGTTAGTTCCTTGGTTGGGAATATCTAGCCTTGCTGTTGTAAGCAGCATGCGCAGAAATTCCTTGGGCCTTTTGATTTTCCTCTCACACTTTTACTTGATAGGCTTATTAGCCTTTAGTGGGCTTCAAGGTTGATCATCCATTGAGATCTCGTTAGATAGATTGCTTTCATGGTCAAATAGAATTGTAGAGCACAATCATTTTGAATGACTGTTGTTAATATTGTTCCCTCCTGTCACTTTGTGATGGCTTTCACAATAAACTTATTAATTACAACTTTGGGTTATGAGAAAGAATTAAGTTAATTGTTAATAATGCCATATGGACAATAACTAACAATATAGCCTTCTAGTTCCAAGTTGTGGTAGGCTACTGTTTATTTGGGTTTAGGAGTATCCAGCAATAAACCCCAATGGCATATGCACTTTTCAAGAAAAGGAACAATTATCACATCCCCTTTTCCTTTGCTTGATGACTATTTTGCTGTTACCAGCTAAAGGAGTATCCCGTTGGAGCTTGCAACCTCAAACTATCTTTCCTCGATCTATCGAATAACTCATTATCTGGTCTACCAGCTGAACTAGGTTTGTTCTATTCTGCTCAATGCTGCTTTCCATAAAACCAATCCTGCTGTTTGTCTGCTTTTATTTGAAATCACTATGCAATGGTCTGTTTGTTTGCACAAGCATGTAAGAACATCTGTGCTTATGTATGCATTCATCTGTCTCTCATAGTTCTGAATTCTTGCATGAGTGAATATTGTATGCTTTAAGAACCTGGCATAGTGTATTGTTACTGCCTTAATGAAAATTCTAATTCTGGGCACTCCATGCACCACTCAAGGTAAAATGACCAGCCTAAGAAAGCTTCTGCTTACTGGAAATCCCATGAGGACGCTTAGGAGGTATGTATTATCACTGTTCCTCCTACTGTTTCATACACTGGTTGTCGGGGATCTCTGTCGTACTGCCAAAATTAATATATATTTAATGCTGCCAGTTCATTGGTTTCTGGACCAACAACAACATTGCTGAAGTATCTGCGCAGTAGGCTTGCATCTGATGAGGAAGGTAGTTAAAAAGGCTATGTCAACATGCATGCATTTCATCTTTGGTAGCAATGTTTTATATTGTCCGTTGTTTATTGAGTGCATGCGGTATCTTGGATTGTTTGGATTTGAGAAGTATTTCTTGACCACTGAATGATCCTTATATACTTTCTGCACAGCATCAGGATCTGGAAGCACCCCAACAAAAGATGACCAAATTGCTGCAGCAAGAAGATTGTCCTTATCTTCAAAGGTGCACTTTAATTGTGACATCATAAGATAGATCTCCCTTTTCATTTTACTTTTCTTCTCCTTCAATAAATTAATTCTCACATGTTTGCTGTATCAGGAATTGGACTTGAGCGGTCTTGGTGTGACCAGTGTACCGCCTGCAGCGTGGGAGACAAGTGACGTGGTGAAACTTGATCTTTCTAAAAATGTAATAGAAGATCTGCCGAATGAGCTGTCATTATGCTCATCACTTCAAGTGAGTTTCTAGCAATAAAATATTGTTATCTTGTTTTGTTACTATCATGCTCAGCCTGAATTCTTAGATTTTCTGTATTTTTTCAGTCCTTAGTTTTATCTAATAACAAGATAAAAATGTGGCCTCGCACGGTGGTCTCCTCCCTTCCCAATCTGTCTTCCTTAAAGCTGGACAATAATCCCTTGGCAGAGGTAATATAACAACCATGTCTCTTTGTTTTACAGAAGAAACTCAATTGGTCAAGTCTTATGGTCAATGTTGATTATTGAATTTACAGGCCTTTTAGCAGTCATAGGTCTCAAGCAATTGGAAGTAAGTAGAATTACATAGTATAGTTCGAGCAATTAATTGCTCCAAGTAACTAGGCTGGTTGAAAGTACAAAATGAAAGCAGTATAACTTAGAGAGAGCATACTTCAATATTACGTGTAAATATATGATAATATCCAGCATTTCAAACATTTCATTGTGCAATATCATAACACAGTTGCTTTTCTTGTAGATATCATCTGCTGATCTTGTGTCCTTGTCCAAACTTGAAGTACTTGATTTAAGTGGCAATGCTTCGGCGCTTCCTGAACCTTCTGCTGTTTCGGCATTACCACAGCTGCAGGAGCTCTACCTAAGGTTTGACCATGTGCACAGCCTCTAAAGTACAAATATTAGAAAAAAGCTTATTTGTCTCTCTATCTGAGCAGACGAATGAAACTCCATGAATTTCCTGATGGTTTGTTGGGCTTAAAACAACTTCGGATTCTTGACCTCAGTCAGAATAACCTTACAACAGTACCAGAGGTAATTATTAGACTTTGTTAGTATGGGAGGGAGGATTTTGGTAGTTCTAATATAGTTTCCTTTTGATTTCTTGATACTGATCTTGAAGATCGAAATTTTTATTTGGGAATGTTGTAAGCAGATGATAGTGGTCCCTTTTAGATTTATGCATTGCTGACGGAAATGCTCAAATGCACCTAAACAGGGTATCAAGAATCTCGCTACTCTCATTGAGCTTGATTTGTCAGACAACAATATAACAGCACTCCCAGCAGAGCTGGTATATTTTTCGTCCCGTCTCATTTTTGTATTTTTCTTTGCTGTATCTATTACTAGATACTGTTGTACTTGTATAGTATTTCTGCACAACTGTTGAAACACGTGCTCTATGATAGCAACCACACTGATGGTGGCAAACTATGCGTCTACATTTACTGGCGTGAAGTGAAAATACTTCATGTCCACAAGGTGTATGTTTCTCTAGCTTACTAGTCTTTTTGTGGTGCAGGGATTACTTGAGCCTAACCTGCAAGTGTTGAAACTTGATGGAAACCCACTGAGAAGGTAAGAATGCAACCTTGTGCTGTCATTTGATGTTGAATAAAGGAACCTGACATGTAGCACTGTGGTGCTACCGAAATCACAGAAACACACATGATAGACATATGATTTGTGGGTGCTATGTGATAAGTCATTGGAACAAAATTGTGCATCTGATGAAAGAATGAAAAGGTTGAAACATTGAGCCATGTCACAAGGCTTAGCCTCCTGTTGCTTTGTCGTGCAGCATAAGAAGGACTCTGCTGGAGCGAGGAACAAAAGCAATTCTCAAGTACCTCAAAGAAAAGTTGCCCGCTGAATAATGGTTCAAGAAAAAGTATCGTTGGAGCTGTGCAATAAAATGTCCCTGGCCTGCTGGCCACTGTACCTTTTATTTGCCTCCTTGAAATTTCTGTTGTGAATTTTGTGGAATGTGGATGTGTTGTGAGAAGGGAGTTTTGTTTTTTGCTCGTTATGATCATTTGTACGCTTCATATTGTCCACTTGCCTTATTGAGGCGCCGACCCTCTCCAATTTATTTGATTCAATGGCACAAAGGCGCAACAAAAGACGAGAAGAAACGCCATGAATCCTGAAGGGTATGCTGCAGAAATGTGTCTGATTCATTCTTCTTTTTTTTTGGGGGGCGAGAAATGAGTCCGTTACATTCTACGTGTTGTGCACACCAATGTTTCTGAGTTGTTGTGCATGAATTTTTTTCCTAAACCTTTGTATGACTTCTAGCACTATATTAAAACTGTGAACTTGATGCTTATGAGTTCCCTTTTCTTGTCGTTTTCAAGTGAGGGCATGCCTACATTTACTTTTCATGCTCTACAATATGTTGTTGAGTGAAGTACTTTTAATAAAAAGAAGAAAATAGCAAAAGAAACCACCGAGGGCTAACTTGCAATCTTCATATGCTCGAGCCCTCGTTTCATCGCTGTTGAGCAAAGCACAAGGTGTCGTCCGATGAGAAGCCTTCGAATGCCTTCAACGGAGCCGACGAAAAAGCCTAAACTTTGGAGGATCCACGACCCACAAGAACTAACAACTCAGACTCATCTGCGATGAAGCCGCACACACTGAAAGAACACCGGCAGCTTCATCACCGATCGAGATCTGCAACTACAGGCCCGGCTGGCTCACCGGAGCTGGTGGGAGCCCTGCCCTGGAAGTGGAAGAGGACAGAGTGAGCCAAAGCTGCCGAAGCTGAGGACCCTGTTGTCACCGGCTCACCGCCCACCAGCTAGGGAGGCTCTGACTGGGCAGCGACAAGACTGCTTGGTGGGAAACGATTTCATGTCATATGATCGTTTTATTCTGACACAAAACGTCGCCCAAACTTGAGCAGATTTGATACGGAACAAAAACTTGTTTGCATAGACGCAACCACCAGGTTTGCAATAGGTACACATGGTTTACCGATTCATAGCACAATTCATCATGTCCATGGGCAAACTCTGGCATCCGACCGAGCACATGCAATCCTGTATTTTACAGATGCACATCGACGATAAGCCAGATGTCAATCTCTCATTAACCCGCAAATGCTAGATATCAAACCAGCGGGAAATAACGTGTCACCTATTAATAGACATTTGTACAGAGAAAGTTAACAAAAAAAAAAAGAGAGAGTGTAGTGCTTCATGCTTGCGTTGCTCGAGTATAACCTGGAGCCTGGCCCTATACCGAATTACCGAGCATAAACCAGGCAACCTCCCGTGATGGACGATCTTGTCATCCTGGGTCTACTGACGTGCTGCTGCAATGCAAGATGATACCCATGAGATTCTTGGAGTGTAGTATGCTTCATGCTTGCGTTGCTCGAGTATAACCTGGAGCTAGTCATCTGGACCCATCTCTTCGTCTTGCTCTGAAGATTTATTTGTGTCAGATTCCTGCTGCGCGTCAGTCGTCCTCGTTGAAGTTGGCGGACGCCATGGTCGGGCTGCGCGCCCCTCCCTCCCCTCCCCTTCAAATAGGAGCCTGCCCTGCCCTTGCTGTCTTTCACCGGTTGAACAGCAGGTGAGCACTCTGGCAACGGGCCATAGTAGATGACACAGCAGACTGACGCAACACCTGCTTCCACCCTTGCACGCATGTGAGGTGACTCCCCATCTCACAAACGTGTGAATATTATCCCTGCCGCTTGCTCCTTCAGTCCTTTGTGTTTGCTAGTAGCTTTCATCTGCTATGGAGGCAATGGTCCCCTCCAAGCCATTTCTTACTCTGTTTTGTTTTCCATTCTACGGTCATTCCATATGGTTTTTGCAGTAATTTTCCCTGCAAACCTGGATGAATTTCAGAGGCTCTCAAATCCAGGCTTTTGGGAGCCAGCAAGTAGTAGCAGCAAGTTGATGCTTCCACCCTTTATATTCTATAGGTGTGAATAATTGTTTTGTTAACAAAAAAAAAGAGGAAAAAGTCTATATAACCCCTTGAAACATATATGGTGGAACACATAACCCCCTGAACTACGAAACCGGATGTTTTGCACCCTAAAATATCAAAAACCAAGACAAATAACCCCCTGAGTGGTTTTGGTGGGTGGTTTTGATGACGTTGCAAGCCGACGTGTTCAAATCACCCCTCCAAATAATTCAGTTGGTACATTCTACCCCTTGATAAATTTGTATTTTCTGTTTCTTTGTCTACAAATTGAATTTGAAGTTTAATTTTTGTGTGGTTAAGGATGAAAATATAAATTATTCTAGAAATATTTATGGTGATTTTATCATAAATTTTCATTAGCTAGACATTTAATAATAAATTAACTTTGCTAATACAAAATTGTAAAGAAAATTAATCACAAAAATCACCATTTATTTTCCTAATACAAGTTACGACCCCAACTACCACCCTACAAAATTGAAACTTCATATTCAATTTGTAGACAAAGAAACAAAAAATACAAATTTATTAACAAAGTTGATGCTTCCACTTTCTATTCTATAGGCGTGAATAATTGTTTTATTAACAAAAAAAAAAAACGACAAATGAAAAAGTTCGCCGCGGCTTGAGCAGTCCAGCCCACCAAAAGCCCATTCATTTCAGAGCCCACAGAGGCGGCGCAGGCTGACTCGTGAGGTCATCGGGACCCTCCATCCATCCGCGGCGGCCTTCTCCTCCTCCTCCTCCTCCGCCTCCCCCACGTTTCGCTCGCCGTCGCGGGAGAAAGGGAAGATGGCGGCTGTGGCGGATGCGAGCATGGGGGTGGTGCGGGAGGTGCTGGGACCCAGCGTCGTCGAGGAGGTGGACCAGCCCATCATCGACTACATCGCCAACGTCCTCGCCGACGAGGACTTCGACTTCGGCGCCCCCGACGGGCACGGCATCTTCGAAGCGCTCGGAGAGCTCCTCATCGACTCCGGATGCGTCTCCGACCAGGAGCACTGCCTCCAGGTAACCCCGCGCGTCCATCACCCCGGCCCCTGTCTTTGCTCGCATCTGACCGTCCCACTCCCAGTGGCGCTAGATAGACTAGGGTGCCATCTCGCCGACCGTCCCAGTGGCACATAGTATAACGCTGCACTAGTTTGTTTCATTCGAGTCACTGGTGTGTGTCTGTGTTATCTCATGAAGATAGCTGTTCCGAATTACGTGATCTAGCGTTTTGCGGGTTTATGTTGTTCGTCTGTCTAGCTTCATCCACTTCCTGATGCTTTATTCTCAATTCAACTGTTCATTTTTGTGCTGCCACCTGCCACAAAATTTCCCCTTAACCATACTTTAATATATCTGTTGCTAGCCTCGACAGCCATCGAGCGAGCTCTACCCATTTGGGAAAAAAAGAAGATAATACATAGGTCGCTTGTTTCAGATTTTTATGCATGTGTAAGCACTTACATGCGTCTTGTTTCGGCCCGCAACAGGTCTGCAGTAAGCTTTGTGAGAAATTTGGAAAGCACGGTCTGGTGAAACCCAAACAAGCTGTGCGTAGCCTTGTTACACCGCTACGTATGAATGCGGGAATGGACGATCATGTCGCTCCAAAAAAGCAGCCCGAAGTATTCGAGGGCCCACTACTATCTTCACGCGATAAAGCCAAGATCGAACGGAGAAAAAGGAAAGACGAGAGGCAAAGAGAGGTATTCTGTTTTCTTATTTGATGCTGACTCCTCCCTCTTAGATTGCCACAGGATGCTTTGCTACTGTTTCCCCCTTTGTTACTATTGTATCTGCGGACGCAAGTCTTACTTCCTGACTATAATCTTCTGTCTTCTGTATATTGTCCTGCTTGTTGGTGCAGGCTCAATATCAAATGCATGTCGCGGAGATGGAGGCTCTCAGGGCCGGGATGCCTCCTGTTTTTGTAAACCACAACAACGAAGGTGGGCCAGTTGTTAGGGATATACATATGGAGAACTTCAGCGTAACTGTTGGCGGTCGTGATCTTATTCAAGAAGCCACTATAACACTTGCTTTTGGAAGGCACTATGGTGAGTACTTTGTGGTGTTTGTTTGCTCTTAACAAATAAAACTGTGGCCGGGAAGCATGCTCAGGTCATTTGTGCATATCTGTACACGCTTCCGTTGAAACATCATTCTAAAAGTCTTAAGAATTTCTTATTTACCCCTTTCAGGTCTTGTTGGAAGAAATGGTAGTGGGAAGACATCGTTTCTCAGAGCCATGGCAATGCATGCAATTGATGGCATTCCCAAAAACTGCCAGATACTGCATGTTGAGCAAGAGGTGGTTGGTGATGATACAATAGCTTTGCAGTGTGTTCTAAACGCCGATGTTGAACGGGTCCAGCTTTTGCAGGAAGAAGCTCATCTGGTTCAACAACAGGTTGACTAGGGGCATAATTTTCTTTTTCTAGATATCTTCCTGTTTTTTTTCGCTATTGCAGTCCCCCCTCCTTCAGGTGTCCTGTCCATCTGCTAATTGTTGCCACTGTTTTGCAGAAAGATCTAGAGATTGAGGCTGAGTTTGGGCAGGACTCAGACAAGAGCAAGGGTGGTCTTGACAAAGATTCTATCAGCAAGAGGCTTGAGGAGATATATAAACGGCTTGAGTTCATTGATGCAGATGCAGCAGAGGCTCGTGCGGCATCGATTTTGGCGGTCTGTTTTATTTCCTTGCCTGTACCATTTGGACGATATCATTTCACTGGTTTGGTTTTGCTCCTGTTTAAAATTCAGCACTTGCCTTGATTACACATCAATCATTCTTTCTAGCATCAGTATGTGTCTAAAATAAATACTACCCCCTCTGGTCACTAATATTTGACGTTTTTGGTGTAATTGCACTAAAGAAAGTCATATATTAATGACCGGAGGGAGTACTCTATAGGGTCAAGCACATTTTCTTGATGTTCTGTAATTGGAGTTGATCAATTTATTACGGATGTAGGATTTGTGCATTCTGACCTTAAGAAACAACATAGGATTTGCGCATGCTGAGTACATTACATATTTACATTGTACTGTTCTGACTTATGAATGGTGGAATTCTTTGCAGGGTCTTAGTTTTACTCCAGAAATGCAACGCAAGCGTACAAAAGAGTTTTCTGGTGGATGGCGCATGAGAATAGCTCTTGCACGCGCTTTATTCATTGAGCCTGACTTTGCTACTACTTGATGAGCCAACAGTAAGCTGAAAATATGGGGTTATTTCTCCTCATTTAATGGCACATGCTAACAACATATCACTTTCCAGAACCATCTTGATCTTCACGCTGTATTATGGCTAGAAACATATCTCCTGAAGTGGCCGAAGACATTCATTGTTGTATCACATGCTCGAGAGTTTTTGAATACGGTATGAACACCCAAATCCCAATATCATTACATAAGCTAATTTGACAAAGTTTGCATTAGCATATGTTTTGTTATGTTGGTTTAAACTGTATAACTGATGACAAGAGTCTTTTAGGTTGTTACCGATATCCTTCATCTACACGGTAGAAAGCTGCATGCTTACAAAGGTGATTATGACACATTTGAGAGGACAAGGGAGGAGCTCCTTAAGAATCAGCAGAAAGCATTTGAAACAAATGAGAAGGCTAGATCTCACATGCAGGTTGGTTTGTATTTTCTGTCAAATATCATGAGCTCTGAGATTGCTTTAACGATTGGTAGGACTTCTCCTGCTGCGTAAGCTGTAGTGGTGGGAGATGGTTGGCCGGGGCTGGAGTGCCCGGCGGCGAGGAGGCGCAGCGAGAGGGTTTAGGGTTGGGCAGCCGATCAACCTTGTGTTGATCTTGCCTCTCCTTCTTTTCCTTCCAAACCAAAGTATATATCCTATTACAAGCTACTTTCTGTAGGCTTTATTAACAACCCACAATTATCAGCTCATCAAGGCCTTATCTAATCTATCCGGCTAATCTACTCTTGCTGGGCTCCCTTGTCGGCTGCTTGGTCCTGGTTGGCCTTCCTGCGGCGGCTATAGGTCTTACCGACCATAACATCTCTCTGCTCCTCGAGGAACAGCTCGTCCTCGAGCTGAAAATCAGGATATAGAGCTGTGAACTGCGCCAATGGTTCCCATGTTGCCTCTGCCGCGGACGAACCCGCCCATGGAATGAGAACATGCCACACCTGGCGACGCAGGCGCGCGCGCAGGGCTCGTTCCGGCGTTGGCAAGAGTCTTCCATTATCCATCTGAGGTAATGTCGGGAGCTGCTCTGGCGGTGTGCCCCGAAATGGCTTGAGGCCCACATGAAAGACGTCATGGATGTGAGCGTCGCGTGGCAGATGAAGGCGGTAAGCAACCTTCCCAATGCGCTCCAGGACCTGAAAAGGACCTGCATATCGTGGTCCCAGCTTCCCTTTAGTTCCGCCCACCAGGGAGCGTGCTTGGCGGTGGAGGAGTCCACCAATCCCCCACCTGAAACTCCAACTCGCGATGATGCTCATCATAGTGGCGCTTAGCATACGCCTGCCTTGTAGCAGGCGGTCGCGGACCTTGGCCAGGAAGGCATCCCGGTCCTGTAAGAGCTCATCAACGGTTGTGGTCGCAGCAGATCCCGGCGTATATGGTAGCAAGGCCAGAGGTGGACGCCCATAGACCACCTGGAAGGGCGTTGTACGCAAGGGCTGAATGAAAGGCAGTGTTGTAGCAGTACTCCGCCCATGGAAGCCACTCCACCCATGCCCGTGGTCGGTCACCCGTGATGCAGCGGAAGTACATGGAAATAGTCTTGTTGACGACCTCGGACTGCCCGTCAGTCTGAGGGTGAAAGGCGGTGCTCATGCGAAGTTTGACCCTAGCCATCCAGAACAGATCACGCCATAGATTGCCGGTGAATACAAGGTCACGATCACTGACGATGGAGGTCGGGAAGCCATGGAGCCGCACAATGTTGTCAAAGAAAGCTCGTGCGACCGATGCCGCTGTGTATGGGTGACCTAGAGGAATGAAGTGGGCATATTTGGAGAACCGGTCGACCACCGTTAGGATGACCGATTTGCCATGCACCTTCGGAAGACCCTCGATAAAATCCATTGAAATATCTGCCCAAATCTAGGAGGGAACCTCCAGAGGCTGTAGCGGGCCCGCCGGATGGAGAGCCTCTGTCTTGTTGCGCTGGCATGTCGTGCACGAGCGCACATAATCACTGACCAAGGAGCGGTCATTCGGGATGTAGAAGTCGGCTCGGAGGCGGTGCAGTGTCTTCTGTATCCCACCATGACCTGCGCCGTGAGCCAGCTAGAGAATTTGGTGCACCGATGCTGAAGAGGGAGGAACACACACTCTGGACCCGTGCAAAACCAGGCCATCACGGAGCTGCCATGGTGCAGGCAATGTCCCGGCGACGAGCTGGTCGTGGAGTTGCTTCCACTCGCTGTCCGCAGGGCCTTCCCGGCGCAAATCATCATAGAGCCGGAAGGAAGGCCCCGTCAAAGCAGTGACTGCCATCTCCTCTGAGTCGCGGCGAGACAAAGCGTCGGCGACTGTGTTAAACCGGCCCGAACGGTATTCCACTGCGAAGTCGAAGCCAAACAACTTGCTGATCCAATGATGCTGAGGGACTGTGGACAAGCGTTGATCCAGCATAAACTTGAGAGCAAAATGGTCGGTGCGGACCACAAACCGACGCCTCCATAGGTACGGTCTCCAATGGCGCACTGCCTGCACCAATCCAATCAGTTCCCGTTCATATGCAACGAGCTTCAAGTGTCGAGGGGCGAAAGGGCGGCTGAAAAATGCGATCGGCCCGTTGTCCTGGTGCAGCACCGCCCCAAACCCAGTACCGGATGCATCACAATCCACAATGAAAGGTTTGCCAAATTCGGGCAGGTGAAGAACTGGTGCGGTGGACAGGGCTGTCTTGAGTGCCTGAAATGCGAGGTCTGCGTCGGCTGACCAAAGGAAGCCTTCTTTCTTCAGGAGCCTAGTCAAGGGTGCTGCGATGACACCGAAATCCTTGATAAATTTCCGGTAGTATCCCGCGAGACCGAGAAAGCCCCGAAGGCCTCGTGCTGAACGTGGAGACGGCCAGCCTGTGACAGCTTCCACCTTGGCGTTGTCCATGGCGATCCCTGCCTCTGAAATGACATGACCAAGATAAGCAATGGTAGGAGTGCCGAAGCTGCATTTGGACCTCTTGACAAATAATTTGGCGCGTAACAGTTCCAGGACGGCCCTGACTGTGTTGGAGATGCGACGACCACGACGGACTATAAATCAGGATGTCATCAAAAAATACCAATACACAGCGCAGCAGAGGCTGTAGGATCGAGTTCATCAATCCTTGGAATGTGGCCGGCGCGTTTGTAAGTCCAAAGGGCATAACCAGAAACTCAATAGTGTCCGTGGTGTGTCCGGAACGCTGTTTTTTCTATGTCATCCAAGTGCATCCGCACTTGATGATATCCGGAGCGGAGATCGAATTTAGTGAAGAAGCGGGCACCATGCAGCTCATCGAGCAGCTCGTTGACCACGGGAATTGGGTATTTGTCCTTGACAGTGTGCTCATTGAGGGCTCTATAATCAATGCAAAAGCACCATGTGTTGTCGGCCTTCTTCACGAGGAGGACTGGAGCTGAGAAAGCCGAGGTGCTGGGCCGTATAATCCCGCGTTGCAACATATCGGCGCACTGTCGTTCGAGCTCATCCTTCTGCAGCCCTGGATAGCGATAGGGGCGAACGGCCACCGGAGCGGTTCCAGGCTTTAAATGTATGCGGTGGTCGCAAGGGCGTGCCGGTGGAACTGTCCGTGGCTCGGCAAACACGTCCTCGAAGGACTGTAGGAGGCGATCCATCATTGGTGTGGGGTCAGTGTTGATGGCGCGAACAGCTGACAGTTGCAATGTTGGTACGAGATGACCCAAGTCCTTTCCACAGGACACGGCGGCCGCGGCGCCAGAAGGCCATGCAAAGGTCGTCCAAGTCCCATAAGATCGGGCCCAGAGTTCCGGAGGAACGCGACCCCAAGAATGACGTCGAACGTGTCCAGTGGGATCGCATAGGCATCAACCTGAAAGACCTCATCAGCAATTGAGATTGCGGTGCATTGGGTCCTTCCTTGGCAGAACGAGGGGTCGCCATTTGCCACCTTGACATGGCGGCCCGGGGTCGGCTCCATGGTGAGGCCGATCTTGCGTGCGGTCATGCAGTCCACGAAGTTGTGTGTAGAACCCGTGTCGAGGAGTGCCAACAGTTCCTGACCATTGATGGACACTCTAAGCTGCATGGTGTCCTCGGTACGGATGCCAGTGAGCGCATGGAGGGAGACAACTGCTTCTGAGGCATCCTGGTTGTCCTCAGTAGCGGCCGGTGTGTCCTCGTCATCGAAATCTGTCACCTCTAGGTAGAACAGCCGTTGGCACCGGTGGCCGCGCACATATGGCTCATCACAATTGTAGCACAGCCCTTGTCGCCGCCGTCCTACCATCTCCGCGGGAGTGAGACGCTTGAATGGCCGCGGAGGGGGTTGTGGCGCCGTCCCCGCGGCCGTGGGGGTGGTTGGAGCCGGCGCGGCCAGTACTGGAACTGGTACCGATGGACGCAGCTGCTTGGTGGATCGCCCGAAGGAATGAGGCTGCGGAAACACGTTGAGCTACTGTGACCGACGCTCGTAGGCCCGTGCGAGGCAGAAGGCGTGTTGTAATTCTTGTGGTTGGAGTAGCTCGACGTCGATGCGTATGCGATCTGGGAGACCGGTTGTGAAAATCTGCACCTGCTGCGTCGGCCCAAGGGATCGGCATGGCATAGCAGGGCGCTGAATCTCTCCTGGTAGTCCTCGACCGTGGTTCGGAAGGGCAGTCGAGCCAGCTCGCCCAGCGGGTTGTTCCGGAGTGACAGGCCGAAGCGATCATTGCACGGACTCTTGAACAAAGCCCATGACATGGCTGGGTAGTCGCGCTCCACCATGGTGAACCAAGGTTGCGCAACGCCCGTCAAGTGGTAGGAGGCGAGCCACACCTTGTCGCCTTCCAGGGTGCGCTGGCCCCGGAAGAATTGCTCGCAGCAGTTCAACCATCCAAGGGGATCTTCCTTGCCATCAAACGTTGGGAATTCCAGCTTGTGGTAGCGAGGAACACCCATACCATCTGATTGGTGTCCTGTTGTTGGCAGAGGGAGGGACGGTTGCGCTGGTGCGATGAGGGGAGGGAGCGATGGGATCGGCGAGGGTGAATGCTGGCAGTGAGAGCTGGTGGAGCAGGTATTTGCGTGGAGGTTGATGGTGGTGCGGAGGATGATGTGGGCGGCGGCGACGTGGAAATAGCGGGCGGTGGCGTGGAAGACGGTCCTGACGGTATTGGAATCCCACCATAGCCAGGGAGGCCATAGGGAAAATTCGGCGGGTTGGGAGGGAGCGTGGATGGGGATGGGGGTTTGGTGCGGGCGTCGATCTCGTCGACATGGACGCGAAGGTCGCCCATGCCCTTGGACAGGTCAGGTGATCAGCTTGGTGAGGTGATCGATCTTCTGCTCGAGGGCGGCGTTGCTGGCTGGCGGAGGCGGAGGCGGAGGCGGCGGCGCTAGAGTTGTCATCGTCGCCTGGCATCGCTGATACCAGATTGGTAGGACATTCTCCTGCTGCGTAAGCTGTAGTGGTGGGAGGTGGTTGGCTGGGGCTGGAGTGCCCGGCGGCGAGGAGGCGCCGTGCTGTCGCACGGCGTGGGAGAGCGAGAGGGTTTAGGGTTGGGCAGCCGATCAACCTTGTGTTGATCTTGCCTCTCCTTCTTTTCCTTCCAAACCAAAGTATATATCCTATTACAAGCTACTTTCTGTAGGCTTTATTAACAGCCACAATTATCAGCCCATCAAGGCCTTATCTAATCTATCCGGCTAATCTACTCTTGCTGGGCTCCCTTGTCGGCTGCTTGGTCCTGGTTGGCCTTCCTGCGGCGGCTATAGGTCTTACCGACCATAACAACGACTCTTTTCAATAAAATTACACTGTTTCTGTAGCAAAAAAATGAATTGGAAAGTGTTCTGTACAAAAACTAAGTGTTCACACACATGTTTTTATGGGATTCTATACTTTTCAACAGCACATAAGCAATCCATTGCCCTTCTCAAGTGTAACATAGATGTTTATATATATTGGTCACAAAGCTCACCACGCCTATCTTGCATATAATGGAAACTTTTTTTGGTTGAATAATAGTACACTGCGCGTTTCTTTAGCTTAACTGTGGTAATAAGCCAATTAGGTACTGTGTTGGCAGCTGGAGCTTCTGCAAAGCTGGCCCTTCTATTGTCTTTGTGAGACCAAAAACTTACAAATCTCTTTCTGATGTAAACTCAATGATGAAAGAAAATAGGAATTATCTTGAAACTGCTGAAGTCTTGAAGATATCAAGTACTGCTAGATATTTTCTCGAAGGTCCAGGTGGAACTTAATTTTAATTCTTTAATTTTCTGTGTAGGCATTCATTGACAAGTTCCGATACAATGCAAAGAGAGCATCACTTGTTCAATCAAGAATCAAGGTACATTTTCTCACTCTTCCTCCATTTAAATACTTTTGCAGTTAAAAAGTACATTTGTACTCTCTCCATCCCAGAATATAGTTAAGTTTTCATCTTTGACCAACAATAACGCCAAAAATAATTTGTTTCAAATTGAAAAGTTACACATTGTGAAAGTTGGTGTCACAATGAACCTACTAATATACACTGTCAACTAGTATGTTTTTTTTTTTTTTTTGCTATTCATAGTCAAAGACTTAGGACAAACCTAAACATAGCTATATTTTGGGGGTGGTGGGAGTAGTTTTTTGAGTTAAAAAAACATTGTATGGATGCTTTCAAACTCCCAACTGGCATTTTGAATTTGGGATGTTGTTCAGTGACAGATTTGATGTCTGACTTGATATTCTTATATGTACTATCTCAGGCATTAGAGCGAATGGAACATGTTGATGCAGTCGTCAGTGATCCAGAGTATGTCTGCTCCCTAAACTATTGTGCTTTGGTATTTTGTTTACAGTGAACTCAGTGATTGCTTGAATAATTCCGTGCAGCTACAAATTTGAATTTCCAACCCCAGACGATCGCCCTGGACCACCAATCATCAGCTTCAGGTTCCATTTCTGACCCCTAATATTCCCTCCTCTTTTCTTGGTATGACGTTTGGACAAGGTAGTTTAGTTCATTTCTAGTAGTACAAATCTCTATCTGAAACGTCATACATTTGGTTGGCTTTTTGTTACTTCTACCTTCTCTGTTAAAACTTCCTCAGTTATTGAATTTTAATATCCATGTGGTATATTCGTTCTCTGCTGAATGATTCTTTCCTTCTTTGCAGTGATGCCTCGTTTGGTTACCCTGGAGGGCCTACCTTGTTTAAAAATTTGAATTTTGGTATCGACCTCGACAGCCGCATAGCGAGTATGATTTCTATGTTTCCCTCGTCTTATTTTGACTGCAGATTAATGTCTAGTTTTTGAAGTTCTGGTTCTTCCATTCCTCAATTCCTCGTTGACTTGTTGTTCCAGTGGTTGGTCCTAATGGTATTGGCAAGTCCACTATATTGAAATTAATATCTGGAGATCTGCAGCCAACTTCAGGAACAGTATTCCGCTCCCCCAAGGTGCTTCATTCTTCTACAGCTACAGCTGTTCTTTTACCATCGATTAACATGTTTTTGCATTTTCTTCCTTTTGAAAGAAAGTTGTTACGTGAACTTTGATTTATACTATTGTGAAGCTTTCTTCTCTGATTGTCATAATAGCTTTGTGTTGAGGTTCCAGCATGCACATATACTTTCTTCCGGATCAACCGTCAGCGTGTTATGATGCCTGTATCAATGCCATTAATGAATCATAAAAAATACCCTGAAATCCTTAATATTGGATTTTTTTTTCTTTGCTTGCTAGCATAACACTGCCAATTACAAATGATGAGATCGATTTTCTATGGCTGTTGATCGCCATGGTTTTCCCTGCAGTATCATCTCTTTTTCTTGCTGAAACTTTCTTCGGGTTGTTTTTTACAGGTCCGCATGGCTGTGTTCAATCAACATCATGTTGATGGGCTTGATTTAACGGTGAACCCCCTTTTGTACATGATGAGGTGCTATCCGGTAAGTAAAGCGGAAGCATCTTCTTTGGTGATTTTTGCATCCTTGTGGTTAGCTAAGATGGAATATCCTCTTTTGTTGTCTATTTAGCCTAAATCTGGATTTCAGCTTTAGTGAAAAAGAAATTGCACGTGGTGCTGCTTGCAGGGTGTACCTGAGCAGAAGTTGAGATCACATCTGGGTTCATTCGGTGTTTCAGGAAACCTTGCCCTCCAACCTATGTACACTTTATCAGGTAGGAACCATAGCAATTCCATGCAACGTTTTAGGTGACGACATGGGCTAGAGAATGGCACCATCCTTACTCGCTAAGGGTTCATGTGCGCGTAGAGTTGTTGATTTCTGGATCCTAAGTGGGGCAATTGGAATTTCAGGTGGTCAGAAGAGTAGGGTCGCGTTTGCGAAGATCACCTTCAAGAAGCCACACATTATACTCCTTGATGAGCCGTCTAACCATCTTGTGAGCAAATAACCATATTGTATATCGGTTTGCCCAGGGTAGCGGCTATTGCTGGAGTTGGGGCTGAATTGAACTCGCTGAATGCTGCAGGATCTGGACGCGGTTGAGGCGCTCATCCAGGGTTTACTCGTCTTCCAGGGAGGTGTGCTGATGGTAAGACCGCATTGCATATTTTTGCAAGGTGGCGCAGAGCTGGTGTTTGACATAACATGAGGGGTGGGGGCTGGTTTTGCAGGTGAGTCACGACGAGCATCTCATCACTGGAAGCGTGGACGAGCTGTGGGTGGTGTCGGAAGGCAGGGTGACGCCGTTCGCGGGCACGTTCAAGGACTACAAGAAGATGCTCAAGGCGTAGAGGAGGATGGCGGGGGTGCTTGTTGTTTCGCATGTCTGTGTGTTTGGGTTTGGGTCTGGCCATATCACCATCACCATCATCATCTATATATATGCTATGTACAATGTACTCATACCGTACGTATTATATCATGTTATTATTGGAGTTATTAGAGATAATAAATGCAAAAGAGTTATGATTTTTGTCCTTGGAAGAAAAGAAAAAACGGTGTGGTGTGGGGTGGTGCCTGGCCCGAGAAAAGGAAAAGAAAAAGAAGGGCCAGGTTGGTTGCGGCTCCGCTAGGCGGGGGGGGCCTGGCCCAGTCCAGCCCTGGCGTGCGTTCCACTCCCTCCCTCCCCCTTGCTTTGGGGTGGACTCAGCGCCCCCTGGTCTTCTCCTCGCTCGCCAGTCGCCTCCTCTCTCTCTTTGACCCAATCGAAGCGAAACCCTAGCAGGGCAGGGCAGATCCATGGAGAGCTGGGCCACCTGGGTTGGGAGCAGCGTCACCTCGGCCTTCTTCGCGTCCCTCGAGCGCTGCTCCTGCATCAACCTCTCGACGGACGACGACGACGACGACGAGGAGGAGCAGGGCGAGGAGGCCAAGGACCGGCCCCTGATCCTCGCCGCCGCCCCTCGCCACGACGACGACGCCTCCGCCATCGCTGAAGCCACGGAACCCAAGCCCGAGACCGGCGCCGCCAAGGGCAAGGGCAAGGGCCAGGACGAGAACAAGCAAGAGCAGCCGCCCGTATGAACGGATGCTTGATCCCGTGATTTGGTTGGTTTGTCCCCCCCCTCCTCCGCCTGCTCTAGTGTCAGTCAGTAGATTGGTTAGTTAACTTGCTGTTATCTCCCGTCTCGCGTTTCCCGCCCCGCCCCCAAATCAGTGGTGTCGTGTGCACATCAGTCCGCGTTCCGTTTTGTTCTTGTGAAATACTACTGCTACTACCACCACCACTATCAGTTTGAACCGAGTCTATATGGTTATGATTGATTGGGCATGTGGCGGTGTTCGATGCGGAATGGCAACAATTCAGGACCCAACGTGCTGCCACCTTGTTGGCTGGGCATTATGGCAGCTCAACTTCATTTGAGAGGATCGATGATAATCGACCGTCTTCGATCGAATTTCGTTCTTGTATTATCGATATGAATGAAGAACGAAAATCGCCGACATATCAACTGGTTTTTGGCAATTACCGCTCAGAAAAATCGTTGCCTGTGCCTATTTATTACGGAGTATGATTTACTATTGATAAATAGTGTATCGTTGGGGGGGAAAAATTATACAGGCGGCGACGAATATGGGCAGCACTGGCACTGCCACCGGGGGGGTTGCAGGATTGCTTATGCTCGTGCATCAGGCCGGGTACCCAATGACAGGAAATGCTACGACTTCTTATACGAGAATAATAAAGGCTCCTTTGGAAAAGCACACACAATCGTTCGACCTCGTGTTAAAATTCCTTGAAAATCTCAATGCAATGAGCCGTTCCACGGGAATTTCAGAGGATCGTTTGTTCTTGCTCTAAAAGTCCACGTAGGAAATTCTCCGATAGGATTTGAATCCTACGGAATTATTCCCACGATCCCATCTACCCTTTGTTCCAAAAGAAGCCTCTAGAGTGTTCCAATGGAGACCCAAAGAGGGAGGAAGGCAGGCGTTGATGAGCGGATGATGGATGGAGATGCTCTTCGCTCTGGACTGGACAGATGCTGCTGGGCCTTCGCTTGGCTTCGGCAGACGGCGGAGCGGGAGGTTGATGAGGGCAAAACACTGCACCTGGAGGCAAGCCCTTCTTTCTGCCTCCGAAAGACGCACGCAGGAGGGGAGGGGAGGGAGAGGGAGGTCAGCCACAGGGAGTGCGGCCGGTCCTCGCACCCCCTTTGTCTCAATTTATAAATCGATTAACTTCTTTGACAATCTTATTTAAAATATTTATAAAAAACATAGAAAAAATATCAATTCACATATAGCATATGTTAAATCGAATCACAATTTTAAAAAAGATAATTATGATTTTTTTTAAATAATACGAGTAAATTAAATTTGATATAAAAATTCAAGCGACCTATATATATAAATTATTAAAATTAGGAAGGGAGTACAATGTGTTCCCACCCAACGCGGTGAAGCGACAGCCACCTCATTGCGCGCGCGCGCTCTCTCTCTCTCTCTTTCCTTCCTTGACCCTTTGATGCAATCTGCCTTGGATCTCGAGCTTTGACCAATGTCACACTCTCTCTCTCATGTGACAGCCCTCATACAGCCCATCACCGCGACGTCGTAAACAGTTCAAACGATCAAGTTTTCTAGAGTATGCATAGTTCTTTCCCCAAGATTAAAAACAGCATTTAAGTACTATGGCATTGAAAACCCTTCATCAATGTTTGCACCTAATCACTGTCCCATCAGCGCGTCCTCCGGGTGAGACCTTCACTTCACCTGCTGACCTGACGGATCTCCACGCTACTACGGTAGTAGTAGTAGTATTGTTTTATCTCCCCCACGCCTCCCTGTAACATCCCTCTTTAGAAATGACAAACAGGTCATGGAACAAAAAAAGTGTCTACAGCACTTGTTTCCTCTTGTCATATGCCATTCAGATTCACTCATGTTGTGCATGCGCTTGTGCCTTCATTCTAATAATTTGGTACATATCCTTTTTTTTTCCCCCTTCATTCACACATGGCCTTCTTGCTATTAGCCGTCTTCCACCCGGATCAAGACCACTCAATCAGCTATCACATATACAAGTATACAACCACACGAGAGCTAGCTAGCAGATATTGCTTCCTGCAGATGGCAGCCCTTCAACTACCAACAACAAGCTAAATAAGAGATAACACATATCCGACTGAGATCACGCCTTGCTTGACACAGCACGCAACAAAACAAACAGGTAACCATCCAATCCAAACACATTGCACTGTCTAGTCACCAGCATTTCTCTCTTGTGCTAAATGATTAAGCAAAACTCATCCATCTGCACTGATGCTGTAGACGTTTAGGCTAGATCGAACAATACCAACTTTACTACGCCTTTAATATGTATCATGCATAAAACCTTTTTATATATACAAAAGCCTGACAATATAATATGAAAGCAACGAAACACACTACTACAGTAGTCTATTCAACATATACGTGTGAATCTGTATCATCCATATGACATCTACCTAAAATGAGAGAGAGAGAGAGAGGGAGGGAGGAGAAACAGTGTAGTATTCTGATGACATCCACTGCTACATCTGTAGATATGAGCTAGCTAGCTGATGACGACCATGCCCAGAACCATGAGCTCATCTGTTGTGGAGAGGGTTTGGACCTTGAGGAACCATCCTTCTTGAAACAGTATACTTACTGTCAGCAGCTGCGTCGTCGTCGTCGCCGCCCACCTCTTGAGAAGGAGACTTGGTTGGGGGAAGCTCATGCTCAAGGCGTCTCAACTCGGTACTCTCTGCTCCTCCTCCTCCTCTCAATCTTCTCGAGCCAAGGGTTGAGGTTGGCAAGTGTGACATTAGCAAGAGCAGGAGGAGCCAAGGGAACAAGTGCCGGAAGAGCATCCTCCTCATGGCATGTGTTAGAGAGAGAGATAGAGAGAGAGAGGTTGGGTTGGGAGGCAAGGGTGTGACTGAGGGTATTAATATGGATTTAGTTGGGGGTGCGTGGTCCGTAGTCCATAACATGTTCCCGTGGGGAGCAGACACGGTTAACAGGAAATAGAGCCCAAAATGAACCTCCATCGATCCTATGCTTTGAATATATATATATAGATGATGACGCGTTTTGTTCACTCAATATTCACGTATGGAGCCCACTAATTTCCAGCTTTTCTTTTCCGGTCTATTTATAGCAGCCACATTTGATATTGACCTATCGTGGCTTTCTGGATGAACATGAAGTATACAGCAAACAGCCAAACACACAGTGCCAGTCATCCCAGCAGATTAAACTTGGGTTCAGGCAAGGCTGACTTCCATTGGTTACAGCAGTAACAAAGCTGTAGCCATGTGAAACAGTGAGCTAGATCGTGCTAGGTAACTTGGAAGTATGTGTCTCCAGCACTATTTGTTTTATACATGGACTGGCACTCGATTTTTTTTATTTAGCTAAAAAACTCAGGGTTCTCTGAAGAGATCTGGCAGTAGGATACCTCTGTATCTTTCTGCAAGGCCTATACAGAAAGATTCATGAAACCCATGTCGCATAAAGAAATGCTTAGGCTGAGAGGTTACTGACTGACAATCTTGGCTGTTTGTGACAGAGTTTCCTCGCATGCTATTATAATATTAGCCATTTAGCCTGATCAAGCAACCAATGGTCCTTTGCAAAGGTACCCCCAGCTAGCAGACTTTGAAAGGTGAAATGGCTTCTGCGTTCTTCTCACCCAAACCAAACCTGGGATTAGCTTACCGACGCACGGCAGCTTAAGCTAACATAATACCACAAGTATCCTACCATTTACCAATACCAACCGGCTAGGCCCCTCATCTGGTGTGAAAATCCAAATCAAGAGACCAGTGCTCAGTAATCTTGCTAGCAAAACACTGCAGGGGACAAGGCACAAGTGCCAAATATGTAAAGCAGACCTGCAGGGACTTTTAAAGGTATGGAGAATCTACCAACATTAGTTAAAAAGGTTCAAGGGGCCATTAACCTGACAAAACCTTGAACCTGGATGCCTATATCTGACGTATAGAATTGAAGGCAGCTCAAAAGGGATAAATCAAAGTGAGTTCTAGTGGTCAGCATTGTAAATTTCCAATTTCCAATTACCAGCAGGGTGACCACAGAAGGATGGGCAGCTGTGGATTGCTGAGCACAGACTGAGAGGATACATCAGTTACATTTTTCTATGTCTACTGTTTGGTCAAGTCGATGTGTTTTTCAGCAGATCTGGTAACAGGGGAAACAAAGATCTCTGACAGCATAATATTGCTTTCCCTTTGACGTGCTGGATCGTTAATTGATGTTTCTCTGCACCGATCCGTGCGACTGCCTTATTCGTTAACAGTGTGTCGTCTATCTCATTACAGGCAGAGTTAATGGCAATTTATTATCAAGCAACCAAATCTAGTGCCCTTGATGAGCATTTGCTGCTTGAGCTGGAGATTAACTGGAAGTATACAGAGCATACTGCTACTATACACAGGCTTAATATGTATGCTTACCTGGAAAGGCGATCCAGTGATGCAATCTGCACCTCGTGCCTTGATGATATGCTAACAAATACTATCTGTCCGCAGTCAGCATATACGGCCTCGCTACAGCAACATGACCGGTCAACAAGGTGCAGAAGGTGAACCCTTTTGTTGTGCTGATAGAGATACAAGCTAACATGGTTAGAGTTCAGTTTTTCAGTGGTTCAATCTTTGCCTGGTATGAATGTGTACACGTATTTTATATGATTCCTGCAGTTTTCCGCAGAGCTGAGGTAGCTTGTCCTGGTAAAGTTGGGCACTTGCACCAAAGAGTTAGTTGGTGTACTCACTCTTGCAAGCATAAGGTTTTAGGCACATGTGAACGTGATTCGCCAACAATCCCCCTCTCGTTTCCCTGCATGAATAGCATAGGGTCAAAAAGTCACGCAGTTTAGTCATACCACATGTGCTAAAAACTATGTTAAAATTACGTACATGTGAAAGACTTGATTAGCACTGGAGTAGCAGTACTTAGCTTTGCCGATAGGTCTCTCTACAAAGACAAGGGTTTGAGTCAAGTCATGCTGCTTCTCCCACAAGCATAGTGCCCTCTCATGAACAGACATGATCGCGTGAATAAGGCAACAAGTGTCGTCTGGGCCCATATTATCCACTGTAGGAAAGCTAAGTAACTGCAATACAAAATAGTAGCTCAACAAGGCGTGGTTAAAACCACTCGTTGGGCACATAGTAAGTTTATTAGTACAGAATATCAACACATCTTAAGTTACGAAGCAATCAAATCACACGGGTAAATACTCTTCATCAATGGTAACTCTTAACAGTATACATGTACAATACAGTAGCAGACTTGTGAGAAAAGATTCACAACTGACTGCCATGTTTATTCAGAACGGTACAGCCAAGAAGTAAATGGCATGCCGATTATGGCATCGCTGTTTAGTGAGTACAAAGCTACATATTTCCCCAAGACCGAACAGAATTTACCATCGCTGCAATTTTGCACAAAAAAAAAAAGGTTCTTTGCCGCGCTTCCGCATTTCGATTCAAGCAACTCCCGTGGACACTTTGGATAAACTGCTGAGGAAGTATCATGAATTGGCTTCTGCATCAAGTGTAGCTTTGACTCCATCTTGAAATGAGATTGGCTTGATATTAAGCAACCGGGTTAGCTTGGTGATATCCATGGATATGTCTGATGGAGAAGCTACACCCCGGTTAACCTGGGTAACAAACAGATGAGCCATTACAAGATGTTATGATTGAAAAAAAATGATATCAAAGCACAATGCTTAAAGCAAGCTCAATGGTCAGGCTTTGAACTATTTCAGTTGTAAAGTAAAATCCAACTTGCACCCAAAATCATTTTTGTTAAATAACTGCATTTGAAACAGTCAACTCGTGTTAACAGGCAGATATGGATGCCTCAATGTGACATTCTGACAGAGACAAGATTAATACCGATGATGCAGGTACAGATTTGATTATACTGTGGTTATATCCACGAACAGCAGCAACATACTCGGCCATCTGCAATCTTGATACCCTATCTGGGCCACCGACATTCAGAAGGACCTGGACTTTTTTGCCACCTGCATGTCATGCACTTTGAAGTCAGTCACGATGTACTCGTAAATGATAAAACAGAAAGCATCTGTCAGGATAAACAGTTGGAACGTTCAACCTGAACTGCAATAAGTTAATTTTCTATAAATATGTTGCACAGTGACAGCACAAGAAAGGGCACTGCTAGTGATTGGATTCCATAAAATGCTGTGTGTTGAAATCATACCTGACAACCAAGTTTTTGCCAATGACAATATAACAGCCACCACATCTTTGACATAGATAGGGCACCGGAATTCATCATCAAAGAACTCAACCTGCTGGCCTTGAGAAAGAACACTATCCATCCACTGCATCCAAACGGAAAGTAAGAATTTTCTTAAAGCAGTGTAGAGTTTCAGCGACTATATACGATTCCCAGTTTCAAGTCAGAAACATTAGAAACACCGAAATGTAGCTGGGGCAAAAAAAACAATCCCCAGAACTATTGGTGGTCACCGCATCTTACCTGAATGGGAAGGGATTTTGGTACAGGAGATATCGTTTGTGGTCCGTAAATAATGCTGCTTCTCAGGATCGCATAGTTTGAGCATTTCTGAACAATGAGTTTCTCCGCAGCAACTTTGGACTTTCCATACATGTTCACCGGCACCGTCTCGTCCTCTTCTTTGTAGAAGGATTTGACCCCCTCATAAACTGCCGGCACAGGAGGAGAGGCAACATATTTCGTTTTTCACTTTGATGATGAGTATGGATGTATCGCTGGGCACTCTACCTTGATCTGTCGAGAGATGAATCAAAAGAGAGTCTTCATTCCCAAAGCTTAGCAACCAATTGACAAGCGAGGAGGGCACATTGGTAGCCATGGCAGCAGGTGGATCCGTCTCGCACGCCCGAGGAACCGAGATCGCAGCGCAGTTGACAACCACGTGTGGCTGAGCAAGTAAAAGTTAGCATGCTCCTCGGTTAGTGGCCACACGAATGCTGAAGCAAGTGCACGTCGGTGTTCACTTCATTGACCAGGTGCCCAAGTGCATGTGTTGGGGACGCTACTTGTGCTGGAGCCGTGGCGGGAATGGAGTCAGATGCGTACCTGGCCGAAGGACGTGGAGATCGCCTCGAAGCCGTCGCCGGAGCGGAGGTCGGCGCGGAAGGCGCGGACGGAGGGGAGCGCTTGGAGGAGCGGCAGCGGCGGGGCCTGGCTGTGGTGGGTGAAGGCGACGTCGAGGCGGTCGGCGAGCGCGGCGAGGAGGTGCTGGCCCAGGTAGCCGCTGCCGCCCACTACCAGCACCCGCTGCCTCTCCTCCGCCGCCATCTCGCCCTCTCTCTCTCTCGACGAGACGACGCCAAGGGCGCGAGGAGATCTGCGAGGGAAACAGAGGACCAAGGGGGGTGGCGTGGGCCCCACTGCTGAGCTCGCTCCTTGCGTGTCTTGAAACTGAAGGGAAGGGGGTGGCGTGGGCTCCGTCCTCTCAAAACCCAGCCAGCGATAAACCCTACGCGCCGCCGCCCCCGCCGTCGCCGTCTTCACCCCTCCGGCCGGCCATGGGGGGCGGGCCGCGCACGTTCCCGGGCGGGCTGTCCAAGTGGCAGTACAAGCGGATGCACGAGAAGCTGGCGAGGCAGAAGCAGCGCGGCCTCCTCCGCCACGAGAAGCAGCTCTACCTGGCCCGCCTCCGTTCCGAGATCCGCGCCTCCCGCATCCCGGGCGCCCAGCCGGAGGCCGAGGGCCCCACCACGTCGCGCGCCCACATCCGCGCCCTCGCCGACCGCTTCCGCAGGCCCGGCGCAGAGGACCTCTGGAACGCCGACGACGGGCCCCTCCGCCGCGCCAACCGGCCGTCGGCTAGGATCCCTCCGGGCGCCCAGCAGCAGCAGCGGTTGGGCTCTGGGGAGCCACGCGGAGGAGCGAGCTGGAAGGACTGGGAGGAGCCGGCCCTGGACCAACCGAGGCCTCGGAGAGAGGCTATTGCACCCGGGGGGAAGGGCCCCAGCTTGGCCGCGTTCAATCCGACAAGAGAGTACCGAACGCTGGCGCCCTGGTGCTCGCATTGGAGGTGGAGCCCCAACATGTGTCGCTCCGTGAATTGGCCATTCCTCGCTGGAGGGCTCGCTAAGTTTGGGAATCGAAACGGGGAGTTCCATCAGGAGAGGTTGTACTCGGTGGCCGCGAGGCGGTTCGGCAGGAAATGGAGGCCGGATTCATCAGACGAGGACGAGGAGGCTGCATCTGCGCCCAAGAAGACGGATCTCAGGTTCGGGAAGTTTGCATCCTCGAGCGACGAGGATTCCGAATCTGGGCACGCAGGTGCGATAAGGAGGAGATGGAGCAGTGCTGCTCTTAGGAACTGCGACATGAAGAAGGAGAGGCGGGTGCTCAAGTCTTATGAGGAGGAAGACAATGATTTCGCAGGTAGAATCCGAGAGCTGCGGGAGGAGATCAGAAATAGGGAGGTTTTGGGTACTGAGAGGAGGCGTTACGAGTCCATGGGTGAATCTCTGCTTGCCAGTAAAAGGTTACACTCTCGTATTTATCTTTGTTTGTTACCTATCATCGTATTCTATTGTCTAATTCCCTGTGGAGCCTAGGAACTTCATATCTGCACGGTTGTCCATTAGATTTAGGTAAAGCGACAAAATATTCTTGAAATGTGTGGATCATACTCTATGGGAGCTTCAGTTCAGCTTTCTGGAGTTCCATTGCATCATGACACTGACCTATATGTAACATAGAAGTTCACCACAGTATGAAGAGTGGAGACAATATTCAGTAACTCATCACCGCACATCATAATCCTTATCCTTTTGACTCGAGTCTAATGATTCGTTGGCGAATAATAAATTTGGTTGTTGGATGTCCTGTACTAATTTGAAATAGAGATACCATCCATATAGCTAACATGTTATGTTGTTTCTGCTTGTAGATTTGATGAGTGTGGTATCTCTCCTTTGACGGTCAAAGCACTTACTGATGCTGGATATGTACAAACAACTGTGGTGCAAGAAGCAGCTCTTCCTTTATGTCTTGAAGGTATTATATTTATTTTACTTTCCTTAAGCAGTTTTTACAACAAAAAAAAAGAAGATAAGGAATGGACTTTGTGATAAAAAGGAAAACATATGTGTTTGGATTTTTTTTTATTAAAAAATGAGAACATATGTGTACAACTGAAGTTGAGGTTGCTCCTAATCTTATACATAATACACGTACTTCTCAGAAGAAGTTAGGTTGTTTAATCTTTGTTTGTATATTGTGATAGCTTCTATAGGCATGGGCATATGGTCAATGTTTGTTGACTTAAAGTAGTTCTGCTTGATAGCACTTTCCACCTTATGATATCACTTCATCATTACTCAGCCTGAAACCCTGAAGTATAAGACCATATTATCACAAAAGTCTTTGAATTCCTCACTTATACTGCTATATATAATCAGGTAAAGATGTTCTTGTCAAGGCCAAAACTGGAACCGGCAAAAGTGCAGCTTTTCTGGTAACTTTCACTCGTGATATATTATTTTCAGATATTCTGTTCCTTTTAATGCTCTTCTCGTTCAGCCAATTTATTCAAAATGGATTGATAAACAGCTTCCTGCAATTGAATCAGTCTTGAATGCTATGAAGATCAATACAAATCATCGTGTATCTCCAATTTTTGCTCTTGTCATCTGCCCTACAAGAGAGCTTGCCATTCAGCTTACAGCTGAAGCAAATGTCCTGTTGAAGTACCATACAGGAATCGGTGTTCAATCTCTTATTGGTGGCACTAGATTCAAGCTTGATCAGAGACGTTTAGAATCCGAACCGTGCCAGGTTTTTCATAGTTATTGTCCTACCTAAGATCAATATGGAACTACTTAACTGTTAGCCTGACCATTTTTTGCTTCCTTTTTTCTCCCTACCAGATTTTGGTTGCAACACCTGGTAGACTGCTGGATCACATTGAAAACAAATCATCATTCTCTGTTCGCTTGATGGGATTGAAATTGCTTGTGTTGGATGAAGCTGATCATCTACTAGATTTGGGTTTCCGTAAAGACATAGAAAAGATTGTTGATAGCTTGCCACGTCAAAGACAAACATTGCTCTTTTCAGCTACTATTCCAAAAGAGGTAGTATAATCAGGATACCTTAAGTCACCTATGTATACATAGATAACCAGGAGTGATGGTTGCTATTTGTGATTAGGTTCGAAGGGTTTCACAGCTAGTATTAAAGAGGGATCACATTTTTGTTGATACAGTGGGCCTGGGAGCTGTTG
The DNA here is from genome assembly GCA_030272315.1 of Paspalum vaginatum. Lineage (NCBI taxonomy): Eukaryota > Viridiplantae > Streptophyta > Magnoliopsida > Poales > Poaceae > Paspalum > Paspalum vaginatum. The sequence continues at coordinate 405,986 of CM059015.1, forward strand.
AAACCCCAACTAAGGTTTTCCTCTTTCTCATCAATATTTGTCTCTCTTTACCATCCTGATAAAATACTACTTAATATTCCAAGATGTTCAGAGCCATATCCCCCCCCCCCCCTATCGGTTGACCATTTGAATATAAGAATATTACATGCATGTTCATACATTTTAGGGAAGCATGCCGTGTTTGTAAATCATATCTTGCTTAAATGAGAAGTTTGTGCTCCTCTGTTATCCTCCTTTTCTATTCTCTGTTATGAAAAAAGAAAACCTTGTGTGCTCGCTGATCTATTTGAGCTCCTGTGGTTGAGGTTAGGTTCAACAGTCATGTCTCCTGGTACCTCATGAGCTGCATTTTCATACGGTTCATCACCTACTTCGGGAGCATATCGACCGTGAAATTGATTACAAGGTCCTACATATCCTTTTCTTCAACCTACTAGTTGCAAGGTGGTCAATGTGTTACTAATAGCCTTCAAATCCCAGGTTATTGTCTTCTGCACAACGGCTATGGTGACTGAATTTATGTACATCATGCTTCGAGATTTGAAGCTAAATGTCAGGGAAATCCATTCAAGAAAACCCCAGCTTTATAGAACTCGCATATCTGAAGAGTTCCGGGACTCTAATCGCTTAGTTCTTGTAACATCAGATGTTTCAACTCGTGGGGTGAATTATCCAGATGTTACCCTTGTGATTCAGGTGAAATTCCCGTCATGGTTAACGCGTTGCCTGGCATGACTACTCACTTGTTTACTCTTTCAGTACTGACACACATGGTTCTCGGTTTAGGTTGGTGTTCCTCCTGATAGAGAGCATTACATCCATCGGCTTGGAAGGACAGGAAGGGAAGGTAAATCTGGCAAAGGAATTCTTTTGCTTGCACCATGGGAAGAATATTTCTTGAATGAGATAGGCGATCTCCCGATTGAGAAGTATCCATCACCGGACATTGATCAGGAGATGAAACAAAAGGTCTGAATTGCTAACTTAGCTTGTTGTGTTCCTGTTATCGTTTATGACTAGCTTATTGTGTCCTGCAGTCATTGATCATACATTTTCCCGTTAGTGATCAATATTATCAAAGTTTCATTTAAAATGGCACTTGTATATGTGCCCATGATAGCCATTTATCGTTTGATGTCATCAAGCTATTTGTTTCACTGTTTAATCGGTGCGCGATTATATTGTACTAGTGATTAAATAGTTATAGTTGCAGATCCACTTATTCAGCCAGTGACATAATTTATTCATGTTCTGCCTTACAGGTTGACGATTCAATCAAAATCGTTGACATGAGCATCAAAGAAGCAGCGTACCATGCTTGGCTTGGGTACTATAACTCTATACCTGATGTTGGCAGAGATAAAACCATGCTTGCTGACCTAGCAAAACGGTTTGGTGTTTCGATTGGTTTGGAGAAACCTCCAGCGTTATACCGGAAAACCGCCCTGAAAATGGGGCTGAAGGATGTCCCTGGGATTCGAATAAGGAAATAACTTGTTCCTCTCTGGAACACAACTATATTCATTTTATTATTCTCACATGGGCTTAGTTACCCTTGTACAAAGTTACTCATGGCTGTCGTATATGATTTTTTTTTTCACCTGACATCTGTGCACTGGTAATTCTATGAGCAGCTTCCCGACCCTGTACCTGTACTGTTGAATAACACGGGCTTCAAAGCTAATGTTTGTAGTCAAACGTGTTGACATATGTAACTTTTGAACTGTCAACCCTGCTTTTCAACTCGTTGCATCACAACCGAAAATGGTCACAGAAATATTTTCGAGCTTCTCAAGAAAAATATTTGATGTTTCAAACGAGAATATTTCAGCTTCGCAAGGGAAATATTAATGGCATGGAAAAGACAATAAAAGGGTAACTAAATATTTTAAGGAAGTAAAAAAAGAACAAACTAATCCCCAACCTGCCCATAGCTGATAGCTCAAACCCAAGAACAAATCAGCCTATGCAGAACGCTGGGCCAGAACCCCATAGAAACACAAGATAATCAACTCACGGAGTTAATCCTCCCCAAAATCGAAATAGAAACACAAATCAAATGCAGTTTGCATTCTTTCCCTTATCTGCCACTAGCAAGAAACGTCTATTACAGGTTAAAGGAATATAAGGTTGAGACTGATCATCTGTTAAGCTTGATGTCCAGGCCAGGAAGCAGGAGCAGTCACAGAATCAGGAAGGCGAGATGTGCATATGCAGCGTACAAAGTACAGTACTGTGTTGGTGTTGGAACGAACTATACAAATTCTTACAAATAAAAAGATCAGAAGTGACTGGATCTCACTCCAATACAGAGCATGGCAATACACCTTTATTTTCACAATGGTGATGGGTTCAATAACATGGCTGAAACATAAAATGGACAAGGCACATGACGGCGCCTGACTTTTTATCGCCTATCTGATGCCACCGATTCAGCAGAAAATAGATACTTCACGCGAGAAAGAACCGAGTCATGTGCTGGATCATATGGATGGTCCTTGGATGGGATCTCCAGTATAGCAGGAACAGGTTTGTTGTAGCCATCTACCAAGAACCTTATCATGTTTGCAACCTGACAGACACAAGTTAAGCATTTCAGAGAAAATATTGCAAATAATTCCTTTACAGCATTTCAATTTCAACATTTACAGAAACAATATGCACGAACCAAAAGCTTAAAACATATTACTTTGCATTTTTTTAGTTCCTATGTATCTTATTAAATATTAGGGCCCTAACTTCTTCAGGCAGAGCACATGGCTAGAACTAAGCCCAATGGGTGGTTCAAGTGGCTTGACTGATTACAAATGCAGGGACATAAGCAAGGTCATGATGAAATAACACAGGCTTAAAAAAAATTAGCCTAAAAGGAAGCAGTTTTAAGATGGTAGGACTTAGGAGTAGATTACAAATCCCGCAGGATTAAATAATTTTCTAAGCATTCTGAGGCAGAAAACTTTAGCTCTTTTCATGGCCCCCTCATGATAGAATATAGATGACACAAAGGAATAGGCAGCTGGAAAAAACATTGTATTAAACCAGACTACTTACATATTGGCTGATGAGTACAATCGCAATGTCCTCTCTTGCGGTGAACTCCTTAAATGCATCTTCAATTTGTTTAACTGTTGTTTCTGTAGAATAAAGAGATAACTTGGTATGAAATCCAAGGGTTACTTGAATACTCATAAGTAGGCACGAAGGTTGCTATCATCAACATATACTAAAAAAAAGGGTGAGAACAATATAAATAAAACTATAAAAGTAAAAAAGATATGCTATTAGAGCAGCATATATTCACTAAATACAGGAAGCGATCGCAAAATGGTGAGCTAACAAATAAAATTCAGTTGTCAGAAAGCTACAGCTTTCACCATTCAAAAAAGTATAGGAAAACAGAAACGTGTCTACTGATCTATATCCAAGCAAGTAAACAATAAGGCTCACAACTTTAAATAAGCTAGTACTACTCCAGAACAAAATTTAATAAGCCCAATGAAGTAACTTCAGGTTCAACAAATTAGCTAAACAGTTCTTGGAATTCACACGACGATTATGTACTGTTCTATTATCATTTACTGCACAGAAACCATCATACAAAACCTCGCTAAGAGGTAAGAACTATGGTCATTGCTGAGCCAAACACAATGACGAGATGCCTTTTTTTTTTTTTTTTGTGACCGCACAGCTATGTAGTGGAGTTTTCAAAAGATCCATCAAGTTGAACATCTTTCCCTATATAATACGGATCATGGACATGGTATATATGACCTTTGTATCACAGTTAAAAGGATTATCATGTGAAGCCAAAAGTCAGGCACTGTTAGATATTGATGGACAACTTAATCGGCTGTGCTGTGCATTAATAAAAGGTTCAAGGAATTACTGTTATCGACGATAAGATAGTTTGTTTTCTTCCTGAGATCAACATTGCCGACTCCCGCCAACAAAAAGCCAGTCACCGTGTCCTGGAAACAATGAATCATATACCATCTGGCTATTGCTATTACGATCAAAAAAAAAAAAAAAAGAAAGGCATCATCATGAAGGGCTTATGATTGGGGAGCCTGTGCCTAATACGATGAGTTTATCTCGGTGCCAAGAAATTTTTGGAGGACATTAAGTGAAGCAAGAATCTGAACTATCAGGGGCTTTAAGCAATTATGCTGTGTGTGGGGATATAATAATGAGTTGAGGAATCGATCGACAGATCCAGTGCTGACGATGAGAATTGGAACAAGTAGACATCCCGACTAAACTCATAAATGAATCAGGCGAAAGGGAAAGCTGGGATGGCAGTGGTGTACCTCATCGGCGATCATGGCGATTAGCGCGGAGCTCTTGGTGGGGATGCTGGGCCTCCCCGCCATCCCTTGCTGCAGCAAACAAGGAGAAGGTCAGAGGTTGGTCGATCGAGATCGGCGCGGCGTCACGGGTGGGGGGTGGGGGTGGTCGACATTAGTCATCAGATCATCAGATAGATAAAAAGGCCGTAGGGAGGCCGGTCTGCCAAGCCCAACAGGCGGCCCATCAGATAGACTCGTGTCCCGGCTCCCATCCATTCCAGAGCCAGCAGCCCTCACCACGCCCTGCTGCTTCCTTCCCTCGCAAGGCCACCGCCGCCATGGCGAAGCCCTCGTCCAGCTTGCACACCCCACGCCCCTCCGCCCTCCGCTCCTCCTGCCCCGCCACCCGCACCTCCTCGTCGATTTCGAAGCTCACCCTGCATGGTGCCGCTGCTTTCCATTTGATGATCAGGTGGTGGCCAAGTGCCTGGCCTACGACGACGACGACGTCGACGCCACGCTCCCGGCCGCCGCCGCGCCAGAGGAGCAGGACGACCTGGAGCCGCTCCTCCTCCTCCTCCTCAACCTTCCGGACCCCGGCGTCTCCGGCGGCGACTCTGCCTTCACAGCTTCCGCCGCCGACTCATGTGTCACCGAGGTGTGTGCCAGGCCAGCTGCCTGCAGGGGAATTGAATCCTGCTGCTGCTGCTGCTGCGATGCTGATGAAGCATTTTTTGTTTGTTTGTTTGTTTGTTTGTTTGTTTGGGGGGTCTGCAATTTGAAATCCGTGCTCATCATTTTGTGCGAGGAGAATGGAGCAGGTTTTGGGCTCGTGCTGGCCGGGGTTTTGGAGGATTTGAAATTTGGACTGTGTGGCTGTGTGTCGTCACTGGAAACTCTATCACAAATCCTGTTGTGCATTGCATGCAGGTGGAGGCGGAGGTGGCATCGCGCGCGGGCTCCATGTCCATGACCATCTCCATCTCCCCCGACGACGACGACGACCGCGCGGCCTGAGCCCACTCTCCAGGCGCCTCCTGACCGCGCTCGCCGAGACCGCCGCCTTCGAGTTCGAGCTCGCCACCGCCCGCCGCGCCGCCTTCTGGGGCAAGGTCCTCGCGGCGACGCTGGCCACCGTAGCCGCCATCGACGTCGCGCTCGCCGCCTACCTCTACGCGCGTCGCGTCAACGGCCGGTACGACCACGTCCTGCCCCCCACCTGCCGCCGTTGCTGTCACGTCTGCCATGATGGGTCGGGTACTAGTACTGTAGTACTCCCTCTGTCCGTCCATATTTGATCAGCGTATTAGCAAATCAAAGAAGTCCAGAATTGATCTTCTTCGTATAGCATAGCAGTGAAAAGATGCTTTTTCTCGGTTTGCATGCATGCATTAAATCCGCCCAATCTCCATGCTTTAACCGCTCAGCTATTGGGTAGTGGGCCATTGAGTAAATGCAATACAACGCTTGGGAATGGAATACAAGGCTGGTTTAATTTCTCCTTGGTCTTTGCATCTGATCAAACTTGGACGGAGGGAGTAGTATGCATGCGTAGCTAGCATTGATGCAAGTGTCTCCTGATTGTCACGAAATTTTGTCTCAAGATCGCTGGTTCAATTCGTCTGCAGTCTGCTGCTTAAAGTATGGATCTGGTTAGTTAGTTGTTGGTTTCATTTGTTCTGTTGCGCCCACTGCTAATTTGTGCTACAGCAAGCCTTTGGGCTTTTATCGAATGTGGGAGTGATGCATTACAAGTAGTATGCATGTCCAACTAGCACTACAATTGCGTTTTCCCTAGGTATGTATAGCCGTTGACGGCTTTGGTGACCGCACCGGTGGACGGTATAGGGACCATAGACCGGCAAAATATAGGATGGAGGAGCAAAAATCTATACCGCAGCGGTGTCCGCAAAACATCCCGTATTTTCTAGAGGCAGGTCGCGCCCCCATGTCTCTAGGATCTGAGGCTGTCCCCTATCTTCACTATCCATGCGGATGCGGGTGGACAACGACGACCCAGGTGGGAGAAGGTGGCTCGGTCGACGGCGACGGCCCAACGCCGATGGCCAGTGGCCGGCGGTGCCGCGTGCATGAGAGCGGTGGTGACCCAGCGCTGGGGAAGGTGAGGTGAGTGGGCATGGTAGCGGACGCCGCGGTCAGGTGGAGGACACAAAGCGGCGGCTCCGGAGGCGGTGGATGGGGAGGGGAGATAGGCGCGCCCGGTGCCCATGCTTGATGTGCACCCACCTCCACTGACGTCGCGGGCAGACGGCAGGCGAGACCACGTGGTAGCCATGGCGCCAGTGGCGGGCCGGATCCAGGGAACCCGATCCCGGTGGCGCGGCAGGAGGCGTCGTCGTCGGGTGCGGTGCCGGGGTCCTCGCGGCGGTGCTCGGTCGCACAGTGGCCGCTGGCGGCTGCTCTGGGACACTCCATGTCCGCAATGGCCGGCTGCATCGCGTCCTCTCCTCTCTTGTCCTTCGCACACCATGGAGGATGATCTAGCGCGCAGACGAAGGAACAGCTCCAGCTCCAGCTCAGCTCGCATCAGAGGAGGGACGAACGCGCAACCTTGGGCGAGCTGCGGCGAAGGCCCTACGCAGCGGCATGACTCATCATGCCATGCAAGGCTAACTCTAGCAGGAGGACTGTCATATTCCCCTGTTTCAAACCCCATTCTGTGTACAATGTTACGATTCCGTCTTTTGGTCCGTACCATGGTCCTCTTGCTGAACAGGGTGCGCCTTATGCGTAGCTGATCAGGCGGCTGCAGCATGCATGCATGATGAAGCCCATACCCGAGTGTTAGTCCAGTGCACCTCACCGTGCTTTTAATTGCTAATAATACACTGCATTAGGAATACCCATATTGATTCTTCATGTGTTGCAAAAAATTATGTGGCAACAGATACTAGCAACACATTGATTTATATGTTGCAAAGAAATCGCATAACAATGTTTGACATGCGTTGTGTAGCGTATGTGAATCATCTGATAATGTTTGGCATGCGTGTAAGCATCACGATGGTATATGCAAATAACCGGGTAACATTTTCCATATATTGCAAGCCTCAGCAAGCGTTTGCCATATGTTGCTCGAGCGTCATCTGTAACATATACAGTATAGAGTAGGAGGGTCATAATACTTAAATTATTTTGTACGCCATCGGTTCTTGGCGCTGTAGAGAGGTAATTACCTCAACAAAGTTCTTAGAGCTAATATAGAATAGCTAATTGAATGTAGCTAACGCTATCTAATTTTCTTTAGTTGACCCATACAAGACATAATATGAGTTGAGCCTATCTAAAACTGATTACATCATGACCCTAAGTGATGCGACGCATTAGATCTATGTTGATATGCCAAAGGTCGTGTAGTCGTCGTCCTCCTCCTCCTTCTCGTGCAGGTTGTTGCTGTTGTTGTTGGCGGTACTGTTGTAGTAGTCGTTGACGGCCTTGGCGGCGCGCGCCTGCATCCACACGTGGAACTTGGAGGCGAAACGCTGGAACGCCCTAATCCTCTGGGCGGTACCGAAGTCGAAGTATTTTCGATCGTCTAGGATCCTGTCGGGGGTGGGGTAGTACTTCAACCTGGCCAAGGCCCTGAGCTTTCTGATACCGTCGTCCGGGATGTGGCCCAGGGTCTTCTCGCCCTCGTCTACCAGCTCCACCAGGATCTTGTTGGCCTCCGACTCCTCGAACTTGCGGTCGGTGCTGGCCAGCTACGCGTTGAACCTCGCCACATCCTCGGGGGTGTCCTGCTCCTTGAGAAATCTCGGCAGCCGCTCGTACTGTTCAACCGTCGTGAACAGCATCCGGGCTTTCATCCACTTCTCCGTCTCCGTCTGACTCCGCGTCCTGCTTATTGTTGGCTTTGGCTTCCTGCTGCTCCTCCTCCTCGTCGTCGTCGTCCCTCCTCCTCTTCTTCGTCGTCGTCTCTGCTGCTGTGTCCTTGATCACGTCGCCGCTGCAGCAGCTGGTGCGGCGCTCCTCCATGATCGAGGATAGGACAGCTAGGACGATGGCTGATCCGATCTGATCTCTGGCGGTGCGTGCGTTCGTTCGTTCGTTCGCTCCTTGCCGCCGATCATGCAACATATAGTAGGAGGACAGCAGAGCAATATATATACATATATACATATATAATAGGAGGAAGAAGAAGAAGAGTCTTTGCAGCGACATCCAGCATGCACACATAGTTGATGCATGTTCCATCATAAGAAGCATCCGAGGATCTTCTTCGGTGCAGGCGTTGTCCCTTTGGATCGGTGCTTTGCCGCCATGTCCTGGTACCTGAGGACGGCGTTGTGTCGCTCGGCCTCGGGCTCGTGCACGGCCGCCGCCTGGTTGCTCATCTTCTCGGAGTACTCCGCCTTGTTCTTCTCCTCCCGGGCTCGCAGCTTGGGCTCCGCGTGTTCTCCCACGACGCGATGTCCGTGATCACCGACAGCTTCCTCTCCATCTCCACCTTGGCCAGCACCGGCAGATAATAGTCATTATTAAATTAATATAATCTCGATCAAGATTTGAATTGAACTATATATGTACGTATCTAGCATCGATCAGTACCTCTGTCGGCCCGGGGCATTCTCTGCTGGCACTGGAGGTCCATCTGAAGAGCAGTGCCGATCTAGCAGCAGCCGGCAAGAGAGGTGGAGATGGAAAGAAAGAGTAAAATGAGGTAGAGCAGGCTTACCCTTTGGTGGAGGTGAGAGAATGATGGGTGCCACGCGTCGCTCGGTCCGCTCCGCCGCCCCGCATCATTGCTCGGAGCCAACCACGCCGTCCCTCCCTTCCAAGTTCCAACGGCGATGGGCCTCGCAAGTACTCATTGGGCCTGAAGAAACCGCTAGCAAGCCCAGCCCACCAACACCAACCCAACCAGAGGAGGAAAGGAAGAAGAACCACAGACAAGAGTAGGGTTCGCTCGCTCGCTCTCCCCTACTCTTGGTGGCGGCGACCGCGACTGCAACATGTCCAAGAAGAACAATCTCGCCAAGAGGAAGAAGCAGTACGAGTTCGACCTCCAGAGTAATAATACAAATCCTCTCCTCCCTTTCTTCTCCAATTTCGATCGCCCCCCTGCCTGTTGCTTCCTCGCATCGGAGTCTGACGTCACGTGCAGGGGAGAAGGAGGCCAAGGAGAAGCAGGCCAAGAAGCTGCAAGCCAAGAAATCCAAGATGAAGGTACCCCCCATCCAATAACCCCTTAATTTCCCTGCGTACACAATCACTGATGCTCTTCTAGCCTCCCTGCCGTGAACTGTTTAGTAGTACAAGGAAACATTTGTAACGTGCCTTGGGTGCAAAGAAGCAATAATGTACCCCCTAAGTTCTATTTCCGAATATTTATACATTGGACAGGGAGGCCGTACGCTTGTTTTATCATTAGGGCCAGAGTCTTTAACTGGGTAGAGATAGAACATAGTTTTCTGATTTTGCTTGAAACTGACAGCAGTCATGAGCATTTGATCTCCATACTCTAGCTTGGGAGTGCACCCAACAAACTAAACATGCGGCATGAGGTGTCTGAAATAGTTAATGTGCTTCCTTAAGGTTTTCTGCGAAAGGCTTACGTACTGCACCATTATTCTCGATGTTCCATGAAAATGCCATGCTCACCAGTCATTAGTTATTAGGCGTCTCCCAGGGATAGTGTGCGGCTGCTTTAATTATGATCGATGTTACATTTATCCGTGATTGATCTTTCCATTGCCTCAACTATTTCCATTGATCCTGTTTTACTGCTGTGAAGTGTGGACAGTTTAGTAGTAGTTGGAACCATATGTAGAGTGCCTTAGGTGCATAGAAATCAATGGTTTACGCCTACGCTCCATCAAATTGTTCTCTCTCTCTCTCTCTCTCTCTCTCTCTCTCTCTCTTTTTTCTATCCAGCTTTATATCTGACTGCCTACTTGTCTGATCTCAAGTTTGTTTGTTAGCCATTTGAGATACTTATTGGCTTGTTGCAAAGTTATGTGTTCCAGCTATATGACTCTTTGGACGGGATATGCCATCTGATATGCTGCAACGAGGTTGCTCATGCTAATTTAGTTGCTCCTGCCTTCTGTTTGGCCCTCAGGTTTTCTAGACACTCATAGTTTCTGGAGCAATGGCTTATTATACCATGGCACTCAAGTTTTTTTGCCCCTTGACTCCTCTGGTTTCGTTGATTCTGTTTGTCTTTTTACTGTTGCTACTGTTGCTAGTTTTAATATCTGGATTACGAAAGTGTGCATCTCCAGGGAAACATTGCTAGTCTGCTTTTGTTTTAAAACCAGAACTGTAATTCTTGGGGCACTATATGTGTCAGTCTAGCATAGAAAAGTTCAAGATTTTTGTTTAGTTTCACAAGATTTTCTAGTTACTCTTTTATCCATGGCCGTATAAATTGTTTCGCCGCATCGGTTCCCCAACCTTCACTACATGTTGTTTGACTATGATGCTACACTGCCGCTTGTTATAAATTGTTTTTAAGTGCATGCCACGTTTGCCTTAATGTTGTTCTGTTCCCTCAATTTGTTCAGATTGATGGTGGTGACAAGAAACGAAAGGGTGGTCAATTTAAGGTGGGGAAGAAAAAGGTGAAGACGAAACTTTCAGCCCTAGCGAAAGCCAAAGCTGCACAAGCGATGGAGGTCGACAAGTGACCACAGAGCACAAACTTCGTGTAATCTGGGTTCCATCAGCTAAAGTGTCCATCAGATGTTGAATTTCTGAACGAAATAGGCAAAGTTTTGTGATCAGATGGATAGCATGTGATGGGACTAGATTGGGGCAACTACGATGAAAAGAATATTAGTCCGGATCTCTGATTTGTTGATCTGTATGTTCTTTTGCTTGGATGCAGTAGCAGTGCATGAGGGTTGTGTTGTGGCTCCACTGGAGTGTTCCCTGTGCAGCACCTCGATGTCGATGCTGACAAATGAGACCGCGTAAAAGTACAATATGCTGGAGTCAGCTTCATTCATGATCACGCATGACTTTATAGATCGTTCTCTTCGGTAAACTGGTAAACTGCTATGTTCCACTGTTTCATGTTTGTGGAATGCTGCTGGTTCTCCGTTCTTTTTTTTATCTCACGTTAAATTAGCGGATGATAAATATTTGGTATTATTATTTTGGTATGCGTGGTATCATGCGCCAGCATTTTGTCCTCTTGCTGAGGTGATCAGTACGCGTACGTGATGCTCATGTCATCACCTGTTGCCTGCCTCCCTCGCCTTTCTGGCTTTCTACTCGACCTATTCTCTCGCATCTCAGGTTAAGGGCTATAGGACTGATTGCTCGGCGAGGCCGCCAGATGCAAGATTTGCTTGATTGGTAGGGTGGATGGGGTTTCAGCCTGGTTCGCGGCGTGCAAAAGGAGGTGTTGGGCTTGGCTCCACGGCTGATTCCCATGGGCCTGGCTGGCGCGGTGCACGGCTGGGTGGGTGGGGAGGGTGCTTGTGAGAGGGAATTGACTCTCATCCTGTCTGATGCAGCCTAACAAACAAAGTTCCACTGTGATCTGGTCCAAGCGCTGCAGGCAACCAAACATGTCCTCATTGCATGCGTACAGCCTGGCCAAGGAGGGCCAGGATGTAGATACGGGCTAGGCTAGGCTTGTCTGGGAAACCAATCAGGTCCATACTCGCTGATCCGCTCTCAGGGTAAGGCTGAAAGCAGTATTACCTCTGTATCCTTTCTCCACTGCAGTAGATAGAGAAAGAGGTGGTTGGAATAGTGATGAGGTGGTTTCAGCCTAAGGCTATGCTTGCCAATCCGTTTATTTCACATATTTCAAACTTTTTGTCTGACAGCACCACCGATGAAGCCTAAAATAAAAAATAAGTTCCCAAAGAGAGTGGAAATTCCATTCCAAACCCAGCAGTAAATAAATCGACGCGAGTGCTATCTTGTCAGCCGCCTTGTCATTTCAGAGCAAGTGTTTCTGAAGAAACACAAACAGTTGAGGTACCTTGGATCCTGTTGAATTTTCGCATTCCAAATCCATATCCACGACACCTCCCTATCGAATGCATGATGATTAGCCATCAACCATTTGACGGGTACCACTGTATATATATCTTCACTAATCCAACCTCCCCTCCGGCCTGGTGAAGTTAGGTGCTAGCCAATATCTCTTTTTGATGGTAATTGCTTGCTCATCTATATCCGGGTGCCCAATTATTACTGCCGTCCTATCCTACGCGTCATCAAACGGTGTGTCTCTGTTCCGTACCCGGTCAAGGCTAGGATCCTTTGCGGAAGGCACTCGATGGCATTGAGCCTCATCGGATGAACTTGCTGCTGGGCAGTACCCAAACCACTGGAGCCTCCTGGAACGCAAGATTTTTCATAAAAATTTTACAGAAAACAACTAAAAAACAAAAAAAAAAACGTATGATTCAAGAAACTTTCCCATGTTCTAAAGGAGGCCTAGGAAGCGTAGGATCTGTTATGTGCACGGCAAATATGTTGTTTTCTTCTGGAAGCCACAGCCAGCTATAGCCAAATCTAGCACATCCGATTAGATCCATTCAGTTTGCACCGCAATCCCGGTAGGTACATGTACTACTGTCTTCTATTTGTACCCAAATTATAACTAATAAGAGTTTTGACCATCAAATTAGATTTTCACTGTGAGACACACCCTCTTGTTTCCGTTTTTAACATATAGAAATGAAAACAGTTTGGTCATGTCTTCCGTTTTATTTAATGATATGGATATGGATTATGTAGCGGTTGTTGCATGCATTTTGACATGGGGTATCAGTGTCATGCGATTTATGGCAAGCGCGGGAAAACAACAAATGCATATGAAGAAGAGAAATACTATACATATTCGTATGGTTATAGTAAAAGTAGGCAAAAGTATGTTTCCGAACCCATTTTAGGGGCTCTTTGTTGGAGGCTTGAACCACCTTTACTCCACCCCCATGTAGTCACAGTGGGTAGAAAGAAACGCACCCTTCACAGAAAATCCTCCCCTCTCCCTCCCTCCCCACTCTCTCTCTCTCCTCGAACGCATACACCATACATGCTCGCTCTTCCTCCTATTCGGTTCGTCCTCCCCCCCTTCCCCCCACTGATCCCTCCCTCATCCCCATCTCTAGGGTTTTAGCCCCCATTTCCACGTCGCCATTCCCGATCGGATCGCCCCCTTCTCGCCCGCCGCCAAGCAGATCCCGCGGCGCGCCACCCAACCCTCCGGCGCCGCCACCTTCGTCAGAGTCTCCGAGGTCTCCGTCGAAAGCCTCGCACAAATCCCCTCCCTTTTACTGCCATTTCTTGCAAAGATCTTTTTTTGTGCCCTTCATCCATGTCTTGCGTTCCATTCCTCCCGTTTCAGGAAATTTCACTGCTTTCTTGAGATCTCGCGGTCCTCGATCCGATCTTGCCTCGACTCGCGACAGCCATAGCGGTTTTGGGCGCGAGTTCGTGGGTTGAGATTCTTGCGTCCATTTGCTTGCTCCGATACCTCTCGGAAGCATCTGATCTCGAATAGTGGAACACAGCAGCCACCTTTCTGCCGTTTCTTGCAACTAGGCTTGGTCCCCTGCGTTGCGTATCGGTGGTGGGTGACGCCGACGGTGAGCTCTGCGGCGCCGCCCATTCCTATGAATGGACGGGAGGGAGTCCACGGTGGCGTCGGGACCCAACTTCTCATCGTTCTACGCGCAGCACCGGGGCATCGGGGCTCCGGGTGTCCCCGGCCACTCGGCGGGGCTCCACGCCCCGCCGCCTGGCGGATACCGGCAGCACCTTGATGCAGTCTCTGCGGGTTACGCATTCCAGAACCCGCACGTTGGGGGCCCCCACATTGGGCAGGGGTACCACCATGTTGAGGCCTCGCCTCCTGGTGCGCAGCAGAGCTCCGGTGCTGGCGCCAGCTCCGTTTCTGGTATGGACATGGGCATGGCTGTGGCCGTGGTTGCTGATCCTAAGGGGGATCAGGGGAGTGGGGGGCCTGGCCAGGATGAGCATGTGAAGAAGAAGCGGGGTAGGCCAAGGAAATATAAGCCTGATGGGTCTGTGACTCTCGGATTATCACCTTCTTCATCATCAACACCTCACTCGGCGAACTCGGGGATGGGAACCATGGTCAGCACACCAGGTTCAGGGTTTGGGTCTGTTGGATCAGGGGGTTCAGGCTCCGGTGCGCCATCAGAGAAACGTGGCAGAGGGCGACCACCTGGGTCTGGCAAGATGCAACAGTTGGCTTCTCTCGGTGAGCTCCTGTGGCCTTGTAATTTCACTTACATATCCATTGATTTATGATAAAAAAACTGGTTCATACAATGTACCAGTTTATTTGTGCTACTGAAAGAAACGTGGCAGGCAGTTATGTGTGGGTTTCAGTATCTGTATCGGTGTAATTTCTTGATGCGATAAACTTCTCGCACGTTACTTCTTGAATATGCTCTAGAGCCTTGTTGTGTTAGTTTTGAGTTTCATTGAATCCAACTGCGTTATGAATCGTGCTAGCAATTGAAACTGTAGACTGAGCTTATATGTTTTGTGGAGTAGATTGGTCAACCCTGAACACTGTGCTCTGCTATGCTAGTAAGAGATATTGCGGAGTTAGCTTATATTGTTTTGTTTAGTATATAGATCAACTCTGAACAATGTGCTCTGTCGTACCCATGCTTTTAGTTTATTTCTTACATTACATTGCACTACTTGCCGCTGCCATGATTGCTAGGTCGCTGTTCACCTACTGTGATCTGGAATATATTACTGCCATCATGGCAAACACAATCACTTACATTCTGTTATTAGCAGTTTCCCTTGCATGATCTCCTCAGGATTTCAATGTGAATTTGTGTAAGTATTGACATGTCTTCTAAGCGGGCCTGATTGGTTCAAGGCCATCAGTGGCCAGGCCAAATTTTGGCCACATTTTGACCTTGTTTGACTTTAAATTAAAATCACATTATAAAACATAATTTTCATCTACATGATTTATTTGGAAATACCCAAGCCATATAAACGAGTAATTTATTGTTTGGATAAATTTTAAATTAGAGTCAAACATGGTCAAACATCAGCCAAAATTTGGCCTGGCCACCTAAGGCCTTGAACCAATCAAGCCCATTCCTCTGCTAATTTTAGATTATGGAAGTTCTTGAATTGACAGCATATTTAAATTGTCTGTTGGCTCTGTTATGTTAAGCAAGATGTAGATCTCTTTTACTACCTGGACTTTACCCACAAGAATAAAAAAAGAAATAGACCCTTTTCCTAGCCAGTATTTTTGTTCTTTGCATACCTTATTTTATATGCATGAACTGACAATTCTTTATTGTCGTCATCTGATGAAGTCCTATTGATCTTGTTTAGGAAAGTGGTTTCTTGGCTCTGTTGGAACAGGTTTTACTCCGCATGTGATTATTATTCAACCAGGAGAGGTAAGTTTGACTCGTCACTAATTGATGGCTAATTTCCGAAAGGTGTTCTGTGGCACCCTTTTGTTGATTATGCGTGATTGTTTGTATCTAATGCTACCAATTACCTTCAAATTTCCACTTGCTTTACCCAGCATGCACATCCTATCAATTTCCTGTTGTAATAAGTGGAATTTGATAGCTAGACAATGCTTCGTGAACCTAGAGGTAGTGTAAGCAAATTCTTATATGGTGGTCAATGCACCTTGTGTTCAAACACACAGGTGGCATTTATCAGTTTTTGTTAGTGCCACAGATTAGGCTATATCTATTCTGTTAGCTGTCAAATGAGGAATTTGTCATCAATACTGAAGGGGGGTGTAAAATGGGATGGCCGTGTCTGCATTACTGTTACTGTTACATTGTGCAACCTAAATGCTATAGGAAACTGTACATGCTGATAATGCATCATTAGCATTCTGCCCGCAGAAGCTACTTGTGTGACATTACAACTTCGTTTCATATTCTTAGTTTCTATTATGTTGGCAATCATACGTGGAATGACATAACCCAATGAAAAATCTATCCTTAAGAATTAATGTGCTTATGATTTTCTTGTAAAAATAAATAAAAAATTGCACCTGCATAGTTCTGGTCCAAGCTCGGTCGTTGAACCCAGGTTAAAGTGTAGTTCGACTTTGCAGGTTATTTACTTTATGAACACTATTTTTGTATTGATTTATGTTGCTATCTGGTTGTTTTAGTGTTAGTTGTCAGCTTTGGTAAGTTCCGAACTTCCAATGTTGGTGGTGCCAGCTACTTGAGAACATGATTAGGGCGTCCACAATGGTTATAACAAATAGCTAGCTGATGTGGAGGTGAGAGAAGAACAAAAATAGTAATTTATCTCACCACTAGCCACTAGGGCTTGGCCCCACGCGTAATACTCTCGATTGGAATATGTGAAATCTCCTGTCTATTTGGTCGTTGCTAGCTAGTCTCTTTTTCTGCACCTCTTCTGTCCACGTAGGAGACGCCCTTAGAGTGTGACAATATGTTGCCTGTTGCAGGACATACGAGATAGTTCTCATTATTTTTGTATACTAAATAGTCTAATTAGAGCTTTCCTGTCTGTGCAGGACGTTGCTGCCAGGATAATGGCCTTCTCACAACAAGGCCCAAGGGCAGTGTGCATAATTTCAGCAACTGGAGCTGTTTCTACAGCAACCCTCCACCAGGATTCAGACTCTGGAGGTGTGGTTACATATGAGGTATGCTGCTGTTGGTTATCATCTGCACCAAGCTACTGCATGCACGCTTTTTGCTCATCTCGTGTTGCACATTTGAATATAAATTTTTTCCACTATAAATCAAACCAACACTTTTCTGCTGGAAGTATTTACCTGCATAGTCAAATTGCTTGCATGTCACAGATGAACTGTTGCTGAGAATGGAAAAGAAAAGGATATATAAAATGTAGCACTTGTTTGCATATTTTTTATCCAAATAAGTTGTCTATGCTGAGAACATGTGATTGCTGTCCAAAAGTGTCGTATTCGTGTTGGGTGTTGCAGTTCAGGACATACTTCATAAGATGCTTCCCTTGTCATTGGAACTGTTGACTCATATCGTGATGCTGAGAAATGTCTTTTTTGTTGTCATTTGGTTCACACGCTTTTGCTTTACTGTCGATTTGGCAGGGTCGATTTGAGATCCTGTGCCTTTCTGGGTCATACTTGGTGCTAGATGATGGTGGTACGCGGACCCGAAGTGGAGGGCTTTGCATAGCTTTGTGCGGTCCTGACCACAGGGTTATCGGTGGCAGCGTGGGTGGAGTCCTGACAGCAGCTGGAACTGTTCAGGTGATTGCTATTTTTTGTGCAATAAACCTTCTGATCTTTTCTGAAGCAGTATGGCAAACATGCTCTTAGTATGATAAGTTTGTTGGGACATGGTTATCTCAACTGATTTTAAAAAAGAACCATCCCATTCTGCTGATCCTATGTGCCTGGGTTGCTCATTGCTCACGCACTAGTTCTGCATCGTTGCAGGTGATAGTGGGGAGCTTCATGTACGGAGGCTCAAAGAAAAACAAAGCAAAAGCAGAGCTGGACATGGAGCATGAGGAGGCGAATGGTGGCGATGAAGAGGCAGCCCCTGCATTGGCACTGCCGGAGCCCAACATGGCCCCAGAGCACAGCATGCCCCCTCACGCGATGGGCGGATGGCCACCGGGCATGATGAGGCAGATGGACTCGCGGGCGTCAAACATCGACATAAACTCAATCCGCGAGTAAGTAGTTTGTCGGGTGGATAAACAAACTGGGGCGGGCAGCAAGACCAGGCCAGGCTCTCTGACTTGGACTCATCGCCCTCCGGTCCGCAGCTGGGCTGAGGGGCACACAGCAGCATGCGTGTACTAACTTTTGCTGTAGGCACGATAAAGTGTTGGTTGGGGTTGCTGTGTGGATGGGTTTTGGAACCCTGCATATCACTGATAATATATATATGATGTTACTATATGTGGTGTTGTAGTGGGATGGTGTTGTATGAGGTGATTAGAGATATGCTTTTGCTACCAATCTTATTATGTCGTCATGTGATATATATATATATATTATATATATGGTAAGAGGAAGAGAACCTGAAAAACTGGAAAGCTTTGTTTCCCACCCACCATACCATTCGGGTCATCTCTCCTCTTGCCTTGTGAAAAAGAAGATGTGCAATGGTGAGTTGTACGTTGTGGTAAAACTGATGCTTCGGCGTTGCAGCAGAAGAGAAACATTTGGAGGTCTTGAGTCCAACAGGAGACTCGAGAGGTGTGGATGTGTGTAAATATAATCGAGGAAGGAGGAACGACGGACGGACCAACAAGGAAGGGAAAGAAGAGGTTTTAGACGAGAAAGAAATTCTGGTTTGTTTTCCAGAGTTGAATTCGAAAGAGGTACTAGGAAATATGCATGGCAGTTGGCAGCAGGCAAGTGAAGAAGAAATGGCAACGCCGCGTTTAGTTTGGCCTGCCCTGCTGACGGGAACTTTTCAAGGCAGAGAGGAGAAGAGGAAAATGCACTGGTCAAGCTGCAAAACTGCCATGCAATGCAGTATGATGGGACTTGGGATACGGAGGTTCATTGCACTTCAGTCTTGTCTTTATACTATATGAGGTTATATTACTGGATAAAATGTAAACGTATCAAAGGGTCCATAGCTCAGTGGTAGAGCAATTGACTGCAGATCAATAGGTCTCCGGTTCGAACCCGGATGGGCCCTTCGGCTAGTTTTTTTATTAATTTTTTAAATTCTATCTTATTATTATTATTTAAATTCTATCTATAAAATTTGTTCATGGTTTGTTCAAAAGTCACTGATTGCTGGTAGCACTTTTTTTTAATCTCCATACAGATAGGCAGGAAAGTGTTTGTACTGAAAGCTAATGCAATAATCAGACTTGATCCCCCACGGCACGTCTCATCATGATCATGAAAACTCCTTTTGACTTGTTATTAGTTGTTACTGACAGACAGCCCAATGCAAGCATGCATTATGTGACACAAACAAACAGACAAAAAGAAACCGAAGGAAGCATGGAATGGTACGGTAGTGCAGACCTGACCTGGTGTTCAAACAAGCAAAATAAAGCATGTATCGATCATCAGTAATCTAATCTAACTTGGACACGCACGATGCATTCTTGCAGTGGTGAGATTTTCCGCCACCATATCTGGCGCATGCACGGCACGGAAACTGACCAGACCAGACCGCACCACACCGCGTAAGGCCCGCAAGGCCAGGAATTAATAATGAACCAAGGAACGATCAAGGAAAAATCCATCCTGCTACCATGCATTATCGCCTAGGCTAGCCGCGCGCTCAGCCGTTCCCTGTTCTCATCACTCGTTTCAAACTTCACTCTATCTATGATAGTTCAAGAAGTATCAAATCTTTGAAATAGGACAACCGCCGAAGACAGCTTGAATGCCATCATATATATCCCCTGCAAGCATAAACATTTCGTGCACATGTATTTTGAGCGGTCGATTTATTTAACAAGCCAGCCAGCAAGGTGTATATACGTACGTGTACTAGAGAACATCATGGAAGAATACGAGAGAGTACAGATCGAGGATGCACCCTTCTGCAGCTAGCGCCCACTGGAATGAAGCAGCCTTAAATAAATCCTCATTTCCCTTGGATCGGAGCAGCAAACTGAAGCGCCATCATCCAAATTTAAACTTCCTCCTTAGCATAAACAGCCAGTGTGTTAGCTAGCTAGTCACGTAAGTGTCACCAGGGGATGGATATAGATATGCAAAACATTTTTTGCACACTGTAAACGGAGTGAAATTTGAAATATAGATGGTGGGACAGACGAGTCGATGATACCAACCTAAATTAGACGTGGGTCATTTTATTAGATGTCCTAATTAAGTTAGATTTCTCTAGCTCTGACCGAGTAGTCCATGCAAAAGAGATACTGCACTATAGCACCTATACGCCGGCATCGTTCCGCCACTAATTACTACCATGAGATTGTACTGTTTATTTAGGATTGTAGATATCAATAAATAAAAACTTTTCGTTTATTAATGCATGTATACAACTCCGATCCATCTCGCTGGCTAAAGAAAAAGCAAACATGCATCCGGTCCGTTTCGATATATATATATATATGCTACTCCTACATTAATATAATAAAGAGCAAATGTATGGGATATATGCTCCACCGTCGAGCACGTATAAAGTACTTAATTACTCACACTCACACGTTATATTCTTTCTTTCACTTCCACTCATTCACTGTCCCTACATTCCCACCACCCAATTAAGCCCATATATTTTACCCAAAGCATGCTCCGTGTATATATTCTGCCTATATAGGAGTATATAACTATATTTATATATGCCGCATCCTACTTATGTTAATAACTACAGAAAATTAATAACCTCCATGTATAATTGTATATATAATTATATATATACTCGATCCTGCTATGTAAATATGTACTGGTACTACAAATCTATAATAATCATCTATAGATATGGCAGATGGATATTGTATATCAGATCGAGTGATGAGGCATCGCATCATTGATGGATCATCAGTCCGATGACGACGATGTAGTGGTCGAAGTCGTCTGCGGGAGCGGCGTGAGGCGGAGGTGGATGCCATTGGAGGGCCTGAGCGAGAGCATGATCCTGGGCGCGTGCCGGTACTCGGGCGGCACCGACACCTGGAAGCGCCGCAGCACCATGGCCAGGACGACGCGGTACTCCATGGCGGTGAGGTTGCGGCCGACGCAGATGCGGCCGCCGAAGCCGAAGGGCAGGAACCCCATGCGGTGGCGGCAGCCGCCCTGCACGGCATCGCGCGCGAACCGCTCCGGCCGGAACTCGTTGGCGTCGTCGCCCCACAGCGCCGCGTCGTGGTGCATGGCCACCACGTCCACCCACATGTTGGTGCCCCGCGGGATGGTCATTTCGGTCTTGCCGCCGACGGGCACGTCCTCCAGCGCCTGCCGCTGCACGTTGGGGGACGGCGGGTACAGGCGCAGCACCTCGTTCATGACCCAGCCCATCTTGGTGAGGCGCCCCAGGGCGGCGGCGTCCAGCAGCTGGCGGCCGCCGTCGTCTTGGTCGCTTCCCAGCTCGGCCAAGACCTCCTCCCGCAGCGCCGTCTGCCAGTCCGGGTGCGCGGCCAGCATGAGCAGCGTCCAGGACAGCGCCAGCGCCGTGGTCTCGTGGCCGCCGAAGAAGAAGGTCTTGCACTCGTCGACGAGCTCCCGCGTGGTGAGCCTCCGCTCGGAGCCGCCCGCCGTGGCCTCGGTGCCGGCCAGCAGCAGAGACAGCAGGTCGTGCTGCTTGCTGGTGGTGCTGGTGGTCTGGCGGCGGCGGCGGCGACGCGCGTCGATGATGTCCACGAGCAGCGCGTCGATCTCCCGGCCGAGCCTCCAGGCCTCGTAGGTGCTGCGGACGCGCAGCAGGCGCGCCAGCGGCACCCCCACGAGTCGGTTGGACTGGAAGAGCATGGCCTGCATGGCCTGCAGCTTGCGGAACACCCGCGCGGCGGCCTCGTCGTCGTCCGCGAGGCCGAAGCTGGCCCTGGCGATGATCTCGGCGGCGTTGCGGACGACGGCCTTCTCGACGTCGACGACGACGCTACCAGAGTAACCAGACCCGTCCCACCACTCAGCGAGCATCTTGGCGGTGCTCTGCTGCATGAGCCCGATCATGGCCTGTACGTGGGGAAGGTAATCGATGGATCAGCATTTCGTTCGTTCCATTTCCATGTCCATGTCCATGTCCATTTCCATGCATGCATGCACCACAATGAAACAAGCAAGGAAGGAATAAGCGACGTATATTATTACGTTGAGGTTTGTTGCTGAGAATGCGGGCGCGATGATGTTCCGGTGGCGCGCCCACTCGTGTCCCTCGGCCATGACGAGCCCCCTGCCGAACATGGGCATGCGGTCGCGGCGGAAGACGTCGGGCTTTCCCCAGCGCTTGCCCTTGGCGCCGGCCGTGGCGGCCTTGAGGAACTCCGGGTCGGCCACGTACAGGAACGGCTGCGTGCCGAGCCAGTAGACGAAGACCTTCCCGAAGGCCTGGCGCCAGCGCGCGAAGTAGGGGAAGACGGCGGCGTGGATGTCGCTGCAGACGACGGTGCTGGCTGACGATGACGATGAAGATGGCGGCGGCGTCTTGCTGCTGCTGCTCATGGCGGTGATCTCGGGCAGGTTTCCGAAGGGGAAGGAGGGCCTGGGCCCGTCGAATCCCGCCCGGCGGAGGCGGCGCCTGGCGGCGGCCGGCGAGAGCCAGGCGGCGTAGATGAAGCAGCAGAGCGCGAGCGCGGCCAGGACGGCGGCGGCGGCGCATGCGAGCCGGTGGTCGGCGGTCGTTGCTGCCGCCGCGGCGACGTAGTAGTAGGAGGATCCCATACGTTTGTTGATGGTTACGTACGTACTCTATCTATACTAACTCCACTACTCCAGGTAGGGCTTAGGAGCTAGAGGTAGAGGTGATAGAGTGCAATTAGCTAGTAGTACTGGATGGGAGATGGAGCTGGGTCGTGCTGTGCTTGATCGATCGATGGCGGTTGTGGGGTGGGGTTTATATAGGCTAGGCTAGGCTAGGAATCCTATTCCCATGCATGCATTGATCGGAGTCGGAGCTGCGGCGGCCGACGACGGATCGAGGAGGAATGAAGGGAAGGGGATGGAAATGGGAGTTGCGGCGGGCGGTCGTCTAGTCCGTGTCCATGTTGTGTTGTGGTTTGACCGACCGACCCACCGCCAGCTCCGACTCCACCACCTAGAAGCTATGCTGGCCGGGTCAGAGTCAGACACCGTAGCGACCGACGCCCCCCCCCACTGGAACTGGAAGCAAAGCAACACGAGATTAAAACGAGCGAGTCAAACGTTGGACGGGAACAAATATATAATAATTTCAAAGGTACAAAGTCCTCGATCCTCCTTCCTCCTAAAAATAATATTATAAAACACGAGATTACACGAACGCCGTCCCGTCCGTCCAAGGTTGTGCTACTTTCTCCTCATACATATGATGGACGCTCGCCGTACCTTTATAAACCCTTATAATAATGTTGACTGTTTAATTAATTTGCACTGACTAATATAGCTAGTCCGTACCAATTAATTAAGCTCAAGTGTACGTCGCGCGGCCGGCGTGTCAGCACTCAGCGCAGCCGCTAGCTGGGAATCTCCACCCACCGTCGTAGAGCTCGGCTCTCTTAGTCTTCCATGCTCCTTTTCTTTCGTGCTTCTTTTTATTTTTAAGGGACTGGGAAATAGTTCGTTTTTTTTTAAAAAATGGAGGATCTTTTAGGCGACGTTGTTAGCTTAGCACCGATCAAGTCAGTGAATGTGATAAAGCCGGAAGAACCATCCTTTGAAAGACACTAGTCTAAGTCTCTGCTTCTAGCAATGATAATAATAATAATGGATGTGATGATAAGGCTAATTAAAAAGATCGAGAGGACTTGAGCATGTGGGTAGCTAGCCGCTTAGGTGTATGATCGCTGTGCATTATTCCACCTAACAAATTCCACCACACCTCACTTTAATATATTTGGTCATAATAACGAATCTCACAATTCCGGTTAAATACGTACTTGGATTCACTCAAATTAATGCAGAGCAGCTGGGAGGTAACGAGGGTCACGTGCTCGCTTGCCTTAATACGGCTGGTAGACCGCCGTTGCCCTAACATTTTTAAATGTTCATTTCTACTCCTCCTATTTCAAATTGTAGGCCCTTGGCTCTTTTGGACGCCGATCATCTTTTTTTTTTTCCTCAAAGGACAAATTACAACAATTATTTTTATTTTAATTACAATTTAGTTTACCGAGTGATCAAGTTTTTTTCTCCCCAACTTGGCTTGGTTGTTGTTGTTTGTTGTTGGGCAGAAAATTAATTTAATAAATTGGGGTGGTGTCGATCGTCTCTCCTCCTTAAAATTTTGTCCATGGTCGTCCGTACCGACCTTGGGCACGGCACGTACTGAGCAGGGGAGAGGGGAAGGGGACACCAGCCAACCATGTCGTGGCCGAGCACGCCAGACGTACGTACACCGGCCTCCGCTTGGATCGAGCTGGGTGATTGGATGGATCGCTGTCAACGTGATACGATACCGATATGTATGTGTATGTATAAATAAATAATACGTATTGAAGATTCAAGTAGTTACCGCTCTATCAATCCGTGCGAGAGGGTTTTGGGAATATAAATTTAATCCGTAATAATATTAGAGTTGATTGTTTTAATTCATCTTTTGTAATGTCATTGTGAGTAATGTATATGCAGATTTAGAAATTATTTTAATTTATATTTTGTGATGGCATATTGGGTAATCTATATGCAGATTTATGGCTTATTTTAATTCATCTTTTATAATGACATGTTGAGTAATTTATATACAAATTTAAGGGGTTATCTTAATTCGTATCTCATAATGGCATGGTGGGTAATTTTATGCAAATTTAACGGGTTATTTAATTCATATTTCATAACGGCATGATGGGCAGTTTTTATACAAATTTAGAAGATTATTTTATTTCATCTTTCATAATGTCATGGTGGGTAATTTTTTTGAAACTATAATAGGTCTAATGACTATTATTATTGAAGCTACACGATGCATAACGAGATGTTTCTGATTTTGCGAGAATTCTTAGGATTTGCCTTTTTCTTAAAAAACAAATTTATTATTAGAGCTACATAATGGGTGACGGAATGTTAATTATATAGAATATAGATCTAATGGCTATTAAGATTTCAATTTGCAATTGATGATATGATGTTTCTGATTATTATGAGAACTTCTATGATTTCATTTTTTATTTAGCGCAACTTGTGAGGATTAATTAGAGGCTCCAAAAGGAATCCTCAATTAGCGATAGCAAGATTAAACACAAGATATCTGTTTCATAGAAAGGTTTCTAGCATCTTTATGGAAAAAGGTACGTGATCATTTAGTAGTGTAAAATTGTAAATGGGAAAAAATTGATAAAAAAACTGAGAGTAAATTTAAAAATAGAAAAAACCTGCCAAAATGAAGAAATTTACTTTCGTGAGAGTTGAACTCAAAACCTTTCGTAATAACATATGTGGGTAATTACTTAGAAAACATATCTAAAATATGGAAAAATATAAAAAAAAAGAAATTTGTTTTCACTGAGAGTTGAACTCAAAACCTTTTATAATGGCAGATGTGGGTAATTACTTAGAAAACAGATCTAATGGCTATTAATATTTCAATTTGCCAATTGATGGTTGGATGTTTCTTATTTTTGTAGGAATTGTAGGATTTATTTTTTTATTATGTTTCGTAAAAATTAACGTGGAAGAAATAAAAAAAATCTCTAATTAGTAATATTCCGATATGTAATGTATATTGCTGGCTGGATTGGTCAACGTCGTATATATGTGGGATGGGACGGGAACGGCGCCGCCACTCGTCTCCCTTCAACTCCGTGGCGTGGCCTGTGCGGCTGTGCCGTCCGTACCGACCTTGGGTTTGGGCTGGGTGTCGTCGTCTCAGGTCGGCCGGGGCCGGCTCACAAAGTCAAAAACTCGGAGCACATCACATCGGCAGCATTCAGCTAGCCAACATTCCATTGGTGCTGCCTGCACTGGACGGAGAAATGCAGGCACCGTGCGGCCATCTCCAATCGCATACGTAATAGAATTTGTTGCGCCCATCGTAAATACGTTCACATGCACATAAATAAATAGTATATACGTAGGCACCCGCGGAATGCATGCATGGTAGTGATTTCACGAAATAGACTTCCACGTGATCATCTCCTCCTCTGTAAAAAATATTCTATATGTAAAGCTATATATATCTTTTATCTTTACTTAATATTAAAAAGGGATTTTTGTTCTAACAAAAGATTCCGTCCACCCTCCCTTAAAAGTTAATGAAACAAATTTAATCCAAATTCAAATGGATTTCAAATTTATTCACGAGCCCAGTGGGTTCAGACGGAGCAGCACACCATAGAAAACAAGCGCCTATGTCACATGCAGACTCCGATTTTGATAGCTCTGTGTATCGATGAAAAGCTAAAGAGATAATCTTTCTAATCCAACTGAAATTACCTCGAAATTCATTTTGAATAAACAGAACAAGATGACATCAATAATCTGTCACGGTGCTATAATATAGCAGGTCACATGAAAACGGACTGCTCGAGTCACACACGGACTCCATCTTCGATGTTCAATATATTGATGGAATGCCAAAGATATAACATTTCCAATCCAACTGAAATAATCCCAAAATTTGTCGTTAATCAACGGGAATCCGCAGAACAAGATGTCATGAGCATCTACAAAAAGATATAATCTTTCTAATCCAACTAAAATCATACCCAAAAAAAATCTTCCAAAGTCGTTTGGAATCTTTACCTAATAATACGTGCATTTTTCTACATACGTAACGAAGAAGGCTCCTTTTCGATAAATTCCAGCATCTTAACCTTTGCCATATCTATCATCTTTTGGAGGCGGCTGTTAGGCCGGCGTTTTGTTTTGTTTTGGATAGCTATATATATATAGCTGACTTTGACAGGAGCTAACAAAGCGCAAAAGCACTGTACTTGCAGGGGGGAGAGAGAGTAGTCCACTTGATAAGATGGCGCACTCGCGTGAATTATTCCTATATATATTTTTCCTTAATAATCAATTTTTTTCTCAATTTACAACCACGCTTTATTTGGACGATGGCACGACCTAGCTAGGCAGGCCAACAGATCGATTACTATATGTATCTGCAGAGATAGATGGTCAACAGATTAATTAATTACCAGGAGCTACTTGCTATAGGGTGCGCAGTCTCCAAATACTCCTACTAGTTAAGAAGAAGAGAAAGTGATTTTGACGTGATGCCGTTTGAATGATGAATCTATCCTGGGCAGTCGATCGATCTGAGTCCCATCTGCCTCTGTTACTAGTATTGTCGGTCGTCGTTATTGGAAACATCTATTAATTGTTTAATAATTTACGTTCAAAAAAAATAATTGTTTAATTATTTTGCCCAGAAGCAATAAGCTAGCTAGCTGAAAATCAGGC
This sequence comes from Paspalum vaginatum, assembly GCA_030272315.1. Taxonomy (NCBI): domain Eukaryota; kingdom Viridiplantae; phylum Streptophyta; class Magnoliopsida; order Poales; family Poaceae; genus Paspalum; species Paspalum vaginatum. Next base: position 433,238 of record CM059015.1, read on the forward strand.
CAGGGATCCGATCGAGACCACAAGGACATTTTTGTCAGCTTCCAAATCTCCAACCGAGGCGGCGTGGCACTGCCACAGTGGGGCGGCGCCGCGGCGGCCGGCGGCCGGCGGGCAGCCAACACATGCAGTCAAACTCGCGCCACGCTATAGATATGGACGGAGCAAACCAGCCCGCCTCTGGATGCTGCTGCCTGCCTCTTCTTTTTGGACTGGTGACTGGCTGGACGGAGCAGGACATGCATGGCCCCTCGCTCCATCAGATCCAATGCGATAAGAAAATTGGAACAAAGTATACATGTGTTTTTAAACCTGTTACAAAAGTAAATTGCTTGCATGTCTAGTATTCTTCTTCTAAGCATGACAACAAATTCTTTTTTTTACCATTCCTAGTGGGAAGTTTCATCGCACCATTACCAAAAGTGACACGTAAGATTTGTTTAGGTATCCGTGTATTCTGAGTTTGATCTGGATAAAACCATATCTTCTCTCATGAAATTTTCTCTATGTCTCCCCTCAGTAAATATGTTGTCATGTCACCAAACACGTTGATGTGTCATAGCATTTGAGAATAAAACTGAGATGAAACTCCCACTTGGGAGTTGGGATGGCCTAAAAGCAAAACCCACGATGATGATATCTCTATATGCTACTTTCTCCTATCATTAATGCATGACATTTTTAGTGCAATTGTAATATATTAATAAGAGGAGGAATTGCATCTTCTTTGGAAGTTTTGTGAATGGCATAAATGACAGCTGTCATGTGGCGCTATGTGGGGCGTTTTTCTTATTTTTCTTTCTTTCTTTTTCTCACCCCCGCGGTTATTGTGGGTTGGCCAACCTCCCCTGGCTCCCCGCCCGCCGGCGCCGCCCTTAGCTCTGGTGTCCCCGCCTCCGCCTCCGCCCTCCCCACCACCGGCACCACTAATTTAGCGGCGCCGAGCTCCCCCGCCATCTGCACCACCCACGGTTCCGGCATCCCCGCCTCTGCCGCCGCCCTCTACACCGCCGCCACCGCTAATACGGTTTCGCCGGAGTGGCACTGCCGTGACGCCCTTGCCGCGAGCCCGCCCCGACCGCCTTCCTACCCTGCCGACCGGCGTCGCCCTCCGTCCGCCACCACCGCCGATCCGACCACCGGCCCCTAGATCTTCTCTTTAAGGCTGGAGCTAGAGAAGAAGACCTCGCCGGAGGCCAACCCCAACCCTGGCAACCCCGAACCCTAACCTAGAACCCGACGACCGCCTCAGTCGTCGTCGTCATCGGCAATGGTGGCTTCTTGCGGTGGCGCCGCCGCCGCGTGGACTGGGCCGCGACAAATAGTCCTCCCGAGTTGAAGGCTACTGCTTTTTGAGTCAGTGACGGTAAGGGGTGCACTATACTGGGCTGCCAAAATGCGATAAGATTTATGGTATGTGGGCTCAAATATAATCTAAAAGCCCACCAGGCCCAACGGGCCTTGTCCTCGTCTTCCTCCGCGCCGGCCTCCCCCACTACATGGGGCCCACTCGTCCGCTCGGAGGCCCCGCTCCTCCTCCCCTCCCCTCCCATGGCGGCCACCCTAGCCCCTACTCTCCACGCGTCCTTCCTCTGCTCCCTCGCGCTCGCGCTCCTCCGAGCCGGCCGCCTCTCCGCTGCCTCCGCTGTCGTCTACTCACTCCCGGCCACCCCTCCCGCTCGCCTCCTCCGCCGCCTCATCCCCGCGCTCGCATCCTCGGGCCTCGCAGCCGCCGCCGTCCGCTTCCGTCCCGTCCCAGGGGACCCCCTCACCCTCAACTCCATCGTCCTCTCCTACTGCAACCTCCGCTCGCTCCGCCCCGCGCTCAGCCTCCTCCGTTCCTCCTCCCAGTCGCAGGCTGCACCTGACACCGTTACCTACAACATCTTCCTCGCTGGCCTCTCCGAGCAGGGCCACGGGGAGCTCGCTCCGCCCGTGCTCGCCGACATGTGCAAGCGCGGCGTGCCCTTCGATGGGGCCACCATCAGCACCGTGCTCGTGGGGTTATGCAGGGCCGGTCTGGTGGGCGAGGCCGCGAGGTTGGCGGAGACGCTGATCGAGGGACGAGGAATCGGCAGCTTACATGTGGTGGGATGGAATGCGCTCGTTGATGGCTACTGTAAAATCCAGGACATGGCCGCCGCACTGGCGGTGGTGGAGAGGATGAGGGCACGAGGGCTGGCGCTTGATGTGGTGGGGTATAATAGCTTGGTTGCTGGGTTTTGCCGCTCCGGCGACGCTGACGCTGCGTGGGATGTACTGGACGCAATGAAGGTGGACGGGGTGGAGCCGAATGTGGTGACGTACACAGCTTTCATTGGCGAGTACTGCAAGAGGAAGGGGATTGAGGAAGCGTTTGCTTTGTACGAGGGAATGGTGAAGTCAGGTGTGCTGCCAGATGTGGTCACGCTTACCGCTCTTGTTGGTGGGCTCTGCAGGGATGGCCGGTTCTCGGAGGCATATGCACTTTTCAGGGAGATGGACAAGCTTGGGGCTGCGCCGAACCATGTCACGTATTGTGCTCTTATCGATTCGTTAGCGAAAGCGCGGAGAGTCAAGGAATCAGTTGGTCTGTTGGGAGAGATGGTCTCAAGAGGTGTTGCCATGGATCTGGTGACGTATACGGCTCTGATGGACTCTTTAGGCAAGGAAGGGAAGATTGAGCAAGTCAAGGACATGCTTCAGCATGCCATATCGGATAATCTTACTCCCAGTTGTGTTACTTACACTGTACTGGTCGATGCACACTGCAGAACTGGGAATGTCGACGGGGCAGAGCAGGTGTTGTCGCAAATGGAGGAGAAATCTGTTAGCCCGAATGTCGTTACATTCTCATCAATCGTCAACGGTCTTGTTAAAAGAGGATGCCTCAGCAAAGCTGCTGATTATATGAGCAAAATGAAGGACAGCGGCATCGCTCCTAATGTCGTGACTTATGGAACACTTATCGATGGCTTCTTCAAGCGCCAGGGGCGAGAGGCAGCTCTGGATGTGTACCGTGACATGCTGTCTGAGGGTGTTGAAGCAAACAACTATGTTGTTGACTCACTGGTAAATGGTTTCAGAAAGGACGGGAAAATAGAGGAAGCTGAACTATTATTTAAAGATATGGGTGAGCATGGTTTGTTGCTAGACCGTGTAAATTATACCACCTTAATCGACGGGCTTTTTAAAACAGGGAACATGGCAGCTGCTTTTAAGGTTGGTCAGGAATTGATGGAGAGAAACCTGTCACCTGATGCTGTTGTCTATAATGTGTTTATCAATTGCCTCTGCATGCTCGGCAAGTTTGATGAAGCGAAATCTTTTTTGAAGGAGATGAGAAATACGGGCTTGGAACCAGATCAAGCAACATATAACACTATGATTGCTGCACAGTGCAGGGAAGGAAAGACCTCCAGAGCTCTAAAGCTACTGTTTCAAATGAAGAGGAGTTCTATAAAGCCTAATCTTATCACATATACGGCTCTTGTTGTGGGTCTTCTTGAGGCTGGGTTTGTGGTGAAGGCAAAATATTTGCTAAAGGAGATGTCTTCTGCTGGACTCGTTCCAACCCCTCTGACTCATCGAAAGGTGCTGCAAGCATGTTCAAGGAGCAGGAGTTTGGATGCTATTTTGGAAATTCATGAATGGATGATAAATTCCGGTCTTCGTGCTGATATCATTGTCTACAATACTCTCCTGCATGTTTTGTGTTGCCATGGTATGACAAGGAAAGCTACAGTTGTTTTGGATGAAATGTTGGGTAGAGGGATTTCCCCAGACACTATCACATTCAACTCCCTCATTCTTGGATATTGTAAGAGTAGCCATCTAGATAACGCATTTGCAATGTATGCTCAGATGCTTCGCCAAGGGCTCTCACCGAATATAGCTACGCTCAACACACTTCTAGGTGGTCTTGAGTCTGCTGGAAGAATTGGAGAGGCAGATATTGTGCTCAGTGAGATGAAGAAGATGGACCTTGGACCCAATAGCCTCACCTATGATATATTGGTGACGGGATATGCAAAGAAAAGCAACAAAGTTGAAGCATTGAGGCTGTATTGTGAGATGGTGAGTAAAGGCTTTCTTCCCAAGGCAAGCACGTATAATTCACTAATAAGTGATTTTGCTAAAGATGGAATGATGAATCAAGCTAAAGAGTTGTTCAGTGAAATGAAAAAGAGAGGAGTTTTACCTACATCCTCAACTTATGATATCCTTTTGATTGGTTGGTCTAAGCTTAGAAATGGAACTGAGGTGAGAATACTTCTCAAAGATATGAAAGAGATAGGATTTAGCCCATCTAAACAAACTATTAGTTCTATGTCTAGAGCATTTTCAAAGCCAGGGATGACTTGGGAAGCTCGGCGTTTACTTAAGACCCTTTTTAAAGTTTAGGGGGACAAAATATAAAATGTTGGTATATCATCTGCTGTAGATGGTCTAATGAAGATGCTCCTCACCATTTCACCAAGACTATACAGTTGCAGGTCAGGGGTTTTAATTTTTGGAATATCTTCCTGGAAGGCCCAACATGCTATTTGGGGCATATGGAATCCGTAGCGGATGTGATAATCCTGAGAACAGATAGGTAGATCGGAGGAACAGTTTGGTGCCCTGACTTACACGGCTTAACAATCTGAAACCCAAAGATTTGTGCTATACTCTTCACTTGGACGGAAAAATGTTGGAACTGTTTGTCACTCAGGGATTATGGACTGAAATACCATTTGCAATCAGCTAAACGCATGCGAGTTGAAGGATCATTTACACAGCAGATGTCTTTTTGCATCTGCACTCCAGGTGTCTCCATACAGCTCTTGCTGGACTTATTGGCTACTGTCCTCAGATTTTGGGGGTTTTGCAGTTGGGTATGCTTCTCGAGACTTCGATAGTAGCTACTGCTTATATATACTATATTTCTTCAGTTATGCAGTTTCTTACCTTTTCCAAGAAAATTAAATACATGTTTCTTGAATTGCTGCAGGTTTCAATTTTGTGTGTTGCTTGGTGACCTAGACCTACTAAAGTCTTCCAACTGACCTGAATCATATATGCCAGCAATATACTTTCTGCTAACTAGCTAATTGACTGCTTTCACTTCCATAAAGTTGAGGTAATCAGTTTCTTGTATTACAAAGCAATATTTTTATTCAATCTTCTGCTTAGCATATTTTATTATTTTAGGCAACCTGGGGTCATTACGATTTAGTAGCAGTTATCTGATATAAATGTGATTAGGAGACGACAATGACCAAACATATAAGGATCACCTTCGACTTCTTGGGATCAGAACAAGAGTAGAGAGCTTATCGTTGTAATGTATTCTGTACCGATCACTTGCATGGTAGCATCGTTATTATGATGAATTAGGACAGTAACAGAGTGCCAAAGTTCAGAGTCAAACTAATAGTTGGACAGTAACTTATGGTAAACTTTCCTACTTGTTATCATCCACTATACTATAAACTATTGTCCCTTTTTAGCAAGACGATCTGAAATCATTATTAGTTGAATCAATTGAAAACTATGCCAGTTTCTATTGCGCTGATTACTTGGCACCTTAAGCTTGCACTACAATTGTATGGCTTGTTTGTTGGTTTTAGATGCCGAGGATCATTTGTTTATAAGAGAACGTTTAGCTGCTTGAACGTCCTACTACATGAATATCTGCATCTCAAGAGTTAACTTTGGCCTTAATTAATGGAGGTCAGGTACTCTGGAGGAGGTTCTAATATCATCTTCCTCCATGCAGTGGTGGCTATATAGGAGATCCTTAATCCTTATGGTGGTGGTGGACTGGTGGTCCTGAATACAACCAGGTGATCCATCCTTAACCATTGAGATAATCACCGATTACATGTTTGCAATACTGCAATGTGTATTTTTTCTTTGTTAAGAAAATATTTTTAACATCCCATGATATATGGTAGAGGACCAGGACAGGAAGGAATGAGGATGGTACCAATGTGCTTCCCGATGGGTGTCTCAGCTATGTCATGTAAGACCATTTCTCTGCAGCCCTGTAAAAGCTGAATGTTTGTACAACAGAGCCAGTGCATGTCTGCAGTTTGTCTCAGCTGTTCTTCGGTTCACAAGCAACAGCTTGGTGGAATGCTTCCTCCACGCCCTGACGGCCATGGAGGGGTGGTGACCAAGGACAATGGTAGAGGTGGTGAAGGGTGCTATGCGCCCACCAACCCGCATTGGTGAGTGAATCCGCAGGACCTTTTCCGCATCCTTACTTACACACTATCCGAAACAATAAGGTGAAAATAAATAAATAAATGCCAATTGGATCGAATTTTCATAAAATCGGAGTTCACCAATGAGCTTTAGTTTTTTATTCCGAATTTACATTAACATTATCATAAAGCAAATTATCCAGTTTGGGACTTTTCATTTGCCATAGTCCATAGCTCATAAGAAGCATTAATTTCCTTTAATAGATAACAGGTGCATATAAAAGAGTAGTAACGGTTATGTGATTTGAATATAATTTGGAGTACTTCTGAGCGAATCTGTAGTATAGTATTTAGTGTAATTTTGTCTCTACGATTTGCCAGTAGTTATACATAATGCACATTGATCGCAGATTTGGTTACATCATGTGCCTCTTGCCAGAAACATTAGCCAATTGGTCAATTTGTTCATTCAGAGGAAAGTGTTTAGTCCCTGGTGATAATATTTCAGCTTGTACTTTTTTTTTGAAAGTATGCCCTTGCTTCATAATCTAAAAAATGGAATGTGCTCTATCTGTATGATCTCCTGTACATAGGTTTGTGCTTCTTTTTATGTCAGCACCACTATTTTGTGTTGCAACGATTCCAAGATTGTTTGAAGTGTTTATCTTCACTATTGCCTTTTGTTCTTAACTATGATTTATCCTTTTCCAGAAGGAAGACCAGGCTTACAGTGAGTGCAAGAAATTCTACACTGGGCAGGAGAAGCCAAAGGCCAAAGCCAAAAGAATCTATCGTCACACTAGCACTAAGACTGCATTTGTGCTTGCTCTGGAAACATACATCTCAGCTTTGGTATATATATATATATGGGAAGCAAGCCGCTATGGAGCTTGTGGATTTGATTATAAGAGTATGTTATGCACTTTGTTTATAGTGATTTGAGAAAGAAGTGGGATACAAACCATGTGAACGTGCAAGGCAGCAAGCGGTTCAAAAGAATGGGACATCTGGTGCACGATGAAGTATTCAATTCAACACGAGGGATTTTGTTTTTGTGTGTGTCGAGCTGCTGCAACAATGATCATATTCCGATGCACACAATGCAGCAGCTCCATGGACACAAGGAGCAGTGTGCCCAGATGTGTGTAGTCCGTTTCTTGTTTAATATATAATAATATAATGATGATGGTGATGATATATAGCTCTCCTGCCCTCAAATTAGAAGGCTATCTGCATCTCTGAGAAAATCTCTGGAAGCTTCAAAAAAAAAAAACATTTGGAACATTTTCAGAGTGTTGTAAGCTTGCTGCATCTCCTGATGGACCATTGCAATTGTGGGTATACTCCATGAGTCCATATAGATGGCAAGGTCCAACTCCAGGAGGCCGGCAAGCAAGCAACCAAGCAGTATGGATCGTCTCGGCTTAAAGGGGGAAAAAGTGAAGGGAGTGGTGGTGGTGCAGTGGGTCACGGGAGTGGTATGACAGAAGGAGTGACACTAGTCGTGTGACACGGGCCAAAGCACCCATGAGACCCAAGTCGATGTGCTAGCTGCTTTATTTCATTTGGAACGAGTAAAGACTAAAGATACTAACTATAGATAGCTAGTGCACAGGATGCATGGTATGTGTAAGCAGCTGTCTGAGTAAGCAGTGGTAGTGAAGCAGAGCAGATCGGTGTGTGTGTTGTGTGTAGAGGATGTGTTGCGGCGTCGCCGTCAGGAAACGCCCTGTCCTGCTCTGCTCTGCTCTCCGCTGTGGAAGTCGGCGTCGCTGTCAGTCAGCACCGGTTCCGTTCCTCCAACCAAATTCACAGCCGCTCACCGTCACGCAACGCCGGCCGCACACACAACAACACACTCTCCTGGTCCTGGTGCTTTGGCCTTGCCTGCGTTTTCGTGCATCGTGCTGTCCTCCCTCCCTCCACAGAGATGTAGTAGAGACAGAGCATAGGAAAGAGATGAGCATCCGATCCAGATGGCTACTAGCTCTTCAGTGCTTGTGGATGCTGCACTGCATGCTCTGCCTGCCTGGCTACGCATGCATGAAATCGTGGACATATGAGCGTCACCCACCCTGTATTTCCATTTTCCTGTTTTCATCACCTAATTATCCTGTGGATATCTTTCTATTATGAATATATTATGTATATATTCTCTCTGGCTCTGCATGCAGGAGGTCCAGTCCAGCAGGTCTGTCGGGGCCCTGCCTGGTTACCATCATTCTAGTACGTTGATGGCTACTACAGTGATGCATGAGCAGCAACCTAGTAGTGGATAAGTGCAGTGAAAAAAAAAACAAGCATTGTTAAATTTATAAGTAATATGGATGTGTATCGTTTCTCCAGCAGTTACATACACAGTATTTTTCCCCTCTTCCTCTAAGCAGTGAATTATCACAAGATCTCTGCCAACTCCCTCCCAAGAACAGACGGCGATGATACCGCATCACCACTCCAATTTAAGCATCGATCAGTTTGCTAATTTTGGACGCATAGTTTAGGTTGCAGCTGAAAGTAGGCCATGCATCTATCTGCTTCATGCATGTATCCTAACCACCACCGCTGAATGCTGATTTGCCTGGCGCTACAATACTTTGGCCGGCCGGTTGCCCAACTAATTAATTACACTAGCTAGTTAAGCATGCGATACATCATTCTGCTACATATCATCTGGGTGAAGATCTACATGTCAAACACAGATATGATACTCACTATCTTCAGAACCTCTGATGAAGAAAGAGCACCATTACTAGTATACCACTGTGTGTATATCAGATCGGGCTGTGCTAAAGATACATTTTTTACCTCTTAAGAGATAAGACCTTAAACAGATCTGAACCATTGAATTAAAAAAATAAAATAATAAAAATAATATAATAAAAAATGTATTAAAATGAAATGAAAATAACCGCGGCATAATTTGGAACGCTGCGGTCCTTTCGTTTCCCGAGCCTATTATATCGCTCTCGCTCCTATCCCGGCGGCGAGCAGGGCTAATCCCGCGTCTCGATCCACTTCTTCCGCGAACACTGCCACGATCCACTAAACAACATGCAGAAATTCTCGGTTTCTTCTTGCAATTTCACGATGGCTTCGGTTGTAGAAAAAAAAGGTCACGTTCACTTGTGTCCATCACGTTCGCTCGTGATGTATTAACCATGCTACAGGTCACAAAAAATTACAAAAAATTATCTAGACTCCACATTCAAAAATATGACCGCACGTTAGCTAGTGCTCTTAATTTGTCACGCACGCACACATTTCACGTTAGGATATTTACATATTTAATTTGTCATGTTACACGCTCATCAAATAAAATCACGTTACGACATTACAGGTTTAGAAAATACGTGATGCACTAAAAAGCATGTACGTCTTCACTTTAGCGAAAGTTAGTTTTGGAAAGCTTACACAATAAAAAATGTCACGTACGTCTACTTATAAAAAAGGTCACATACTAAATCTATGTAACGTCTTCACAATTAGAAAAGTTATATCAGAAAGCTCAATATAGAGATAACGTTAGTTAGATTTCTTTGGAAATATTATCCATATTTTCCTATTTTCGAAATTAAATCAATTAATAAATATATTTATTATTTTGATCTATTACTTTCTAGGAGGTAATACTTTAATTTATCCACCAAGATCTACTAAAATCTATGATTCACAGTTATTTTAAGTGTACCGTAGCAATTGTCATATCAGATCAGTGTATGTGCATGCATGGATCTGGGATAGATGCATGGGGAAGAACTACACTGTTCTTAGCCACTTGCTCAAAAGGGTATACACATGGTCCTTTCCAGAAAGCAGAAAGTGAGGCCACAAATTTTCGCCTACCGACCAGAGATTATCTATCTATTTATGTATCTATCCGGTATTCATTTCACGTCATGATCAGGGGCCCCACAAATTGAGCGAAAGAGAGATCTTGCCCTCGGTCAGTTCCTTTTGTGCGGAATCTGTTCCCCAGTGTTAGTTCTTGGATAAGTGGGCCAGGGCAGCAGCACTGCTGCTACTGAGCAGGGAGAGCAGCTGAGCTGATCTAATTCCTGCTGGCTAATCTATATATGCAGAGGTCCTCGGAAGTATGTCTCCAAGAATTTTGTACCATTTTGATGTACTAATCTTGGTTAAGTTAATCTTTCATTACCGATCGAAAAAAATATACATGGATCCTGCTCTGTCCCTCGGTTGGCACCACTTAGTTGTTATTTTATTGTATTTGAGGATCAAGACATAATTCTTGAAGCTGCTGTGCTGCCCTCATCTCAATATCATAATCTGCAGTTAACAAATAGGACGGAGGAGGCAAGGAAGGAGAACCTCACAAAGGCCGCCCGGGAGCTGCTAGTAAGTTGACCACCGGCCACGGGCCGGTTTGGGGAATTAAACAAGGATTATATTCACAGGTTTGGTTTGGTGTCACCCGGCCACTCACTAGTTTCTCGTGAAGCATGATGTTTTCAACTTTGAAGAGGTATAGCTAGCATTAGAATATATATACTAACTAGCATACCGGTGATCCGTCGACATGGCATGTTGTGGAACGTAACTAATCAGCAGCAAGTAGCAACATGCATGATGCACGCAGTACTGGACCTCGCATGAAGGGAATGAAGCAATGCAAATGCAAAGAGGGATAGATGCGTGACTTGACAAGGAACAAAAGAAGATTCTAGCACATGCCTGCATGCCTGGTTGCAGTTGAAGGGCCGGGAGGAGCTAGGAATAATAATCAGGTTGCCCTTGCCCTCTGCTGCCCTGTCCACCAAGCAATCAGAGTGTCTGCTTGCTCTCTGTGTGAATGAAAACTGAGAGACCGAGAGGGCAGCAGGCAGGTTGCCCATGACCATGAGCAAAGCCAGACAAGATGCACTTGCCATGCCACACTTCTCCTCCTCCTCTCAAGGTGGCAGGCATCTGGGCATCAGCGACACACAGACAGGCCGGTGAAGCAAGCACAACGCAGCAGCTAGCTAGCAGCATCCACACTCTCCTCCCACTCCACGCCACTGAATGTATCAATTAATTAACACAGAGTTAATTACAAAAGTGCCGCTTCGTGTCGTTGGATGGATTTGGTACCCCCAAATGGACCAGGTTGGCTTAACTGGCGATGCTTCGATCTTGGTTTATTTGGAGTGGACGGCATGCATGCATGGCTGTCAGCAGGCATCGTGGTTAACGCGCGGCAGAACCGTGTCATGGTCATGGGTGGGGCCTCTCTCTAAGCATATATGACATAGCTGATCGATCGGGCAAGCACAACGTGCACACTTGCTCTTCAGTTTGCATGCAGCTGGACTGTGATCATGCCATGAACAGTTAACTCGAAACAAATTTCCCAAATGAATAATCTAGTATGAAATGAAATATATAGAGAGCATGTATGATGACCTGAGGAGAGGAGTGGACGAATGGTGGCCCATTCACTAAACTACTAATGCTGACACTCTGGGAGCAGTGATCAAGTGCAAATCACTCTGGCCCACCATTTGAGACGTACGCAGCTCCCAGATTCTAACATAAACAGTTGGATGATGAAAACCAAATGTAGGCCACCATTTGTATATATGCACTTGCACTCTGGCTGGCACAAATTAATATATAGTCCGATGCAGGTGGGTTGGGGTTGTTGGTACTGTCCTTGAACTGCATGCGCCACATGTTCTCTAGCTCCCAACACCAATCATCGATCAACAATCCAATCAACATTTTTCCCCAGCCCCAAAACATATTTTTTTCAGTATATATCTACTTATTTTTTCTTTCTTTCTTCCAACGAGAGCTAGCTAGCAGATTCCTTTAATTTCCCCCTATTATATTGACTCATGTAACTCCTGTTGCTCTAAAATTTAAGTTTATACTAGAGATTAAATGCACTTCTTTTCTTCATCCAAGGGATTATTGGCACATTTTACTATTACTAATTAGAGGACTCTTTTTAGATCATCTACGTTAATTCTCACGAAACGCACAGAAAAAAAAATAAATTCTAGAAATTCTCACAAAAATCAGAAACATCCAACCATCAATTGATAGATTGGAATATCAATAGCCATTAGATCTGTTTTCTAAGTAATTATCCACATCTGCCATTATGAAAGGTTTTGAGTTCAACTCTCAACGAAAACTAATTTCTTCTTTTTTGGGCAGATTTTCCCATATTTTAGATCTATTTTCTAAGTAATTACCCACCTCTGACATTATGAAAAGTTTTGAGTTCAACTCTCAGCGAAAGCAAATTTCTTCTTTTTTCCAAAGATTTTTCCTATTTTCAAATTTACTCTCAGTTTTTTTTACATTTTTTCTCATTTACAAATTTACACTACTAAATGATTCCGTAACTTTTTTTCATAAAGATGCTAGAAACATTTTTATGAAACAGATATTTTGTGCATAATCTTGATATTACTAAATGGGGACTTCTTTTGGAGCATCTTTATTAGTCCTCACAATATGCGCTAAACAAAAAATAAAATCATAAAAATTCTCACAATAATCAGAAACATTATATCATTAATTGCAGATTGAAATCTTAATAGCCACTGGATCTGTTTTCTATGTAATTAACAACCCGTTATCCATCATGTAGCTTTAATAATATATTTGTTTTCTAGAAAAAAAGATAAATCCTAAGAATTCTCACAAAAATCAGAAACATCCCGTCCTCCATCATGTAGCTCTAATAATAGTAGTCATTAGATCTATTATAGTTTCTAAAAAATTACCACCATGACATTATGAAATATGAAATAAAATAATCTCCTAAGTTTATGTAAAAATTGCCCATCATGCCATTATGAAATATGAATTAAATAACCCCTTAAATTTTCATAAAATCACCCACTATACCATTACGAAACACACCAGAAAAAAGATAAATCCTAAAAATTCTAACAAAAATTAGAAACATCCAACTATCAATTGGCAGATTGGAATATTAATAGCCATTAGATTTGTTTTCTAAGTAAGGACCCACCTCTGCCATTATGAAAGGTTCTGAGTTCAACTCTCAACAAAAACAAATTTCTTCTTTTTTTGGCAGATTTTCCAATAGTTTAGATCTTTTTTCTAAGTAATTACCTACCTCTGTCATTATGAAAGGTTTTGAGTTCAACTCTTAACGAAAGAAATTTTCTTCTTTTTTGGCAGAGTTTTTTCTATTTTCAAATTTACTCTCGCTTTTTTGTCATTTTTTTCCATTTACAAATTTACACTACTAAATGATCCCGTAACTTTTTTTCATAAAGAGGTTAGAAACCTTTCTACGAAACAGATTGACGGGGAGGCACCAAAGGCTCCTCCAGGAAAAGACGGCCTGCGGCCCACCTAGTGGCCTCGTAAAGGCTACCGCGCCGAGGGAGGCCATCCGACCCAATCCACACGGAAGCGGCCGGGTCTCGCCCCGCACAGGCACACGAGGCGGATGACCGAGCCTTGCCCCAGACGGTCGGGCGAGGTGGAACGACCGAGCTTCACCCCATACGATCGCGAGAAATGGAGCAGGGACGACCGAGCCTCGTACGATCGTACGAGGCAGGGCGACCGAGCCTCACCCCGTACGATCGCATGTGGCGGAGCGGACAGAACCTCCTCAGGGGCAGAGTCAACCGTGGGCCCAGCCACAAGGACCACACGTCGCTCCCCACGTCTAGCTGAATGCGCACGCTTGTACCTGTGGCGCGGGAAAACGAGAAAAGACATCATGACCTACGCCAGTCACGATGCGACACCTCCTTACCTAGCCCTCACGCTCGCCTGACACCTTGGCACGCAAGGAGATGGTGTCAGCCCGTCGGGGCAGACGGAACGGGACATCACTGTACTGCAGTTGACCCCAAGAGAAGAATGGGGTTCTGTGCCTGGTACAACGGACACGACGTGGCTGGAGGATCAGGAGGGACGACCGAGCCGTGCCTTTGAGCGCGGCATAGCTACAGGACTCGGGAGGATGACCACACCGCGCGTGCGAGGGACGTGCAAGAATGATTCGGTCAGCTAAAGGGCTCCTGTCAAGAGGGTCCCACATGTCAATCCACCTTCTTTTTTGCTTTTTTTCTAACTTCTCCGGTCGTATCCCAATGCACTATAAGCTCCCCCCTTGCGCCTATAAAAGGAGAGAAGCGTCTGCTGTATGAGAGATAGAGAACAACATAGTCTCCACTTGCAACTCGTGTAACACCAATACAGGTCGAAAGACCTCCAGCAATATAACCATTCAGCACTCACTGGATGTAGGGAATTCGCTCCCGAACCAGTATAAATCTTTTGAGTCCCCCGGCTCCCCATTCGGAGCTAGTCCGCGCTGTTTCCTTGCCTAACAACAAATCTACTGCTTATGTCCCCCCGGTTCAAGGAACCACGACACAGATATTTTGTTCATAATCTTGCTATTACTAATTCAGAACTCCTTTTAGAGCATCATTATTAATCCTCACAAGATGCGTTAAACAAAAAATAAAATCATAGAAATTTTCACAATAATCAGAAACATCATATCATCAATTGCAGATTGAAATTTTAATAGCCATTAGATCTGTTTTTTATGTAATTAACATCCCATCATCCATCACGTAGCTCTAATAATAGATTTGTTTTCTAGGAAAAAGATAAATCCTAAGAATTTTTTGTGAGAATTCTTAGGATTTAATTTTTTTCTAGAAAACAAATCTATTCTTAGGAAGTAACTCCTGTTGCTTTCAAAATTTAAGTTTGTACTATAGCTTAAATGGACTCCTTTTCTTCATCCAAGGGATTATTGGCACATTTGTCTGAATTGTTCTTTGTCAAAACATGGTAATTAATAATGCATGCAATGGGTAGTGATGAGGAGGAAACAGTGCAAACAGAGGAGTGCGTGCTTGCCTCCAAATCTCCAATGCAAGAGGCCAGGCCAGTATATCGATCTTGGGATTGAGCTAGTGACCGGAAACAACACAATTCAACAAAAGGGCGCCCGGCCAAATATTGGCCAAAGTTAAACTTATTGAGTGGATCGGATGTGGGCACACGCACACACTTTTCAACTCCATGTATCTATGTATATATCCGTGGCCAATGGGCTTGTGACCTTGTGTCCTCCTCACAACATCTGCACTACTAAGCTTCACCAGAGAGAGATGGTGCCGTGTCATGTACTTGGTCTAATACGGGCCTGTTGGAGGATGGTGGGGTACGAGAGCATTTCTTATGCTCAATCGATCCGTCTTATTGATAATTAATATAGGTCGTCCATGCATAATGAATGAATCTGATCGATCATGGACACTCAGCACGCAGAGTAAACTGCAGGCAGCATGTTCTTCTGGCTGCTAACCTGCAGGATGGAGCAGGAGATCGAGATGCACGTACTGATTATACGTATATGATAACAATAGCGCGCTGATTGCTAATCATAGGCAGGGCAGGATCGATCGTGGCAATCTAGCAAACGTAAGAGAGATCGGCCAGTGCACATGTCATGTGTGTGTGCATGCATGTTTGGGTCTCGTAGCTAGGTGAGAGGCATTCCACTCCATTCCATGTGACGGAAGATTATTGGACTACACTACACACACACACACACACACACACACACACACACACACACACACACACATATGGGATGCCTTGCTTGTACCCCACCTCGCCCACCCGCCATGGATATATCCTCACGTCAAGAATCATGCAGTCGGTCCATATCCCCTGCCTAGCTACACTCTTCATATATCATCGTTGACTTGTCTCTCACACACATACACATCGATCATCCAAGGGACTTGGTCTTAATTTTCGCTCTGCCAGGAATGCAAGGATTTCATATTTATCCTCTGTCATTATTTTTTGATATATATACTTATTTACATTATGGAAGATTATTTTCATAGGAACGTCGATCCCGCGCATTAACTACTATACTATCTATACTGTACTACACGAAGATTGGGCCATATATATACATATATCGTCAGCAATACCATATATATACCACTTACAAAAGGTTAGCTACTAGGATATATATTCTGACATGCATCATTTATCTGTCAAGTGTTCGTATATATATATATATGGTACTCCCTCTGTATTTTTTACATGACGCAGATGGGCGACATATAAAAAAACTAGAGGTAGTACTAATTAAGCCGGCCTAAGTACGGGAGCAGTGGTTGAGAGAGAGAGAGAGAGGTGTGACCCAGCCAGTAGTCTCTCTTATTAATTTGAAGACAATGACACTAGCTCATTTGATGGAGACTGTTTAGCCACAGCAGCTATATATACAGCCCAGGTACACATATATGTTGGCTATATGTAGCACCAATTATCACCAAATCCATGACCAGCTAGCGTGTGTGATATCAAAAAAACTCGAATTAACTGCTCTATTCTTTTTTTTTTCCTCAGAATGCATAGTAGAGCTGCATGTCATTGAATTGAGAGACCGAAAGCACGGACCGAACAATTGCGGTGGTTAGGGTCAGGGGGGAGTGCGCCAGCCCCTCCTGCTTGCACACCATGGAAAATATAGGAGAGACGAGATCAGGGAAGGGGGGGGGGGGGAAAAGAACAAGAAAGGGTGATGAAGAAGGAAGAAGGAACTAAGCGCCCCTTGTCCACCAATCCTAGATCCGGCACTGGTTAGGGTGCAGAGAGTGAACAATGCAAATAGCAGGTACATATATATATATTTTTGTGTGTGTGGCTGGCCTGGCCTGCTGCCAATAGGGACATCTGCACCATCACTACCTCACTACTGCCTTCTAGTTTCAGTTGACAAGTGCCAATATATAAGCTAGCTAGCTGTTGAGAATCAATAACCAGTTCAAAAGGAAGCTAATAGCTGTTAATGGTGAATTGATAATGATGATAATAACAATAAGTTTGTTTATTAGTGGAAATAGCTAGCTACCTAGGCTGTTGTCACTGTCACAAACTGAAACGCGTGAAGATGGATGAAATAAAATGTGAGAATCTGAGAAGATTCAGGGGAACAACAAATAGCAGCATGCAGCGGAGAAGAATATATAGTTGGACGTTCGATTCGGAGCAAATTAGAACATGCATGCCGCAGCTCAGAATTAAAGTTGGGATGGGGAGATAGAACGACGAAAAGAAAGGGGAAAAAAAAAGAATGGAGGAGCGAGGAACAAGGCGGAGATAGAGGGAGAGAGCATTTTTTCATGTGGCTCTCCAGCCTTGCAGCTAGCGCGACACTATCACTCGATCGAGGACGACGACAGGACAGGAATAATGGAGTATATCGTTTCTCCTTCCTTCGTTCATGCATCGTACGTCAGGTAGGTGTGAGACCAATTTTATCCTTGCATTGTACTAATAAGGCCGTTTCAAGCTAGATCTGTGTATTAAGTCGATGTAAATAATTAATGGATCAACCTTAGGTAACTAATCAATACTGTAGTCCTCACTGTCACAGCCTCGTCACTTAAAACTGAATGTAATTAGGATGGGTGCTATACTCCATGTTAATCAAGAGTAAACTAGTCCATCAACCCGTGCAAGCCTCTCGCATGTGTTAGAGTTTTAGGAGATATAGATTTATTCCTTAGTAATATTAGAGGTAATTATTTTAATTCATCTTTCATAATGGCATTGTATATGCAAATTTAAGATTATTTTAATGTATTTTTCACTGTGCCATATTGGGTAATTTATATGCAGATTTAGAGTTTATTTTAATTCATCTTTATAATGGCATGGTGAGTAATTAATATGCAAATTTATAGGTTTATATAATTTATATTCTATAATGGCATGATGGGTAATTTTTTAGAAAATATAGTGGATCTAATGGCTGTTATTATTAGATCTACACGATGGATGGCCGGATGTTTCTGTTTTTTGTGATATTTTTTAGATCTATTTTTTTTCTTTAACTTGGAGGCTCCAGAAAGAGCATCCAATTGTTAATTGTGAGATACGTGGGAGATGCATGCATGGGTAAATTAAGATGTGGAGTGGCATGCATGCATATATAGCTAGCTATTGAGCTGATGATATATACACATGTTTTACACAAGGTTTAGCTAGGCAGCAGGCCAGAAATTAGGAGACACATGCATGCAATGGGCACTAAAATTGTCCACAACAAGTCGTACTAGTAGTAGAGAGGGGAATTCGGCAGGCAGCTTTAACATGCACATATACACGGCCCCTATTTTCTGACACTTGCATTTGTAGCGTGCAGTGTGTTCCTTATTGCCACAAATTAACCTAGCTTATTTCCCTTCCAAGCCGGCCGGCCATCCACTATTGCTTATTTATCCTCTCTCTCTCTCTCTCTCTCTCTCTCTAACAATAACAATAGTGCTCTAGCTAGTAGTGATTAATTAACCAACGAAACCCCCCTCTCCCTGCAACAAGGAAGGAAGATGCTGTTGAGAGAAACCGATGTATAGTATCCCTCTGTGTTAGTGCTTGATGGTGGTGTATTAATTGGTCTGCCGGTTGATAAACCAAGGGGAAAGGAAACTTCTTCCATCTATGCTCTGCAGCAAACTGCAGCATATCGCTACTACTCTTATTCCTATTCCTAGTTACTCCGTACTACGTAGCAAATAGAAAGGAAAGCTTCCCCTCCAACTCCGATCCCTTCCCCTCCCTATCGCTCTCCTCTCCTCTCCCTGTGGGAGAGTGGGCAGGCGGTGGCCGCCGCCTCTCGCCCAATAAAAAGCAAGCTTGGATGGAGGGATAGCTAGGCAACCTAGATAGAGCTACTGTCTGTCTGCCTACTCCACTTGATCCACGCCATCATCGTCTTCTCCTCCTCCGATCGATTCGATCCCCACACCCTCCCTTTCTTGCATTGGCAATTGCCATGGTCGCCCACCCGCCGCCGCTCCCGCTCATGATCATGACACCGCCCACCGACGAACAACACTCCTCCTCCGCCGACCACCACCACATGCAGCTGCAGGACAGCAGCAGCAGCCAACAGGCCCAGGCCATCCTCATGAAGCGCAAGCGCACCAAGAGGCCGCGCCACCCGCCCTCATCCTCCTCCGGCGAGAGCACCACCACCGAGGAGGAGGACATGGCCCACTGCCTCATCCTCCTCGCCCAGGGCGCCGGATCAGACTGTGCTGCCGTCGTCGTCGACTCCAAGCCACCATCATCGCCGCAGCAGCCGGCGCCCCCGCCCGCCAGCGCCAGGACCGAGAGGTACTCCAGCCGCAAGTACACCGAGGCGGCCGCCACGCCCGACGGCGCCAGGGCCGGCTTCTACGTCTACGAGTGCAGGACCTGCAACAAGTGCTTCCCCACCTTCCAGGCGCTCGGCGGCCACCGCGCCAGCCACAAGAAGCCGCGCCTCGCCACCGGCGGCGCCGAAGATGACGGAGCCGCCGCCTCAACAAAGCCGCAGCACGGCAAGCCACCGACGACCACAACGACGGCAGCCGCGTCGCCGCCGCCTCATCCCCTCCAGCAGCCTCACATCGACGTCGTCGCCGTCTTCCGGCCGGACGTCGCCACCGCGCTGAGCCTCAACACCGCCGCCAGCAGCAGCGTCAAGCTGAGGGTGCACGAGTGCTCCATCTGCGGCGCCGAGTTCGGGTCGGGGCAGGCGCTGGGCGGCCACATGCGGCGCCACCGCCCGCTGAATAACGCGCCTGCGGTCGTCGCCACCACCGCGGACACCAGCAGCAATAAGAAGGAGGCGACGACCAGCATCAACCTGGAGCTGGACCTGAACCTGCCGGCGCCCTCCGACGAGGAATCCGGCGGCCTGTCGTCGTCGCTTCCGGCCGTCATGCTCGGCCTCGGCAAGTTCAACGGCGGCAACAAGGCTGCTGGGCTTGTGCTGACAGCCACAGCGCTGGTGGATTGCCATTATTGATTGACATGAGCGATCCATGCGCAGCCTCTCTGGCTGGCCTGCCTAGTGCCTACCCTCCATCGCTTCCTCATCAATTCTCTTGATTATTCTTCGTCTCTTTTCGTTTTCTTTCTTTCTCTCTTATTATCTTACGTACGGGGGATTGAATTAATTCCACTATCCTCCGTCGATTATACATTCTTCATTATTGGGAAAAATATATATACAGTAAGTAGATATGGCAAGGAATTATTAATTAAGCTGCAACATACATACAATACATTTGATTATTCTTTCAATTCTCTGGTGTAAACATGTATAGTACCATGCATATAAACTCTACTATATGTATGGAGTATGTACCAACTAACTAGTAACATGTACATGTACGCTACTATATATTGGTGATGGATGGCATTAATTGGCATCAAAATTATCCTTTTTTTTTTCTTTTTTGCTGTGAAAGAAGGAGAAAAGTTTGGCCGGCTGGGCTGCATGCAGCCACTTGGAGAGAGTGTGTGTGTGTGGGAGTAGAGTAGAGTAGAGAGTGGTGAGCAGTGAGTGGTGGGCGTTGCCTCAAATGTGATGAAATAAAGGGTGACAACTTGGAATTAAGCGGGAGGAGTGGGGTGCAATGTTATGGTGATGGCCTGCTGCTATCATATATATAATCCACCACCTTTTTCCCATGCATGTCCTAGCTAGCTACTTCTTCTCTTCTTTCCGATCGGTGCCAAATTGATACTAATTAATATCAATCCATCCTCGATCTGTTGTTCAATAATACATCCATCATGCATGTGTATTGATGGAATTAGTTTGAACTCTTGTTAGTTTGAGCTATGTGCCGCCTAACATGAAAAGGGATATTGCCGATCGCTTCATTCACACACAAACGCATGGTAGTAATTTAGGCACGTATTTAGGGGTTACTTTAGGCAGCACGCATTCATGTGTTTTTTTTAGAAAAAAAAATGAATTGATTGGTGGGAGTGAATGGGATGTACGTTTGCATTGGGTGCTAGCAGCTAGCCCCCAGCTTAATTTGTTACGTTGTTTCAAGTGGTGTACGCTTCCTTTTGAGCTAAAGCTTAGCTTGCGGCATTAATAAAGGTGGACGGCACATAGCACAGCGCAGCAGTGGATGGTGAAGTGGGCAAAGTTGGCAACCATCCATCGTCCAGCCACAGAGATAGACAGAGAGAGCAGCTGAGGCTGAGAGTGTACGTTGTAACAGCAAAGAAAGACAATTGGAAGCTATAGCTGCTACGTATGCATATATATAATAGTAGTGGCCGGTATGTAGTGTAGCCGCCATGTGTCCATGCGCGCATGGTATATGAACAAGCAGAGTATATATGATCATGAATTCATGATGCCGACACGGCTCTAATTTGGAAGGATGTATGCCCCGATCATCGGTCGGTTTGGTTTCTCCACCACCAAATATAGTACTACTTATATAATTGTTAATGCTAACAAGGAGCCGTCCGTTCCATTGCATTGCATATATATGCGCGGCCGGATGTGCAAATTTTATTTTTTGTTAACACCTGTCATCGTTTTATGGTCATTGGATCTACAATCAACGCTTGAGATTAGGGGTGAAAGCGGTGTGGATAATTTCCAGATCCGATTCGATCCGGGTCCAAAATATGCGGACGTGGGATATAATTTTTATATCCATGCGGATATGGATAATCTGAATCCAATTCACGAGCGGATGCGGAGTAGGATATGGCATCACCAAAATCCAGTGGATATGGATTATCCGACGTTTGAACATGGATTATCCGACTCTTATAATAGGATTATCCGATTATTTTGAAAATATATTTATCGTCTAGTACTCACAAAAAATGCCATCACTATTGTTTTATATTTAGCTTAACATACCGGTATGTAAATTATGATGCGAACTATTATACTTCAGTTTATAAATTATTGGTCATTGCAAAAAGCTACATGTAAGGATTTATTATCCGATCTTTTCAAATCCGCTTCTGCTCCGACACCGATTCAATGCCGCACCATTTCCGATATCTAAAAAAATCCGTATCCATACCCGTAACTGAGTAATAACCGCTCCGCTTTGAATCCGACAAAAGAAATAGGATTAGGATATGGAAAAGACATTATCCGCTCCGTTGCATCCCTACTTGAGATAAGCATCTTCTTTTGTTTCCTATACTAGCACGCCAGCTAGTATAAAACATTAACATTAGAAATTTATATATAAATTTGAGACCACAATTAATCAAAAATTTTATTGTGGGCATTTTTTTGAAAATATAACAGATCTAATGGCAAGTATTATAATTGGATATTACTTTAAAAATGACCTAGATGGTTCTGATTTTTGTAAGAATTTCTAAAATTAATCTTTTTTTTCTAACGCGCTTTGCAATTCGTGCTTCTTTGGTAACCTGATATCTTTATTTATTCCTTTCAGTTTTCCTAGCCCACCCTTGGCCACAATGACCGCCACGACTATATATAACCTCCGATCCGATCCACCGCGACCGCCAAGCACGTTCGCCTTCAGGTTCGCTGAACTCAAGTGAGCTGAGCCATAAACACCCAAACTCCTATACTTAATTGGATTCAAGATCTTAATTGGATCTTCATTGAATTGGTAGTCCTCTAGTAAATAAGCATTGGCCGTTTTTGCTGTAACAACGCGCGTCGATCGATTTACCGGCGGTGTGAATTATATATATATTGAAGAAAGCAGCTGGCATCATATTGCAGCGCAAGGGAAGGAGGGAAGACCCGGCAGGCAGGCAAAGGCAATACTTTACGTGACATGCACTTAGCTTTTGTTTCACAACATGCAGTGCAGAGCAGGATGAAAGATAGGAGAGGAGAATACTGAATGAACGAGAACACTAGGCAACATGCATGGAGAGCATGGCATAGTATATATCGATCGCCAGCATCTAATCCCTTCACGTGTTGCTGATATGAGTCACGCATAAAAGTCTGTAATACTAAGCTAGTTGCACACTTGGAGCCTGCCGTACGTGCGTGCGAGAGTCAAGCGATGGGCTATGCAGCGATGAATGATGTACGTTTTATATAAGAGAAGATACAAGCTGTACACGTATGGTGGCGCATGACTCCATCGACCGGCCGCCCAACGACTTTATTTTGAGGTGTCAGTGCAGTGCACGTATGTATGTTATATATATGCAATATAATTTTAAGTGTATCTATGTATATATCAAGAGATGCATGCATGATGGGCCGCCGATTAATTTCATTCCCTCCCCCTCCAAATAAATATAACAAGCCTTAATTTGTTTGTCGTTGTGTCTTGAAGCAATATTGCGGAGAAGAGTACTATTTTGTTTGTTTAATTATGGAGGGGAGCAATGTGATAGCGCCATTAATTATATATTCTATTAGATTGTAAATGAGGTCCAGCCCAATTCTATGGATGTGTTTATAGGGATGGGGTGTGCATGTGCTGTGTTTTGAAAAAATGATTGAAGCATGCATATGTTACACGACGCAATGGAACAGCAGACCATAGTCGCAAATAAGAGAAAATACAAGGGGCGGGCCGGGGTGGGGAGGTTGACACTGTCACATGGCTCTCAAGTCTCATCTCATCTTGATCGCTCCTCACATAACGCATGCAGACGTAATATTCATGGCGACGATGTTTTCATAAACCGGAGTGGAGAGAGACGATGGATTAATGGTGGGCGGAAAAATAGAGTGCTAGTAGTGCGTTTGTGTTGATGAGGAGTAAGTATAATAATTAATTAATCACGGATCGGAGGTTACTTGTGTGGAGTAGTTGCTTCCGATCCGATCCTTGTTAGCTGTACGTGTCAATTACTACTGCTGCTGCTGATGGGTCCCGTCTATGGATCCATTTCGTAATAATAATAATCCAGTTGGTTGGCGTCTACGAAGGAGCTATAGTGCTATAGTATCGATGAGTTCATCCTCTATCTTATTTTTCTATTCATTATTCTAATTTTTTTTATGAACAGTGTCACCAAAGTATCATTTTATGCTATATACGGCCGTTTACACGATTTGCTAGACTGGTGCTGGTGTGTGGACTCCACTCCCGCCCCATGTAGTAGGAGTATATATATATATGTATATGCATGCTTAATGGTTGTGTGGCAGCACCAGCAGCAGCATCACGTTGATGTTGGCGCCGCGCGCCCGGCCGGCCGCGTTACGTTCGTCTCATGCGGCATGTGCACTGGCCGACTGGCGTCGTCAATGCTTGCTTGCTACAGGATGGAAAGGGCAGCATCAGCATGCATGTATGGTGTGGTGTACGGCCTCCGATCCAACTTTCTTCCAGCTCCCAACTCCCCAGTTGGAGACTTGCAAACCACCATATCAACATCGATCACATCACATCTATCAGTGTATAAGCACGCCTCTTGCTTATTTGTGCGAGCTAGCTACAGCACGGAACATCTATCTACCTATCTCAGATGACAAGCTCAGCAGCAGCAGTCATCATGCATGTGATGGACTTCTCTTAGCTCCTGGAAGCACACGATGCATGCAATGCAAGGCCCTGAATATAGATATAGGTATATATATGCGTATAGATATATTGATAAATATGGTCATGAAAGTGCACACCACACCTGCTGATGATTTGTTTCCTGCACAACCCAACAGATGCCTGAAGCTGAAGAGCCTGCCAACCAGCTGTTGCTTTGCATTTACATCCACTCCCCATCATCGCATCGATCCATCCTACCGGTAGAGTTTCAAGTCCAAGCCCCAAGTCAGTGATCAGCCAAGCAAGCAAAAAGGTTAGGTAGCACACACCACACAGCCAGCCTCTCGCTTGTCCAAGCAAGTCAAGATCAGAGCCTCCTGCTTCACTTCACTCATGGGGCAACGGCATCACGGACGATGGACATTGGACAGACAAACACACAAGAAAAGAAACAGACAACTTTTTTTTCGACCTGCAGGAGCAAAACAACGTGTGACGCCCGCCTCCCACAGGCATAGCCATTCTGTTCTGTGTTCTGGAATGAATGATTCGCGTCACGTGGAACCGACGGCTCTGCATGCATGTGAAGGGAAAAAAAAAACATAAAAAGGCCAGGCAGGCAGGCAGGCTTCAATGCATCGTCCAGACGGCGACGCTTGCTTCTTCACCTTTTCGTGCCTGCCTTTTACACTTGTCAAGCAGGTGTTGTTCTTGTTCATGCGTTTCCTTCCAGCTTCAACATTCCCCCGCTCCAGCCCCTCCAGTCTACCAGAAGCGGCGACAACCTGGACCCTCCTCCGTAAGTCCGTATTCCAACACAACTTTGATTTCTCTGTTATCGTTTCACTCTTCAAATGCATCCATTTTCCACGGCTGCGAGAAATTCCTGTACGGCATAAAAAGGATAAGGGATGCGTGCAAATAAGTCACAAGCAGCTTGTTTCAGGACACCCTTTCAAGCAACCGTTTTCTACGATAAACATATCATTCAGAATTCCCTTCTTGT
This sequence comes from Paspalum vaginatum, assembly GCA_030272315.1. Taxonomy (NCBI): domain Eukaryota; kingdom Viridiplantae; phylum Streptophyta; class Magnoliopsida; order Poales; family Poaceae; genus Paspalum; species Paspalum vaginatum. The sequence goes on from CM059015.1 coordinate 458,713, forward strand.
TTTATACGTGTGCTTTTTTTCCAGGTCAAATTCCTCAACAAGCCTACAAATACAACAGCACCAAAGACCGACCAAAATTAATACACTGCTGAACTGAACTAATCATACTACGAAAATACCAAGAACAGAGGCGGTAAGTCAAGGAATCGGATTGATCCACTGATCCTCAGCCCTGCATTAGTAACACACATATTGTCTTTAGTAACAAACTAGTTTGCTATGTACTGTGGTACTGTATTAATTAAAGGGTGAAAGTACAGAGCTACCATGTTTGTAGTACCTGTGGCGGTCCCTTCGCTCACATCTATCTAATGTACACCATTCAGGTAGTTATCAGTGAAACTTCTATTTCCCAATGCTTGGAGCACAGTGAAACGAAGCAAGAGTTGCATCAACAGCTTGGCAGCACAAGTGCAGAGTAGAAGCAAAACCTCCAGACAGCAACATAACAACCATCCTGCACAAATCAGCCAACAAGAGACCTATTCAATGCCATGAGTGCTGGAAACAGAGGAGAGCTGAGAAAAAAATTTGTGTGGCGAAGATAATAACAGGTAAAAAAAAGAATGGTTACCTGTTATCATCTCACCAACAGTGCATCACTGATATGTGAATAGAATATGCTCTCAAACCAGTAAAGTTTCAGATCTATCACTTCAGAATGGTTTCTTTCTCAGTGATGTCCCCTACTGATACAATCTGCAAGGCTGTGCCTCCAATAAGCCATGCTGTGAGCTCTGGCTGCTGCTCAAAGTGTCTCAGGGGAAACATACTTCCCTCTTTTGTCTTGACGCCATAGACAAAAGGTAGCCTCATCGTAAGAAAGCTCTCAGGTGGGAGGATAACTCGGCATCCAATACTGAATAATCCTTCTCGCTCATGATCAGAGACATTAGATGGTAAACATGACCCCTGATGCAAGAAAAAGGGGAAACATAATTCCATTTAGTGATCTTTTGGTTTCTGTTAAAAACAACTTGGTTAAGACAATGTATTTCTATTACTACTCTATGGGTCAGTAAAGTAAATTATAATCTTGATTACTCCATGGGTGAGTAATGTAGATTACTGTGCTTGCCTCAAAATGTACGAGTGGGCAGCTTGCCAACAGGACAGGGAAATCAGGTGTCACCTGCATTAAAGAGAACCTAGAAGTTAGTAGAAAAAAAAACTAAATGTAACAGGGAGCAAATAAAATCCATCTTTAGTTGAATCTAAGTATGATATAAATTTTCAGTTCAAACATTTAACTTACAATAAAAATCCGTTGAAGCTGTGACACAACACCAGCAAACTTTACATCTTGGCGTTCCTTCCTTTCTGAGCTCTTACAATGTGGACAATGCATATATATTGGCAAGTTTCTGTTCATGAGTGAAAATGCTTCTCCACCATCATCAATTGTAATGCATCGAGAATAATGCTCCCCGGTTTTGTCATTCTGTGGATCTGAAAGCAAAGCAGAGGTCTGTGACGTCTCTGGATCGACCCTCGACTGCAATGATTGCAGCTGCCTGTTTCTCCCTGATGATTCTAATGGCTTATTGTTTTTCTTTCCACTGTTTATGTCCACTGTAGATGCTGTTAAAGCAGAGGCATTCTGCGGCAATTGTTGTGCATGCTTGCTTTCTGCTTCTTGGTTTAGATAAGATCTTTGATACGGCAAACAGGATGGATCGATCTCCTTCATATGTTTCTCTGACAGTAAGAAGCGATGCCCATAGGGACACTCATGCTCAAATCCAACATACACAGCAAACTGCTGTAATGGTTGATAAGTCTCTCTAGTCTCATTTCCAACAATCACTGGTACTATATTGCTCCCTATCTGTAAAAAGGGCTTCCCATCAGCATTTTCACTACTCTTGTTTCTGCTCACTTTTGCAGATTCACTTTCAGGTACAGGCCCTTGACTGAGAACTGTCTGACCTCGGCCATTAGTCTGTTCTACTATATTCATTTGCCGCTCATCTTTTCGACCACCAGGTTTTGGTGGCCTTGTCTGCTGAAGAGCAGGAAATTCTGAATCTTTTGCTGTGGTGCCAGCAACAACTTCAGCAAAGGGCTTTTTCATAGTAAAATTTGGCAGACCTTTTCCGAAATTAATACCTGAGTTGCTCATTGATTCTACTTCAGGATTTTTTCCAGAATTTTCAAGCTTTGTAAGATTAATTTGTGGTGTGACTTGGGTTATGACAGATTTTACTTCACCTGTAACTACTGGGGGGGTCTGAGGGTTCATGGTAGATCTTGTGGATGCTGAAGTAGTAGTAGTATAACGAATTCCATTTCTCACTTGCCCCTTACCAACAGATATCATCCACCTTTGAAGATACCTCTCCTTGGAGCAAAATCCACTTTGGAGCAACCCTTTTGTCGGCTTGTAATATCTTGCTCCTCCAAGTCGAACCAAACGCCAAGAGGATACTGAAAATGAACCAGCATCACTGCCTCTCGGAAGCACAAGGGTAGGTAGCAGATCTTCACAATTAGCGAAACAATTAAAAGACACATTGGCTGTCTGAAAGTCAAAGGGATCGTCTCTAAGGCGACGCGACCGGCCACAGGCACATGCATGGAGGAAGACATATCCGCTAGAATGTTGCCCTTGTGCATTCAATGAAGAGAAATCGCCATGCCTCGGGTGCTTGCATGGTCTGCCGGTTAGACTAACAGCGTCACATTGCTGCCTTCCAGATTCCCATATTGTCCGACACTCATCTTCTAGCTTCTTTGAGAATACCCTGACTGCTGGTCCTTTAACCATTGAGCCAAAGGACCGCAATGCCTTCTGTAGCTGCACTTCATGCATGCTGGTGGGATAAAAAGGAGGTAAACCTTTCAGGTACATCTCCTTAGCAGCTGGAAGCACCCTTTGGCACCATGCTGAAGAAAACTTCATGTTCAGCCCACTATTGTTTTCCAAAGAAGACAATACAATCTCAATAGCATTAGATCCTGCAGCAGAAAGTTGGTCAGTTTTCTCATTTGGACTTGTATGAGTCTTGCTTTGAGACTGACCACTCAGTGCATTTCTTCCACTAAGCAGCGCGGTTAGAATAGAGGTGCTTATGGACAACCATTTTTCAAAACTAGGGAGATCAGGTGCATTAACTGGTTTGCCAGCTGCAGCTGACGCTGCTGCTGCAGCAGCAGCAGCAGCCACCATGCCAACACCAGCAACAGAACCAGCAGTTGAATTGCTTGAATATCCGCCCCTCCCTCTCAGCGCATCAGACTGACGAAATATAAAATCCTTGATTAACTGAAAGTCATCATGGTTTGTTGGTTGATAGTCGTTTTCCAGTGAAAGAATATCCAATGGCGATTTGGAGATCAAAGAATCTTCAAATAATCCTGCAATGATGTCTAGTGGCTCCTGCTTCTTATTAATAGATCTTTCCAACAGTGCAACAACCCTCGAGCTATCAAGTGAGAACAAGGGTGCATGATGATTCATGTTACTCACACCCCTTAGTCCAATATGCCCTGGCTCCGACCCAGCAAGTACCCTACACTTCTTGAGCAAGACACGAATTTGTCCCTCTAATGAGGAATGCAGCTTTTTGCCTGAACTACCCTCAGATTTGTTTGCTGCCCGGGCAAGCATAACCACTGAACCAGAACCTTTTGAAGCTAAGCTTTGTTTTGATAATCCATCAGAGGTGGAACCCAGATTAGATGAAGATGCATCACCCATATCATCTGAACTTCCTGCAGTACTTGAAACATCAACCGCGTCATCCTCAAAGACAAAGAGCAATGCAGGAACGCATTGGCCTGGCAGTACAGAAGGATATGAACTGGTTCCAGACATAAGCGAGATGGCTGAGGACTGACGACCAGTGTGACCTCCACGACGTGCTGGAGGGGAGATGGAGGAAGCTCTGTGGGTTGCTCTTGTTGGAGTATCAGTGGTAACAGTTTTGGCAGGCATTGCAGCTGCTACTAATGACTTCACAAATGGAGCGAAAGCATGCTTTGAAGATTGCAGCAGTCGAAGCTTCTTTAAAATTTGTGTGTTAAATCTGAAGCCTTCTTGCAGAAATATAATTACGTGGCAGACCTAGAATTTTGCAAAGTAAATCCATCAATGCATAATTCTAGAAATATGGTTACGAGGCGCACGAATCGATAAAGTAGCAGTCTGGTAAATATGATGATGAAGTGAAGTCTGCAATATCCGTTATCAGAAAACCAGACCTTAGCCAGAGTTGAACACAGGCAAGCAACATTTTACAAGTTTAGTTCTAAGATGACAATACAACAAGAGGCAACGACAAATTCTTAAAGTAAAAGAACCAATTAATTAAGCTATGTGTGAGTTAACACTACATCACAGGGAGCGAAGGACAGCTCGGCAGAAAACTTTACAACAAAATGTAGTTTCTCAAATAATGGCAGTCCAATATAAATTCTGTAATTACACACAAAGAGCACCAGCCTTCTAAATCTACATTTATATATATATATATCAAAACCTATTCTAAAGAAAATGGCACGCATAGAAACACCATCACGACTTGCTCAGTAAATCACCATATCTATATTCGATGTTTGAACTGCTACAACGGTAAAGGTAGGCTACATTTTCCATTACACCACTTTATGATAACTAACGGCAGCTATCAGAAGCATGAATATAAACCTATGTGATGAAAGTTTTAGCAAATCAAACTTTCAGGCACCTGGACTATATAGGAGGTGTGATGAGTTTTTTTTACTGAGGCAACAAAAGCGTCATCCTAAAGTTGTGCAGAGCTTTTCAGTGCGTCAATAGCTAGCTGCCATGATCCAGTGGGACAGGCTGATAGGCACAAATCAGGCAGAGCCTTGGCCTTCGCTTGAGAGTTAGATTATCACATACTGGAATGAGCAAAAGCACAGTAAGAGCAAGACTCACAGAGAACATGAAGAGCATCTCCGTGAGGTCGCCGCTGCCTCCTCCCGTCTCCAGCGGCGAGGGCGGCGGCGTGAGGTGCAGGAACACCATCCTCTTGTCGCCGTCGCGGTGGTACCTGACGCTACCAGCGAGGCTCTCCGCCGAGCCTCCGGGGGAGAAGACGTGGGCGTCGAGGATCCGGTCGGCGAGGCGGGCGCTCCCCGCGCCGCCCACGAAGCCGACGGCAACGACTCCGTCGTGGGAGGCAGGCGACGGGGTACCGGTGGAGGGTGCCGAGGAGGGGTTTGCGGAGATCGGCGGGGGAGTTCTGGAGAGGACGCGTACGGCGGTGGAGGGGGTCGCCGGAGGAGGAGGCGGCGGCTCCATCGCCGGCGGCGAGGTGGTGGCGGAGGTCGCGCTTGTTGGCTGCTCGGCTTGTCTCGGAGTTGTTTCGTTTTGGGGTTTCATTGTTTCATCAAGGGAAGGGAGGAGGGCGCGCTTAGTGGGCCGAGCATTTCCTTTTCTTCTTGGTTTACACTGATTTCTGGCCCATTTCTCTTTGCCTATACCAATTACCGGGATACATTTTATTGGAAAAATATTTGGACTCGCCTAACGTATGGCCGGCCGTGCGTTAAGCCGATTGCAGCCGGTCACCCCACTGAAGCTAATCCCAGCTGCCCTGCCCCCACCACCTCTACCACCGCCCGCGGGGCCCTGATGACCTTGTCGGCGCACTGCCTCGCCCGCCACCCGCCCCACCCGTCCACCCCGCCCTCACTAACCTAGGTGGTCCCTCGCTCCCGCCGCCTACCCAGCCAGACCGCCATCCTCCACCACCCGGCCAGAGGTACCTCTGCCTCCCGGCCTCGCTGCCCACCAACCATGACCACCGTCGATCTGGCCACCGCCGCCGGCATCCCCTTTAAGCCCGCAGCCATCCAAATCCCTCACCCCAAATCCCCCAACCCAGAAACCCCAACCCCAAAACCCTAAATACAGCAGAGGAATGGGGAGGAGGAGGAGGAGGAGGAGGGGGACTACCTTGGGGCGCCATGGCGGAGAGAGCGCTGGATCTTGGGAGGAAGAAGAACAGTGTCGGGATGAAGAAGACAGCTGGGCGAGTCAGGGCGAGTCTGTGAGTTGAGCGAGCAAAGTGGAGGTGGTCCGTGCGGGAGGCTAAACGCATGGCCTGCTATGCTTAAGTCTATACCAAAATATTTAACATATGTAACATCAGTTTACTTTCATAAATACTAAAAATAAGATGTACTTTATTCATTTAACGTATACTCTAAACTTTAGCCCAAGCTAAGTTGGTTTGATTTATGATAAACATAAAGTGACTTATAATTTAAAGGGAGGGAGTAGTTTTTTAACGCAGTGAATATCTAGATTATACTTTATCAAATACGGTTGTCTGTCTCATTGACATCTTGACGACTGATTTTAATTGATTTCATCTTTAATCTTTGTTTGCCTAATTATGTTTTTGTTGTGTTTTACTGTGTGCTCTACAAGTTAATCTTCGACCGAGATCATTTTTTATAATCTTCTTGCTTGAAACATTTATCGGGGTAGAGAACATGTTACACGCTACCACCATACTTTGTTTTCCATTCGACCTCCACCGATGCATATAAACACATGGCGCATCATGTGCTATCTCTCATAGAGATTTGGCGAAGTCACCAGTGAAAAACAAAATAGCTATGTTTCTTCCCATAGAAAAATATAGAGAAACACGAGCGGGCACACATGCATGCCATGGCTATGACTTAAACCTAGGTGGTCGAGTTCTATCGCAAGAATCTAACAAGTTGAGTTACCCTCAATTATATATGATTTTACAATTTAGCTTGGCATGTCTGTAAATGACCATAATCCGGTGGTTTAGAATATAATGGTGGCAATCATGTCACCACGGAGAGACAGAGAGAGGAGAGAGATTCACAGTGCATCTAGGCGAAAGGTTGGTGGCGATTTAGGAGGGGAAGGTTATTTTTGTAGTAGATCGGATGGATGCATATATCCTCTCAAGTTCCCCTGTGGGTTGTGGTTTACCGTGAATGTCGTGTGTCGGTGGATGGTGAATTTATATATATTGCCCTATCCGATATATATCCACCAGTTTTTTATTCACAGCTGAGAGCCCACCATATATGTCAAAATCAAAAAGTGGGTGTGGCCGTGTGGTCGACACCGACACGGTCATATATGCCCGTGTGGCACACGCACGGGTCTCGAGGCGGCGTCACAGGAGGCATATGCGGTGGTCGCCGGCCCCGGTCCACTGGACTGCAAGGGATGGCCCGCCCCGATCGACCCAGCCCAGTTAAACGTAGCGTCCAACAAAACAAGGGGGAGAGTATGGTAAAAAAATGGAGGCGCATGCATTTTGTCTCGTCCACGTACAGATTATTGATGAAAAAGAGTAGAACGAATCGTGGGAAACGTCCACCTCGATGTATGCATCATTCGATGACTTGGACCCAGCATTCGTGTTTAAGGGAAAACAATCGCAAATTAAAGAGATTAAGAAGCTATTCTAAGAAGACCAGTGGCCAGGGCATAAGTTAGGCCCAGAATTGAAAGTAGATTGAGTGAAGGGCCAAACTGAGAAGACGAAAGAATTTTCCTCTTTTTTTTTTTTTTTGGTCTTCTGATCAGTTCGATCGGCCCATCAATTCCTTATACTACTTAAAATCTGAGTAATGAATAAACATTTTTTTTAAAAAAAATTACCTGGATAGAAATCTGTAAAAAGAAAAGAATATGCGCATGCAGCCCCGCCGGGCGGCCATTCCTATTTATTTATCCCACGACCCACAACACGAGTGGCACAGTCAGCAGGTCATCTGAGAGATGTTTGTCTGAGCAGCAGTCACCACCACCACCGCCAATAATCGAGCAAAGCTCAAGCAGCAGCAGCAGCTTACTTGGTAGCATCGTCGATGGCGACCTGCTGCTGCTGCTGCTTTGGTCGGCAACGGCATGCAGATGCGGTGGCGCTTCTGCTGCTGCTGCTGCTGCTGGTTGCAGCAGCGGGAGTAGTGGCGGTGGACGCGCAGCCGCCGTCGCCGGGGTTCTACCCGAGCAAGCGGTTCCGGCCGCGGCCCTTCTACCGCGACTTCCGCAACCTGTGGGGCGCGCAGCACCAGTCGGTGGGCGGCGGCGGCGTGACCATCTGGCTGGACTCCACCTCCGGCAGCGGGTTCAAGTCGCGGCGGCCCTTCCGCTCCGGCTACTTCGGCGCCTCCATCAAGCTGCAGCCGGGGTACACGGCCGGCGTCATCACCGCCTTCTACGTACGTTAAGCTCCTCAATCGTCACGGTTCGATGGCCATTGATCGAATCGATCCATCACCAACAATCAATCTATCTGCAGCTGTCCAACAGCGAGGCTCACCCAGGTTTCCACGACGAGGTGGACATGGAGTTCCTGGGCACCACGCCCGGGCGCCCCTACACGCTGCAGACCAACGTGTACGTCCGCGGCAGCGGCGACGGCGGCCCCGGCCGGGTGGTCGGCAGGGAGATCAAGTTCCACCTCGACTGGTTCGACCCCACCGCCGACTTCCACCACTACGCCATCCTCTGGAGCCCAACGCAAATCATGTAAGCAATAAGCATATACATACATACATATATATATCAGACAGCGTCCCGCCTGCCGGCCGCGGCCGGAGCCGGAGCCGGAGCCGACGACGACCGTCGTCGTTGGCGTGTGGCAGGTGTGCATCAACAGTAGGCTAGCTAGGCTCACACGCCGACGACGACAGGAGACACAGGTACGTACCACAGGCCGGCCGGCCGTACGCGCACCTGCAGGATGCCGTACTGCTTTTCACTGACGACGAGACGACAAAACCAGCAGCAGCAGTCGCGCATCTAATCATTCACTCACCCCTCAACAGTAGCTACCGTCCCACCATTTACTAGCTGCTAGTAGGATCGTGTAGCTACTACGTATGTACGTACATCACTCTATACTATACGTATACTAGGGTAAAATTGATGGCAGGTAACCAAACTTGAACAGCTTTGTCATTAAGGTACCCAGTTTTCTAAAATGCATTTCTAGGTACTCAAACTTACTAAGTGTGGCATCTAAGACCAAGTCTCGTAATCAAAGTTAAACTACTCGCATGGCGGGGGCAATGACGTGGCCCCTCGTATCTCTTCCCGCTCACCAGCGCCCACACGGCTCAGGCACTCTGCCCACGCCCTGCCATGGCCGCTGGCCAGCCAAAAGGGCGAGGCCGACCGCGCCCTCGCCTCTACTTCGATCAGGTGGAAGCCATCGGCTCCCACAAGCTCGCCTCCACCCCCTCGGTCCTGCTCTGCTCACCTAGAGCTGCCCCCCCATGGCTGCCATGGGTGAGCTCTCGCTGCCTCGTCCTCTGGCTTCCTCTCGCCCCTCCAGCGTGACCCCCTACGGCCGCCACACCTCGCTCCACCATTCCCCCAAGATCTCATCGCCTAATTCCCCTCCACCGCAGTAGGCCATATACGCGCCACTGCCGCAACCATTGTTGGTCCTACTTCACTGTGGATGGCCTCCCTCGGTCTGTCCCCGTGGCTCCATTCCTCACCGTAGGATGCGCAACCTTCCCGTGCGACTCGTGCACCCTGATTCATCGTTGTTCCCCCAACCATCGGCCCCGATCCATCATTGCGCACTGCCTCCCCATGCACGACGGCCACTGCGGCCCGCCTCCCCACATGCGATTGCCACAGCTGCTCTGCCTCCTCATAGCGGGGGCTGAGGCGATTCCGACGGAGGGGGAGTGAGGATGCGGGGACAACCCGGTAATAGGTCTTCGCAGGGAGGTGTGGCCGGCGGCGATGGTTTGTGGCGACGTCCGTGGGGAGAAGTGGAGGAGCTTCGGCGGGCTTCAAATGTGGAGGGGAAAGGTGGAGGGATGTGACGCGACGCCGGTGCGTGTGGCATTTCGATGGGAGGAGCGCCGGAGAAGGCGGCGTGAGCTCGAGCTCCGAGGGCTCCAATGGTGGACGGCGATGGCGTTCGCAAGGGCGAAGCGGGGAGAGGCAGAGGGCAAGGCAAAAGCGACGGAGTGACGAGTGAGGGACAGAGAGCTGGTGGTGCGGATGCTCGTACTGGTGGGAGCAGGGGAGGGCTGAGGCCGGTGGCGCGAGCTCGCGCTCAGGGCGCCCATGGCGTGACATTCTTTGGCATGGGAGAAGAGAGGCCAAGAGAGGGAGCGAGAGCAGGGGGAGGGGAGAGTGGGCAAGGGAGAAAGCTAGCGGGGGAGTGGATGGGAGCGCGGGCGCGGACGGGAGCTCGGCCAGGGCCAGCGGCCATGGCAGGGCGCAGGCGCGCCGCGTGGGCGCCTGGTGAGGGGGGAAGAAAAACGAGTGGCCACGTCATTGCCCAGTCAGCCCACCATGTGAGCAGTTTAACTTTGATTACAAAGCTTCGTATCTAGATGGCACACTTAGTAGATGATGTAGCTGCGCAAATTTGGTTACTGCGTATACTATACATGCATGTCGTCGTATCTACACATAGACTACATCTATATACCTGCAGCTTCTACGTGGACGACGTGCCGATCAGGCGGTACCCGCGGCGGAGCGCCTCGGCGGCGACGTTCCCGCGCCGCCCCATGTGGGTGTACGGCTCCATCTGGGACGCCTCCTCCTGGGCCACCGACGACGGCAGGTACAGGGCCGACTACCGCTACAGCCCCTTCGTCGCCCGCTTCTCCGGCCTCCTCCTCCGAGCATGCTCCCCGCGAGCGCCGCCGCGGTGCCGCGCGCCCAGGCCAGGCGCCGCCGGCGACGCGCTCAGCCCGCAGCAGGAGGCCGCCATGCGATGGGTGCAGCGCAACCACATGGTCTACAACTACTGCCTCGACCCCAGGCGAGACCACAGCCTCACGCCCGAGTGCATCATTCACCACGCAGGCCACACCTAATAATACTAAGTACCTCCGTGCTTTGCCTGCTTGGACTTGGACTTGGAGTATATAGTACACTATACTAGCAGCAATGCAATGATTTATTATATATAATATAAGTACTGTCTTCATTAATCGGACATTTATTTATTTATCATGTCCTCTCCTGTCATATTTATATTTTATATATATATGCGAACTTGCAGCTATCTTGTGTGTATATGCACAATTTTGCATTCTCCATGCTGGCGGTATCTAATAATGATAATGGTTAGGCTCTCCGTTGTCCGTTCTTGAGCACGTATTTGCTGGCGGCGGCTGACTTTAATCATTTGTCTTATCTACAAATGTATAATTTCATAATTTGTTTTGTTGCAAATTATTTTATCATTAAAGATAATTCGAGCATAACTTGTATTTTACATGTTTGCATAATATTTTTTAGCACGATTAATGGTTAAAGTTGTATAAAAAGTGGGCCGTGTTTTCTAAGAAACGCTCTTTTGTAGGCATGCATATGAAGTTAACATTTGGTTTGAGCCGAATGAGATTCTAATAATTTCACGACAAACATGTTTCAAATTTAGGACAAAAGTTTTTTTAGTTAAAAAATACCAACTTTTTTAGCGAAATAATGTCCTGGTTTCATAGAACAAATGCTCCGGCCTCCAGGTTCATCATAAAATGTTGCAGGAACAATGTTCCAACTTAATAAGAAAATTATTCTTGCTTTGTAAAAAAATGCTCCAACTTTGCAACAAATTAAAGATGATGTAGCTTATAAAAAAGTTCCATATTCACGATATTAATAGGTTTAAAAACATAAAATCAAATAAGTGATGGATTAGTAAAATAAAATTATATTTTTAAAAGAGACAAGGTAAAAAGGATTTCCGGGTCCGCAGCTGCTGCTCTCTGCTCTGCATGGCATGCATGCATGCTCACTGGCACTGTTCAGCTCAGCGCTTTTCCCCCGTAGTACACGATTGGGCAGCCTCCTCATCATCGATGAGCATGCATGCAGTGGTCACTCTCTGGCTCTGCTGCTGCTGCCGGCAGGCCAGGGCAAACGATGATGTGAGACATGGACACCACCACCGGATGCATGCACGCGGCATCTCCGAATCGGCTCCCTCCTCAATTTGCCACCGACGAGACAACAACAGTCACACAGACACACGCAGCCATGCATTCTCCTCCCCCGAGTCGGCGAGTTAAAAGTGATTATTCGTTTTATCCAAAATTTTGATCATTCATTTTTATTAAAAAATTATAACTTATCGTTTATTTTGTTGTGATTCGTTTTATTATTATATAGACAAATGGACGATGATTTGTTTTCCTATATGTTTGCACACAATTTGCGTATAAGACAGACAAAATTGTAGGAAAAATCAACCACGAGTCCACGACTTATGTTTAAATCTTGAATAGATATAAGTGGGCAAATCTTGAATAGATATAAGTGGATGTAATCGGATAATTATCCGGATAGTATTTTTTCATCCATGGTGAGCAAATAGGACATATGATTTTCCACCCAAATTTATATTATTGTTTTTGGTGTTAAGATTGTTAATGTCCATAAAAAAATGATCTAAAATCTATTTTATATTTGCTAAAATGAATTTGGAAATGATCATATTCGGACACGAATACTTTGTAACATTTTTCTATATTGGAAGAAAACAAGGCATAAATTATTTCATCCAATTTTATATTCTTATTTTTTTATAATGAAATTGTTAAAATGCATAAAAAATGAGCACGGAACTCGTTCTATATCTATTTTTAGAAAAATAAATTTATTCAGACGTTCCCGACAATTCAGATATCCATTTACAAGTGGGCCTAAATGAGTTGTGAAACCTAAAAAAAAAAGCCCACAAGGCCGACGTTGTTATCATGCAGGCTCATAAACAGACAGTCTAAGTGGGCCGTGGCATGCTCCGACGGTCTCTTCCCCCCTCCATTCACAAAGTCATTTTATCTTTTTACATTTTCAATTCTTTTTTCTAAGAATAACGACTTGGATAAAAAAAAAGAAATAATATAGGCATATACCCTATACGTCAGCTGCAATAGTGGAGTGCTTTATCCATTTTCTACACAACATAACTTCAAAAAGTTATAATATATTTGTATGTACTAGAATTGAGGTAAAATTTATATCAAAGCTGTTGTAGAGCTCTATAATAATTTATATGCAAGCTGTAGAGATTTAAGAGATCAAGTTGGCCACCTTTTAATGTAAATCTATTTTGGTACCAAAACGATTGATAGAATTTTAGAGCACAAATGCAATACACATCGTAAGTTATTTTTGATATCAAAACGATTTTAAATGAGAAAAATGGTAGACCACAAAGTTGTAGATCCTATTGTGTATAAAACTTTCATATAAGTTCAAGAAAGTTATGATATTTTTTTTTGAAAAATGTGATGTGTATAGAAAATAAACAAACCATTGTTTGAATTGGGGGCAGTGTTGCCGTAAACGGCCGTGTAGCCCGTGTAGACACCGTGTGCACGCTACTCAATAGTCAACTGTGTTGGCCGTGTAGTCCGTTTAATCCGTTTTAAGTCCGTTTAATCGACTGTGTAGCTCCGACTACTCGCTAAACGATAGGTGACCGACTGTTTAGCGTTTCCGTTTAGGATAACCTTGATAGGAAGAATTCAAATTCCATCATTTGATTTGGCTGAACTATTTTTTCCATTGATACATGAAGTCACCTTTTGTTTGCAAAATAAATAAATAAAAATAGGTCACCTCTTCCCGTCCGTGTGGACTTGGTGGGTGGGTGTCCTCCTCCAAGGCTGCAAGTCACCTCTTCTCGTCTTCTTCCCCAACGCAACGAAACGCAAGGGAGCCCCCCGTCGGATCGATCGAATCCAGAGCCAGCAGCAGGGTCAGGAGGCTTCAACATCTGAAGATATGGTGAGCTTTGCTCTCCATCGACTGCTTCTCTCCCCTCCCCTCCCCTGTGGATTAATTCCGACGCTAACGGGTGTCATGGATGGATGTGATTGCTTTGCTTGATTAGGTTTGCGTCGCGTGCTTGCTGCCCCTCTTCCTGATCCCGGTGGTCAACGCCCTCCCCTACCTCTTCGACCTCATCCTCGTATGGATTCAATTCTCTTCTCTTCTTCCCCTTTCATTCCCCACTGTTTCTGTAAGATCCATTCTTGTGGTGGGTGGATTTTTTACCCTGATTAATTGCGCCCTTATATTCGCTCGCTGGAGGTCATTAACTCGTGTATAAGCTAGCGACGGCCAAATCTGTTTTTCTTTTCTCTGATGATTTCGTGGGGATTTAGAATTCATATCATACACACCCAAATTTCCAGTCACGGAATTTGCATAGCGATAGCAGAGTCCGATAAACTTACAAGCCTTTGACAATTGTCACCCCCACAACCAGTAGGGATTGCAGAACCTAAACAGTGGCAATCCTGATAGTGATATGGGCTTTGTTTCTTGCGCACAGTAAATTCAGTTCCTTGAGCCTACATAAATGGCAGTAACGAACAATATACTGTACCTCCTCTCGATTAGCGCTACCAACTAGTAAAGTGTAAGACTTTGGATTGCTTGGTCAGAATGGATCAATTTCTGACACTATAAACAAACTTTGCTTTCAATTAGGCTAGGGATGGTACCAGTTTTATTTTTCCTTTTTTGGTGGTGGTGATTCAGTGGTGATGGCCGGGTCTATCCATGTACTCCTGGCTCGATCTGTTTAGGTCTCGTGGATTCATTGGAGGATGGAATCAGTGATCTAACTGTCAATTGTCGAGGTTCGTGTGTGTGGTTCGTACAAAGCCAGCTAGTGCAGAAGCCGGTTTCTTTTCTCTGATGGGTTGGTTACCATTTCTTGGATTATATGATCAGTTGCTTGCCAGCAAGTCTGTCTGAACTATCCATCTACTTATATGGACCAAAACTAATACTGGTGCTTCTGCTAACCGCACATAGCCTTGTAGGTTTACATGTTAATTTTGGAATTACAGTTGAAAAGGATCTCGGCTTTCTAGTTTGTACTAACAGTCTGATTGCTCACATATGAAAACTGATTTGTGCCTTGAACCATATACTAGAGCAAGGTGTATAGGCTATTTGGATGGGAGTACAGGAGGCCTCAAAGAGTCCCACCTGCCTGTCCTTACAAGCCTGCAGCTACGAAGAATGACGAGGTAAGCCTACATGCTCATGATGAGAGGCTGTTGCAACATGCTGTTTCACAACCGTCAAATTACTGCCAAACACCTAATCTATTTGATTGCTTCTAGTCAAAGGTGCAATATATGGTTTTACTTGAATACTTCACACTCCCGCTTGAGCATGAATCATTCTGCAGGATGGCCTGTCTGGCTTAGCTCTGAATTGCTTATTTGTACTGTGTCTCAGCAGGGCGCAAGTGAATCAAAACCCCTAGTTGAACCCCATGGTGCAGCTGCGGAAGATAAGAAAGAGGAATAACAATCAAACAATGCATGCGTCCAGCCAATTGATGTTAGCAGGGTGATTAAATAGAGAGCGTCACTCTATATCGATATCTTAACTAAGAAATAATTGTTGCCATGAACATGTATTTGGATCATGTGTCGATGGATTTACTTGTGATTCCACTCCAGTTTCTGAATCGATGGAGCTGAACTCGTGTTTGTCAGAAGCTGTTAGGATACTGTGCTTAAATGCTGATGTTATGGTTCCTGAAACAAGCAAAAGCACTTTGCAACCTGAACTTCAGCTCCGCTCCGGCATCATTACCTCTTATATAGCGTCTTATTATTATGCTGTTATCGAACTCGGCTGTCACAACTCACAAGAGAAACGCTGCCTTTCAAATAGTTCCGGATAGAGGGAACATATCACTATATCAGTATGGTAGCTTAAACAAATTTGGATGACGCGTGGATGAATGCACTTGTAATTGCACACCGGATCGGTTGCGTGACCGGTTCTGTCTGAAATTCTGGATCGATGGATCTGAACTCGCAGCTAAAACTGTATAAGAATGCTAGTTGGAATAAGAAATGCGCTCTGCAACTTGAACTTGAGCTCCGATCCGGCATCATTATCAGGGAGTAGTATCTTATTTTTTCAGAAACTAACAAAAGAACGTGAACTTGAATCGGCCAGGGCAAGGGCACCATATTCTCTGTTATTACTATAATGTAGTACTCCGTATGTTGTAAATTACTGAGCAAAGCTCAGCTCAGCTCGAAGAATCGTATCATGAGTGCTTGGTGTACTCGAGCACGGCGTAGAAAGGGTCTAGGTAGATGGCGCGGAAGCCGGTGAATCCTGCGGCGACGCCGAGCTGCCTGAACTCGTCCTCGGAGCGCTCCCTCCCCTGCGTCCGGTAGGTGGTCATGACGAAGATGTCGTTCTCCAGCAGCGCCCTGGTCCTGGTGCTGGCGTCCGTCTCCTCCGGCACCACCGGCTCGCAGGCGATGAGCTTGCCGCCGTCCGGCAGCGCGGCGTGGCAGTTGCGGAGGATGGCCGTGCACTCTTCGTTGGTCCACGTCGTGAGAACCCACTGGATCGGAAGAGACAGGTGATGGTGTCAGTATCATGTTACAAGTTCCAACCCCAAGGAGAAGTGAAATGGTTGCAATGAAGGTACTCCTCCTACCTTCATGAAGATGGCATCGCCGGAGGGTATGGACTTGAACATGTCGCCGCCAACATGCCTCACTCCTGCAATGCAAGGCCGGAATGGTAGCTAGCTATGAACTGTTGCTTTGCTTGCATATACAGTACTAGGTATAAATAAGATAATCGGATTCTATCTCAAGTCTCAAAGTAAGTAAAGTGAAACAAGGAAGGACCTTGGATGCGTGGCGCGGCGGCGACGACGTCTGGCAGGTCGAAGTTGATCCCCTCCCTGATGGTGGGCACCCTCCGCATGACCATCTCGAGGCACGCCCCCGAGCTTCCCCCGACGTCGACGAGCGTGGCGACGCCGTCGAAGCCGCCCGCGTACCCGTCCAGCAGCGCCTTCATGAATGGCTCGGACACGGCGGTCATGGCGCGGAGCATCACCCCGTTGGCCTTGGGGTCCCTGCCGTAGAAGTCGTAGGCGTGGACGCCGCCGCTGGCGCGCGCGAAGGGATCGGGGCCGGCGGGGTCGAGCACGGCCTCGTGGAGGCTCGTCCAGGCGGCGACGAGCGCGTCCTGGTGGTGCTGCAGCACGTAGTCGGCGAAGGAGGCGCCCGACGAGGAGGAGGGCACCAGGGTGCGGCCCACGGCGGTGAGCGCGAACCGGCGCGGGGCCCCGGCGTGCTCCGAGAAGACGCCGCGCGACGCCAGCAGCCGCAGGAGGCGCTCCAGGACGGACGGGTCCGGGTGGCCCGCCGGGAGGAGCTCGGCGGCGCTGAGAGGGGCGTTGGCGCCGCCGGCCCAGACGGCGGAATGCACGCCCAGGCGGATGACGGCCGTCAGCGCCATGGGCACGGAGATCATGTTGGCCAGCTCCATCATGGCCAGGCGGGCCTCGGCCGGAGACATCTCGGCCGGGGGCGGCGGCGGCGGCGGCGGCGACATATTTGGTTGGCTTGGGTTCGGAGGACTGAGTCGGGGGCTGCTCGGGCGTGGAAGAAGGGACTGGTCTGTGGCATGGCAACTGGCAGACGTGGACCGGACTCCACCACTCCACAGTCCGTCCAGACTCGTGTAGCCTGCCCGCCTGGACTGGACCACCAAGAAATCCAACAAATCAGAGAAGAGAATCTGATCAAGGATTCGGGGCCCACCTTTGCAGCAGCTGCAGAGAATGCTCACTAGGCGACACGTGGAGATACCCTGCCCACACCCATACTGTATGGTCCATTCCCGAGGCTATCGTGGTGGGATGGGGACAATGCGGCAGCCTGATTTTTGAAATGCAAAAAATCGATTTCAGTTTGGTTTGTCAGTCCATCTCCCGACGACACTCTGCGCGTAGTGTCGGCTACAATGCAAAACAGTATCAAATTATAGCTAAGCTACAATGCAAAACAGTATCAAATTATAGCTAGCTAGATGAAATTTGAAATTTGAAAATCACGTACGAGGAATATGCAGCTATAGAAACTAAGAAAAACTCTGCTTGCCGCAGCTGCCGACAACTGCAATCGCTTGAATCCATCACCGAAACAGGCAGGCATGCCAGACGTGAGCAATAGAAATAAAGGCGACTGAATCAAGGGCAAGGGAACTGAAAGCCACACAGCACTGACTCATCACGCAGTATGAAGCAACTATGGTAAGTATATCCTTGCATTTCGCTGGTGTCTGCTTCAGTTCAGGATCAGTGTATATAAATATACAGCGGAACAGCCCACATTGGACATCTTCCCTTGCCAACGCAAGCTCTTTCCCATGAATCAATAGCACGCCCTTTGCCGCTAGCAAGCAGCAAGGCAACGAATATGCACCGTGTAAGTAAACCCCACCCCCACCCCCTATATACATACACAAGGAAGGAAGAAAGAACGAAGAATCAAGGAAAACGATATCTCTTTCCCTTTTTTTTTTGAGGGGTCCCTTTCTCCTGAATGAACAAGCTTCTTCACATGCACCAAAACTTCACTTCCCGTTAACTTATTCCCTTTCCTACTGACGACTGTAATGTACTTCCACCGCTTTACAATACCGAGTATGCGCGGACCACCTCCACGATGGGAGCCCGGCACAGAGGGCACTTGCCACCGCTGCGCACCAGCTCATTCGCACATTTCGAGCAAGTACACATGTGACCACACCTGCCATCACCCCCACCCAAAAGGTTCAAGGTTATTCATCGCAAATCACACACCAACCATCATCTTTGTGCACAAGGAAAATCCAAGTCCTCACCTGTACAGTAGAGAATCAATTTGAGTGTCACAGCATACACAGCAGGTTCCCTTCCTCACTTGATTCCATTTTGACCCATCATCAGACACATCCATTGATAATCCTGAAAACAAAAGCAAACCATTTGATAAAGAGGCATGTATAGTTGCAAATATGAGTGTCAACTAAAGAGAGGGGGAAAACCCCAAGGAACCTAAATCTTAAAATAATTTTCTGATTTGTTGCAAATCATCTTTGGTATCGCAGAGTACTCCAACAGTGATGCCATAAGAAACAACCAACCTTCAGCTCCTGCAAATCGATTCAAGGCTGCTGACACTTCTTGTCTCACTGAACGCTGCAATTCCAGCTGCATGTCCATGCACGCCTCCAGCATTCTCTGCATGTTGCCCATCCCTTGCTGAAGTCTACCCATGTCTGTTCTCAAATCATTAATAGCGTCCCACTCCTGCAAGAATACACGGACCAAAAATAATTCTTAGAGGACAACATTTTAACATAGATAACGCAAGATATTCAAGAAAACTAAGTGCCGTGGCATGACCACAAATTTTATCCCAGATATCACGAGCCACAGGATTACATCTTTTTATCTCTTTGATTCAGAATACTAGTGGAAGAAAACAAATATTTTCCTTTCATACAAAAGCTCCAATCTTGAATGAGAAGATAACGCACGGGATCTGCATAATGTACCCTGTGTCTGCTACTCCAGTTGTTATGACGCAGTTCCCTGTGCCATAATGGTGGTCTCGGTGGCAAAGGTGGAGGAGGGATAACAAGGGCAGGTCGGTTGACAGGAGTCTGGAATTGCCGAGTTTCAGTGTTCCTTTCTTGTTCCTGATTTTCATTTGGTGAATTAGAAGGTGGCATGGCCGCATCAAGATTCCAGTTGAGAGGACCATGTCCGCGCCGCTGAACATATGACCTTATTAATCGCTCCAAGCTTTCACCAAAACCATTACTAAGAAGATTGGACACACTTCGCCTGACAATTCAAAACATGAAATAGCTTGAGAATACAACTAGATGAAATTCAAGAAAGAAGAAAAATCAGGAGAAAGTTCCACTGTGAAGACCAAAATACCTGCTAAGCAATTCTCTAAGTTCCATGCTGTAGACGTTGTCATCATCCGGTGGGATAAACCTATTTTCCGTCCTAGGAATGCCTGTATCAAGTGTGGAATCTTGGTAATCATCTTGCCAGTTCTCCACAGTACCATGAGACTCGTCATCACGCCATTCATCATGCTCTTCTTGGAGATGATCATGCTCCCTGTCTTCATCCTCCACAGTTTCACTGTGTAAATCTTCTGCATTATCTTCCCAATTTCTGTCAGCACCCTCTTCAATCTCACTGGGCCACCTATCAAGCCTACCATCCAAAGATGATTGCCAGAATCTCGTGTCATCTTCTGTCTCATCTTGCCGCATATTATCACCTTGATTTAGAGATTCTTGCATCACAACCATGCCATCCAATGGTATACTCGGTGAGGGCTGCTCAGTAAGATCTGCATCCACCTCCTGTAAATCCGCATTCTCCAGCACAGTTCGAGCTGTATCCTCACTGTCAGTAAAAGCACTGACCTCAGCCCCTTGTTGTGAATCATCATTACCTATGAAGCTATCACTTTCAACCAAAGAAGCATCAGACTGGCTAACATCTTGTCTACTTACAACACTCTCCGATCTGAAAAAAGCACAACAATAACCTTTTATTAATTCAAAGCAGTGTCTGAAAATCTTACAAACATTATCACGTAACAAGAGTTCTAATTGATAAGGACTTGGGACAGGACACAAGCATTGAGGGATGTAACATTCCACTGAAGTGGGCAATGTCAAGAGGCAAACACCCACACCCAGTTTTTTTCTATCAGCTCGTGCGAACCTTGAGATTACACATAAAATAAACCCAGACACTTAGCAGGGCACAGAAATGTACTCCATTTCCTATCAGTCAAATTCATTGAACTTTTAGAGCATTCAAGATGCATGTTGATTGGTTCAGTATCATATAATTTTTGTGGGAAAACTATTGACACCCACATGTTAATGTTACTAGAATCATTCATATTGATGTAAAACAAACTAAATTATTGATAGATTTTGTCTGCCAGTTGCCACTTTGCAATAGTATCTGTCCATAATTTCTCTCTCCTGGCATTACCCAGCAGTACGACATGTTGATTTGTAGAATACTATGTGTCTATGTTGGCCCACTATCATATAATTTTTGTGGGAAAACTATTGACACTCACATGTTAGTGTTACTAGAATCATTCATATTGATGTAAAAACAAACTAAATTATAGATAGATTTTGACTGTCAGTTGGCAATTTGCAACAATACCTATCCATAATTTCTCTCTCCTGGCATGTAAACTTCAACATTAATCAGACTTACCCAGCATTACAACCAGAACCATAATATATCCCAGTTGCTGCACGTTTTTCTTCTTTTAACCACAGAAAGATATAGTTGTTATATATTGCTTTTGAAAATTAGAAAAAGATCCCTCTGGACACCTAGAAAGTGTCAACGATGGGTGCAGCAGTCAATCATCTCAACAAGTTACAGGGAGTATCTCGCAACGGAAGAATTGGAGGAACAAAAATAAAATAGATGGTACTGATGTATCAGAATGAGACCCCGCAGTAATAAAATAAATGTTATCCTTTGTTTGCATCGGTTAATCACTTATCCATTAAAAAACATATCGCATCAAAAAGATTAACAGCTCTACAGTTAAGAGTGGGTCATATCAATGTCTGGTGCCATTGATACTCTGAATAAGAGGAGCTCTTCAACAGGCAGCAGCAAAATATGGTAAATAAAACAGCAGAAGAGATATAACTTTGTGAGCGGCTGTGGCATGTACAAGATGGTTGGTATCACCATCAAACTACTAGAGGCTGGACTAAGTTCAGGGACCGTAGCTTCCATAGTATGCTAGTCAATATCATGAATACAGTTTTGCGGTACCATTTAAAGCCTATTTGGTTGGTGAACAGTCTATAACGTATAGAACAAGAATAGCCTGCCATTGCAAGGACCAGTATAGTTAGCAGCAGTGGCACCTGGAACCTTGACTACAGTTTTCCTTCCGAGAACTAGTTACACAACCACCCTCATAAATGGTTACTGGTTCATTTTAGGAGTAACTAGCAAGAGTGACCCGCGCAAATAGCGCGGGTAGCTAGTTTTTTCTAAACATGTTTGTTTTAATCAATTTAATATTTTAATATTCTTGTTTACTTTTTCCTTACTTTTATGTTTGTTGTCTTTACCTATGCGTTTAGCTCTATCTCGTGTGAAATTTATATAACACTAATCATTTCATTTAGAAAGGACACCAACATCTACACATCAATTTGGTTTGATTAATTCTACCATAAATTTTGTATTGGTAGTATATTTATTTGATATTGCAGATGTTGACACTTTAATATAAGACAAACGAATTGGACTAAATATTCAATAGACCAAGTACTGACCTGTAGATGGACTAAATCTATCATGAGCTACCATTCCTAAGCTATGTATTTACACAACTTTTATTATTTTTGACGCAATGGTAGTATGATACTACCATTCCTAAGCTATGTATTTACATTATGGATCCAAACTTAATGTGCTAATTGATTAAGAATTTTCAGTACAAAGCTTATAATGAAACTATCAATGGATCCCACAAAAAAAATAAATCAAACAACTTGATAAGAATATTACACAATTCATCGATCAGGAAACAATTGTAGCATACCAAGTTAATTGTATCAATTGTGTCAATGTTATATTTACTGGAGCTAAGAACTACTTGTGTTAGAGAAGGTCTTGCCACCAAATCTTTTCTAAGTTGAAATCTCATGATAACTTATGGACTTGTATCGACATATTTAGTCCTCTCAAAGAACATATATACGTACTATTTGTCATAGTTCCAATCTCCTTTTGTAGTTGGATTGAAAGCTCATAATTGCTCATCAGAATATTGTCTCAAAATACTAATTTTTATTTCATATCACACAACATATATAAAACTATATCTAGCATAGACTCTTGATTGAATTTAGACAATTGGATGTTTATAAAATCTAATAATTTAGATATTTTCTTTCCAAATATTAACATGATATTTTTTGGGGTACACCTCACGAACTTCGCGGCTTATTTTAATGCTCACTTACCCATATAATAGTTTGTGCAGCCAGGTCACTGTCATATATTTTAAAAATCAGCTTCCTTTAATTTCTATTAGAAATCTTTATGCATAAAAGTTATACTATGTTTACTCTTGTTGGAAAACTTATTAGTTTATTTATTCAAGACGATTGTTTTTACTTGAACAATAGGTTTAGCCAAAATCTTTAAATTTTAGTGACAATTATTGTATGCTATATGAATTCTTAATTAATTTAGTTTAGCCTTAAGTATACTTATATTTTTTGTCCATGATATTTTGACATAATACCCGCATTATTTTTTTCGCATTTGCATTATTTTCAATGGGTTGCTCGTATATCATGTTATGTATCTTTTTCTCTCTCAATATAAACTGATCCAGATTTTATGGTCAAATATAGACAGCATGGTTAGTTGGTTGCATGAAAGAGCAGCAGCAGCAGTCTTGCATTATTTTCAATCGGTTGCTCGTATATCACATTATGTATCTTTTCTCTCTACATATTTTATGATCCACAGATTTGATGGTCAAATATAGACCCTGATTATTTCTGCATATATCCACTTGGTTAGTTGGTGGCATGAAAGAGCAGCAGCAGCAGTCATTAGCACATTCCTTGGCCCTCACCGATTGTACCACCTATATATATATACGCGCCATAGCAGCAGCCAAAAGGTTTTATTGATCAGTTAGCGCCCGAGCACAGAGCACGTCGAGAGCGTGTGATACGCCGCGTACCTGGGCGTGCCGAGCGAGACCGCGTCGAGTGCGTAGACCGAGATGCACGGCTGCGCGAGACCGTGTGCGTAGCCGGCGTGCGAGGCGCCCAGGACGGCGCGACGGAGCACGAACTCCAACTCCAACTACGCACGCTATGATGTCCACGCCGTATATGATAAGGAAAATCAAAACCGATGATGATATATTCGATCTACATGTATTGTTTCCTATCGTATATACCTTTCCTTCTATAAATAGGACGTGAAAATTTTGGGTATAGATATATTATTTTGGACCGTTAGATCTTCATATAATCCTATATTATTTTGGACCGTTAGATCTTCATAAAATCCAACGGTAGAGAGTTTTTCTTTTTTCTGATTAACGTGAGAATTTCTTGGTCCTTTCGGCGAACGTGGTGGCTTCTTTTAACACTCCCTTATTAATATAATAGATTCCAGTAGCATTGGTGCCACTATGAAACTATGCATAAATTGGACGATGGAATAACATTAACTTGCTAATGTTGGACACAGAGAGATACTATAATACTATATACAGGGTTTCTCCTTAATTTTTTTTTTTTTTTGAAATGGTTGCAATGTGTGTGCCATGTCATCACCAGATTAGATTACCGTTAAGCAGTGCTTTTAGTTGGCCTACACACACATATTTTCCTAATTTCGGTCTTGACTCCTAAATAGTGGGGAAAATTCGGTGCTAGCAAACACCTGGTAATACTACTTGTTTTCTAGAGTCTAGAATGAGATCAAATACGGTGCACTGCCATCAAAGAATTGTTTCTAGGAACAGCAACAGTACAATAGTTAGGATACTAAAGATTTGCCAATGACAGACATGAAAGGGGTATTTAAATTTGTGCTTATGAGGCTCAAAAAATCAACAGGAAGCTGTGTTCTTGCCCTGGTAGAACACTTTAGCTGCAGAAGACAAGGAAAACAGGGCAAATGAGCAATGTGCTAGTGGACTGAGGAATATGGTTGCCCAGAGACACCCCAGGGTGTTACGGGACCACAAGCACAAATCAAGCTGTACAGCTGGGTCCTAGGCTATGCTATAATGTAGGGGAATGGCAACTGTTCTCTCTTCAAAACCTAATACATCAGAATTATCAAAGCAACATAAGCAATGCGGTATTTTATCTCCCAAACATCCTTGGTTGCGGAAGGGGGTCGAAATGATGTGGTTGAACTATGCAGCCAGTAGCTCCATTAGCAGTGATGAAAGGGCACGCATATTATTATCGCATGGAGTTGCAACGGAAAGGAATGCTAACCTCAATGCGGGCACACGATGGCTCTGCCTCAGCTGCCCGAGCTCCCTCGCTGCCACAGACGGTGGTCGCTGCTCCTCATCCACAGGAAGCGCGGCGCCCCCATTCCTCAAGAACCTCCCCCGAAGCAACCCCTGCAGGACACCACAGATTTTTTTTCATAAGGCGGCACAGACGCGGTTCCCCCAATGCAAACTGCCAAACATGCAATGCCGTGGGGGATTCCAGGACCTGGATGCGGTTGCGGCTGCGGCGAGGGAACTCGGACACGGCATGGTAGCCTGATATCCCCTGCAGCTCGCGCTGGCGCTCCCTGGCCATGCGGCTGATGACATCGAGGCGCGCCTGGCGGCCACGCAGGCGAGGCGGCTCCACGCCTCCTCCTCCTCCTCCTCCCCGCCTGTCCGGGTCGTCCCTTCGCGAGGCGGCGCGGGAGTCGCGCGGCTGGCTGGCCATCTGCACCCACTCCCTGACGAGCCTGACCCTCTGCCTCTCGGTCTCGCCGAGCCACTCGCCGGTGGTGGAAACGGCGGCGACGGCGTCGGCGGGGTCGGTGAGTCGTCGCGCGATCTGGCGCACGCGCTCGCGGTCCCTGTCGGCGGCCGCGTCCGGCGAGGGCCGCCGGTGCGCGGCGTCGGCGCGGCGGTGCTCGAGGTCGCGCCACATCTGCAGGAGCGAGGGCGGGGCGGCGGGGGCGGGCGCGGGCGCGGGGGGCGGCGGCTGCGGCGTGGCGGGCGAGGAGAGGAGGAAGGAGGAGGGGTCGAGCGTGGAGACGGGGTGGAGGCGCGCGAGGGCGAGCAGCTCGGCCTCGCGGTTGCGGCGCTCGACCTCGCGCTCCATGGAGGAGAGCACCTCCTCGGCCTGGCGCGCGACCCATCGGCTGAGGAGGCGCGACTCCCGGCGGCGCCTGCGGGCGGCGGAGGACTCGGCGGCGTCGGGGTCATGGGGCGCTGGGGCGGCTCCTCCGGCGGCGTTGGTGGCGGCGGAGCAGGAGGAGGCGGAGGAGGAGGAGGAGGAGGGGGGCGGGGAGTAGCAGGCGCCGAGGTGGTCGCAGACGAGGTCCTCGAGGTCGCGGCGGAAGTCGGCGGCGGCGGCGGCGGAGGCGCCCATGCGGTGGTGGTAATCGTCCATGCGGCAATCGGCGATGGAACGGAACCCTACCCACCCCTACCTAGGAGAGGAGGAGCTATGTGCGAGGGGGAGAGATCGGTGATGGTTGGGAAATGGAGGGGGCGAATGCGGAGGGGAGGGGGTGGGGATTAGGGCCCCAGCGATTGTGGGGAAGAGGAGGAGGAGGCATTGAGGGAGCGATTGGAGGTTGCAGCCTCGTCGACGACGGGGTGCGGGGCGGAGGAGGAGCAGGGATTGGATTGGATTGGGTTGGGCGGGGTGGGGTGGGGGGAAGCCGGGAAGGAGGAGGAGGGGGGGATGAGACGCAACTCACGGAGGAAGAGGAAAAGGAAAAGGAGAGGTGGTCCGAGCCGGAGTTATTTTCCTTTTCCATTTCTTTTCTTTTTTGGTTTGTTGGAAATCTGGTCTGGTGTGGTGTGGGAGGGAACCAAGAAAATAATGTAACGGGGTTCCAGGCCCAACGGACAGGAGAGGAGAGGACCCCCCAACCAAAAAAATTTCGGTCGTGGCGTCACGTCACCACGGGTCTACTCGGACACGTGGAATTGTCTCCCACCCGTCTCTTTTGTTCCCTCTTTCTGCTCAGGAATTTCCAGTCCTATGCCAAGCAATCTGTCAATCTGTTTGCACGTAAACATTTCTGTCTTTTTTTTTCCCCCCAAACACCGATCATGTTAGTTATCAACAAATTCACCCCAAACCTCTTGCTGTCCATGGAAACAACCCCTGCCACCAAACAAATAACACTGTTGCTACGGCTCTGTTTGGCTCCTATGAATATTACTAGAATTGGAATGTCTAGATTATCCTAGCTTACTTGTGAAACCACATCAACTCAGTGAAATAAATGGCTAAACTGTTTGTAATCTACTAGCTACCTTCATAACACACATCGAGATCATATCCTCGCTGGCTACCTAGCCGGCCGAGGAGGAAATATGTTCTCTTACGCCTACTAAAAAACAAACTGCTGCTTTGTTTTGGAGCTGGCGGGAGTTGAGGTGCCCATTTCAGATCAGGTACACATTTTGCATTCTCTTGCCCTCACTTCTGAATTCAGCTAAAAAAAAAAAAGGCATAAACACACGTGCAGTAGTTTTTCCCCCCGTTTGGGCGAAGGCACACGTGTACCAGTAGCTTTAATTTCGTTCAAAAGAAGCGCATGCATCTGAAAGCAGTTAAATAAGGTGAATTATTTGTTTGTTTATTCAGAACTTCTGCTCGTGCGTATTTTTCACAACCGAAGAAACACATACATAACAATATATAGGAGCACTATATAGTGTATATTCTTGCTGCCCTGTTATGATCAGACATTTCCTACCCTTGCCGTACAGTTGCGTTGCACATATTGCTGTTTCAAATTCTTCCCGTCATAACAATTCCGAAAATCCTCGACTTATGACAACTGCTCATCAGTTTATATATCACTCTATACATCAAAGAAATTAAAGGACTTTCTTGTGGCTAACCTTCAACTCGAGAAATTAAACTGAATATAATGCAGGGCTGAATGCACCACCAACAGGCAAGCTATACATATCGCCACTCAGCAGGATCGAGAAATTAAAGGTGGACAGGGGCACTTCACTTAAGGCAAACATATAGTTCAAGTTAACTACTATCATATCCAACAAATTCTTCAAGCTCTGCATCTGCAACCATGCATATAGCGGTAGCCTTGGATTTTCAACCCATGCACTGATTGAGAAAAGGACTGGTAATTTCCCTTGAAAATCGAAAGAATAGAATGTCCAGCAGGCCGGCAGTTTTAGCAATAGAGATGAATTCAATTATTCAATGGATAACAATATCGTCGCAATCAGACTGGATAGCAAAATTACAAACAATAAGAAGCTACAATTTTGTACTGAAATTAATAACTAGGACTAGCTAGTACTCCCAGTGAACGGCATGACTGTACCCAAGAATTGCCTTGCCCTACAAATTAGATCATGAATAGCTAGGCATACCTAGAAACCATGTCTAGATTAAACGATAACGCTTTATGACTCATCAAAAGACTCGATCTGTGTAATGCTACTCTTCTTGTACGCTGTTATTATTAATCTCTGCATGCAGCGACTGGAATCATGAGCAGTAGTGATGATGGAAAGCAGAGCTGTTTGCTCATAGACCCTAATCCTCCTAATTTCCCCTCCTACTTTTTCTCAACAAAAGTGAAATGATGCGCATTGGACTTTTTCGCGATATCTATGAAAAGCACTTGCTATATATAAATTGGTATGTCTCTGCCAAGTGGCAGGATCATGACAATAACGCCATGCGAATCCCTACTAGCTAGTTTATTATTACGCAATGGTATTGGCTTAATTGACTAAATTACTAAAATACCATGCATGCATATAGTTCCAAAACCTTAAATTACATTATCTACTGTGTGCCTGTGGGGCTTAGGCCATTCTTCAGTGGCAGGTTTCACTTCATGGTTTTCAAAATGCCACCTCATCCAATATATATAGTTTAGAAATGAAAGTGTCTCTCAATGCATGGTTTCATTTCACGGTTTCATATGTCATAATATTTAATTGCAATGCATGTCCATTAGACATAGTTGGATGAAATGGAAATCTCACACTCGCAATTCAAGTTCGAATTAGCTCCATAGTTTTGGAAACAATGTTCACCCAGTTTCATCCTATAAAACTCATTTCATCTCTCTCCTCATAAATACACTGTAATGCCATCCTTTTTCTGACGTGGCACATGATTTAGTGAGGATGGAACCTCACTGTTAAGACATCAAAGACTGCACTTGTGAAGCAAATCAGGTGTATTGAAGTCAGCAGCGGATTAACTGACAAAATTAAAGCAATGCAAGAAGAGAACAGAAGGAAGGCACACGGACACGGAAAAAAAGAAGTCAATTGAGTAGAAGGAAATAAAGTGGCATTGATAGTCTTAACAGTGAAGTGATAACAAGGTAACAGCGATGTTGCATCCGATCAAAGGAACACAAAGTGATAAAGAGACAAACAGCAGCACGGCCGGCGCAGCGCACACAGATATATATCAAGAAATGCCAAGACTGAATGAAGCCGGCGCTCCATTTTACTCATCCATCTCAATAAAATATGACGACTTGCCTTGCATGCCATTGTGAGTGATCATTAGCACATGCATGCATGCATGCACGTACTGCCCAAAAGATGTAGTGCTACCTTATTAGGAGCCCAAATTAGCAGAGATTTGCAAGGGCGGGATGAGTCGTGGCTTCTTCTGCTAGCTTAGCAACTCAAACGAGCACGAATATAACGTCTTGACTTACATTATAAATTCCCTATTATGGGTTATGGGCTTTCTCAGCTCACTGGTTTGATACAAGATGGGCCTACGTTCTGTAGTTACTGGGCTAAATAGCCGACCTGGTTCTACAAAGGCCCACCAACATAAGTGAAGTAGTAGCAGTAGTATCCTTGTGTGTTTCTCCCGTTTGGAGTAGGAGATTTTTTTTTTGTTGCTCAGGACTTTCTCTTTTTTTTTCCTCTGAATTACATAGTACAAACGCACATGCACTCACAGTCACACATATGAAAGCACGCACGCACACCTTACCCCTATGAGCACCTGTGAGAGACAGAGTCGGCAAATCTAAGATACATATATACATACATACCCTACTCGTGCCAAAAAATCTGGTCAACCCTTTTACAACTTTAACAGTAAATATCGTTCCAAATATTTAGTTTGAAACAAAAAACAGAACTTGAATATCTTGAAATCCATGTACATAATCTCATAAATAATCAACACTATGTTATAATAGAAAAATAACGATTTAAGATTGTACCATGGAAACATTTTTTTTCAAGTAATGGCCAAACTGAGGGTTGGTACCTAGCTATGCTAAACCATACACAATGTGAAACTATGGAGACAAGCTATATACATTTGTGATTGTTTTTTTCTTTTTGAGGAAAACAGGAGGGGGAGGGGGGAATTCCCCCGCCTTGTTCATTCCAAAGCTCAATAACAATATTGGGCTACAAAATACGCGATTGATTGTTAGGGAATGAATTTTAATTAGGATGATTTTGGAATCGGACTAACACATATACAGTACAGCTATAATTTTAATTTTAATCCATACATGAATTTAGCTAGTACATTGAGCAATAGTGTCTACTATGTATAAGTAATGGTATGCCAGTGCTCGCTTTTCGGCAGACCGGAAAAGTGACATGACTAAATAAATGGCGCCTATGGTGATAAGAGCAGGAGGACGAGAGGAGGAGTGCCGCCAAAGCAAAAACAGTCTATATAGTGGAGCAGAGCCATTGCCGCATGCCCTACTCTGAAAGAGACCTCTCACCCACTCTTGTTTTTGAACGCTAGCTACCAGCAACCTCAATTCAACTACTATAATCAAGTTATCACGCCCATTTAAACTGCTTGTCCGTGCATAACATTTTTTGAAATGGTCGATCAGTACGTGCTTTGCAGCTACTACTACTATACCCTAGATCGAACTGTGTTATATGACAGCAGTGCGTGCTTATTATATTACTCATCGCGTCATGCATTTAATTGGATGGCCGACTAAAGTTTATTATCCTGCCCAGCTTATCCGCCATTATCAATTACAAAAAGGATAGGGATGCAATGAGTGCCGTACGTTTGATCAATTCGACGGCGTATGCATAGCGGTCGTTAACGTTGACTTGTTTATGTGTTATCATTAGCTTAGCTACTAGCTAGGACAATGCAAGTCACATAATTCGTTCGCGCAATTAAAGCTTCTAATTAATGAGCGAGACGACTACTAGCCGTGATGGCCACTCTGCTCCATCGACCATGATATTGTATGATACACACTCCGGGAACAAGATAATAGGCCTGATGAATATATAGCGAGTGGATCAGCTTCTTCTTGAATTATTTTATCGCCATACACTTGAATTTGAGCTGAAGAGATGGACTGTAGCAACACATTGCAAAGCATAAAACGAAGTACACCAACTGCATAATTTACAAGCATGCTTCTTCTTCTCTCTTAACAATAATCTACTTCACCAAACAAAGTGGGAAATCTAAAAATTCCACAAGCAGTAGTAGTGCAGATCGATTGATCGATGCCGCTGAAGGCGCAATCAGGAAACACACTGGCCTCATCCGCACCACACACACTCACACGAACGACATACATGGCGATCGACATGCGTCGCAGATAATATATATAGCTTAATTGACGATATATATGTATGAGACTGATATATCTTGGGTGCTGATCGATGAGCTTGAACTGGTTCGCGCGCTTTGCTTTGCTTATTAATTAATCATCAGTCGCGGCTCTTGAAGGGGATGGCCCTGATGATCACCACGTGGTAGATGGCGGCGAGAGCAGCGCCGATGAAGGGGCCAACCCAGAAGATCCACTGCATATACATGCATGGGTGCCATCCGATTCATCAGTTAATAATAATTAAGCATATACGGAAGCAGCAAGTGAAATCAATATATTAACCCATAATAGAAGATGCAATAATGAAATAGAATACTCACGTGGTCGTTCCATGCGTGGGACCTGTTGTAGACGATGGCAGCTCCGAGGCTGCGCGCGGGGTTGATGCCGGTGCCGGTGATGGGGATGGTGGCGAGGTGCACGAGGAAGACGGCGAATCCGATGGGGAGCGGCGCGAGGATGGGCACGTGCGAGTCCCTGGCGCTGCGCTTGGCGTCGGTGGCGGAGAAGACGGTGTAGACGAGGACGAAGGTGCCGACGATCTCGGCGCCGAGTCCGTCGCCCTTGGTGTAGCCCGGGTTGACGGCGTTGGCGCCCCCGCCGGCGCTCATGTAGAGCCCCTGCTGGAAGCCCTTGACGACGCCGGCGCCGCAGATGGCGCCCAGGCACTGCATGACCATGTAGAAGAGCGCGCGCGTGAGGGAGAGCTTGCGCGCCAGGAAGAGGCCGAAGGTGACGGCGGGGTTGATGTGGCCGCCGGAGATGCCGGCGGTGCAGTAGACGAGCGCGAAGATCATGCCGCCGAAGGACCAGGCGATGCCCTGGATGCCCACGGTGGCGCACTTGCTGGACGAATTGCTCACTCCCATCACCGTCAGGATGCTGATGTAGAGGAAGAGGAAGGTGGCCACGAACTCGGCGATGCCCGCGCGGTAGAAGGACCACGACGTCAGCTCCTCCGCCTCGAACAGCGGCGCCGGGGGTGGCTCCTTGTAGTCCTTCTCCTCCGTGCCCTGCGCCGCCGTGCCGATGGGCTGACGCTCCGAGTAGCGGTTCGCGCCAAGGCGGACGTCCTCCTCCTTGCCCTCCATGGATATGGATATGATTAATTGGTGTGCGTCTAGGTAGAGACTGATGAGCCTGCAGAGGATGATCGATCGAGATGATGATGGCTACCAGCTCCCTCTAGGTAGCTGCTGTTTAGTTTGTGGTGAGGTGATGAGGGGGTTATTGGCTTTCGAGACCTTTTTATAGCGGGAACGACCGGCAAGAGACATGATGAGGAGAATCGATCGAAGAGGCCCGCCCATGGCAAACAACTAATGGCCACGCACCGCACCAAGCAGGTCGTACGTAACTAGCGCATTTTTCCTGTTTGTTTTTGCCGCCACTTTTTCTCGATCGATCAATTAGTGATGGATGATCGATGATGATAGGGTGGGGTTTGGTTTGGTTTTGTTTTCTTAACTAGTGGCTGATAGGGTTTATGAGCTCTGTTATCTGACTAGTTTAATGGCATTAGTAATAATTTGTCGGTTCCGTCTGTGGCCTCATCTGCTCAAATCTATAACAGGCGATAGATGGCGATGGCATATATATTCATTCATGGCAGGCACAGCACAGATTATTGCATTGATCGATCCAGCAGTTTGGTTACTCATGCAAACTAAAGACTAGTAGCAGTTCAGATAGGGGGTTTATAAGAAAAGCAAATGATGAGTGTCAGGGACTGGAGGCAGGTTTGGTTTGAGAATAGGGGCCCGGCTGCCTGCGTCCCTTTTTGTTTAAGTTGGTAGACACGGACAGAGTGGTCAGTTAGGGCTTTATCCTTTGTGAGCTCATCCAGCTAGCTGTCCTGGGTTGTGTCACTGCTCGCTCCGCTATTAGGTATGCTAATCCCCTGATCAATGATAGCCACATATATACAAAACAGCCACCACCCGGCCTGCTACTCATCAGCAATAAACTGTACAGCGAGAAACTCAGCAAGCGCAGCCAGGAGGTCAATAATCTTATCATATATGTAATTCCATTTCCAAGTTCCAACCATACATACCTATGTAGTATATGTATTCAGCATGCACTGTATAGGTTCCGTTTTCCCAATCTACATACTCACACCGTTTGAAAGCAATGCAATTGGCGTACGTATTTTAAGTATGCCTGCCACTAATTTTAACCCCAAAGCCTACTGGCTAATCGTAAGTGCGAATTAAAATAAATTATAAAATGTAGGCGCTAATGGGGGCAGCTGGAGGAAAACACCCACTAGCTAGGGTAACAGCAGTCAAAAAGAGGGTTATTATTGAGACAGACACTACACGGGCAGTATATATGTAGGCACATGATGATTTGGGGAATCGAATCGAATCAGGCGACGAGTGAAGAGAGCCGGGCGAGGCGATCAAACGTTAGCCAAGGCCACGAATTACAGGCAGCAAACAAACAGAAAACAAACACAAGAGGAGAGGAGAGGAGAGGAGACGTGAGGGACAGCGACGTCGTGGACAAATGCGTGGGACGGCAGCCGCTGCTTCATCGCTGGCCGCACACCGCGCCACCCCCAAAGCCCCAACACCTTACCTCACCTCACCTGCACAAACAAAAATTATTTCGGAAAGGCACCCGCACTATACCAACAGAAAAAAAAATCTATCGTGCATCAGTACAGCAGCATTCCTACCCTTTCTTTTAAGAGGAAGTAAAAGGACTACTGGTTCACGGAAGATCCATCAGAGAGAGGCAGAGACTAGAGAGCCCATAAACTGACGCATCACCTCACCGACAACACCTGCTGCCTCTTGCCACGTGTCCACCTGGTAAGCTCGACAACAGTTTGTAGTAATAAACTGGGAGGAGCATATACGTAGTGATATCGATAAAAAATAGGGTGGCCTCAAGCGGCAAGGTCCCGTATAACAGCAGTCAGAAGGACATGTTCATTCATCTGTGGATTAGAGGCACATATACGGTATCGTATACTGGGAAAACTCCCAACCTTCCAGCGTCTTTTATCTAGCGTGGCACCGACGCAGCTACAGATCTCAACACTACACAATACACCGCCTACTATACAGCACAGGATCACAATCAGGGGTCTCATCTCATCATCCAATTACACATCAGCCGAGTCTTCCACCTCGTCACACACCGTTACCCAAGAAACTCTTTTTACACAAGAAGGCCATTCAGCAGCATTCTCCAGGGCCAGGCCCCATCAGGCTAGCCTTCTTTACGACGTCGAGCTCACAGGAGCAGCCGACTCCTTTGGGGGTGGATGTGCATGCGTGCACACTCTCTCAGGCTGTCCTCTTGTCCATAGGTTTCCGAGTTCACCTCTTTTCATGCCGAGTGCTAAGAAGGTACCTACAGAAATTTGGTATTTTCTTTAGGGGAAAAAAAAAACAAGAGGCCAACCAGAAGAAGATAAACCGTGAAACATCACCAGGGGCAGGGCATTACTTACCGATTGTGAAAGGTACAATGTAAAGAAGAGCCGGTTGGCCATGGCCGTCCATAAGGTTTAAGGCAACGTATGTAATTAGGAGTCCTAAAAGGGCCAAAAACAAAGTATACGTTAAAATTGGTGAAACAACATCATGGTACCACATGCAAAACTTCAGCAAAATACTCACATGTACATACAGGAATATTTTGGTATATAGGATTCAAAAGGTATGCATTCGACACACCAACCAAACATATTGCAGTGATGCAAACCAAACATTTTCATTTTTGCACAAAAGGCCATTTGAGTTCGATAGCATAGCATTTAAGTTAACGTGAAATTCAGATAGTAGAAGGTGCAGCAAACAGCAACAACAACGATGTGGGAACCATGTCGTCCCATTTGCAAGACAGAGATTAACAAAATGCCAACCATAAAAACGTCAAATGAAGCAATATTTTTCTTAAAGATCAAGAACTGTACTCATTTGCAACAATGCTGTGAAGAATTGTTCTTTCTTTTCCAATTGCATCATTTCAGCTATTTTTTTCTCAAACGCGCAGCAGGACTACACATCTTTTTATATTTTAGAGAAGAGAAAAGGTACCACTTACAAAGCCACTACCCTGCCTAAGCAGGAAACTGGACCAACGAACTTGCCCCCCTACTCACTGACTAGCCATAGGAGCCTACCCAACCGAACTGAACATCTCTCCTATATATGCCTAGACCCTGGAGATTCAGCGTACCTGCTAGGATCCAACATTGCATTTCTTCTAAAAACAAATGCTGATCCACCCTAGAAGGATGAGCACCATCAAACACACGTTTTTATGCACCCACAAGGACCACGCCCCCAAGATCACAGCAGAGTTGAATCCTTTTCTCCTGTCCTTGTCAACTTTCCTACTTGACTTTCTCCACAGCTCAGCAAAGCTCAACTCTTCCTGTCCAGGAGAGCCACCCTAGAAGGATGAGCACCATCAAACACACGTGTTTTATGCACCCACAAGGACCACGCCCCCAAGATCACAGCAGAGTTGAATCCTTTTCTCCTGTCCTTTGTCAACTTTCCTACTTGACTTTCTCCACCACTCAGCAAAGCTCAACTCTTCCTGTCCAGGAGCCAACTGGCCCAGGCCTAAAGGAGCCAGCAGGTTAAACCAAAATTGACTGGCAAAATTGCAAAAACACAAGTAGCTACAATGTGTTGTGCCGTCTCACTCTTTTGGTCGCACAGTAGGCATTGCTCAGGATGATGTAGTCCTCTACGTGCCAAACGGTCAGCTGTCCAGCATTTGTTTCAGATAGCTAGCCAAAGGAACATTTTGCATTTAGGAGCCCAAGACTTCTACAATCTCTTCCAAGGTTAGAAGGTGATTGAGTCCCAAAAGAAAGCCTTATAACAGGATTTGGAGCCATAGCAAGATGAAAAATGCTCACACTATCAAGCATAGCAGTTTTAGGTGTTCAAACACAGAAGATGTTGTTTAGAAATACTTTTGGTGCAATTAAAAGTATTGCATTCATCCATCTGACATGGCTTTTAAATTCAAGATGAATGTACTAGCACACAGTGCTTAACATTTGCAAAGAAAGTAATGATATATTACCGGA
Organism: Paspalum vaginatum; assembly: GCA_030272315.1. Taxonomy (NCBI): domain Eukaryota; kingdom Viridiplantae; phylum Streptophyta; class Magnoliopsida; order Poales; family Poaceae; genus Paspalum; species Paspalum vaginatum. The sequence goes on from CM059015.1 coordinate 494,968, forward strand.
GCCATATGCCACCATTGACCACAAAAAGTAGCCAGACTGCAAGGTCTTCTTAGCAGCCCAATCATACCTAAAGAGAGCAGGGGAAAAGGTATTTATAACTAGTGTCACACAAGAACTTAAGAATGTGAATAAAGCAGACTACTATTATATCCAGCCTCTACTTCTGAAATTTGCATTTGACATGCCCAATGGTACTGACAGATGAATCATGATGGAAAATTTTGCCAACTAACCTTAATGCAAAAGCAACCAACAACCCAGGAAGAAGGATATCTCCAAAGCCAATGATGCTGTATCCGCCCCACGGATCAAACATCCGTGGAATCTTTAACAGCATGGGCACACCATCTTCGTCAGTCTTATCACCGCGTGCAACCTGCAAGCCAACCACAAGCATAGCTATATGTCTAGCAGAGCATAAAAGAAAAACTATATGTCTAATAGACGGTGAATAGCAAACATAACAATGGTCACTCATACGTACCACAATCATCACACTTTCATGGAACAACATCTTGGAGATAAAAACCCAGAAGATGTCATATAAGAAGGCACAACTTAGGAGGGCAGTACCGACCTGACAGTTACCAAGCAAGAACGCGTGTCAGTACCAATTGCTTAAATGAATGGAAAACATACACCAAAAAGAATAATAAATCACCTTGAGGTTAGGTATTCTAACAATTTGGATCACTGTAACAATCAAAGTAATACCCTAAAGATCACCAAACAAGATATTAGTAATCGCTGATTAATCCCAACAAAAACATTGAAAACAAGACTTCACTCACAAGAATATCTTGCCCAATCCAAGCATAGGGCAGCCGGCGATAAACACCCCACAGAACAGAAAATACAATGCAAAACGGACAAACTGCCAGTGTAAGGTATGAAACAGCTCCAAAAAAGGGCACTTTCACAAACGATTCTGCAGCAGGTTTAAACCGTCTGAAAGATCCCATGACTTTCGGTTAGCATTGTGAGAAAAATAACAGAGCTGGAAAACATAAAAACTAGAGCGACATCGTGTTTACATATGCATCTTGACTCAGAAAACAAACACTAAAAATTTATGGACCATACCTTGACATTGACAGTAAGGCCACCAAGCATGTTTGCAGACCCTGCACACAATGGGGGAAAACATCACAGGAGCTCACGAAATGAAAGGCAAAGTATTATAAGTACAAATCAACAGAATCAATGAAGATTCATATTGTTAGCGTTAGCTAGCAAGTAATCAACACGTCATCACACTTGGTCATCAAAACCATCATAAAGCTCTTATGTCTCTTCCTGACAGTTCTCATGTGTCCAAAATTACAAATGACAGATAAAGATGGAAGTTTATCAATATTCCCGGAAACTGAAAGCATATTTTTAAAGCAGATTTTTATTTGGCCAATTAAGTTTTCGGAAGCCAATCAGCTAAGTATAGTTATAAAAAACAAAATACAGAAAGAAAAATGAAATGGTACGCACCTCAACACCACCAATGCAAAAGATAACCACCAGAAGCTCCACAAACCAATGAGACATCAGCTTGTAGAGCGTTATCAAGAAGCATGATGCGATCACAACAAATAGTATGGCGGATGTCATGTTGATATCTACCATACCACTAGAACCTCCAGCCTCAATTGGTGGAATTTCATGGCCATCCTATACAAACATCATATCTGTTGGTTCCTCTTTTCAGGTAGCAAAACTAACAATAAGAAATGAAATACTTTTCGGATTAGAACCTTTAGAAGCTTCTCTTGTTCAATATCTGCTTCTCGGGCACTCCACGCTGACCAGTATGATGCACAAAGAATAGTACCAACTGCCATAAGCCATAGGAACACCTCTGCGGTATCGACCAGGGGACGATCTGGGGAGTACAGCTGCACTAAGACTGAAAAAGGTAGGGAAAATGTTACTTGCTGGCTCTTACACTAAAATAAATAAAGGCAATTCCTTGTGTGCCGCTAAAAAAATGGTCGGGTCATACGTGCCTTCAAAATGTTCGTTGTGACTTGTGTCGGTTATGAATTTTTTACTCCCTCCAATGCCACTACCATTAGCTTTTGCCTACGTGGACTTTAACGCCGCTAGGTACAACACTCTTGGGCCCATATGTCATTGCTCTGTTACCCCGATACGCCACCCAAGGGATGTATCCTGTATCGGAGACGTTTCCGTTATGGATACGCCAGGGATATGCCCCCGGTGCGTATCGGCGCTGTCCAGTTTTTCAATCTGTATCCGCGCAAATAACTCTGTTGTGGATACGTATTGGGCACGTATGGATATGGCCCAGCCCAAGAACATGCACGCCGGCCTCACGCAGCTCTTCGACGGAGGCCCCATCCCCATCCCATGACGCCCTAGCGCCCACCTGTCTCCGCTCACACAACCGCAGCCCGCAGCGCACTCACACGCGTGCCGCCACCGGAGGGAGGAGCGCCGCCGCTTGCTGGCCGCCCTGAGACCTCTGTTGTAGACGATGTGCCACGCCCACGAGGAGGCGAGGAGCTGCTATGTGCTGTGTTCGCTCGCGAGGGAAGTGAACTCCTTGCTGCCTTGCCGGAGACGAGCCAGAGTAAAGCCCGCAATCTGGGTGCTGCCGCATAGAGCGCTGCCGGCCAGCAATCCAGCAGGGAGAACCGGCAGCAATCCGGCCGGCAACCTCCTCTCCAGGTTCTGATCTAGTTTTGTTGTTCTATTTTTGGCTTCTTGTAGTTCGGCAATTCTGCTTTTTGGTGTTGATTTCTCTCCCAAACCCCGGGTACATATTAGATTAACTGTTGCAGTGTGACGGTGTCAGTCTGCCCGGTATCTAAAAAAACACAACAGCAATTGCTGGGTAATTTTGATGTTCCTTCTAGTCTAGACTGCTACTCTATATGCATCAGCCTAAGTTCATCAGGAAAAAAAAGCTTGATAGGTGCGCTTGTGCACTCTAGTTAGAATTGGAGAAGGAGATCTGTAGTAGAGATGCTTGCAAAATGCAAACTAGATTTGGTTGTCAATTGTATTTTTTTTATTTGATGCATATTATTTATTTATTTAGAAAAACCCAAAACGTATCCCCGTATCGGATTTTCTTAGAAAATGGCGTATCCGTATCCTTCCGATACCGATACGCGTATCCGTATCCGTGTCGCATTGTGTCATTGAATATGTGCCTCTCCACCCCCCGACTGTGCCCACCTGCTGCTGCAGTGTGGCATCGCCACAGTCAGCTTGCGTGGAACTCAGCATGCCCCCTTCGTCATCTGTGCGCACACCCATCGCGCTGCGCTGCCAGCCAAGTCACCGCCTTGTGCCGTGTGTGAGGGCTGCAGCATCGCCGCTAGCCAGCCACCTTGCACATGCGCCCGATGCCAATCAGCAATCGCCTTCCCGAGCTGGCCCCCTGCGCCATGCGCTGCCGGTACTGCACGTGCAGGTAGCCACGCGCTAACACTGCAGCCAAGCTGAGTGCTGGCCACACCGTCCCGGCGAGCCAGCTGGGGCCAACCCCCCTCCCGTGACCGACATGCGAGTCCTAGGCTGGCCCGTGAGGATGAAGAAGGTCGATTTCCAGAAATGCCCCCGGCAAAAGATGGTGTGTCATAGCTATCTTGCAAGTGACCCCTTAGATCTACCAGATTTCTAAGATCTAATCCAAGATGCCGGACTTAACATCCACAGATACAAAATGTAATGGCAGTGGCACAGGGGGGGATTTGAAAAGCTGGCACATGGAACACGACACAATTTTCAATGGCACATATGGGATGGCCATCTTTCCCAATGGCACACAAGGAATTGCCTATACCCAAGTCTCAACTTAGCACAAGTAAAAAATAAAACAACAGTAGGCAACTGCATACTCACAAGGATGACACAAAACATTGAATAACAGAGGACATAAAAAATTACCTTCACTACTTGAGAGAAGGTTTTGTAAAGAAGAGCCAACACAAAACATTGAATAAATAACAGAGGACATTAAAAATTACCTTCACCACTTGAGAGAAGGTTTTGTAAAGAAGAGCCTGCATCTTTTGGCAGAAGAACCGCGGGTATACCAATATCTAGATCTGTTTCATTGCGCTCACAAACCATCTTGTATAACTCTGCAAGTGGATGCAAGACGTGTTGACACCACATTTCAGAACTCAGAAGATAAGTAAAAAGCTGCAGAAATGTTAAGCTATATACATTAACATGCTATATGCATTTACATATAACATAAGTAACAAGTGCCTTGACATAGATAAAGGTAGCAAATGAAACAAGATTATGAGTTTTGTCTGCGAAGGAACCAACTGATTTTGGTTTAGTACTGAGAGATGAGTTGGTCAAAGTAAAAAAGAACCAAAGAAATCTCAAAATTAAGTAAAATAAAGAAAGTCTAATAGGAGATACAGGCATGAAAAAACACAGATGGTTGATCTTACAAAAGATGACTACAGAGTACAGAACCTATGTCCTCCAACAAGAAAACATCTGATGCTCCCCGACAAGATAACAGGGGTAAAGAAAACATTCTAGTGGTGAAAAAAAAGGCATACGCTCGGCATGACCAAATATCTGAGCTGATCCCATCCCTAACCTCATCAGATGCTTATATGTACTCCAACACAGACCGCTTTAAGTGGGAATAACTGTAAGTAGAACTTTCGATGAAACCATGGATGGGGTTCATACACAATGCATACCATGCTTATCATTGATGATTATAATGGCAGAAGCACCAGCAGATTCAGCTTCCTTAGCTTTCGTAGTGAACTTGCAGCCCCCCCTCTCCACTAACAAAACATCTCCGGCAACCTAACAAAGGAATAAGCAATCACTAGGCAGTAATGCATAGCACAACAAAAGGACCCCGGACAGCTAAAGTGTCATTTCCAGAAAAGCCAACCTTCTGTGTTGGAGGGGTGCAGCAATCAGAAGGGTCTGCCAACAGCAGCCTTGTCCGGTTGGCATGCTTTTCCTTCGACTCTATCTTGGGACCAAACCGAGCACCGACACCAACAAATTCATCTCTCTCATTTTTGTTGACCCAGGTCTGCACTTTTACCTGACAAGAAGAAAAGCAAAGCGGTAAAGAATCCAAACATTCAGCGCTAATTTTTAGATACCAAAAAAAGTTCCAAATCGATGATACCAACTGGGCCTCCGAGTATAACGGGCAAGACCTGTGGCTCTACCTGATTACTTAGTTACTAACGGACCAACCACATTAAGTCAGGAAGCTTGAAGAAAAAGCAAAGTGGGTAAAGAATCCAAACATTCACCGCTATTTCAAAAAGGTCCAAAGCAATGATACCAACTGAAGTTGCAAGTATAATGCGCAAGACCTGTGGCTCTAGCTGATTACGTAGTTACTAACAAACCAACCACGCTAAGTCAGGAAACTTGAATGTGCCGTGAGAAGAACTTCCCAGCTGATTGGTGCAGTAGTCAGAATAGTAAGCTTATACTAAACCTAGGATTTAATAACTTGAAAGAGACAAAGGAGTAAACCAACGAGACTGAGGGGTCTTGCTAAGGCCCAATGTAACAAGAGGAACTGTAAACCCCCCCCCCCCCCCCCCCAATTGCCTGAACGCAATTAGAGCATGTGCAAGCATGATCTGGAGAGACCACGAACCTAACGCCACTTTGATTATTAATTATGTGGAAACTTAAGGTAACGGGCCATAATATAACCCCTAAACAAACAAGCAGCAGGCATGAATGAATAATAAATCAGAAAATAGGGCAACGCATCAATCAAGCATCCCGCAGGCCCCGCGTCCCAACTCGTGGAAATGGAAACCACAAGCGCGCATGGGATGGGATGGGATGGGACGGGACGGGGTCCTGCCCCCTAGCATAGTTACCAGGACGAAGTCGTTGGAGCAGCCGGGGATCTTGGGTGCCTCGTCGTCCTGGTGCACGATGTCCCCGGCGGCCGCCACGGCGGCGAGTGCGGCGAGCACGAGCAGGACCGCCGGCGATCCGCGGGCCATGACTCGCTCTCGGCGCTCCCGATGATGATTTGGCGCCCGCGCCGCGGATCTAATAATCTATCGGCGACAAAGCAGCAATGGAGAATTCTATGCGCCCGCCCCGCGCCTCCCTCGCCTTTTCCTCCCCCGCTTTCAGTTTCAGCGTGGTGGATTAGTCGTCGGTTGGCGGCGGCTGCTCGCTCCTTGGGGGCCTACCAGCCAGCCAGCCAGCCACTCACCTCGAGTCTCGACAGCTGCGACACGGCACTGCTCTGCAAGGCAATCAGCAGTAAGAAACGACCGTCCCCGGTTCGCTCACTTTGGCTTGAGGTGTTATCAATAAAAATCCAATGTGTATTCATAAAAAAACATAATATTAATAAGTTGTTTATATGCTCCTAAACAATTTTTGACGCTAAGGGGCTTCTTGACGTCATCTCGAGGGTGTTTTTAGCTCAAGAAGTCACTTCATTCTAAATAATAAGATGGCTACATTTCTCATGTGTTGTTACTGTATGAGCTAGTGAAGAATGGGGTGATCATGAACTAACATATTCAATTTAGTTAACCGACCTAAAAAAATAAGGAGTCAGGGGATAATATAGCACTCTTTTTCCTAATCATACACACTACATATTCATCGTACACATAAATAAATCTTGCACTATTATTAGTATCATGTGTATATGGGGAGGGGCGTTCCTGAGGGGCCCGGACTGGCCGGGTCGGCATTGCTTGAGCTAGCTGGAAAAACTTTTCCCTAACAAGAAAATAGCTTCTGATCTAAACACATCAGCTGCTGTTACCATCACAAAAAAGTTGCAAAACAGCTTTTGGTGGATCGAAGCATCAACACACAGACTAACAAGTCTCTCTTCTCTCTCTGTCATGTCTCTGGCACGATGGGATGATATTATTTTACGGCCTGTTCGATTAGGTTATTTTTAGTTTTTTTAGTCATAGAACAGTATTTTTTTTCCACAATCAAACAGCTATGGAACAGTGTTTACAGCTGAAAGTAGCTGCAGCGAACGAGCCCTGGGCTGTTCCGACTCCCGCTTATAAGCCAAATGAACAGTCGCAGCCACGAAACAGTAACTGCTGCTTGGGAACCTCTGCTTAGCTCCAACAATCTCCCGCAGCTAGCCACTCTCCGTAGAGTCTGGCAGCTACGTATATTTTTACTTTTCCATTTCTCTCTTGTGACCACGTAACTATCGATCTCAATTCCTCATTGTAGACACCTTCATAAGCCAAATGGGCAAATGGCTACGAGTATCTCTTCCGATCAGGCCAAACTAACTATCAAATATCAACAAACATGATGAAGTCATCACCGAATCACACATGTGAATGTACTAAAACCATGATATTGTAAACAACAACACCATAGACTTTTAATTCTAAGCAAGTTGGAGTAGGCTAGAATTAAAACCCAGACCAAACCGCTAGAAAAAGAAAAGATTTTTTTTTTAAAGATTGAGTATACATAGATAAAAAAACGTAGATAATTAAAGTGGAGTTTAAAATACACGCTCGGATTTGAATCCTGTGGTGCGGTAGTCAGATCGACGTGCTTTTCGTTTTCTAACCAACTAGCTAAACCAATAGCTGAGAACTTTCTTTTTCTTAGGAACTGTTCCTTTGGGCAGGATCTTTCAGCAGGATAAATATGCACCACAGCATTTGAATGGTTCTAGACCTTAGGATTTAAAATGTAAGGCAATGAGTTGTGTGTCTCCCAATGCATCTTCTGTATGGTTCAAAGTTTCTGCCCCATAGTCACAGAAAACAGGTATCGACCCTCGACCTAGGTATGTCGATCTGAACCGGATACACAGATCATTTTTTTGACTCCGTCCTGTAAAAACCTCTCATAAGTAGCGTACCACTGTTCTTCGACTCCATACCTTGACCCTATCGACCCTGATACTTTGTGACCATGTTCTGCCCTGCTCCTGGTCAAAGAAACAGAGCTAAATATCACGGTAGTAATAACTGTTAAATGAAAACAAATGCGTTCCATACTTGCATTTCGTGCATGCCACATTTCCGCACTGCACAGTGCACGTACACAGCACAAAATGTCATACACTACTCAAGTTATATGCAACATCCAGAAGAGAAAAATATTTTTTGTTTGCAAAAGGAGAAACCTATTACCTACAGTACGTACTCCTGCATGCCTAGCTACCTCACATCAAAACTTGGTTTGCAGACGAAGTATACTAGCTCTAATAAACCATGTTCGTCCGCTTTGCCTTGTTGCACCAACCAAGCCAAAGCAGCTGAGGAGCTGATGTTCGAGGAAAAAGACATAGTAGGGACTTATATGTAAGAATTAGAGACTTATTTGTAATATCTAAAGAGACTAGTGGAACAAGTAAAAACAACCACCCCCACAGTATAATTAGCCCTAGGGCTGAAGGAAAAGCACACTCACGCCTTCTCTCGAGTGTTATATCTTATGTAATAACAAACTTGATAGATGGTTAGATGTTTCTGTTTTTTATAAAAAATTCTATTGCTCTTCCTTTTTTATGACGCGCGGTCTACCAGCCGATCAGTCACCCCGTCTATTGACAGCTTCGATGCGACACTACTTGTGGCGGAACCGCCGATTTAATCCTGGACTAAGCACACCTGCCACCTCTGGCTTGCAGTGCAATTAGACCGAACTAAACCCGGTCGTCCGTCGAGAGTCATTCGGCTCCCGATATTACCTTTTCCCAGAGGAACCGACATCATACACATCCAGCCCACGATGGAGCCACAACAGTTACATCATATCAGGACAGTTGAATATAGTATATATAAACTTATTTTACAAACCACTTCGAAATAAAGATATAGGTTTCAACATAATGCCATACAAAAGGCAAGTTTGAATCAGATAGCGGAAGCGAATTCAAAAACATCTCACAGCGGAAACAAAATACTTTAGTAGTCTTCATGCAACGATGATCGAGGCGAGCAACACCGAGCCCACCGGTACTACCCTCCTCAAAGCACTTGTCCAGATGTCGCCGGTACCTGTTCTCAAAAGGTGGGGGCAAACCCTGAATACTAATGACTCAGTAGGACTTAATGGAATGGCTTACGGCTGATGCAAAGCTTACTTACTAGCACGTGGATCCTTTGCCATTGATTTTAAACAGTGGTATATCAACATAGAGTATCAAGATTCATCTTTTGCATATAACTCCATAATAATAACTTGTAGAAAGGTAAGCAACACAATAGTACAAGTATGTAGTTTTTGAAAACACGAGTAATAAATATGATATATTTAGGTAGTTATTACGTTGCCCGTGTGTATTATCAGCGTTCCCACACCTGGTGGGCATCAGCGATTCGAATTGATTTTAATTTTCGGGAATAACTATCATGCTAGGGGTATATGCTTACTAGCCATCGCGTTCCCACATATAGTCCCAATCTTAAACTGTCTCGTCCCAAGTTCGATTCACTCCCGCCTAGCCCCCGGGTTGTGCCCCCATGACGAGCCTGCCGACATCTCGGTCTTCCCACCATGAGTACCAAGCTCCCCCGGGCCACCTTCCTCTCAACCAGCGGGTAGGATCGTGTCTCTGTGCTTCGGACGAGCCCAGGAAAGACTTTACCGGTCCCATTTCCCGGTTAAGCACTCTACCAATGTTATGCCGAACAGCAGGCGAACAACGGACGGGCCTTAAACGACTCAGCCGGAGCCAAATGATACAACAACGCATACCACCAAATAAAATTATTCTCCGTCCGGTCTCCATTTAAATAATGAGCATAATAATACTTTCATAATAGTAAGATTTCTGAAAAAAAATTTGAACTCACCTACGCGACGAGTGACTTCATTCACTCGTATCTACTCGTACCTAGCAAAGCCTAGGCAACTCATCCTACGAACTCTATATATAGGTGTTAGGGCCAGGGCGGCCAGGGAGTCTAATGCAAATGTTTTCAATCAACTCCTAATGCGGATGCGTAATCATCGATCAAGATAACATTAGCTGGGAAATTTATGGTCATGCCTACCTTTGCTTATTTTTATCGAACCCAACAAACTAAACTAAGTTAGTTTGTCGGGTTGTGAGGCTTTGTCCCAGGCAACCCCTTGATCACTTGGACAACTCCTCCTTCCAAACACGACTGATGGGCCCTCCAGGTCGTATTTGGGGCTTAGTTGATCTTCTGGACACCGTTGCTTGAAGTAGTCCCACACACTTGCTTCCTGATCACGTATCTGCATTAAGCGTCACTACATGAATGCCATACATGATGCAACGAATGTGATGCATGAATATCAAGCACACATTTGGACAATCATAAACTACTTAAATAGGAATTACTTTTGTGCCTAGGGCAAACTTACGTTAGGCACTGTATTGTTTGACCACCCATCTAGATTTAAGCAGAAGTGTATGTTTGTTGTGTTATAACATTTCCACTACGTCGAGTATAGTATAAAGGACAAATCACGGGCCTAACTAAGCACATTGACCTTCCCCTTTTGTTTTCTTTACTTCTGAGACTTATCTAATTGGCAATGTAAGACTTTGCATGTAACACGAGCCACAAATTTATGTTAGAGTCACATAAGCATGTATAAACACTAATATGGTTGTAAGAAGCTTGGTGGAATTTTTGGAGCCTATTAAACCCTACTTCACTATTTTATTATGTTCAATTGCATAGCCTTAATTATTTTCAAATCACTCAGCAAACAGCAACTAATGCGCATGAAACTTTATTTCTGGTCTATACTAGACTAAATGAGTTCAACATATCTACTAAGGATGTATTTGAGCACAATTCATAAAGCATGCATTTTTATTATTCAATATTTATCTAAAAGTGGACCCTAGGGGTAGATCTGTCATTTTCTAGTCATAACTAGGGCTACCAAAAATATATGTGGCAATACTTAATATAATTAGTACTCCGTCCAAGTTTCAAAATTTTTAGAGACCATTTAGTTCACTTTTGCTAATTATCTATGAAAACAATACATGCACAAAAGCAAGGGCAAAACAGTCATTTCACTCAGCAAGACCTACTCCACTGCATAGATCTAATCATATGCAATCCAACAAAATAAGTTTTGTATTTTTCTGATTTTTTTCCTAATTTATAGAGAATTTCAAATTCGTATGCCAAATCCGGAAGCCCACAGAGGGGGCCGAGAAACTCTTAGAAGGCCTTGACCCTACCCTCCGGACTCACCTGGCACGGCGCTACCAGAGCTTCACTGAGCTGGTAGACACTGCTCTCGACATGGAGAATCGTCTCCGTGCCGCTAACGAGGATCAGAAGCGCAAAAGGCTAGCCAACACATCAGCGACTGGCCCTTCACAGAAGCAGAAGACCGTATACAAGCCCCAACAGCAAAATCATCAGCAGCCTCGCTATGTGGTTCGACCCAACCAACCAAGGTGGATCCATAGGGCGGCACCGCAGCAACAGTATCCCATCTATCGAGCACCCGCACAGCTGCCAGCTCCTCGTGCTCCTATTGTTCCGGGGCCGGGCACTCCTTGTTACAACTGCGGCAAGATCGGCCATTTCAGTAAGGACTGCAGGGCGCCTCGCAGGATCCAAGGTCCTATTCCTGCGGGTGGTAACCACCAGAGCAAGCTATACCTCCTTTCCTCCTCCAAAACAGCTATACCGGTGAATGGTTGTCCGGGACCTTGGTTCGACTGCAAAAAAGGTTTGCGCCAGGGAGATCCCATCTCGCCGTATCTCTTCCTGCTTGTTGCTGATGTCTTGCAGCGCTTGGTCAAGAATGATGCCGTCATCAGACACCCTGCACAGCCAGAGTTGCCGGGTGCAGTGCTCCAATACTCTGACGACACTCTTATTGTGATGCGGGGTGATGTCGCTGGGGTGCAGAGGCTTGCTACACTGCTGGAGCAGTTCAGTACAGCAACCAGGCTCGCGATCAACTTCTCCAAGAGTGTCTTGGTGCCGTTGCACATGGATGATCCCACCATTCTGCAGTGTGTGGGCATCCTGGGGTGTAGGAGGGAGGGCTTCCCTCAAACATACCTCGGTCTGCCACTGTCGAACAACAAATTGAAGCTCGACGCCTTCACTCCCCCGATCGCCAAGGCCGATAAATATCTTGCAGGTTGGCAGGCTGCACTGCTAAATCCCATGGGGCGGCTGGTGTTGGTCAATGCTGTCTTGGACAGCCAGCTCGTCTATCACATGAGCGCCCTGCTGCTCGCGCCAGGGACCATCAAGAGTGTGGACCAGCGTCGTGTTAGACATGTTAAGCCTGGCACGTCATTTAGTTAGTGTACATAATCATGCATTAATTTGTTTCATGCATGCGCACGAGCTCCGTTTTCTGTGGACGCCGTGCGCGCGTAGCGGCCGTGGCGAGATTCGCTCCCACGCGCCAGAGCTTGCGGACGCCATGCGCGTCGTGCGGCGTGGGGATGGACGCGCATCAAAGCACGACGCGAGAAGCGCTCGGACGCTCTTTTCCTTTCCATTGTAAGCTTGTTTACTTCTATAAATAGTGAAGAGTAAGATCAGAAAAGCTGCGCCCTTGGCAGCACCAAATCCCAGCGTGTTCGTGTCCAATTCGCGTGAGTGTGTTCTTGATCGGGGAGTGTTCTTCTCCGGCGCCGGCGTTCGCTTGGAGGATCCAACACGTGGTATCAGAGCCCGTTACCGGCGTTGGACGCGTGATCGTGTGCTCGAGGGCATCTTCATGCCTCGCGCGCGATCAGCTTCGCCGCCACCCTCGGGTTCCGGCAGGCGCACCAATGGTGGCGCCGAGAACGACCGCGGGCTGGTTATACACCGCGTGGTCAAGGAAGGAGGAGGCGGGTCGACTAGCTACCCCGTGCTCACCAAGACCAACTATAACGACTGGGCGCTGTTGATGAAGATCAAGCTGGAGGCCAAGTGCCTCTGGGGCGCCATCGATCCCGGCGGCACCGCCGTCGAGCGACACGAGGACCGGATGGCACTTGACGCCATCTGCAGCGCCGTACCCCCGGAGATGATCTCCACTCTCGCGGTCAAGGAGTCCGCGAAAGACGCATGGGAGAGCATCCGCGTCATGCGGATCGGCGACGACCGCATCAGGAAGACGAGCGCACAGCGAGTGCGCCGCCAGTATGAGGAACTGGCGTTCCGGGACGGCGAGGGCGTCGAGGACTTCGCTCTCTGTCTCACGGGCATCGTCAGCCAGCTCTCCACCCTCGGCGACCCGGAGGACCCGAAGAAGGTCATCGAGAAGTACCTGCGCATCGCACGCGGAAGGTATAAGCAATTGGTTGTTTCCATTGAAACTCTGCTAGACGTCTCCAACCTCACCGTCGAGGAGATCACCGGCCGCCTGCTCGCGTCCGAGGACGACCCTGAGCCGACGCCGTCTCGGACCCAAGCGGGAGGCAAGCTCTACCTCACGGAGGAGCAGTGGCTGGAGCGGTACAAGCAGAAGGAGGTGGAGAACGCCCGCACCGGCGGCGGCTCTGGCGGGCGCGGCAAGCGCCGCGGCTCAAAGGGGAAAGGGCGCGGCGGCGGGAACACGGAGACGCGTGAGGGGTCCGGTGTGATGCCTTGGGCATCTCAAGTGCATTACTCTTATATCATTAGCATAATGACATCTTTTCAAAGGCATTTTATCTTGAGAGCATGCATAAGTTAGGTCAATTGAACAACTAAACTCAGTTTACAAAAAAGCTGTGTTTGTTTTGCGGTTATAACTTTAATACAGTTGTGAATTTTATAAAACCATACATACCAAATTTGTAGGCAATTTCATAAGGAATAACTTTGGTATTTTGTGTCATGACATGCATGAATGTTGAAACCTAGTTTTGGGTCATTTTATGTGAACCTGTGTTTTTGGCCAAACTCAATCCTGTTTAGTAAATTCAAAATTTTGTGAAACAAAATTTAAAATCTTACCATGACTTGAATACCAAAGTTGTAGTTCATGAGATTCTGTGCAACATTGGTATATTTCACCTTTCATGAAAATGCACCTAAAATGGACTTTTATAATTTCCAAGTTGGGGGTTTCAAATGGTCAAACAGGAGTCAGCAAGTTAATTTCAAATTTAAATCACTTTATAATTGGAATCTGGTATAGGTCCTTTTGACAAAGTTGTAGATTTCAAAAGGTACAACATTTCATTAAATTGGGTCTTTTTCAAATTCGGCTCCTAAGTTGGACAAATTGGCAAAATTCAGAAACCTGATCAGCTGGTCAAAGGGATTTTTCCTTTTTCCGAGTTTCTTTTCTTTTTCCGTCTCTATGCCAGGTGGGACCCATCCGTCGGGCCGCCCGCGCCAGCGCATTCCACCGGCTCCCTCGCTCCATGCACCCGGTCCATGCACCCTGATCTTCATCCCCGTCCTTGGCCCCACCTGTCAGCCTCACCGGTTCATGGACCCAGCTCACCCGCGCACCTCCCTCTTCTCTCCCCGCCCGGGCGCGCCCACGCGGCGCCGGCCGCGGAGCGCCGTGGCCCCGCGCCGGCCTCCCCGGCCGCCGCGGCCACGCGCCGCTGCCGCGCGCGGACAGCGCGCACGGCGCGCCACCAAGGCGAGGGCGAGGCCGACCCCTTTTTCCCGAACCCTCCTTCACGCGCTCGGCCTCTCCGTCTCTTTTCCCGTTCGACCTCGCGCCGTCCGCCATTGACGGAGCTCGCGCGAGCTCGCCCCCGGCCACTCCTGCCCTCTCCCGAGCTCAACCATCACCGCGCCGAGCTTCGCCGCCCTCGACTCCACCTTCCCGCCTAGACCGCGTCGCCCGAGACCCCTCCACCCCGGCGTATTGCACTGCCGGACCCCGCCGGCCAGGAGCGTTCGTCGCCGTCCCTCCCCGCGGTCTCCCCCGCCGTTTGAGGTAGTGGATAAGGTTCCCCGTCCTCCTCTCTCTCTCCCCGACACTTCGCGGTGAGCCTCCGTGCCCCGCAGGGCCGGATTGGCCGCGCGCCACCGTCGCCGTCCCTCCCGTCGCGAGGAAGAAGACGACGGGAGGAAGAAGACGGCGTATTTGCAGATCCGACCCCGCGGTATCAGGGTTTTTCATTTTAATCCACCGCGCTGTACGCTGAGCCTTGTAAATCTTGCGTACTAGCCCCTGGGGTTCCAAAATAATCACAATCTAGCCCCTGGTTCTGTTGTTTTTCATTTTAAATTGATTATTTCGACAGAAACCTTTGAAAAATCCTAGAAAATTCAATAAAAATCAGAAAAATATCAAATCAGTTGCATTGGAATCCTTTTGAATATATCTGTCTAGGAAATATGATGGTTGAATAGGAAAAGACAGTTTTGCCCCTGTTTTTGTGCAAGCATGAAAAACCTTGATAAATAGGAAATATGGGTAAAATGAACTCCAAAAATTGTGAAATTTGGGCAGAGGCCTTATTATTCTGTGTAGGCTCTGTATAAATTTTGGTAGCTCCAATGTTCACTGTTAATTACCATTTTGCCCCTACATGTGACTTTAGCATGGAGATAAATGAGGAAATGTTGTTTATATAGAAATTAGGCTCTAAATAGTTGTATGTATTTTATTTGTGCTCCTTATAGCATAAAGAGCTCACTGTTGAAATGGGATACCATGCATGTCAAAATTAGTTAGTGTTTTGAAATTGATAAGTTCATGCATGTTTAAACTAATAAATAGAAAATATAGGTTAAATGGAGGTCAAAACTTCTGAATTTAGGGCAGCAACATTGCTAGTATGACCTAGGCTTAGTATAAGAATTTGGTAGCTTAAATGCTTGCTGTATATTTGCTATATTACCCTTATCTAGTAATTAAGCATATAGTAACAATGAAAAAGAGTTCTAAATAATAGTAAACACCGGGCTCTTCGCATAAATCGATGCTTTTCAGTCACACACCCCCACGTTGTTTTATGTGACAAGCTAAGCTATCTTAGGTGATGGCTTGTACGATTTTTTAAAACTAAACAAGTTTTATCACGAAAATACATAGTATTATTCCATGACCCTTGATTTCTTGCATTGCACTAATACATGCTCCAATTGCATCATGTCATGCATATAGATTCTGCGAACGAAGAACCACCGCCGAACCAACCCGTCGCGGAGGAGCCCGAGGAGGAGCTGCACCCAGAGCCAGAGGACCAACAACAAGAGCCCGACTTCGCTCAGGAGGCAGCTACTGACTCTAACGAGGAAGGTAGGCAGGACCATACTCAACCCAGCAAACAAATTATACTTGATGATTATGCATATGCATTAGGAGTTGCTTGGAACTAATTGCATTAGACTCCCTGGCCACCCTGGCCCTAGCACCTATACATAGAGTTCGCAGGACGAGTATGCCTAGAAATTACTAGGTACGAGTAGACACGAGTGTGTGGACTCGTCACGTAGGTGTTTTTCAAAGTTACAAAAGCTTACAGTTATATCATTTATTACTATTGCTCATGAATTAAATGGAGATCGGGCGGAGATTTATTTCAGTATATGCATTTCATAAGGTTGCACTTTGGACTCCGCCCGAGTCGCATAAGGCCCGTTCGCTGTTCGTCTATTGGTCGGCATAACATTGCTAGAGTGCTTAACCGGGAAATGGGACCGGTGAAGTCTTACCTGGGTTTGTCCGAAGTTTTCGAGGCTCCGCTCATCCACTTGCTGGAGGCCGATGGGCCCGGGGGCGCTTGTACTCGAGGGAGGGCTGACCCGGTGCGGCCGTGGTATCGCTCCTAAGGGAGGGCTGACCCGGTGCGGCCGTGGTATCGCTCCTGAGGGGGCACAACCCGGGGGTTAGGTGAGGGCGCTTTGAATCTTGGGACAAGACAGGTGGAGATGGGGGCTATATGTGGGAACGCGATGGCTAGTAAGCATATACCCCTGGCATGATAGTTATTCCCGGGAATTAAAATCGATTCGAATCGCTGATGCCCACCAGGTGTGGGAATGCCAATGCCTTTGACGTTCAACGTAGTAACTACTTAAACTCTCGGAGTTTAATACTCATGGTTTTTGGAATACCACATGAATGAATTGAACCGTTTACTTTTCTGCAAGTTACAGTTATGTTGAAGGTTCTATAAATGATGAAAACTTACTATTTATGTTACACATGTTACTGTTTAAAACTAAAGGCTAAGGATCCACTTGCTAGTAAGCCGCTTCGCGTCAGCCGTAAGCCAAATTCCATTAAGACCTACTGAGTAATTAGTACTCAGGGTTTGCCCCCACATTTTGAGCGCAGGTATGGAGTTCATGGTGTGCACTTGTGTTGGAGGCGGGGCATGCCCTCATTTAGGATGAGGTGACTGAGTGGCACGAGGTCGACATCGGTGGGCTCGATGTTGTACCTCTAATGCAAATCTTTTGGTGATAACAGGGTGACCCCTAAACTTATATTTCCGCTGCGAGAAACTTTCAAACTTGCTACCGTATAACATTATGTTGGACTTGTATTTTATGTAAAAACTGGTTTGTAACTAAGTCTAATTTTATGCTATTCAACTGCCTGTGATGATGTTTCTGTTGTGGCTCCATCGTGAGTCAGATGTGTATGATGTCGGTTCCTCTGGGAAAAGGTAATATCGGGAGTCGAATGACTCTCGACGGACGACCGGGTTTAGTTCGGTCTAATCGCACTGCAAGCCAGAGGTGGCAGGTGTGCTTAGCCCGGATTAAATCGGCGGTTCCGCCACAGCTGGTATCAGAGCCGATCATACACAGACAACAGACATATCATCCAGATTTGATTTGCAAACCTATTTTCGAAAACCCTTTTCGAAGTATTTGAAAAATGAGAGTATCGATATGCCCATATTAAGGATGTTAGTGAAATACCAGGTGACATCGCTAACATTCTGACCTAGATAGAACTCATATGCATATTCGGCGCTTTGGGAAGCAACATTTCGGCCATAGCCATCCCCAGTACTGGTGGAGCGCTATTGGGATTTGCGGACTGTTGCGAACCCTGCATTCATGCTGATAGGGCAGAACTCTTTAAGGGGGGTGGTCACGTCATTGGAGTATTTCGTGACCACTTTTCCTTCAACCAAAATTATAGCTAGATCTTGTTGGCCACCGTTTCTCTCCCCAGTAATTACCCAGTACTGGAGGAACACTGGGTGTGTTGGGAGAAATGGCGCCACTACGTCGTCCACCAGACGTAGCTTAAAGAAATTCGTGGATACCACTTTTAAGGTTAGAGTGGTAATGTATAATGATGGTGATGATGTTGGTATGAGCATGCATTTTCTGCAGGTACACTAACCACGTGCGAAATTAAGAACGAGTAGAGAACGACTAGTTGCATTAGGGAGTGCCGTGCATATATGTCACCGGATACTCGCTAGGTATATAAATTATACATAAGGTGTGTGATGTGAGATCGAATAGGACGAGACATGCATCATGTTTACTTTCATCATTCATACCTGGGGGGTTATTGCTAAAAGTCAAATAAGTAAAATGAAAGTTCAAAGATGTCTTCTGCACACATCACCCACTTAACCGTTGAAATTATATGCAACTTATGCCTATCACTGATTAAAAGTCTCCTATTTAAAAACAGATGGCCAGGACCAAGCAAACCGCACGCAAGGCCACCAGTGCGAGGGGACTCCGCTTACAGGAGGGA
This sequence comes from Paspalum vaginatum, assembly GCA_030272315.1. Lineage (NCBI taxonomy): Eukaryota > Viridiplantae > Streptophyta > Magnoliopsida > Poales > Poaceae > Paspalum > Paspalum vaginatum. The sequence goes on from CM059015.1 coordinate 513,547, forward strand.
AGGGCTACTCTCCTTCCACTAGTGACCCACACCCCTCCTCAGCTTGAGAACGGGATGGTCCACACCCGTTGCCGTGAGGAGAACGGCCTCGCGCAGATCCTTTGTCGGGCTCTGCGTGAGATGAGGCGCAGACCGTGCCCCTTCTTCTCCGTGCAGACAGTGCACGCGGAGGGACACTGCATGGCCAGTGTTGTCCTTCCTTCGAGCCACACCGCGGTCCGGCAGACGATCACCGTCTACGGGGCCAATGAGGAGGATGCTTACGACAAGGTCACCTTGGCAGCCATCACCTCACTCAGCTCCTCAGGTGCAGCAGGGATGTCAGTGCTGCGCTACCTCCCCACCGACGGCTACGACGACGAGTGGCTCCGTCGTCACAACATGCTGGAGGAGTGGGTTGACACCAGGCCCTATGCTGCGACCATGCAGTTTGCTCACAACGTACACGGGATGTACCTCCGTGCTGAGGACCGTGTCTCTCACTACCGCGACCAGCACATGTATGCACAGGACCGTATTGAGGAGCTGGAGGCAGAGTTGGCCGAGGCACAGCAGCGTTTGGCGCAGTACGAGCAGGACCCTTCAGTTGCCCCTGTGGTGGAGGATGAGGACAGCATGGTGTCTGACGCGCGTAACGGGCGTTAGAGAGTTTGGTGGTAGCAATGTATGGTGAAGCCTTTTGTAAATAGTGCACGTTATGAGCGATGTTTTGTATTATACCGCTCCGTGCAATTTGCCATGATTGTACTAAACAATGGTGAGGTCGAGAGAACTCGCTTATGTACGTCATGTAACCCGATGTAGAACCTTAAGCTAGTGTTTCGATGTAATGGACGAGATGGACCACATATGTACTAAGTAAACCCTTAGTTTGTTAAGACTCTATAAGTATGGTTGTAGTAATTACTGGATGCGCATGGACAACGTGGAATGATGCGATGCCTTTAAGCTTGGAAAATGGCACAGTTGAGTTTGGAACTCGGAGTCCAGCAGCTTCTATTGTGCAAAGCCTAAGAATTTAGGACAACTTTTCTAATGATGATAAGACCTAGCCGGTCGATTTGGTAATCAAATTGTTAAAAGTCAGAAGCTACTGTTTACATCACGCGAAACTGCACGACCCGGTGACAACGTGCTATTACTTGGCCTTGCGAGATAGAATCTAACTGTTTTATTACAAGTTTACCTGTACTCACAAATTGCCTACAGTCCTATGATCTTTCTATCACCATATCTTTGCGCAAGGGCTATTGGACTGAACCTATATGGCTCCATTTTGCAGATGGTGAACACTCGCAATGGTCAATCATCGGGGCAGTCAGCGCAAGGCGCTCCACCCCCGCCGGAGTTGGCCACTCTGGTGGTCCAGCAGGCTGAGCTGATTCGGTTATTAGCAGAAGACCGCCAGGCCCGTGGGCAACAGCAGCCGCGGGAGTACCGGCCACGTGGTATCACCTACCAAGATTTCGAGGGGCTGCGACCCCCAGTTTTCACCAACTGCCCAGAGCCACTGGCGGCAGACGACTGGCTTCGCACCGTCCAGTCCAAGTTCACCCTTCTGCCAGGGATCAACGAGCAAGAGAAAACTCGATTTGCTGCTCAGCTCCTTCATGGGCCTGCGGGGGCATGGTACGCCACTTTCCTCGCCATGCAGGAAGAGGGCCACGAGCCCACATGGGAGGAGTTCCGTCAGGCTTTCCGGGCCCACTACATCCCGGCAAGTTTGATGGAACAAAAGCGTCGTGAGTTCCGAGACCTCAGGCAGGGTAACAGGACCGTCATGCAGTATGTGCAGACCTTTATCCACCTCTCTCAATATGCTCCGAGAGATGTTGCTACTGAGCCGGAGCGAGCCGAGAAACTCTTAGAAGGCCTTGACCCTACCCTCCGGACTCACCTGGCACGGCGCTACCAGAGCTTCACTGAGCTGGTAGACACTGCTCTCGACATGGAGAATCGTCTCCGTGCCGCTAACGAGGATCAGAAGCGCAAAAGGCTAGCCAACACATCAGCGACTGGCCCTTCACAGAAGCAGAAGACCGTATACAAGCCCCAACAGCAAAATCATCAGCAGCCTCGCTATGTGGTTCGACCCAACCAACCAAGGTGGATCCATAGGGCGGCACCGCAGCAACAGTATCCCATCTATCGAGCACCCGCACAGCTGCCAGCTGCCAGCTCCCCGTGCTCCTATTGTTCCGAGGCCGGGCGCTCCTTGTTACAACTGCGGCAAGATCGGCCATTTCAGTAAGGACTGCAGGGCGCCTCGCAGGATCCAAGGTCCTATTCCTGCGGGTGGTAACCACCAGAGCAAGCTATACCTCCTTTCCTCCTCCAAAATAGCTATACCGATGAATGGTTGTCCGGGACCTTGGTTCGACTGCAAAAAAGGTTTGCGCCAGGGAGATCCCATCTCGCCGTATCTCTTCCTGCTTGTTGCTGATGTCTTGCAGCGCTTGGTCAAGAATGATGCCGTCATCAGACACCCTGCACAGCCAGAGTTGCCGGGTGCAGTGCTCCAATACTCTGACGACACTCTTATTGTGATGCGGGGTGATGTCGCTGGGGTGCAGAGGCTTGCTACACTGCTGGAGCAGTTCAGTACAGCAACCAGGCTCGCGATCAACTTCTCCAAGAGTGTCTTGGTGCCGTTGCACATGGATGATCCCACCATTCTGCAGTGTGTGGGCATCCTGGGGTGTAGGAGGGAGGGCTTCCCTCAAACATACCTCGGTCTGCCACTGTCGAACAACAAATTGAAGCTCGACGCCTTCACTCCCCCGATCGCCAAGGCCGATAAATATCTTGCAGGTTGGCAGGCTGCACTGCTAAATCCCATGGGGCGGCTGGTGTTGGTCAATGCTGTCTTGGACAGCCAGCTCGTCTATCACATGAGCGCCCTGCTGCTCGCGCCAGGGACCATCAAGAGTGTGGACCAGCGTCGTGTTAGACATGTTAAGCCTGGCACGTCATTTAGTTAGTGTACATAATCATGCATTAATTTGTTTCATGCATGCGCACGAGCTCCGTTTTCTGTGGACGCCGTGCGCGCGTAGCGGCCGTGGTGAGATTCGCTCCCACGCGCCAGAGCTTGCGGACGCCATGCGCGTCGTGCGGCGTGGGGATGGACGCGCATCAAAGCACGACGCGAGAAGCGCTCGGACGCTCTTTTCCTTTCCATTGTAAGCTTGTTTACTTCTATAAATAGTGAAGAGTAAGATCAGAAAAGCTGCGCCCTTGGCAGCACCAAATCCCAGCGTGTTCGTGTCCAATTCGCGTGAGTGTGTTCTTGATCGGGGAGTGTTCTTCTCCGGCGCCGGCGTTCGCCTGGAGGATCCAACACGTCGCAGGGGGTTCTTGTGGTCTGGAGCCGGACAAGCTAATGGAGCAAAGTGCTTGGTCGCATGGGAGGATGTTCAGAAAAGCCGGGACGCTGGTGGTCTGGGTGTCAAGGATCTATCGACCCAAAACACCTGCCTGCTGCTCAAGCTCCTCCACAGGCTGCACACATCGTCGAGTTCCTCCTGGGCTATCTGGGTGAGAGAGCAGGCGAGCCTTGCCACGCTGAAAGGGTCCCTTAAAGGCGACCATTGGGAGGTCCCGCGCTCCTTGTTGCCGATCTACAGAGCCATCACAACATCAGATGTCCGAGATGGTCGTGCGACCTCGTTCTGGCATGACGCCTGGGAAGGGTGTGACGACTTAGCCACACGATTCCCTGTGCTGCTAAGCCACGTGAAAGAACCGGAGGTTAGCGTGCGCGACGTGATCGAGAAGGGCCCGATCACCATGCTTGTCCCGCGGCTCACGAGCCAAGCCGAGCAGGAACTGTAGGAGGTGCTGGGCATTGTCCGGGCGGTGCGTCTCATAGAAGAGCCGGATGTTCGAGAGTGCTTTGCTGCTACCGGTGACAACAAGCTGCAGTCAGGCATGGTGTATCATGTGCTGAGGGGCGGTGGGGCTGATGCGAGTGAAGAGGCGGGGTTCATCTGGAAGAGCAGGGCACCGCCGCGGGTGCAATTCTTTGGTTGGCTGGCTCTCCGTGGGCGCCTGCAGTGCCGTGCAAATCTCGTCGTCAAAGGAGTGGTGCCTGATGGTAATTGTGCAGCCTGCAGGGATGAGGTGGAAACCACAGCGCACATATTGTTCCAGTGTGGGTTCGCTGCGCAGTTCTGGTCGATATTGCACATTGGGGCGCCGGCGGCTGGCAGCCGCGGCGTGTCATTGCACCTCTTGCAGCGTCCTCACGGCGTCCCAGATCTCCATTTCAACGTCTTTGTTTTGGTGTGCTGTTGGAATCTTCGGAAGAGGCGAAACAGGATGTTTTTGACGGTATCTCTACGTCCATGACAGAGTTTTTGGACTCCGTTCGGGCAGAAGCTGCACTTTGGCGCCATCGACTGAAGGTTGAGGATAGATGGGTAGTTGACGCATGGTGTTCCAAACTTGTTTTGGTAAATTAACTCCTTGTGCATGTAATCAGACCGCAAAAAACGCCAAACTTTATAACAAACTCATGATGTGGGCCATTACGGGCCGGTGAATCAATGAATCATACAAGTGGGGGACTCTCTCTCCCTCCCCCCTCCCGCTGACAGTAAAAAAAATGATGCTATATTTAAAAGACATAGGTAAAGTGGAGTTTAAATAAAATACAGATAGCTAGTCTCGTCTGATGAGCTCGAATTCGAATCGTTTGCTTTTCGTTTTCTAACCAACAACTAGCTAAACCAGCAGCTGAGAACAACTGTCTTTTTCTTGCGCAGAAATAATGCACTAGTAGCAACTGTTAAGTGTTAAATGAAAACAAACACGTTCGATTCCGTACCTGCCACATTTCCGCACTGCACAATGCACGTACACAGCAGAAAATGTCCTACACTACGCATGGAGATGGAGCTATGCAACAACCAGAAAAGGAAAAACATTTTTTTTTTGCAAAAGGAGAAAGTTATATATATTACCTACAGTACGGTACTCCTGCATGCCTATCTCTCACGTCAAAACTTTGCATCCTACTAGTACTGTCTACGTAGCTCAGCTCTAATAAACCGAGGTGGTCAATGCATGTATGCCTTCTACGTGCCGGCCGCACTCTAGCAAAAGCGAAGCCGATCGGCCATCTGCCGGTGTCGCCACTCGTGGATGGTGGAGCGGAGCGCGTGATTGGGCATCAGCTTCTGCGTCGGCAGCTTCAGGTTCGTCATCGGCGACGTGTCGTGCCCGCTGCCCAGCCACTCCCTGATCGCCTCCGCCTCGTACGAGAACCCGTCGCCGGCGATCTGCGGGTCCCTCATCACCTCCTGCATGCATGCGATAACCACCATCACCACCACACTCCATGTCATTGTCATCCATCCTCATTCCTTCAAGATCAATGCTTACATACCTTGAGTATTGGGCACAGGAAGTAGGACGGCGCGCCGTCCGACAGCGACGACGGCGACCTGCCCGGCGCGGCGCTCACAGCGGCCTCCAGCACGCCGCGGGCCTCCTCCAGCAGCTCGCCGGGGGACCACGGCCCCCGGTTCACGTCGCAGCACTTCAATCCCAGCAGCGCCACCTCCCTGGCGCGCTCCGCCGGCCAGCCTACCGCGCCCGCCACCTCGTGCCACGCCCCGCCGCCTCCCGCCGCGGCCTCCTGCGCCGCCTTCCGGGCCAGGAACGCCGGCTTCCCGGTCACCAGCCGGAGGAGCACCACGCCCAGCGAGTACACGTCGCACCCCGGGGTCAGCTCGCCCGTCGCGACGTAGTGCGGGTCCGCGTACGCCAGCGCCGGCCGCGACACCGCCACGCCGCCGGCCACGAGCGCGCGCGTGCCCAGGCCAGCCAGCTTGCACGACGCGCGGCCCGCGTCCAGGAGGATGGTGGCCGGCCGCACGTCGCCGTGCGCCGTCGCCCGCGGCAGCGTCGCGTGCAGGAAGGCCAGCGCGGAGCAGGCGCCGTACGCGATGCCGCAGCGCGCGTGCCACGGCAGCGGCGCCGCCGTCGTCAGGTGCTCCTCCAGGCTCCCGCCCGGCACCAACTCGTACGCGAGGGCGCGCGCCTCCGGGCACGCGCCCACCAGCGTCACCAGGTTCGGGTGCCTCGCTCGGCTGATCACGCCCTCCACCGCACGGGTGAACCGGGCCTCGCCCACCGCCACGTCGCGGTCCAGCACCTTCACGGCGACGGCCATGCTGCGCAGCTCCCCTCTGTACACTTTGCCACGGCCACCGTCGCCGCCGCCGTCGATCCTGACGGACTCGTCGAAATGACTGGTGGCTTCGTCCAGCTCAGAGTAGCCGAGCCGCGAGAAGCTCACGGCTTCCTGTTCCTGGCCGCCGTCTTGGGCTTGGGCTTCGCCTTCCTCTGCGGGATCTCCTCGTCCCTGCTCCTGCTGGTGCTCGCGCCGGAGCGTGTCGAGAAGGCTGTAGGACTCCGACAGCCTCGCTTCGAGGTCGTTCATCATGCGCTCCGAGTTTGTGATCTGGAGCTCCAGCTCCGCGCTCCGATCATCCGCCTTCTGTATCTTGTCCAGTATGTCGTCGAGCTCGCGCCTGTCCTGCTCCATGGCTGCGCGCTCCCTCGCCAGCATTTCCTCCATCTCCTTCCGGTGCTTCGCCTCTCGCTGGTACGAGCTCTCTGCGTCATCGGCCTACATTACATTATATTGATCAGAAGAATCATTACATACATACATACATACATACATACATACATACATACATACATACATACATACATACATACATACATACATACATACATACATACATACATACATACATACATACATACATACATACATACATACATACATACATACATACATGGCTCAAGGATATATATACAGACTATTATCTATTGGGCATGGATGTATTCAACTCCATGTATTGCTCACCATCTTGGACGCTTCGGCGAGCTCGCGCTCGGCCATCTGACGCCGGCGAGTCTCTTCGTACGCCTCGTGCCTGAGGTTCTCAGCCTCCATGAGCGCCTCCTTCAGTTTCTCGTATAACCCATCGTCCATCGCACCAGCATCCTGACCAAACGAAACGAATTGTTCATCATCCGAAACCAAATGGGTAAAATGCAGGACAATCTAAAGAATCATGCCAATTCTTTCTATATTTTCGAAACCAAATGCATGTGTAAGACTATCATTTTGCCTATTCTTTTGGTAGTCAGAACTGCACCTATCATCACACTGTTTACTGCCTGAAACAATAGGTGTCTGAACTCTGAACAAGTAAGAGTGTGAACACCAAATTTCCGCACCTGACAGTCTTTGATTTTGTTCTTACTCCAGTTTCTTATGACACCAATTTTCCGCAACATCTAGAACAATATTTTTTTTCAGAAAATGCACATACCAAACCATCTGATGCAAGTGTTTCCTGGTCCTCTTCGATCTCTTGCAGCAACTGCACGCCAGCAGGTTCCACCTCAGCCCCCACAATTTCAGAAACCGACGCTGTTAAGGATCCAGCGACGGCAGTTGCTTGACGATTTAGGTTCTCCATGCTGCGGTTCATGGCATTGTACTCCCTTGTAGGAGTCAGTTCAACGGATGGGTCATCTGATTCTTGAGTACTGAATGTCTCGCTGTGGAAGCACGGTGAGGATTTTGATCTCGAGTGGTCAGAAGAGCATGACCTGGGACTTGTGCTGCTCGTGGATGATTCAGCTCGATGCAGTCCCTCGCTGGCCTCCCTGTGTGTCAGATTGGGTAAATTATAGACAGCAGGAAATGATGTGTTATTACAGTAAAACTATGTCTGCATTTGGACCAGTCATCAAACTGAATCCTGCTACTTTATTTGTTGGCCTCATTCGGCAAGGACTCGTGATGAATGTGAAATCAGCCACAGATGAGAGAGCTCATAGAACGAAGAATTTCAAACTTTCAGACAGATAGGTCGCGCATTGTGAACGCTAGGACAGGTTATAAGTCCAGGCGAATCAAACACAACGTACAAATACGCTACCAGTTTGGAGTAGACAGCAAGATGGAAAGGACAGACTTTTGCAACCCACTGGGAAGACTTTGCATACCTGGTGCAGATTAGATTGCCGTTGCAGACAAACCAGATCTTGCAAGAGGGATTCGCCTTGCGCTGCACCGTCAGTGCTTTCTTAGACCTCGGCGCCCGTATCTTCCTAATTAAGATCGATCACCACATTGCATCATCAGGATATATAGAGTAGCATTATATTAGTTAACTGAGGCACACCAAGCAAGCAGACCAACCAACATTGAGCATCAGCAAGCAAGGACAAAGATGAAGGACATCAAGGGCCGATGGATCACTAATATGCATATGATGTCTGAAGATTGGAGTAGCCATATGTGCTATACATACCTGGTGTAGGCCCGATCAGATGCAGCGCCCATGACGAGCTCCGTGACCCCAAGATCATCAACTAACTCGACAAGACCCCTGGCGATATCGTCGCAGGGGATGATGATCTTGCTCGCATTGACCTGTGAGTTTCAGAAATTCGTCAGCATATATGGCTGGGATGGGACCCTGTAACGATCGATTATCTTCAACAGCAGATGGATCGAACAAGGGGAATCAAGCCAACAAGGCAAGGCTCATCACTACTGTATGTTGACAGTGATACATAGGATTATCGGTTGCCATGCACAGTATATAAGACAGAAGAAAACGGTGGAGTATAGTAGGTGGTTTTCAACCTTTTGACTTTTGCAAATGTCCAAGAGGTCATCTAAGACTTTGCCGATCCTCTTCTCCTCCAGATGCATGTACGCGGCCACCTCCTCGTCGGCGAGCTGGCTGACTGGGACCCACGCGCCCACTGCATGCAACAATAGTTAATCAATACTAATCCCCATGGGCTCAGCACACTCCCCTGTATTTATATACTATATGATGGGAGGGAATTGAAACGGAGCTTCAAATCTGATGAGATGAAGAACGCCTCTCTGAAGCTCCAAGAGCCAAAATGGCAAAGAATCGAAGGCGGCAGACGATTCCATCGCATTGGGGGCAGCAGTAGCCTGCTGCATCGTTCATATCGATAACTGAAAACGTGATGGATGCATCATCATCATATATCGATTCCAAATAAGTCTCCCTCCGGTGGTGACGAATTGAGCGAGCGAGCGAGCTGGGACGGCCGGAGATGGCAGGCCGGCATTTCAGTGATGAAAGAAATTCAGAGGACAAGGTAGGAAGAGATGAGAGACGACAGATACGTATTATTCAGGAGACCAGGGCAGGCAAGAACTGAAAGAAAACCAGCGTGAATCGATCGATATCATAAAAAAAAAAGGATACAGTGCATTTTTTTCTTGTTCCCGAAAAGCAGGCAAGCAAGCAAGAAGGCAGGAGAAATATACGTACTCATGTTGATCCTGGAGGGCGGGCGGCGTAGGTGCGAGAGGACGAGGCGGCGGCGCTTGCTGTTGCCGCCGCTGGCGGCGACGACGTTGGCGAGCGCCCATTGCAGGTTGGCCTTCCACTCCTGCTTCTGGTTGTGCTTGGCCCACGCCGCCTCCTGCTTCCAGTTGCCATTCCCACCGGCGGCGGCGATCCCAATCCCCACGGCGCAGTACACCAGGTGCTCCTCCTCCTCCTCCTCCGGCTCCGGCTCCGGCTCCGGCCGCCTCTCGTAAGCAGAGGCGGTGGTGGCAGGAGCAAGGATGGATCCTACAGCCGCTGCCTGCTCCATACCAATGTGCGTGCTCGATCTAGTACGTATCTGCAGTCTAGCTTAGCTATATACCATGCAGGCCGACGTACAAATCACAGCCAGCAGTGCTATATATTGTTCTGCCTGATCATTGACGATAATAGACAACGATGGATCGATCGTCGATCGGAAATAAAAGGCAGTCAGGCAAGGCGGCACAGTGGTGATGCTGATGTGATCCCTCCCTTCCCTTTCCTTGGCTTGTGAACACGACGGCGACGCGACACGAGCGGCGGCTGGGCTATAGCTGGAGAGATCAGTCCGGGTTAGCTGGTACTCCCTCCGTCCAAATTTATACATTTTTTAACTTTATTTTATTAACACCAAATTTGATTTATTCATCTTATTTAAAAAAATTCACAATTATCATTTATTTTCATTGTGATTTAATTTAGCCATAAAATATATACATTTTTTAATATTTTGAATAAGACGAGCCGATCAAATTTGGTAAAAAGCTATCAAACGATCTATAAATTAAAGCGGGGGAGTAAAATTTAAGAGACCACGACACACTACCGGACCCACTTAACTGGGGCCGGACGGAAACGGAGGAAAGAATATTCCCTGTTCCTCTTTTTCCCTCTGCACCCCCTACACATACATCGTCACTGACACGTGGATCCAACGTTACCCGCTAGCGACGCCATAGGCGGTCCCCACGCTGCCACCTAGTTTGTGTAATTTTGTGGCCTGTTCGCTTGAGCTACTTTCAGTTTTTTTTCAGCCATAGAACAATGTTTTTCTTTCACAATCAAACAACCATGAAACAATGTTTTCAGCTGGAAGTAACATGCAGCGAACAGGCCCTTGGATTGAGGAGAATTGAAATGGATTATAGGAGATTGAAGTGTGTTTGAATCCACAATAAATCAAAATTCCTTCACAAGCCATCCCAGTCCACTTCAATTCGAAATTATCCAAACTAGGCCAGCGGGCATGACCAAATTATGGACCAAAGAACGAAGTCTATACTGCCAAAATCTATACTACAGCGACACTATGTACATATAAGTTTAAAATGATCCTACACTTTGTCTTTCCTGCTGCAATCAACCTCACAAAATCCCACTCTCATGTTTTTCTTTGACTTCTACCGCTGCGACGCCCGATTCCATTAGTCTCTATCCCTACCCTCAGCCCGCACCGTTGGGCCCATTCTAAATACAGCACTATATTTTGCATTTATGTCCTCAGACATCAAGAAAAAAGAGAATTTTATTTATGGGCGAGATAGGTCATTTTATTTTAAATGTATATTTTCATTTTTTGTTGTTGTTACGTAACACACAACCCGTCTTGAAAATAGTGTAAGTATGATTTTATCTATACGACATTGCCATATTATTCCCATGAGTAATTTCTCTGTTAGAAAACAATAATGATAGAGACATTTTGTTCTCTACAGAGAATTTGGTCAGCAAAAAATTCGGATATGCCCGCACTGCGTGTTTTGTCCAAGTGTCGTTACCAAATAATATCGGACTCGGACACCCCTGGAGTGAGACAATGTCCGACCATTTTATTTGCAGATAGATGCTATATGATGGTGAGGTCAACGGACCGCTTGCCCTGCCAGAATGAAGCAGCACCTAAATAAATCTTGTACATGCATGATGCCGCTGACCATGCACTCGAATATCCCAAGCACTTGTGGATATGCTTTTCACTTGCACAATACAAAGCTTTGCAACTAGATGTTTCTTAGACACATATACGCGCCCCATATCCCTGCATGACAGATGCGTGTGCTACATGTACTACTGGTCTTAATACTATAGTATATACGAACTATCAATACCACAATGTTTCTAATGTTCACTCGCTTTGACCTAACCATTAACAATTACTCACTCCATCCCAATTTATAAGTCATTTGATTTTTTTCACCAAGTTTGACCGACTTGTCTTATTCAAAATATTGAAAAAAATATTAAAAAAAAACAATTCATAGTTGAAGTGTATTATATGCAAAATAGAATCAGAATAAAAATCAATAATAGTTATAATTTTTTTTGAATAAAACGAATAAGTCAAAACTAGTGTTAGAAAATCAAGCGATAGGACTTGAGAGGGAGTATAGTTGGTTGGCAGACCACAAACTTCGTTCGGTGTTGGAGGCCCAAACTGGCTGGCACATTAATTGAAGCAATAGCTAAAAAAGTAATAGCTATGTATGCCACAAACTTGAGGTAGTATATTTGGTTTGTTCAGGAACAATTCGGATGATTCGTCATGACCCCCCCCCCCCTCCCCCCACTCCTCAAATGCATGCCTAGTTTGAGGAATGGAGTGAAAGTATCTTATATCGTCTCTTTATCTATCATCATTATTGAACATAATTAGTATAAATATAAGGAACAAAGAAATTTTTTCCCGGAGATGGGCTTATGGTAGACTATTCCTACAGGGGAATAAAAAAATCGCCAGCCTTGTTGGCCAAATCAAGCTTACGAAAACACAAAGCTTTATTTCCATTGGCCCAATCAATTAGCCAACAAAACATAGCAAACACATGCTATTATTAAACAAACCGATGCCATCCATGGGGACATGACCACCGCATAAGATCAAGAAACATTTTTCGGTCGGACGGTTTGGAAGATCGAGCAGAGGGGCCTTGGCATCTGCGTACGCGAGCACACACACACCAACTCTCAACTGCTCTCACCTCCTTTCACATTGCATACTCCGCTCAGCATGGCAAATTAAAACAATCTAAACCGACCAAGTTTAAAAAAGAAACAGATCGACCCTAGCTTTTGCATCTAATAAACAAAAGCTATCTCACTATCGTTTTTTTTTATTTTTTAGAAAAAAGAAATTTTATTCCGACCTCTGCAAGAGGGTTGCACTTAACCAATCTTTATTACAATATGATAAGAGAGCTCTCAAAGAGCTAAACAGGATAAACTTGACTGAAGCTAATTCTTCTATAAGATGGCCACCCGTGCTTGGCAAAAATCTCCATAGCTAGGGTCTCCGGAAATCGGCATGCCCACTTGAGTAACGGTCTTTTTTTTTTTAAGAGCGCTCCATAACCGTGTCCAGTAAATTGCTCTGAAGATTACCTGCAAATAAAAATACAATCTCTTACCATCAAAGATGACTTCGTTCCTGCACAGCCAAATAAACCATAAAAGTGCACTTTCCTACACAAATTTGGGCATGTAAGTGCTGTCTATCTTGCTGAAACAAAGAACTAGATAACTCATTTATATTCTTGGGAGGCTGCAAACCAAAAGCTAAAAAGACAACTCTCCAAACAAACCTTGCAACATGGTAATCAAAAAATAAGCGTCGAATGGTTTCATTTGTGTCAAAAAACAACATCGACCATCTCCACTCCAATGCCTTTTTAACAAATTATCCTTCGTTAAAATTACTCCCTTAATCAAGAACCAAACAAATATCTTGATTTTAAGGGGGTAATTTTAATTTTCACAAAAACTTGTTCAATGGTAAGGCAACTTGGTTGACCAAATGTTTATACATTGAGTTAATTGTGAAACAACCATGCTTGAAGAGGTTCCATTTAATATTATCAGGTTGGTCATCTAGTTGCACCAAAGCGATTTTGGAAACCAGCTCTTCCCACTTTTGAAGTCTGTCTCCTACCAGAGCTCCCCTGAAAGAGATATTAAGTGGCGTGGAGCTAAACACGGTTGCTACTGTGATATGTTTTTTCCTAGTAATATTATACAAATATGGGCATTGATTTTTAAGCGGAAGGTGACCGAACCACCTATCCTCCCAAAATCTTATTTGAGAACCATCAGTGTAGATTAAAGCTAGAAAGCTCAAGGAAATGCTCTTTCACCTTCATAAGGCCAGACCAGAAGTGTGAATCACCTGGCTTCCATTGAACTTTTCCAATAGATTTACCTCTCAGGTATTTCTTTTTGAGTATGTTCTGCCACAGACTCTCTTCATTTATCAATTTATAAAGCCATTTGCTAAGTAAACAAATACTTCTGTATCTCAAGATTTCTGATACCCAAGCCTCCCTGTTCTTTTGGCAAGCAAAGAATTTCCCATCTCGCTGATCTATATTTCTTCTTATGGCTATCACCTTGCCAGAAAAAAATAGATCTATAAAAATCTAGTTTCTTAAAAATGCCTTTTGGTACTTCAAAGAAAGACATCATAAACATTGCAAGGCTACTTAAAACCGAATTAATCAAAACCAAACGACCCCCATAAGATAAAATCTTTCCTTTCCAACCACTTAATTTTTTCTGGAAACGTTCTTCCACCTGTTTCCAATCTTTATTGCTTAGTTTTTTGTGGTTCATTGGGATTCCTAAATACCGAAAAGGTAAATTTCTCACTCCACAGCCAAAAATCTGTGAATAATGTTCCACAAAATCCTTTGCCTCTCCATAGCAAAAGAGTTCGCTTTTATGAAAATTAATCTTCAACCCAGAAAGTTTTTCGAAGGCACATAAGATAATTTTCATATTCTTTGCTTGTTCTAAACTATGCTCCATGAATAAGATTGTGTCATCAGCATACTGTAGTATCGAGAGTCCCCCATCAACTAGATGGGGAACTAAACCTTGAACCAGGCCATTTTCTTTTGCTCTAGTTATAAATATGGCTAACATATCTACAATAAGATTAAAAAGTATAAGTGACAGAGGGTCTCCTTGTTGCAGTCCTTTATTGTTTTGAAAATACATACCCACATCATTATTTACCTTCACAGCAACACTACCCTTGGAAACAAATTGTTGGATCCATTGACACCACAAAGGTGAAAATACTTTCATTCTCAGAGTTTGTTGTAGGAAAGGCCATTTCACGTTATCATATGCCTTTTCAAAATCTACCTTGAAAATAATTCCATTAAGTTTTTTCTTATGTAACTCATGTATAGTCTCATGCAGAACAGTCACTCCTTCCAAAATGTACCGTTCAGGAAGGAAAGCAGTTTGAGAGGGTTGTATCACCTTCTGAGCTACCATGTTTATTCTCTTTGTTGCTACCTTTGTGAAAATCTTAAAGCTGACATTCAACAGACAAATAGGCCTGAATTGTTGAATCTTAACTGCTTCTTGACATTTAGGCAGCAGAGTTATTACTCCAAAATTCAAAGAGAAAAGGTGAAGATCACCTTTGTAGAAATCATAAAACATGGCCATCAAATCAGCTTTTATGATGTCCTAACAAACTTGGTAGAATTCAGTAGGGAAGCCATCCGGACCAGGTGCCTTATTATATTCCATGCTGAAAATAGCATCTTTAACCTCCTCTTCAGAATATTGTGCAGTCAATATATTGTTTTCCTGCTCAGAAACTTGAGGAATGTCTTCAACTCTACTCTCAATCATGGTGAAAGTTATTGTCCACCGGAGGAACAAAAAGGCTTCTGTAATATGAGGTGATATGTTCTCTTAGCTCGGCTTCATTTTTAATGCTCCCATCATCTCCTTCCAATTGGAAAATCTTAGTTTTTCGATGTTTACCATTAGCGACAAGATGAAAGTAATGTGTATTGTCGTCACCTTCTAATAGGTTTTTGGCTTTCGATCTTTGATACCATACTATTTCCTCTTCTCTCAACAAATGAGAGATTCTGTCCCTTAGGTAGCAAAGCAAATTTTGCTCCTCAGGAGACAACAATGAGTACTCAGCCTTTTTATCTAATGCATCAATGAGAGTTCTAATTTCTTCCTTTTTTTTTCTTATTCTTTCCTCTCAGATTCTTAGACCAGCCTCTCAAATATTGCATTGTGCGCCTGATTTTATTCTGCCATATTTGTAAAGAATTTGTCCTTTTATTTTCATTTTTCCATACATCTGCTACCTGCTCAACGAAGCCATCTCTAATCAACCAACATAGTTCAAAACAAAAGAGCCATTGGTTGCCATGAGATGCTGATGCTCCTGAATCTAAAAGGAGTGGTGTGTGATCTGAAATATCTCTAGACAAGGCTTGCACAGTGGCTAAAGGGAATTTCTGCTCCCACTCTGTACTAACCAAAACTCTATCAAGCCTTTCAAAAGTTGACACTTCAAGAGAATTAGACCATGTGAATTGACGCCAAGAAAGCTCGAGCTCTCTTAAGTCTAGATTATCAATACAAGCTTGTATCTGTCATTATTTTTTTCATATGGTTTCCTGATAATATTAAAATCTCCACCCAAAACAAATGGTTTGTCTGTTGAAGTACAGAATTGTACCATCTCGGTAAGGAAAGCTTGTTTTAAATCATCTTGTGCAGCTCCATAAGCTGCAATTATAGCCCACTCAAAACCGTCATCCTTATTCCGGACATTAAATTTGATATGGAAATCACCTATAATAATGCTCCCAATATCAAACACATGGGCGTTAACACCCAAAAGAATACCACCCGACTGACCCCTAGGTGATGACCATTGCCAAAAAAAGTCTCTACCCCCACAAAAGTGGTTTAAGTCAGTTGCAAGTAATTATCACGGCGCATTTCTAAGATAGCCACAAAGTCTAGTTGGTGATCACAAAATGTATCGAAGAGAAATCAAAACTTAGCCAAGTCTCTAAGACCTCTGCTATTCCAAAATAAACCTTTCATATTGACCTGTGCTTAGAAAAACTAGTTGTGCGTCCCCTGTTTTTTTTTGTGCCTTTTTTTTCTTTGAGGAACCTTTTTTTTGGACACTGTATGCCATTCACCTCCCAGGTGATCTGCAAAATCACCCATTTGTTCCTCATTTATTCCACTACATAAGTGGCCTAGGGTTAAAACGTCTATCTCATTATTATCCTCTTCATCGGATGACAGCAGACAAGAATTATGTGCACCCAAGGCAGATTTGTTCTTGTCTAGCCTATCGTATTCATCACATTTAATATCTAAAATAGAATTAACAACCTCGTTCCTATTTGATCCAGCGGATATGCCAATGACATTAAAATGTGAAGCAAAAACAGAATCTGGAACAGATAAAATTGAGGTTGAGGTGTTGAGGCATTTACCAGTAGTAGGTATTTCGAGGTTCTTGATGGCGACCAATCGCTCTGCTCTCTCCAACGAGTCCTCGTCAACCGTGAATTCCCTCCTCTTGCTCCGACGAACCGGAGTGAGCTGTAAAGCCGTCTTTGAAGGGACTAAATTGTCTTGCTCAACATCCTCAGCAATCACGTGATCGACTATTTTTTCCAGCTGAGTGTTAACAACTTCGTCAGAAATCACTTCTGCCCCCTGCTGTAGCATAGCCTCAGATGCCATTTTATCCGCAACGAAATCATCAGACAACGCAGTGCAAGACCCTGTTGCCGGCGTAAGGAGCTGGCTAGGTGACGATGACAGTCCATCCGCTAACACAGTCTCGGCCCCCCTCTCCAAATCAATAGGTTCAGATGCACACTGCTTTCCTTGCTGAGTATTTGTCGCATTAACATGCTCCTGAGTAGGTGCATTAATCTTGTTTGTTGCCACTGTTGCATCCTTGGTGTTTTTCAGTTTTCTCAATTCTTGCTCTTCATCTCCCAACATGTCATCGTCATCCTCATTCATAGGATCTCGATTTAAGTTACTAACATTCTGTCCACTCGAACCATCCCCATCCTCCACTATGAAATAGATGTCATGCAAGTATTTACCAAAGACTACTTGAAGAGTTTCTGGGATTTTTTTAGGATCAAGGACAGCAACTCTGATACGAGCAAGGTCCCCTGAACGAGTAAACACCATGTCTACCATCTGTGTTGCACCAATTAGAGTTCCCACTGCCCACAAGATGAGATAATGTTTCCTAAGCTGGTTAGGAATACCACCAACCTGTACCCAAACCTCAGGCAACTGGAATTTTACCTCATCATGAGAGCCCCATATTTTGCATTCAATGAAAAGACCAGGATGATTTTTAACCTTTGCTTCACCAAATTCTTGCAGTCGAGCTAATTCCAGGGCATTAGGGAAAACAGTGAGGAATTCATTCTCTCCATGCTCTTTAATTTCCCATTGCCAAGTGATTGGGACAAGCCTCTCAAGCTCTCCCTTCACCTGATCAATTGTGAGAGTGCCACCCCTGATAGAAATCAAGGCCCAAGCTGAAGGCTCTTTTGTGTCATTATACTCTTTATCAGACACCGGGATACAGTGAAAACCAAGTCCGGGTGCCCCAAAACCCACAGTTTGAGCTATTGGTTTTGGTGCCTTCAGAAGATGGCACTTGTGAGTGACACGTAACTTACTCTCGCAGATTGCACACAATAATGGAATTGGGCAATCAACAGTAACATGGCCCCTTCTCCCACATTGAGCGCATTGCACTTTGGCCTTTTTCCCTGCACCTACCGACTGCTCAGGTACTGCTGTACTATATCCTTTACCTGAGGTCTCACCATTATCATCAACCTGCATGCTGTCCACCTTCACAACCTTCTCAGCCGCAGCCTTGACCTGTGCAGCATCAGAAGATGGTGCTAGAACATGCTGCTGCTTATTATGATGTTGCGAAGTGTTCTTCCGTGGTCGATATTGCCCCCTGTCACGATCGCCGCCATAACCAGGATGGAACTCTTCTTGTGGCCGGTCCCGCCCTTGGCTAAACGCCGGTGGATATGTAGCAAACTGTCCACAGCCTGCTTCTCCATGGCCGTAGCGGTCGCCACGAGGTCGGTCAGCATGACCCCGGCTTGACTGATGAGCGTAGGGTGCATGGCCCCTGCCAGCACTTTGATTTGCTTGAGAATCTCCACGACCAGCGCCTCCATAGCGATCTCCCCGCTGCCAGTGTGGCACAAAGTCGCGGTCTTGACGGCCATTATTGCCCCCGAAACGAGACGCATCAGAAGTTGGCTGCTGAGAGCCGCCATGCGTTGTGCCACGGCCTCTCCCTGCGGGCTGGTGCATCTTCGGATCCTGATGAGCAGACGGCGGTCCTCGACGAACGGCGTCGGCGTAGGATTGGCGGCGACTTAGGTTTTGTGATGAGCGTTGTTTTCGGTACGTTCCAGCGTTGGCAAACAAATCCACCAAGCCCAAAGGCTGCACGTACCACAACGCATGAATTCCGTTTAAAAGATAAGTCGGCCCAGCATTCTGGTCCAAAACAGAGTTTGACTGTTTAGCATCAGAAACCGTCGTGCTTTCTGATCTGGCCGAGACCCGTTCCTCTAACGAGGCGCAGTTATCGCGAGAAATCAGCTCCGTGGGAACCGGACAACCTTGTGTTGGGATTGTTTGATGATTCAAAATTTGAAATGCAATCGTCTTCTTCCTCGGGATGTCAGCCATGTCTGGTGTTGAAGCTCTAACGCTCCCACCTGGCGAATGAGGAACATGAGACGGTGGTGATCGGCTCTTTTTTCTCGATTTCTGCACAGTGACCCGAACGTCACCTAGAGTCTGTGGTGGTGAAGAACGAGGTTTAGGCAGTGGACCACGCCACGGTTTAGGCCGCGAACCAGCCAGAGTATTAACAATTTTGGACGCTAAAGGACAGCGCTTCAGACTAGACGAAATTGATTCGTCGAAAGGAGCCAATTGCCTCTCGGCCTGGATCAAATCATCCATGGTGAAACCTGCCTGTATCGCAGAGTTAACAAGATCCGGAGTTGTAGGGGAGAAAACCTCGTTCTCACCGTCAGAAAAACCATCGAAAGATCGCTTCCAACTTGCATCGTTAGATTGATTCTTACCTGACAACGCCAGAGGAGAACTGTAATGGATCGACGTAGCACCATCCTCCGGCGGCAAGGCAACACCGTTGTCTGCAGTCCTCTCGCCAAGGATCGCACGGAGAGTTACCGCCGGAGCCAAAGTGAGACGGCGCGACCTAGACATGCAGATGCTGTTGCATGGCAAAGCCCTGCGCGGGCGGCCTCGTCTGCAGAGCTCGACGGTGGTGTGGGAGCTCCGCGTGCTGGGGTGCCCAAGGGTTGGATACAAGCTGAACTACAGTTTGTCCCCTCTGACACCGAGTTGGGGACTGGAATGCTTCAAGAATGGGGCAGTTTTGATGCAAAGAGTTTGAGCAAGTAAATGTAGGCTGAGAAACAATGGTCTGTCTTGCTTTTTTTTGCCTGATTATGAGATATTGTGTTGTTTAGTCTGTCGATCTTCTTAAACGTGGATTGTGCGAACTTTGGATTGGAGACGATCTATGCCATCACCGGCCTAAGCATCCAGTTTGGTGCATTATAGACAATATTTGATTCATTGAATGCTGTAATGAGCTCTTGATTGTCAGAGTAGATGGTCTCTGATTGAATCTGTAGTGTTTCATTCACCAACATGGCTAAAAGGGTAGCCTGAGCTTCGGCCTAAATTGGACTTGATACTTGATTTGCCTGTGCTTGTATTTTGAGCCTGAAGTTGATCCCTTGTAACCGCCCTTTTGGGTATCACTATAGCAGCTTTTTTTGCATTCATCGATCGCCTGCCAATCAGCTACATCCACAAATTTTGGCTTTGGAAAAGATTACAAAAGCGTGTGTGCGCTTCATATGGTGGCCAAACAAACCCATTTATTAACAAACAAAATTAGATAACCGTTGATCGCGAGGGACGCCCATATTTGAAAAAAATACGGATATCAGTTCCGTCATTTTTACTTTTTAGTATCGGGCTATGTGGTACCTCATGGTGCCTATACCGTGGTACCGTTTATTTCTAAACCGTTGTATTTATTTTGATGGAGGTCTTCTATTTTTTTTCCTTACCACCGTAATTAAAACTTGTATAGTTTTTAAACGTTCCCGTGCCCTAACTTTCAAACCTGCACCACTCTGATTTCCATGGCGCTGTTATATTACTAGGGTTGGGTATACCTAACCTGCATTTTTAAAATCATGGGAGGATGGCCTTATCGACTTCAGCTAATTCTTCTCCTCAATGGCATAATCGTTTACCAGTTGTCGCGTATGGATCAAGGGCGCGTGCAACTTGAGTTTTGAGGACCCTCGCTCGTCGATGGAGACGGCATGAGTTGAAATCGACAGGCAGCTCCTAGCTGGTTACCTCCAGTATATCCTCTTTTGTGCCATCCTTTTTTATAGTTCCTCTAAAAAGAATCGTTCACTGTCTCATTACTCTCCTCCCACAACACCACTTATATAAACCAAAAGTCTGTGTGTAATGAGATAGCTTGGACCGGAATTTTTTACTTACTTATTTATTGTAACCTTAAATATCATGTGCTACGTTATTAATATTTATTTAATCTAAAATACTTCTTTCATCCCACGAAATAAGACGTGCATGTATTTGTAAAAGTCAAACTTTGATATCTTTGACTAATAATTTAGTCAAAAACATATATTTTTAGTGTATGCATATTATATATTTGGATTCGAATTCAAAAGTACTTTAAGATTATGATATTTTGGTATTTGTTGATGCTATATTTAAAAAAATAAACGGTCAAACTTTTGTTTTAAAAACAATGATGAATACATGCACGCCCAATTTCATGGAATAGAGGGAGTATTACATAATAGATAAATGAGAGTAGACATCACTTATATATACAAAGAATACAATCAAGTGGATTTTAAATTGCGCCATTGGAGCTGGAGCTAAATCGACCTGTAATCATCGCATTTGACCCGAGGGGAGTGGACGATGGTGGGCTGCAGCCTGCAGGTAGTTGTTGGGCCCGAGACATGTTTACTCTTAGTTATCTTATTTCTTTTCTGTTTCTTACAACTCCTTTATACACTGGTATTTCGTCCTAGTTTATGTTGATATTATTTATGTTTTTCTATAATATCACGTCAAATTTCCTTGTATTTTCACACATTATTATTTTATATATCTTTATCACTCTTTGTGATATGTTGCAGTATTCATATAGCACCCATGAGATGTTGATTGGTGTATTTTGAATTACTCTTGTAGTGTCCAGGGGATGTTCCACTGTATTTTCAATTGTTTCCATAAGATGCCCCATGATGTTTCGTAGTATTCATAAGATATATTAGAACATTGTTCTCCTAAGCAGAAAACAATGATCCAGCTTGATTAGAAAGATATTGTGAAAAACAATCTAAACACAGCTAAAATAAGGTCCTGCTTGTTTTAAAGAGAGACGCGTACATTAATGGTGCGGAATTAGTTTGGATGATTGATTTGAAAACATGTATTTTAAAAAACAATGCTGAAAAGTCGCGGACTTTTTTTTTTTTTTGAGAATCTCGGACTGTGGCCATTTGTTTTGGGTCAATTAGATTGAAACCTAATATAATTTGCATGGTTTTGAGTTCTGTCACTGCTACGCCGAATACAAAAATGAGACCACTACAATTTGGCTCATGTTTGAAATATGCCATATTTGATGCTCCCAGTCGGAGAAGGAGAAGAGCAGGTGAGTTGGGGAAGGAGGCCTCCTTGTGGAGCCCGCACGCCAGTGAGTGGAGAGAAAAGAGAGTATTCATGGCAGTTTTATAAATACGGAGATACATATACTGTATGTGGACCCAAACCCTTCAAATACGTATCCAGTGGCGTATTTCAAAGTTGAGGTAAATACTAAGACTATCTCCAACGCTATGCCTAAAAGACTTAGCATATCCCTATTCATCCACTGTTACTGCTATTTATCTCTTTGTTTACAACAGCGTTACAAGTGTATTTTATACTATATGCAGTCCATTAGAAACAGCCTATCTGGTCTGGTTGTTGAATTTGAAATAGTGGTAAACCATGATTAACCCATTTGTTTTCCCTGCCCACCAGGCTTGATCAGTCAGTCAGCCCACTGACGTGAAACGCACGGAGGCCGGCCGGCCGGCAGCCGGCGAAGTCATCGGATCCCCCCCCTCTCCTCTCCTTCAGATCCAAAAGTCAATTGATTTCTCCATTTCCAAGCCAGCCAAGGAATCTCACTGCATCCAGACAGACCAGGCGCATCCCCCCATCCCCAGGCGCAGCCTCGATTCCAGCAGCTTGGGGAAGGAAGGGGAAATGGGGGAGGGGATCAACGCCGGCCTCGCCGCCGCGCCCTACGACCAGTGGGTTTCGCTCGACACCGGGGGGTCGCCCCGCCCGTCCGCGCGTTACAAGGTATTCGATCTCTCCCTCCTCCTCCTCCTCCTCTCCTCGATCACGTTTCCCCGACTTGCCGCCTCCTGCACTAGGTTAGGTACCAATTTAGTCCACACAAACACAACAGACGACCTGTGCGAAATGAGGCACTGTTTTGCGGCAGCTACCCTGCTAGGTGAGGTGATGCGGGACATTGGTTCAGGTGGTGCAATGCATTGTACGGGGGCTGCCGACTACATTGTGCATTCGCCCTCCAATTCTCTTGCGTGTTAACATGGCCAGCACAGACCCTTATGCCCGAAACACAGACCGAGCCATGTCTCTGCGCGATCGGCTAATAATCCGCTATTGTGTGACAGCATGCCGTGGAAGTGGTACAAGATAAGCTGTATGTGGTAGGAGGGAGTCGCAATGGCCGTTCGCTATCAGACGTCCAGGTTTGGCACCACTGCATCTTAACCAAATGATCTTGTCTCATCCCGTCTCTCCTTTACCAATGTTTTGGGCTCGGACACTCTTGGCAGGTTTTTGATTTCAGGACGTTCACGTGGGCAGCGTTGAATCCTACCAGAGACTCCAATCAGCTGAATCATGAAAACAATGCCACTGGAGGAGGAGGATCATTCCCAGCATTAGCAGGCCACAGTTTGGTACCCACAGCATCCTTTTCTTTTTAATGCGAATTTTACTGTTCTGCTCGTTCGCTTCAAAAAAGCTGTCATGCTCTATGCTGACTGTTGTTTTTTGCTCAGGTCAAGTGGAAAAACAATCTCGTGGTTGTAGCTGGGAACACGAGGTCGCTGTCATCATCGAATAAGGTTTCAGGTATTTGTTCAGGAAAGCCTTACAATCATAAATTTGCCTGAACATACATAGTTCTCAGTAAGTCGGTTATTTAGTTAATGGTAGTGATCCATCGATGTACCCCGTTTCCCCAAAACATTGCCTCTTACTAGCACTTGGCGTAAGCTACAGAAAGGCACCTCTCCTATCTGAAATAACCTGTGAAGTGTTACAAGGCCTAAAACTGATTGTAAATGATAGCGCTGAATTTCTGGATGCAGTTTGGCTTATTGATGTGGAAACCAATACCTGGTCTGCTGTTGATACTTATGGAAAAGTTCCAGTAAGAATCCTTTCTTCTGTGCTTCAAAACGAAGTGATTTGTGATTGAACTGGTACAGATGTTTACTTGAGACCTTGCTGAGTTCTATTGGATTTTTTTTTGTTTTACTGTGCATTAGCCAGCACGAAGCGGTCAATCTGTATCCCTACTGGGTTCTCGATTACTAATGTTTGGTGGAGAGGATAACAAGAGAAGATTACTGAATGATCTTCATATACTTGACTTGGACACAATGATGTGGGAAGAAGTAAAAACAGAGTAAGAACTTTTACAGCTTATGTGGGAAATATCTACATGTAGTTCTAAGCGGCTGCTGAGTTTACTGTTTTCTTGCTATTGTGAAACAGGAAAGGCGGTCCGGCTCCTAGGTATGATCATTCAGCTGCTGTTTATGCTGACCAGTATCTTCTGATCTTTGGTGGCTCTTCTCACTCTACATGCTTTAATGATCTTTACCTACTTGACTTGCAGACTGTAAGTACTGAAATGCCTTTATGAGTTAGGTCATACAAGTTCATTTATGTGTTTAGCTACTTTGAAAGTTTGCAAAAGCAACCATTTGTCCCAATCCGTATATTGCTGCTTGTCCTTTGATGTCCTTGGATGCCTTCAAATCATTTCACTATGTACTAGTACTCTAGTAGTTTCTGGTTTTAGTAGCACTTCCAGGTTCAAATTTTACCCTGTTCATAATAATTGCAAACCAGTGATAGGATACAACTCCGTTCCACTATGTCTAAAAGAAACTAACATATATTATAAGGTGACATGCAGACATGCTAAACAAATTACATTGTACTTCTAAAGAAGGGAGAAATTGTATTTCCCCCTCTGTACCTAAAGTTTAGAACCAGACTTCTCCAATGAACATAGAAGTAGGACCAAATAGTTTTCTTTTCAGTACTTGCTTAAGTAGTTTTTTTATGTTAATAGCTGGAGTGGTCTCAACCTGACACCCAAGGTGCACATATAACTCCTAGAAGTGGTCATGCTGGTACCATGATTGCCGAAAATTGGTATATTGTTGGTGGTGGAGATAATGCAAGCGGTAATGCACACATGATGCCTCTTTATACTTCTTTTTTGTGCAGTTACATACGCTCTAGTTTCTAAGAAAATGCACATGTCACAGGTTCCACTGATACAATTGTAATGAATGCTTCCAAGTTTGTCTGGTCAGTGGTCACCAGCGTCTCAGCTCGAGATCCACTAGCTTGTGAGGTAAGAGATATTTGTGCAATCATGTTTCCTGGCTGTGGAATTAGCTAAACTCGCCATGAAATAAGGTAGTCTTGTAATAACATTTCACGTGCAAGTTCATGTTCCAGAAGCGTGTGGCTATGAAAATGAAGATGGACTCACAGTTGAACTTCTTTTCTCTTGCCTGTTGTACCATGATTATTTGTAAAAAAATGTAATTAATTAATCAATCAATTAATTATTCACAGCTACCACTTGTTTTCATATATTTTTTCTACTATATGTCTAGATCTGGTCACAATGGTTTTGCTGATAGATGATAGAGATAGCTAAATTCTTCATGATTAGGTTTCATTTTACAACTAAACTTAGCGAGAAGCAGCACCGTTATAAAATACCGAGCGATCTTTGTGGTACTTTCAGTTGCAATTATTTTTGTTTCAACATTAACTTAAAGAAATGCCAGCTTCCTGTTCATTTTTGGGTAATAATCATAGGAAGCACATTCATGTTCCTTAGAAAGCCATGGTGTAAGATTGGATTGTGACTTAATCACCAGACTTTTTATAGTATTACTATCTTTTGGCTTCTGATTATTTAATACTTTACAGGGTCTCACCCTTTGCTCAACCACAATCGATGGCGAAAATTTTTTAGTTGCATTCGGCGGTTACAATGGGAAGTACAGCAATGAGGTACTGAATTCAAGGGAATGACATGTTCCCCCAACCCTCATCTTCGTATCTGCTGGGCGACTTGAGTGCCTAAGTTTTTTTCAGCTATCCTTTCCTGATGGTAAAAAAACGTTCTTAACTATCTAACAAAAACTGAGGATTTTTCTGCAGATCTTTGTTTTGAAACTCAAGGCGAGAAATGTGATTCAACCTCGTCTTCTCCAATCACCAGCCGCCGCTGCCGCCGCTGCTTCTGTGACAGCTGCCTATGCTGTAATTACTACTACAGATGAGAAAACCAGAGATATTGTTGCTACAGATGATTTTGACATCAAGGGAGCTCAACCTGCAAGTTGTTCCAAGAAGTTTGTTGCTGAAATGGATGTGCTTAATGGAGAGAAAGGTAAACTAGAGTCCAGACTGACAGAAGTTCAAGATGAAAACTCAAAACTAAAGAATAAATTAGACATGGCAAACTTGTCATACAGTGAATTAGCAAAGGTAAATATTTCTCTACATTCTGCAATAGCCAGTAGGGAATTCTCGATTCTGTTTTGACAATCTCTGATTTCCCCCTTTTAAAGGAACTTAAATCAGTTCAAAATCAACTAGCAGCTGAGGGTTCAAGATGCCAGAAACTGGAGGTTGTAAACTTACACATACAAATGATTCTTTGATCCTGAAAATATCTGTTTCCAGTTTTCCCTCTTATGCTCCTGACTGCTTGCCTTTTTCCTGAATCTCTCAACTTAGTCCCAAATTGCTGCTGCACGCAAGAGATTGGAATCTGCTGGTTCTTTGGAGAATGAACTAGAAGTACTGCGGCAACAAATATCTCAGGTGGAGCAAACCATGGCAACTACCCAGAGACAAAAATCTGGGGGTGTTTGGAAGTGGGTGTCAGGAAGTGCAGAGGTCTCAGATGATGAATAGTAAGTCTTATGTGCAGCATTCTTGGATGGAATAATGTTTGATGTACTCATGCATTCAGGCATTCAGCTATGGCTGTAGCTTTTGATGGAATAAGTCCTTGTACTGTTCATCTTTGTGGTCCTTGCATGATAGTCCTTTCCAGGACAGCATCTTAGGCTCTTTTGCTGCCCCAACCAGAACAGCATCTTAAACTCCTTTGCTGCCCAACCAAGACAGCATCTTAGACTAGACTAGCATCTTAGACTATGTCTGGCTGTCTTGGCCAGCTGTAAATATGTAACCACAACCCCTCAGGTTGGTATGGCATTGTGTGAGAAATAAACCAGAAAATTGCCCCAACTCCTAGTGTCATCCTTTCTCAATGAGAGTAAGAATTCAGATACTAACAACTGGTATCAGAGCCGTTCTTTCCTGCAGCCTAAACATCTCTTGTTCATCGCCTTCCCAGCAGCCCCTTCCTTGCTCTCAGCCGGCAGCAGCAATAGCAGCTGTTCCTGCTCACCCTTTCACTCCAGAACACAGCCTCTTCCCCGAGCAGCAGCCCCCCCACTAGCGCGCCATGTCCGACGGACAGTCTCAGCGCTCGGTCGCCTCGAGCGCGCGGCACCGGCAGGACGCCGAGGTCGCCGCGGCAGCGGACCGCAAGTGAGCAGCAGCAGAGACTGCAGCGACGGCGGCAAGGGCAACAAGGCTGGCGGCGGTGGAACTGGCAGCAGCAAGGGCGGAAATGGAAGCAGCGGCGGCGGCGGATGCAGCACGTGCAGGCTCTGCGCAGCAGTAGCAGCAGCAGCTCTGCCTCTGTCGACGGCGGCATCGACGAAGGGATCAAGCTGGCAAGGGAGGCAGTGCGAGAGCGGACGGCGCAGTGGGCAGACGCGCACCCCCATGAGCGTGGTGGCAGCAGCCCAGACAGGCGCGGACGCGCTGACGGCGCTCTGGGCAGGGGCGTGCGCAGCGGCCGCGCTCCCGGCGACGGTGGCAGCCCAGACAAGGCGTGGGCACGCCGACGGCGGTCCCGGCGGCGGCGGCTGGGTCGACGGAGATCGCGGCCTTTACAGGCAGCGCGGCTCTCGTTCCCCGGACCGGTACCGTGATCACCACGGGATCCAGGCCGTTGTCAGGGACGTCGGTCTCGACAGTGGGTGGCCTACCCTCACCAAGACCAACTACGTCGAGTGTGCTGCGGTGATGCGGGTACGGCTCCAGGTGCGGCACATGTGGGAAGCAGTTCGGTATGGCGATGTCGACTACTACGAGGATCGACGGGCGCTGGACGCTCTCATAGCTGCAGTCCCGCTTGAGATGCAGTTCTCGCTTTCAAAAAAGCGGACTGCCAAGAAGGCCTGGGACGCCATCGCTGCAGCACGCATCGGCAGCGATCAGCGCCCGCAAGACCACACTGCTCGCACTTCGCAAGGAGTGGGAGAACCTGGCCTTCAAGCCCGGCGAGGACGTTGATGACTTCGCTCTCCGTCTCAACACTCTGTTGCAGAAGTTGGTGCAGTTCGGCGACGACACCTACGACGAGGAGAGAGCCTGTCCAGAAGCTCTTTCGTTGCATCTCGGCGAAGTACAAACAGATCGCTCGCTCAATCGAGTCTCTGCTGGACCTCTCCACGATGTCGATCGAGGAGGCAATAGGTCGCCTCAAGGTCGTCGACAGCGACGAACCACAGCCCCCCTCGGGGCCTATCACTATCGGCGGGAAGCTATATCTCACTCGGGAATAGTGGGAGGCCTCCCAGGGTGACTGGAAAAAGGGGGAGTCTTCTTCCGCGACGGGCGGTCGCAAACACAAGCCGCGCGGACGCGCCCAGGACGGTGTCCTGGGGCGCGAGGGCGTGCCGAGGGTGACGCCCGTGGCGGCGCCCAGGGCAGCGCCTGACGGCAACCAGAAGCCGGCACGAGACCACCCTTGCCACAACCGTGGCAAGCTTGGCCATTGGGCCAAGGAGTGTCGATAGCCACGACGTGGCCAGGCTCACGTCGCACAGGTGGAGGAGGAAGAGCCGGCTCTGCTCCTGGCACACGCAAGCATCGAGCTGCCTCCAGCGGCATCGGCCGCCACAAATTTCCTCTACCTTGATGAGCCGAAAGCACACGCCCTCCTCAGCGACGACTCCAGCAACGACAAAACTGACGGGTGGTGCCTTGCACACCGGCGCCACCCATCACATGACCGGTCGACGGGAGTTCTTCACCGAGCTTGACCCCAACATCTGAGGCTCCGTCAAATTTGGGGATGCCTCCGGTGTAGAGATCAAGGGCGTCGGTTCTGTCCTCTTCACCGCCGCGTCTGGTGAGCACAGGCTGCTCACCAGAGTCTACTATATCCCCGCGTTGAGGAACTCTATCATCAGCTTGGGACAGCTGGATGAGAACGGCTCGCACGTGCTGATAGAGAGCGGAGTCTTGAGGATCTGGGATCACCGTCGTCGCCTTCTTGCCAAGGTAACCAGAGGCACCAATCGACTTTACGTCCTGTATGCAAAGGTGGCACAACCTCTCTGCCTTTCTGCTCAGTCGGGACAACGAGGCGTGGCAGTGGCACGAGCGCTTCGGGCACCTTCACTTCGAGGCCCTGAAGCGGCTCAGTGCCAACGAGATGGTGCGAGGTCTGCCGTGCCTTGACCACGCGGAGCAGTTCTGCGACGTCTGCGTGCTGACAAAGCAGAGACGGCTCCCCTTCCCCCAGCAGTCGGGCTTCCGAGCCAAGGAGCGGCTCGAGCTCGTGCACGGGGACTTGTGTGGCCCGGTGACACCGGCCACACCAGGAGGACGACGCTACTTCTTGCTGCTTGTCGACGACCTCTCCCGCTACATGTGGGTCATGGTCCTCGGCAGCAAGGGAGAAGCTGCGGACGCCATCAGGCGCGCGCAGGCTGCTGCGGAGGCGGAATGCAGCCGCAACCTGCGCGTGCTGCGCACCGATAATGGTGGCGAATTCACGGCGGATGAGTTCGCGTCGTACTGCGCGGATGAGGGCATTCAGCGCCACTACTCCGCACCGTACAGCCCACAGCAGAACGGTGTCGTCGAGCGGCGCAACCAGACGGTTGTGGGGATGGCTCGGGCCCTCCTCAAGCAGAGGGGGATGCCGGCTGACTTCTGGGGCGAGGCAGTGGTGACGGCTATCTACATCCTCAACCGCTCGCCCACCAAGGCTCTCAACGGCAAGACGTCGTACGAGGCCTGGCATGGGCGCAAGTCGGCGGTCTCTCACCTACGAGTCTTCGGTTGCCTTGCGTTCGTCAAGGAGCTTGGACACATCGGCAAGCTCGACGACAGGAGCACTCTAGGGGTGTTCATCGGCTATGTGGAGGGCTCGAAGGCCTACCGCATTCTTGACCCAGGGACACAGCGTGTGCGCACGGCGCGCGACATAGTGTTCGACGAAGGGCGAGGATGGGCGTAGGACAAGGCGGTGGACGACGGCTCGACTCCGACGTACAACGACTTCACTGTTGAGTACGTCCACTTCGAGGGAGCTGGGGGAGTAGGCAGCTTCTCTTCACCAAGCATGCCTACCCCAGTCCCCGAGCTTCCACCGACTCCAGCTCCACACTCTCCAGCCACGACTTCGGCTGCATTGAATTCTTCACCAACACCACCACAGCCGGCTACTCCACGCACTTCCAACACCAACGGCCACTCCTCTGGGCACGTCCACTCCGACACCAGCTTGTGTCGACCACAACCCGATGGAGTTCGCTACTCCGCTCTCCCACGATGAGGAGTGCGTCGACACGTACCACGACGGTGAGCCGTTGCGGTATCGTACGATGGAGAACCTTCTCGGCGACCAGCCGGTGTCGGGACTGGTGCCTCGCCATCTGGAGGCGCAGTTGCACCTTACGTGCGACGACGGCGAGCCCCGCTCTTTTGCAGGAGGCCGAAAGACACGCGGCATGGCGTGCCGCGATGAAGTCGGAGATGGACGTAGTTGAGAAGAACCGCACCTGGGAGCTTGCTGATCTCCCTCATGGCCATCGCGCGATCACTCTTAAGTGGGTGTTCAAGCTGAAGAGGGATGAAGCTGGTGCCATCGTCAAGCACAAGGCTCGCTTGGTGGCACGCGGTTTCGTGCAGCAGGAGGGGATCGACTTCGACGATGCCTTTGCCCAGGAAGGCTGGCATGTTCATCACATGGAAGTCAAATCGGCGTTTCTTAACGGTGATTTGAAGGAGGAGGTCTACGTGCACCAGCCGCCGGGATTTGAGATCCCCGGCAAGGAGGGCAAGGTACTGTGCCTGCGCAAGGCCCTCTATGGCCTGCAGGCACTAAGGGCATGGAAGTGCCAAATTGGATTCCACGCTCAAAGGGATGGGCTTTGAGCAAAGCCAGCACGAGGCGGCCATCTACCGGCGGGGCAATGGTGGAACCGCCTTGCTGGTGGGTGTCTACGTCGACGACTTGGTGATCACCGGCACGAAGGATGCGGAGGTGGCCGCGTTCAAGGAAGAGATGAAGGCCACCTTCCAGATGAGTGACCTGGGGCCTTTCTCCTTCTACCTGGGGATCGAGGTGCACCAGGACGCCTCTGGGATCACGCTTCGACAGACCGCCTACGCCAAGCGCGTCGTTGAGTTGGCTGGGCTCACCGACTGCAATCCAGCTCTCACTCCGATGGAGGAGAGGCTGAAGCTGAGCCGCGATAGCACGGCGGAAGAGGTGGACGCTACGCAATATCGGCGTCTTGTGGGTAGCCTTCGCTACCTCGTTCACACACGGCCGGATTTGGCCTTCTCCGTCAGCTACGTTAGTCGGTTCATGCAGCGACCGACAATGGAGCACCAGCAGGCTGTGAAGAGGATCATTCGCTATGTTGCGGGGACTCTCGACCACGGCCTCTACTACCCGAGGTGCCCTGGAGAGGCACATCTCGTCGGCTACAGCGACACGGCGGCGACATCGACACCAGCAAGAGCACGAGCGGGATTCTCTTCTTCCTCGGCAAGTGCCTCGTTAGCTGGCAGTCAATTAAGCAGCAAGTGGTGGCAGTGTCCAGCTGCGAGGCCGAGTACATAGCGGCCTCCACCGCTTTGACTCAGGCACTCTGGCTTGCTCGGCTGCTTGGAGATCTCCTCGGCCGAGACACTGAAGTGGTGGAACTCAGGGTGGACAGCAAGTCCGCTCTGGCCCTAGCAAAGAACCCCGTTTTCCATGAATGGAGCAAGCACATCCGGCTGAGGTTCCATTTCATCCGAGATTGCTTGGACGAAGGGAGCATCAAGGCGCGCTACATCAGCACCAAGGACCAGCTTGTGGACCTGCTCACCAAGCCCCTTGGGAGGATCAAGTTCCTTGAGCTTCGCTCCAGGACCGGGATGGTCCAACTTTCCCACAAGACGACGCACAAGACTTAGGGGGAGAATGATGGAATAAGTCCTTGTACTGTTGGTCTTTGTGGTCCTTGCATGATAGTCCTTTCCAGGACAGCATCTTAGGCTCTTTTGCTGCCCCAACCAAGACAGCATCTTAGACTAAGACTAGCATCTTAGACTATGCCTGACTGTCTTGGCCAGCTATAAATATGTAACCCCAATCCCTCAGGTTGGCATGGCATTGTGTGAGAAATAAACCAGAAAATTGCCCCAACTCCTAGTGTCATCCTCTCTCAATGAGAGTAAGAATTCAGGTACTAACAGCTTTATGATTAAACATTTTTGTTAGAAACTTGTTTAAACAGAGTTGTAACCCATGAGTTTCTGAATGCACACTGCATCATGGTGTTCTAAATCACACTATATACCACCAAAGCAAAATAGCAAATATCTAATGCAAAATTATCTGATGACACAGACGTTAAAGCGCAATTATCTTGGATTTTTCTACATTTGCTTTTTTACTTTACGAAAAACAGTAAAACCTTTGCAGATGGTATAACCTTTCTGACCAAGATTTCATAGCACGCTAATAATTTTTGTGGGAATTTTAGGGTAGAATATATGATTACCTAATGTCTTGCACGCCTGGAGGTATTTTGAATTTCGAATTTATTTGTTTTATATTCATGGGACCAAAAAACTGCAAAAGTGATCACTTGAAATTTTGGAGGTAGGGAGTTGTAACTTTGTAAGTTTAGGATAAAGTCAGCAACTTTTTCCCCTCACATATCAGGCGCATGGACTGCTTCCAACAATACAGCAGTAACAAGGGAGTCCATACAAATTGACTGAAGCTTTAAACTCTAAGCTTCTACTATATGACTCCATATTTGATACTACAAATTTTGAGTGATTGTAACTTTTGAATCATGCTTCATCAGGTTGACAAGCAGCTTCCAAACCGGAAATGAAAGCGGAGGATCTGCTACAGTTTTGAGACAGCTTGTCTGTTGCCAGTTACCGGGTGCTTCCTCGAGATCTTGCTCGTGGTTGATCTTGAAGGGATGTCTCCCAGAATAATCTTTTGAATCTTCTTAAGCGGTGGCACCTGGTCGAAAATTTTCCCGTAGTCAGCCTTAGACATTCAACAGGAAGAAGATAACATTGTAGAAGTATGTATACCAAGGATCGAGATTGTATCGCATTGGATATATGGACCTAGATAGTGCTTCGTTTTGGTCGCCTCATACCTTTTTTTTTTCCTGACGGTTCTTACAAATCATAAGCAATACAAATGATGTTTATTGGTTGTGACAGTTGGAAGAAATGCATTTGTGTGTTCATGGGTACAATCAATCTGAATAGTTGTTTTTCCTTTTATAATAAAGAAAGAACGGAGAGATTCTTTTACCGTGGAGGCAGCCTCCGTCGCTGACATTTGATCTGCCGGCAGGGTGTCGTTGTGCCTGAAAGAGAAACGGCACCGGCATGGCATGTTCAGTTCAGGTGATGACCGTGCTTGATTAATGCCAAACAGAAACAAAAAAGGTGGTCAGGAGAAGCAAATAATCTTACTGCATCACTGGGGTTTGTGTGCCGAGCAGCATCTGCACCTGCTCGGAAGCTAAGCTCCGTTTCGTTCTCCGGCACGCCGGGCAGCAGCTGCGTGAGCTCAACCCACGGCAGCCTCCGGCGGAACTCCTGTCGTGCCTCTGTCGTCAATGGCGTGGGTGCCACGACGACCACCCTCCTGAGCGATGAGAGGCTCCCATCGTGTGGCATGGGACCGGCGAGAGCCGCCGCCGCCTCAGGCGCGGCCACGACGTCCGTGGCGGCGCGCGCGGCCACCTCCGCCCTGGCCGCCCTTGGGTCTGACGTCGGAGGCACGAGCACCGTGGTCGCATGGGCAGCGGGGAGGCCGAGTGCGAGCAGCGGCAGGCCGTGGGCGCTGCACATGGGAATAGACGCGAGGCAGACCCGGCGGCGGGGCAAGCCGCACATGGCAGCGACGAGGTCGGCGTGCGTCATCGCGGCAGTCCTGCCCGCCGACGAGTAGGCCAAGAAAGCGACGTCGGACGGGCGCGGGCGCCCCTCGGGCGGCGCCGGCTCCTCCGCGGGGTCGGCGCCGTCGATGAGCTCCTCTGCCGAGAGCGTCCTGGGGTCGTCGGGCGAGCGCGACGTGAGCAGCAGCGGCACGCCTGTGCCCGCGACCTTCCCTGCCGCCCCGGGCTCGGCGACGACCATGGCGGCGCCGGAGCCGTGCGCGGCGGCTGCTATCTCGGCTGGCGTGGCGTCCGGGTCTGCGGCGACGACGACGGCGCCGGCGGCGAGGACGCCGAGGAGTATCTGCGGGAGCAGGAGCGAATTGTGCGAGAGGACGAGGACGGCGTCGCCGCGGCGGAGGCCGAGACCGAGGCGGAGGCCGGAGGCGAGGGAGAGCGCTGCGCGGCGGAGCGCGAGGAAAGAGAGCGTCGTGGCAGTGGCGGCGTCGACGAAGGCGGCGGCGTCGGCGGACGCGGTGCCAGGGTGGGGCAGGCGAGAGAGCACGAATGCTGCCGCGTCGACGGCCTCGGCCACGGCCAGCGAAGAGGGAGCGGGCTCCAGGAGCTCCTCCATGTGTGCGTTGTGTCGTACCTTACGTACGTAGTCACGCGCTGTCACCACGGCCTTGGGCATGGAGGACGACGGTTTAAAGGCGCCTCCGTCCGCTTTGTGGAGTCCGTTCGGCCGGCCGGCCGGTGGCGTGAAGGCCGACGCACTGGACGGCTGCATGCGACGATGGTCCGTCGATGAAGCCCAGGCGAGATAAGACGCACAGCACAGTATATGCATATGGTACGTGCCTAGCTAGCTCTGCATCCCATCGATCGATGATGGTGATATCTTCGTTCTTTGTATATATGTGTGTGTGTGTGTGAGAGAGAGAGAGAGAGAGCGGAGGAGGATGTACAGTAGTAGATTCAATTCAACGGCCGGTCCGGCGCTCAGCAGTCAGCACGAGCATCCGGGCACCACTCCCATGAAGCGATCGGTGCGGCTGAGGTTCCACTCTGTAGCTCTGATCGCCTAGGTACTTGAAAACGGATCCTCATGTCCACCAACCCAACAAAAGACAGCACACTGCAGTTAAATTTGTTTTCCACAGTGTAACATACACAGGCAAACATACTCAGGTCACATGATCTTCGCACAAGATGTGCCGCCCATCACCAGTTCAGAAATTATTATTGCTAGTACAACTTTGACAGGTCAGAATGGTTTGCAGGCTAAATTTGTATATAAAAAAAAAGAAAACCGAAAAACTATCTTGATTGTTATCCCCTCGTCACTGAGGGGTGATTCACACATATATGAAATCAAATAGATAACCCTCTCGGCCTGACCGGAAGGAACATTTAACTTACCTGCTATAGATACACGACCCTACTTTGTAGCTCAACAAAAGAATCATGGCCGACACAAAGAAAAGATAAAAGCCACTGCGCAGCACCATCGGGACGGTGCTAATCCGTGTAGCCTGCTCGAACCCAACAGGCTTGGATGAGACGTCGCTCTCCACGGTGAAAGACAGAAGAAGGCTGAAGTCTCCATTCTTCTGCAAGGGCCACTGGTCGGAGTCGCCGGCAAAAGTGAGGCCACCAAGTTGGATCATGCCGGCTGTAACACGAATCGAGCTCGGGCTGCCGGCCGAGAGCGCAACAGATTTTCCTGTTGATGGCGGGAACTCCAAGGCCATTGCAGGCGGAGCTGGGATAGAGCCCAACATGCTGGAAAGGCGCTTTCCAAAGGTTTTACCAGCAGTGTCATCTGCAGGAACACCCAGAGCAAAGTCACAGCAAAATTATAGGGGTGAGTTTATTTGCACACAACTTCCAAGTAAAGGTTATAGGCACCACAACCTTGGACGTGTAGCCTTACAACACAATGCTATGCATTCATATCCATACATAAATAAAAGTATGGCTTGTGTACCTGGTATTGCAGTTTCTGGATACCGATCCTCATGTGAACCAGATGAAGATGCACCATATTGAGCATTTGCTTCCGAAGCCCTGGAGATTCCATCGAATGTAAATTTGTCTTTGTTGTCACCCTGTAAAGAAGTAAACACACATTGTTCATCAGCAGAATGACAAGACATGCTAAGTGATACCAAATTAGTTCTTTAGCATATAGTTATACAGAACTAGCAATCGCCATTAAGATCTTTTAGCCTAAAGGCATACAGAACTAAGGAAGCAGGCCCAGTACATAGAGCAATTCCGAGGCACACCTTTTGGGCAAAGTTGGACGGCATGTCTGCAAACTGATAACTCGAAGCCTGGGTGGAACCCTGAAATGTCATACTTGAAATCATTCTCGGTGGCATCAAAGTAAGCCATCATATCATCTCCGTCGAAGAGTGATTCATTTCCAAGTGGCTCATTGAGGAGGTCATTCAGATATACAAAGTCATCATTTCCATCCACCAAGCCGTAATCAGATGGAGCATCGTAAAATGCCATACTGTCGTCCACTTGGCGAGGTGCCGGAAAGCCATCAGCTTGCTGGGGCCCTGAATATGCACTCCCATTGGTGTCGTTCCCTGTGTCGAAGAAGTCCTCGGCACTAAGTGTCCCATTGACATAGTTCTGATTACTATATGCCCTCAAAGGCCAGCTTGTGTAATCACCATCTGCTGGAGCACTCCCATTCACAGTGCCATCCTGACCTACATAGCCATTATCTTTACTGGGGAATGGCGATAATAAGTCATCAACACTGAAGTCATCAGTGGCATTCTGTCCTTCAGGTCTGCCTATACTCCCCGCATTAATATTTGACAAAGGCTCCTGCAAAATCTCTTCCAGAGAAATAGCAGCATCGGCACAGCTTCCGTCACTGGTCTCCTTGGAAGCTTGAGCCTGGAGAGGAGCCATCTCCGGTGGATTGAGCATATCATTTTCATGGGCCTGAATTAAAGGAAACAATAACAGAAGCAAACATCAACATGTTTGAACTCAGAGATGATAGTTGCATACCAGGAAATATGAAGTAAGTTATTTCCACTTGGGAGAGCACAATACGAGCAAATAAACATTTACCAAAGGCGTACAGGATGGTTGCACTCACTTGAGCAAGCTCATTTGTTTTAGAGTACGCATTCTCATCCTCCTCGTTCGACTCCTCATCCACAGCACATGTGATTGCGGTGATTTCAGCAGATGCGACGCCACTGGCAGGATCATTCTCGAGAGCATCATCTTCCTCCTCCCATTCCTCCTCCATGTATGGCGCACCGTACTGCGCTCCATTCTGTGGTCCAGATCCATGTTTCTGGAAGATTCTACACACCACATGCAGATCCTACAAACAAACTCAGCAACTCAGCAGAAAAAATAGAAACACTAGGATCAATTTGGGAGGGAACACAGAGCCAACGAGAAGCGTTATTCATGGTCCATCCCTTTGTTTCTCACTTGGCTCTTTTTTATTTAGATCAAGGGCACATAATTAGTAATGGTATTAAACATTAGAATACGGGAACTTGCAGGCAGCAAGTAACAATCCCTAGTATAAGTCCGTCCATCCATCAGGACATCAACCCAGATGAGCTTAGATCTACTTACAACAGTGGGCACCCGAGCCGAGGCCAGCATACGGAGGATCAGTGGGCTGACAATCCAATGAAGAGCAGCAGCAGAAGAAGAAGAAGAAGAAGAAGGGGAAGAGTGAAAAACCTGTGGCGCGCCGTCCGCTTCGAGGAGTCTGTACTCGTGCATGACCCAGTTGGTCCTCTCCCCCTTGGGCGCCCTGCCGGCGTGGAAGACGAGCGTCTTCTTCATGCCGACGGGCTTGCCCCTGTGTCGCACCTCGCGGTCCTTGCCGGTGGTCTTCCAGTAGCCCCTGGGCGTGGCGCGGTTGGTCCTGTTGCCGGGCCCTCCCCTGCCGCCCGCGCCCGCGCCGGCGACCTTGCGGTCGAGGCGCGCGAAGAAGTACCACTGGGCGTCGCGGCTGCGGATGCGGGATCGGGGGGGCAGGTCCCAGGGCTCGAGGCGGTAGAGGTCGACCTCGGCGATGGCGTCGACGCGGAGGCGGCGGCCGAGGACGCGGCGGCGGAGGTAGTAGGAGACGAGCTCCTCGTCGGTGGGGTGGAAGCGGAAGCCCGGGGCGAGGGGCACCTCCGCGGCGGCGGAGGAGGAGTCCGGCGGAGACAGGGCCATGTCGATTGGATCGATCTGCTAGGAGGTGGGCGGGCGGGCGGGGCTAGGACCAGGATGGAGGGGAATTTCGCATGCCAATTTGGATCGATCGGGTGGGAGGGGGTTGTTAGGGTTTGGGGAGGGGGGGGGGGTGGGAATTGGAGGTGGAGGCGGAGGCGGCGAGCACGATGAGGGGGGATTTTGAGCGAGGTTTCCTTTCCTTCTCCTAAAAAAGAGGGACAAGTCGCGGCTGGCGGCTGCAACTTGGAACTTGGAAGGGAGGGGAGACGCGGCGTCGGCGACCACCACAGCAAAACAACCAAGGGCCCCACACGGGGAATGCGTGCTCCATACGACGCACGCCCACCAATACGTCACACGCGCCGCTTTGCAACACCCGATCGATTTTCACAGCGACCGTGCAGCGAGAAAACGGTTCGTATAATTTGGAAAAAAAAAATTTCCACATTCTAAAAGTAAACCTACATCCAATCCATGACTAACAGTCCGCACACGCTATACTCCTAATAAATCAGAAAAATTAAGCTGCTCGGCAAACAGCCCAACAAATTGTTTCCCTCGACGTATAGGCAAAAACAAAACGTACGATCGGGAGGAGGTGCTTTGATTTCAGACCATTGTGGCAACACTGGATAGCCGCCCTGATATGATATACAGAATATACAAAAGTAGTACGTAAAAGAGAAAGGCCATGCCATGTAAAAATGAGAGACGGGACTTTCCACGCCTCAAGTCCTGAATAAGGCACCGACGGCGAGTGCCATCTGACTCGAGGTCGAGCACTTTGACAGACGCTCTGCTCACGTGAACACAAAGCATATGCTTCACGTCAACAGCACGCATCTTGCAACGATGCCCAAAGCTCAAAGGGTCACACAGCAAAAGCAAACCAGTCCAGTCCTCTCTGCTCTTGGTATCTTAGTACTAGTATCAATCAATATTCTTCTATCCTTGAGCAACGGGATGGAAATGCCAAACTACAAACGGACACAAGGGCAGGCAGCAGACTAGCACACCACGCCACGCCAGCGTCTTGTTATGGACCACACAGAAATATAACTCGCTCTATTCCCAAATCAATTCAAACAGCGGCACCTAATTATCTTATACTACCAGTTTGCCTAACATAAAACTGTTGGTTGGGCACAATAAACAAAAATAACTTCATTTCAAGAGCTTGCTACGGGGGAGGGAAAAAAAAGAAGCAGCAATTCCCACATGCTCCTAAGTAACTTGCATCAAACATGCGCAGGCGATGCCTCCTCCCTCAAAAGGCGCCCATCACCTCTCTGAACTGGCTGACACCCTCTGCATGATCATGGACTCTGCAGTCCGGATAGCTTCAGATGTTCCAGTAATCGTCACTTTCCTGCACCAGTGAGTACAATTTAACTAAAACATAAACATTTGCAAGCATAACAACAAGACCTAGAGGCAAAAAAAAAAAGGGTGTGAAAGAAAACACCTGTCAGATGTCCCAGATATGAAGTCACCCCTATCTGATATCTTGATCCTAGCACCACTAGCCTGCACTCACAACAGATTGCGAGCCTTTATCAATAGGTGGCTACTTTTGCTTCAAACTTAAAAGCATTGATGCCAATGGCCGCGGCCGTTTATTAAGGGCTGCTCAAAAATGTCAAAGAAAATCTTTGTATCCAAAAAATAATGCCCGCACAACGTATTGTTTAATTCTCTTAAGGGCAAACTACTTGGCTAAAACGAGTTTTTGAGGCAATAGCAATTGCTGATATGCATCATACCGGGAGAACATCCAGCCTAAGTCATATGTACAATACAATACCTGAATGATCTCTGTTATGTTCCTTCCAGCACGACCCACAACAGCACCAATGTGTTCGTCGGCTATACCAATGGTCAGGGATTCTTGGGCATCATTGTTGCCAGGTGATCTCATAGGTGTACTGGGCTGCAGAGTTTCAACAAAAAAAATCGTTACAGCTCAAATTAATCCAGCAATGTAGATATGTCAAAAATATGAAAATGTAACATTGGCTCAAGTTCTTCATGCTTTCCACAAAAAGCTACACTTCTAGCGACATGCACGACAACAAATTAAAAAAATAACATTCACATAAAACATAATACTACCTCAAACATTCAGCATACAAGCAGCCTTACCAAGTCATGGAATATATGCATATATAAAGCATGGTAACAAAACTGCAAGAAAATAGCATATGCAAACTAAATGGAACATTAACACTAGCATCATACCCCCTTCAATTTAGTGAGATCTCCAACTTGTACTATCAAAGTTTGCGTCCATGAGATTTATTTGACTTTGTTCAAAATCGAAAATATAACATGATTAACAGACTTGTTCAAAATCGAAATATAACATGATTAACAGACTAGAGAACATTACTCCTATTATTAGATAGCATGACACATCAGCCCTCCAGGCTCCATCCTACCTCTCTTCTAGTGCATAATAACAAAATAAAACATAGGATAGAAAAAAAAAACATGGGCTGAATGCGCATCATGCATATTGCAATGCACATACAGAATAACTCCATACCAATTGGTATGCAGGACAACAACCATAGCAACCCAGCCAAAACACTAACCTTGTTGTTTTGGTACCTTCCACCATAGCCATTAGGTCCATAGTTCACAGCAGCATTATTATATGGCACCTGTGGAATCATATAACCGACAGGAACAGCAGGGTAGCTTGGGAAAGTAAGACCTGAATATTTTGAGAGAAGGAAATCAGTCACAGAAAGTTACGACTTAACGGTAAAATCGAAATGCCATGCTTGCCCCTGAATAGCAAATTCCACATGTTGACAAGCAAGCTCAGATATATTCACCCCGTCCCAAATTATAAGAGGTCTTGGGCTTCGAATGGATTCATGCATTATTCCATGTATGTGTTTTGTATATATCTCTAGATTCATCAAAATTAATTTGAATGTGGACAGGGATAGGGAGGGCTAAAACCTCACATAATTTGGGGCGGAGGGAGTTTTTTTTTTAAGATATGCAAGCTATCACGCAGTGTGAAATGAAGTTATGGTACATAACAGACAAACGCAAGGAAGATATCATGACGAGACATTTCCAAATAAGCGACTGAAGCAGCATTTGGTAACACCAAGTAGTCAGCAATGCTAGGATTTACCTGCATATGGATATGGGGAGCTCAAATTAGGTGGGTAATGAACATCCTCAGATAGCTTCTTCAGTATCAAATCAATTGCAGTCATCTGGCTATCGAATGTTCCTGTGACAGTGACAAGCCTATCATGCAAACCGACATAGTTGTTATCCTGTGGCGAGATTTTGATTCCAGCATGTGATTCTTCAATAAATGACCTGAAGAGAAATGAGAACACACCAGCTTTCAATATCCAGGGTAATGTAGAAAAACAAAAGGATATAAAATGAACATATAAACGGGAGACAAGATACTTACGACGGTGGAAAAAATAAATTTACCATTCAAACAACTAGAAAACTATTAGTAGACGTAGGATTTTCTTATTAAGGTAGCATGGTTAGTTTGTGCATATATGGTTTACTAGGAAATATGCTCCTGTGTTGCTACAGGAGAGAAAAAAGTGCGAGTGTAAAAAATGCTAACTAGCCACTGCTGAAATTGACGAAATAATATTTCAGCTTTTCTGAAATCGCAGAGTATGCCCGTGCCGCAGCTAATAGAACCTGACCTTGCCTCTCACCACCTATACATGTTCTATATCGCACTTGCCAAGTATTGGTAATTGACTGAATCCTCATATTGCACCAGCTTGAAAAAATCAACTACCACGATGGGAACAATGCACTGATAACACAGGGAATAAAACAGGTTTTTAAGAAGAGACATACTTTATTGTTGCTCCACCTTTACCAATTATCCCACCACAAGAGCTGTTAGGAACTACAAGTCTAA
Source organism: Paspalum vaginatum (assembly GCA_030272315.1). Lineage (NCBI taxonomy): Eukaryota > Viridiplantae > Streptophyta > Magnoliopsida > Poales > Poaceae > Paspalum > Paspalum vaginatum. The sequence continues at coordinate 555,615 of CM059015.1, forward strand.
CTTTAGGTCTAGCTTCAGCTTCGTTGAATTCTTCACCCTGAGAAAGTAACTGAATAATATCAATCATCAATCGTCAAACAATCACTTGCAAAATAAAAAAATGTGTTACCTCAGCCAAAAGTTTCTCAAGAATCAGTTCCATGGCCTTCATTACTTCATCAAACAGTCCAGAAACCATGATGATTCTGTCATTTGTACCAGGGAAGAACTCATGGCTACGTGATAACTGAATACGAGCCCCAGACTGGGACTGAAAGTCGTTAATAGTTGATCCACCCTTGCCGATAATACATCCTGCTGCCGTATTAGACACCAGGAACCTCAAATGTGTTGGTTTCTCCTTGTCATCTAATAAGAATTAAAAATATATATTATTTTAAAATTCGGAATTAATCTCAATAGCTAAGCCACTATAAGTTTAGTCTCTAAATTTTTAAATTAAGAAAACAGTTGTGAGAAAATGGTGTACATTGCATAGCTGAGGGCCCACTCAACAAGACTACAACTGATCATAGAAACCACTTTCAGTCTATGCACAAGTACTTCCACAGAGCCACAGACGACGACCCAGGTACCAAGCATCGCCACTTAGCATAATTTCACAGACATGTGTCTGTAGCACCAAAGTACTCCATTTCAACAGCTAAGAATTTCAGCAGCCCGTGTTTTCGTAATAGTAGTCATAGAGAAGGCTGCCGGTGTTGGACAACATGTAGGCTACTACTATCGCTACAAGATGAATGTGACATGTTTCCATCCAATGCCCTACAGACTACAGTTGGTCGCCAAAGGACTGTGTGTATCTGGAAGTCAAACTTACCATTACGCAGAGAGGAACAATAATCTGCAACATGGGGGTGCCATCATAAATGAATAATATCAAGTGATTAAAAGACATTTATCATCACATCCAGATTGCAGCAGTTAATTGTCCTAATAACCAAAGCCTGCTCAAGGCCACATAATCACCCGCGCCCACCATATATATCGCTTCCGGTGCAACGACGTCAGCGTTGAAACCCGCAGCAGAGAACAACACAAACAGGTAGTAGTAGGGTAACCCCGATCGTATCTGCACTGCAGAACGCAGCGCAGAGCTCTCGAATGACCGTCTACCAATGGCGACGCGGCGCTAGCACACCAGCGGGCGATTGGCCGCAGATCTCGGCACCGGAGCGCGAAGCGCAGCCCCGGATCCCACGGATCCAGGCGCGCCAGGCCCGGCCCGGTCCGGGCACGCACGCACGCTCAGGGTGGCCGTGTACAGACGCGGACGAGCGAACAAGTGCGCGTGACGGAGAGGGAGGTGCGGCGGTTACCTCCTTCCTCGGAGGGCTGCTGCTGCGGAGGGGAGCGGGGGGCGCGCTTGGGGGCGGATTCCGGCGAGGAGGCGTAGGGGGAGCCCGGGGCCTCCATCCTTGGTTGGTTCCTGCGGCGGCGGAGGGGGTGGGGGGTGGGCGGAGGCGGAGGCGGAGGCGGAGGAGCAGCGGAGGCAGAGATGCAGAACTAGAGATCCCTCTGGGCCTACGCCATCAATTCCGAGGAGAGAGAGAGAGAGAGAGAGAGAGAGAGAGAGGGGCCCGGCTGGGCTTTTTATGCTTCTTCTCTTCATGGGCTTCGCGTCCCCCGTTGCTCAGGCCTTGACAACGAGGTGGTCAGGTCACTGCTGTCTAGCCATCATCACAAAAATGTTTCCATTATAAATGTTTTACGTAGTTCCTAATAAATATTATAAGATCGTTGACTTTATGACCTCAACATTTATCTTTGAAATTACCTACTGTATTGTTTATTTTACTGCAGCTTATTTATTAATCATAGTTTATTTCTCTGTCTCTGTACTAAACATTTCAAAAGATGAATATCTAATCTCGTGCTTCAAAATCGATAGGGTCAGATATTTTGAACAAAGAAGTGGACTGTTACTCAAAAAGACTATACAGAACAGTACTGGTATAGTAGAATTTTGGAACATGCAAATCTCAAAAGCCATTTTTCCCGATATAGGAGGCAATATTTTCGTGCCATAGAAACTTTGGTTCGTCAGCAGAACTTTTAGGATCTAGTGCCACTGCCACACTCCAGATCCACTAGACCCACGGTATCGATTGAAGAATAGCAAGTAGTTATCATAACCCCAAAAAAAATAATCCCAAACGACCCACAGCCTTCCACACGTTTCGTAATCCGGAAGAACAATTAATGTGGCACAAGACAAAACTAACCAAGTTGACCGCTTCAGCGACGTACAGAGCGTACTCGGCAAAAATGGTGTACGGTAGCTGCTAACACACCGCACCGAGCAAAATGGTCTATAACCTCTGCAATCGCTTCTCTAAGCTGCCAGCTAGGTAATGTATCTGATACAAGATAACGCGCTCACATAGTAAGATGCAATGAACCCTAGGGCACCCGATACACCAAACTACCAGCCTACAAATACTTCACCATCATCTCGTGCTAGGGCTTGACGACTTTTGCTGCTTAGCCTTCTCCACCAGGGGTTTCAGCTGCTGCTTCTCTGCAAGCATCTTCAGCAGGTTGAACAGGAATGGGATGTAGTTATGCTTCCTCCGGATGTTCTCCATCTTCCACTTCTTGAACTTCTCTTCTTCCATGATGATCTTCTCCGTGACGGTCTCGATTGCCGACGTCACCTCTGTGAGTGAGTCGTTCAAGGATTCCGTGGCGGAGGTCTTGTTCATCTCCTGCACAATTTGCTCCCTTCTCTTCTCCAGTTCCTCCAGCTCAGCAGTGTACACCTCTTTCCTGTTCTTTATGATGGCCATGAGATTGAACCTAATCTCACTCTGTGAATACCGCTCGATTCTTTCTTGAATAACCGGCTGCACCATCCGTAGCCAATCAAGGTCATCAGCGCCACCGCACTGCCCAAGGTTCACAGGCCCTTCCTTCAGCCCGTCCAGCTCATAGAGGACACCTTCAAAAGGTAGATAGCTTATGAAATGGTACACATCATCATCCTTAGTCGCAGCTCTCTGCTCATCAGAAATAAATGGCTCTGGCCTTGCAAAACTGTTATGAGCTGTCCGGATAGATTCGCTGTTGCCAATAGCTAAGCCCTTCAGATCAGGTGTAAAAGCTCCTGTGAATTCCTTCAGTTGAGATAGTTCTGGACCTATGTCGATATCTGGGCGATTCATGAGAACTGAGAGAATAGCCTGAGTGGCACATGCGTTGTTGATGACCTGAAAAATAAGCAAATAGATCAGCTGTTACTGTTAAACACAAAGAAGAAAACATGGATAGCTAGAGAACCATAATGGAACTGACTTGGTGAGCAAAGAAAAGGTTTGGATTAGGATCTCTGACAACAGGCCGTTCATCCTTTTCCCCAGGTATCCACTTGAAGAGAAAAATTAGTCCATATACTGGCCTATGAAAAGTGGAGATGAAGAATGTGTTAAGGGCATTGAGTGAGCAGATACTGATGGTAATAAAAACAAGGATTCTCACCGCAGCTCACTAAGAGAGTCCACATCAAGAGAGTAAAGCTCTTCCACCTGTTTAAGGACAGCACAAGTACACGATGGGAGTTAGAAAGATGCATCCCAAAAGTATATATAGAAATGTCTGTGTTTTTATATGGATAATAATTTGACAAAAAAAGTACGTTGCAGATTTCTAGAAGCAACTATCATTATACATAAATTGGTAACTGAATAAAAAACTCGACCACAGGGGGGAGACAGCCCTGGCATTTTAATTAAGAAGCTGCACCAGGATTCGAACGCGGACTGGCAAGGAGTAAGGACTCCCGAGCTGACTGCTCTAACCAGTATGACTCACGAGAACTTGGTAAATTGGTAACTGAATCACCAACATTATTATATATCAAACTAAAGAATAAAACCATGGCCTCAAATAAACTTGGTTGCTAACATGCCATCATGTGGCTAGAGGTCCCATATAGAATGAATGAATGAATGCAAGTGAATAAGCAAGCATAGAAAAAAAAAGTGTCTCTCAGTGCCTCTGCTGTTTGACATTGAGCTGGCAGTTGCATAGAAAACAAAGTAACTATTGGCATCAAATTGCCGGGTAGTGTTCCTTCAACGAAAGTGAATACTTTTACAAATTCATTGCCATACTAGTTCACCATCAGCTAAGCTAGGCCGAATACTATTGCGCTTATCCTACGGCCATATAGTAAGGTTAGTTCTTGAGATGAGAGGTTCCAGGGTGCTTTCAGTTGCACAACACGAGGAAACAAAAATTCAGAAGAACCTGTGCAGATTGGTAATTGCACGAGTGAATGAACAGGGCGGGCGCAGATTGCCGTTGTGGATACAATGATAGTTCAAAGGATGATAAAGCCATGAACAGCAATAGAGCTCTGGAAGCAAACCTGTACACTTTTCACCTGCATTTGCTGAATCAACTCGGTGAAAACACCTGCTCAAGCAAAACATAAGCAGTGGAAACATCGATGAGAATAACAAAGGTAGGAGTAGAAACAATAGGAAGTATAAAGAACGCATCCGATCCATCAACGGTATGTTGTTTCAGGAAATAAGGGAGAAAGTAAATATGCCAAAGCACAGAGGTACGCATAATAGGCAGATAATAGATGTCAACGCGGATGCCCAATGACTTGAAAAGATGACGAATAGAGTCACGACAGAAAAGGGGAAATTGTTTCCCTTCAAGGCATACCAAGTATTAAATGGTCCCACTACTCTTGTGAGCAAAACACAGAAAACGCATGGCATGCGGAACTCAACCCATCAATCAGCAGAAGAATAACAATAGAATACCCTACATGTGTGCTACCATGCCATACAGCTCCCATGGTTTGGAAATTTACAAGGAAAGAGTACATATAGTATATGAGAGTGTGCGAGAACTCACCAGGATCGGACTCAATCGTGCACCAGGACATCCTTGCGAAACCCCTGAGTGGACTGGTTGCAGGCACGGGCCTAGCACAGCGAACACATGTGGGTAAATACACGCGTGGCACCAAACAGCTTATTAACATGGGGAATTAAGCCGCAAAACCTTCGGAACACATACATACTACAGACGCGCCTAGGCTAGATTGGTGTTGCGCGACGACGAACAAGCGCCTAATCGAACTAAGATGGGTGGGTGGGTGGCAGGGGCTGATCCAGTGCAGGGCATATCTACACCCTATATTTGAAAAAATTGCAAAAAAAAAAAAAGGGGGGGAAGCTCAAGCTAGTGGGTATAGGAAGGCTGGTGCATATGTACCAACCTGCGTCAGATCCGGATACAGATAGCTTACACTAGTAGGGTTTGGGGTTGCTCGGTCTCGCACAGCGGGAAGGGAAAGGGGAAGGGGGAGGGCGTACCAAGTGGACGCTCGTCACCGGCGAAGGACCCCGACGAGGAGGGCGGCGGCGCTGATTTTGCAGCCGTCGACGCCAGCAGAGGGACTCCGAGAAAGACAGGTAGACGCACGGGATCGCCCTGTCTCTACTGCGACTGCGAGAGCGGGCAGCCCATGTAGGCCCACAGCCACAGCGTGGGAAAGAAAATATTGCTATGTATCGGCGTCTTTTTCTCTTTATTGCCCAGCCATTTCAATGCACACAACTTGTGCGATATTTAATAAATATTAGATTTAATAATATATTTAAAACATACACCGTTTTGGCTCAACTCGTATCTTGGATGGCAATAGTCATCAAGAAGATAGTGAATCGGTTTCTCATCCTAGATCATTGTTTTATATATTCTATAAATTCCCACACGTTCGTTTTATTTTTAGTTGGGTCTGTCTCTACAGCGGCCGACTGACGGTTTGTTTTCTGTCAGTCACTGCTGTGGTCCGTTGGATGTGGATCTAGCGGCTTAGCTTTGTTCTGCTGTTGTTACTGTACACAAAAAATAAAAAAAGTGATCGAAGGATTGTTTCCTGTCAGTTGATGATCCTGTGCGTTGGATCTGTATCTGACGGAGGAAAAAAGTGACTGAGGATTGGTGTTTGTGTCAGTCGATGTTGAGGGACAAAAAGATATTTCTGTCCGTTCTACTGTCTCGAAGCCGTTGAAAACTGAGCCGGCTTCACACCTACTGTATATTTTAAGCCGGCTCGGGCCTTACTGTACACGAGCAGGAGCTTTGACTGCGGAGCCTTTCTGTTACAACAATTTGCCACGAGACAAGCTTTTCACCTAGATAAGTTCAGACCTACTACTTAAAAAAAGCGGCTGCAACTTGACCTTGTGTCCCCCAACCGAATTTCTTCTGGTCCACATCACCGTTGAGTAACTTGACGTAACCACCTCAGCAGTCAAAGCTTCTGCTCGTTCAAAATGGTTTGAATACCTGCAACAAGAAACAAGTTCAATAAATAATAAACAGAAAATCACCGACGTTCGTCCATTGAGGTGTTGGAATTGTGAATTCTCACCTTTGTCCTCAGCATCTCCATTCCATTTCCCAGATGTGCGGTTCTATTCACCAGCCATGTTCTCATCCTTCTTCCACTCAGACTTCACCCACCGGCTTTTCTCAGCCATCTAGGCATAAACAGAATCAATTGAACAATGTAGAATGTCATGATTTGTAATATCAAAAGGTCAAGATATGCCCAACTATATTTTGCAGCATTGACAGTGAGGAATGGGAGATCCTATCCGTCCGCCCTAAGGATGGTCCTGATGGTTCAAACTAAAACTGCTAGCTACACTGCATATATTTGACCAGCAGTGAATTATCGTGATCTGAAAATAGTCAGTGCACGCACGCAATAGTCACATACATGGCTACTAAACACTGCCACATGCAAACCCAAGCAACAGACCTGGACGAACACAGAGAAACAAGCACGCACGCACGAAGCATGCTCCAGCGTTGGTTCACCAAATTTTAACTGTTCAAACTCACAGGCACACGTGCGCATGCAAGCATGGACGTACAGACATGGTGTACACAACCTATACTCTAACAGCCATTACCAAACAACACACAGAGAAAGTGGTTGTGGTTAGAGAGGGACAAACATACAGACAGATTCTCAAACCCTTAGAATAACCAAAAAATAGACACATATACAAACAGATAGAGGCAAACAACAAAACATTACACAGTCACACACAACAACAACAACAAAACATCTACAGAGACAACAGATATCTAAATAACACCAAACAGCCACAGCCATATCCACAACCAACCCAACATATACTCCAACAGCCATTACCAAAACAACACAATTAACAGGCCTAACTCTACTTATCAGAAGATTAAAAGGTGACAAGCACCACACTTCTTAAATCCTTAGCGGAACCTAAAATAGACTACAGCCTAAAACTCAACATATTACAGTTAGGAGACACAAACAGAAAGATCGTAAAACAAACAGAAACAGACGTGTGTGCACACACAAACACAAACCCACCAACACATAGGCAAGTCTAAACTGTAACAGCCAAATACTTACACACATGAATAAGTAACACACTCTCTCTCATCCCACACCCCCACACACAATCTATAAGAGCCAAATTCAGAATAAATTCAGAATAAACAAATAATATATACACACATATATACCTCTTTATAGCCACTGTCACAATCTAAATTATAGTCAAAACACACTCACATACACACCTAAATAGACCGACACCTACAATACAGTTACATATAAAAAATAAACAGAGAGCCTCTACTTGCAAATCACTTTAACAGATACATATCAAAAAGTTTATAAACGGACATACACCTACAGAAACCCACAGAGCCATAGCCTAAACTCTAACAACAAGATATTAAGAATAAAAACTTTAAAGTGACAGCCTAACGGACCTACACACCTACAATTAACATTTAACAGACACATCCTCAATCTCAACACACCTTAACAGATCTAACTCTAAAAAAGTATCAGAGAAAACACACATAAACACACACCTACAGCTTAACGGACCTACGCACCTACAATTAACATTTCACAGACACATCCTCAATCTCAACACACCTTAACAGATCTAACTCTAAAAAAGTATCAGAGAAAACACACATAAACACACACCTACAGCTTAACGGACCTACGCACCTACAATTAACATTTCACAGACACATCCTCAATCTCAACACACTTTAAAAAAGTATCAGGGAAAACACACATAAACAGACCTACACAATTAAAGTAACAGAGGCAACATATGTACATGAGTGCGTATAAATTTAACAAGACAGAGGCACGGCCTAAACTCTAACAGCAAGATATTAAGAATGAAAACTTAAAAGCAACAGCAAAACAGACCGAAACACCTACAATTAACAGACACACCCTCAATCTCAACACACCTTACACGCACAGATAGACACGCAGGACCTAACATGGTATTACCCCTGATCGTACAGCTGCCGAAACCCAAAAACAAGATGGAGTTATATTGGACACAAACGCAAACCATCTAATTGCACAGCAATAGACTGTAGTAGGAAGGCACCTAACTTAAGAGTGCGGATGATAAATCAATTCGTAGCCTAAAAAAGCCTCGCTGCCTCCTTCCATTTCGACAACTAGGACACAAGAAGAGAATATCATTGGAAAAAATTGGGGGAGATGGAGCATGGAGCAACCCCACAGAGACACAACACAATTTGGTGATCAACCAGAAGCAATGGAATGATTGGGAACTTGGCATTACCAGTTTGATGTCGCAGCTCCCTAGCACTACCGAGAAATGTTGTGCTGAAGTCAAATCAACATTAACTACAATTACAACACAGAATCAATCACACTGTATCTAAAAACCCTACGGCGCTGAAGAAAAAGGACGGGCTTTTATCATGAATAAGGTGTGAAAAACACACATAAAAATGCATTTGCTGAAAAGGCAAATCGCCATTAACTGCCAGTAGATGACAGATTGAAGCAAACCAGAAATGTATATCGCTCAAACCCCCAACCCCCAATCCCCGAATCCACCAAATCTATTAGAGCACACAAAACGATAACCCACCTCACCACCCCCCGTCGCTGCGTCCCAAAAATCAGTGCGAAAAAGACACCCTAGCAGGGGATTTGGGCGTATAACACACACTACACAGATCCATCACCCCAACTCACCACCCCACTGTCGCTCGCGTCCCAAAAAAATCAGCGAAAACACACAAAAACAAGCTGGGATTTTGATGGCTGGAGGAAGACAGACAGACCCACACTAAATGATGTATATCGCCTCAAACCCCAATCCCTAATCCCAAAAACACTCAGTCTAGTTCAGCACACAGATGCTCAAACAGATCCATCACCTCCCCCTCGCCGCCCGCTGTCGCTGCATTCCGCACGGAAAAACAAACACCGGAGCAGGAATTTGGGGGGTATGCCTTTGATCCGTGATCCCTCTGTACAGATCCATCAGCCCACCTCATCCAACCCTCTCGCCGCGTCCCCCAAAATCCATGCCAAAATCACTGTTTTGAGAGGATCTAAACTCTTCATCGCTAGGTTCTTCGTCGGCATGTTGCGGGACATTGCAGTCCTCTCCGACACCGTCACGCTTTCGCTTACGAAGAACATGGGCCATTCCTCCAAAAAAGAGAAATAAAAAAGGAGTCACAGCAAAATGGGGGTTAAAAATAATTTACATAGTATTGCAAAACCAATGAAGTTTGCAGGATAATGATAAAACACAAAAGTCTAGTTATACAGGTTTAGTCATCAATAGCTGGTGCAAAAACATCGTGCTTACATCGAATGGTTCGTGAGTAGATAACAAAAAAAGTTTAGTTATCTTAGTTATGACCTAATGTGTGAGACACATGTATGAATATGTGTAACATACTATAGTAATTATTGAAAAAGTTCCAAACTTAAGGATTAGTAGGGGGAGCATAACCATAAAATCCTAATCATACTACAGTACGTGTTAGTCGCCAAATTGTATTGAACAATCGCTACAGTCGGTCAGTTTCGATTCTATCTAATAAAGTATCTGCAGGTGCTCTTATGCAATAGAAAAGAGAAAAAAGAGCAGCAGCAGCAGGGCAACGAAAAATCACAGCAAATTTAGAAAAAGGATGCAACCTTCGCTGATAAGAACAGCAAACTCATAGATTGAATAGATCTGGAGGAAAACCAAATAAGGCTCAAGTAAACCACGTGAATCAGAAAAAGCTTACAGAACCCTAGATGCTGAAAAAAAAAAGATTTTAACATGAATGCAGCGACCAAAGGTGAGATGCTGATAAAATCGAAATGGACTCACACTGAAAAACAACGCAACATCAAAAGCTCCATTTCTGCATTATGATTAAATAAATCAAAATCCCTCAAACCCCCTTGCTGCGCCCGTGATCCAATCCTGATCCATGGTCCGAGGAGTAAATAAATCACAGAAACAACATACGAAACCCTAGCGGAAGAACAGATAGCTACAGGGCTCCATTATCGCAAATCCAAAGAGTAAATGATACACATGAGTCACAGCAAAACTAATCCCCTAGCACAATAGACAGAACACAAACAGATCCACCAAATCCCCAACCAAAAACAACAGCAGCAACCACAAACATCATGCTACATCGAGGATGTCAGAGCTAGTTTTTTGGGTACCTTTCAACCGTGCTCCTGCCCCCCGTGTGTTGCCTGATCCACTTCCCAAATCCTCTTCCGATCCGTGATCCGTGGGAGCACAAATGGGGGGAATCGTCGCCTAGTCGTCGTGGTCGTGGTCGTCGTCGACTCACCCCATCGCGCAGCATACACGGGAGCGGACAGAAAATGATTCTGCTCTGCACAGTGAGTCCGTGAGGGGAAAACGAGCCGAGCGGAGCTCTGACACGCAAAACAGACGAGCCGCGACGTCCGCCACATCTCGCGCCAACCCGGATGCCGAGGGGAAATAGAGTAATCCTGTTATTTTTATGTAATCTTTTGAGCTTCTAATTTTACCTCTTTCGGATTATTTGTTTTTTCCCAAAGCATCTCTATGATTTTCCGCCAATTCGTTTTGAAGGCATTTCGTTACTTTTCCTTCATTTAAAATTAAAACCAACATGGAAACCATCTCATGGGGGTGAAAAGTGAACAGCTTTTACAGTGCAGACTGTGTAGGTTTGCAACGAACAATGGCAATTAGAGTGGAGTTCTGTGAAACTGTTTTCGAAATCGACCCAATCGAATATCATGTTCTAGTTCAATTTTTCGAAATCGAATATCATGTTCTAATTAAATCACTCCGGTCAATATAATGGCATCCCAAGTTGAACGGTTACCGGCTGTAGCATCCTCTGTGTTTTGTTTCTTGTGATCTTGAGAGTGGAACTGATCGGGTCTCTCGCCCGCCACATGAACTGAAGGGAGGTGGCTACGATCATCCCATGCATGATCCCCCCTTGGATCATGGATGAAGCCATCATTCATTCAGACAAATGTAGAATAGCTCCATTATTGGCGTTTTGACACTGTCTGTTTCCTAGCTGTAACATTATTCGATTTTCAATAATACTAGTATATGACTTAATTACACGTAGAACTCTGAACATGATACACTACACCCTTGCCATTTACGATATGATAATGGTATACGTATCTGCTACTCCAAAATTAAATGTACAGCTTTCTTCTTCACTGCTAGTATACTAGTACTACCACAGAACAAATGTACAGCTAGCCCAAAACGCCTCCGATGCAGGCAAAAGCGATGAGCAGCAGCATGCTGGATACCCGTGTGCTACGCTGCTTCACCGTTCGGGTAGTAATAGTAATGGAGGGAAGGGGGATCCTCCAACGAAACGCGAATCGTCTGCTATGCACATCCATTTCATTCACATTTTTTTTCCCCTGTTTTCCCAGCTCCCCTGCTATGCACATCTCCCGGCGTATCGGTCGGTCATCAGTAGGTTCTGATGAGCAGCAGGCCGATGCCGGTGACGATGAGCGTCGCCGGGAAGCCGAACCGGAGGTGGCTGAAGAAGGAGAGTGTGTAGCCGTAGTGCTGGGAGCGGCGCGCCTGCTCGCACACGATCAGGTTGGCGGCCGAGCCCAGGAGGGAGAGGTTGCCGGCCACCGTGCTCGTCCAGGCCAGGATCAGCCACGCGTTGGTCTCCGCGTCCGGGGAGATGGCCGCTGCCGAGGCCGCCACCCGAGCGCCCAGCAGCAGAACTGCAGCCATCGTCAGTAAGGGTCAAAGCACAGCGCCGTCAGGACGACTCCGAAGGTTTCAGTCTCAGTTTCAGGCAAGCAGCTCATCAATTCAATGGTATGGTAGCTTTCAGATGCTTGTCCTCAAAAATAGGCAATGCTTCTCGTCGAAAATAAAATATATTACCGGTCGGAACGTTGGACGCCACGTTGGAGAGTAGAAGGATGACCAGTGCGAGAACGACTGTTCCGGTGGGCGTGTCGATCCGTGCGTAGGGCTCCATGAATTCCCACAAGGCGCTAGGAATGCCCGTCTTGTTGAACCCGTCCACGGTGATGAACATTCCACAGAAGAAGAGCAGCAGGGGGTACGACACCTGAATCGAATCGACGTCACCAATCTATCTATCTATCTATCTATCTATCTATCTATCTATCTATCTATCTATCAGTTCTTCGACGAGCGAGCGACTGACAACAACACACAAGGACATTGTTACCTTCTCGAGGCAGGGGCGTGCGTCCTTGAAGTCGAGGACGATGAGCGCCAGCGCGGCGGTGATGGCGCTCCAGGACATGTTGAGGCCCAGCAGCAGCGCGGCCAGCATGCCCAGGGTGATGACGTAGACGCAGGTGTTCCAGACCTTGCTCTTCCACTCCTCCATCTCCGCCGTGGCCGCCTCGGGCTCCTTCTCCTCCGACGACGGGTCGTCGTGCACCTTCACCGCCGCTGCTGCTGCGGCGCCACCGCGTCTCTGGTGGATGCCGCCGCCGTTCGGCAAGGCCTGCTTCTGCTTGGCGGGGTCGTCGTGGTGCTCGTCGTAGCAGTAGTGGCCGTTGCCGTTGGCTGCGGCATCCGGCTTGACCTCTGTGGCTAGGTCGGATCCCATTACTGGCTCTGGCTGGGAGCGGGTGAGGTGCGACATGGTGGCAGGCGAGAAGCGGTGCGACGTGACGTCCTCCTCCTCGACGACCTCGGTGGGCACGGCGACCACCTCCTCGACGGGCTTCCCGCCGTCGAGCTGGTTCCAGTAGAGGCAGAGCAGGACGGCGGCGTTGACGACGGATCCGACGAGCGTGGCGGGCAGGATGCCCAAGACGAACTGGCCGAAGGGGATGCCGCTCTGGACGGCGATGACCAGGTTCTGCGGGTTGCCGATGGGCGTGGCGGCGGAGCCGATGTTGGCGCTGGAGGCGAGCGCCAGGAGGAAGGGCTTGGGCGGCAGGTTGTTCTGGCGCGCGATCTTGAGGATGAACTCGGTGAGCACCACGCAGCAGGTGTCGTTGGTGAAGAGCGCGGACGCGAGCGCGGAGGCGGCGCAGGTGCGCACCAGCAGGTCGCGCCCGCCCTGGCTCCGCCACGACAGCAGCCGCCCCAGGTGCCGGAACATGTCGGCGCGCTCCAGGTACACGCTCACCACCATGGTGCCGAACAGCAGGCCCAGGATCGGCAGGTCCACCGCCGCGTACGCCTCGTCCGCGCTCATCACGCCCAGCAGCACCATCAGCATGGCGCCCAGCAGCGACCCCGCCGTGCGCCCGATCGGGAGGAACGGCACCGCCGGGAACACCGCCAGCACCCAGAAGATGGCGAACGAGGCGGAACCGAGAACAACCTTGAGCACAGGCGCCATGGCCATGGTGCCTTGACTGATTGCTTGCTTTCAGATTCAATTCAACTAACTCTCTCTTAAAGATTCCTTTTTTCTTCTTCTTCTCCTCGTCTTTTTTTTTTTTTTTTGAAATTGAAAGGTGCGTGGATCTGACGAGCTAGCAGCTGGAACTCCCAAGAAATCTGGAGACGAAGTGAAGTGACTGGCGATCGAAGCAGGGCAGCAGCAAGAAGAACACGAAGCTAGCACAACTCAATTGGTACGTTCATGCGTACATGAATGAGTACACATACCTCTAAGAAAACAGACAGACAGGCAGAGCTTCCAAGAACTACCGCAAGGAATGGAACAACCAACAATCGGAACAACAGCTGGATGAGGAAGAAGGTGCCTGTTAATTATTGATTTGGTGGGCGTTGCTCTTGGGCAGCAGCAGAACACTAACAGCCAGGTCGGATTGGATTAGATGGATTATTTGTCCATATGGAAATGGAACACGTGGCTTGGGTTGTTCCAAGAGGCAAATGTCACACCTGTCAGTGGCAGGCAGGCAGGCTCCACATGGCCTCCCACCTCGATATTTTCTTGCGTCGTCCCTGCCCTGCCCAATGATGGGAACGGGTACTGGATCCGGAGGGGGAAATGGGAGTTTTTAATCACTACTAGTAGTTAGTAATAAAAATGGGATTTTTATTCAGCTCCCTCCCGCGGTGTGCTCAGGCTGAATCTAATGATCCGTCAAATCCATCCCATAAAATGTAAACAGTAAATTTCATGCACTATAGATAAAAATAATAATAATTAAAATAGTAATAGAAGTTGGATGGTGAGACAACAGCAGGTTTCAGCCTCACCACTTTTGGATGGACATGGTTGCTCCGCAGCGCTGCCATGCACTGCGGCACACTGGCAGTAGAGGTGGACAGGACCATCGTTTGTCCCTTGGATCCTTGTATAGTCCACAGCTGGATCCTATATATATGCGTTTCATAGTGATTAATCTTTAGCAGTATTATTCTCTTTCTGAGACCGAGTTCAGCGATTGTTTATAGTATAAAATGACACTGCAGCGTTACCGTAGACAGAGACATGTATAGTTAAAATAGTTATAGATAATGATGGATAGACAATCTGCTAGACTCAATTTGAGGAGTTTTGGAACTCATTTGACAGTGAGAGGAGTTTTGTCATGATTATTTTAGTGGTATGTGATGATGTCTACAAACGACTGTATATATAGAGAGAGAAGTACCGCAAATGTTAAGCTCTTACCTGAAGACCAGGTAGACTTGTTGGAGATTCACTGCCACATGCTGCTGTCTACGTCTGCGAGTGAGGCATGTCATTTTCCTTTATATGACTACCGCATGTCCGGTGCTATTATAAGTGGTAGCAAGTACTGTAACAGATAATCAATACAGTATATAGACATGCAATGCAATGCTCATATTCCTTGTCAGCTTCTCTTTGGCTGGCGAAAAACATGGATGCATGGTGGTAGTGCTGGCAAAGCTCATATCTGACATGTATTGTGCCTTGACAGAGCTTGTTATCAGAAGCTGCTACATCTCTGATCTCGAATTCTTACATAACATGCATGCTGGCGCCTAAATTAAAGGTACGGGCAGATTAATTATGCTCTCGCGTGCGCTGGAATTGTATGTGTGCCTGAAATGTTTACTTTGACCTGCTGGCTGGTACAGGAAGCCAGAGACGACGATCATATTACCACACACTTAGTCTATGGAATTATGGATGATGATGACATTTTCGTAGCACTAATAATTGAAGAATTAAGAAGGCATAGACTATGCATGTGGTTATACTACGCCGCAAGAAAATGAGTCGGAAGAGGTTGATCACCCTCTGCGCGGTGGGCCCGGCCCCCCAGTTTATTTGCACGCATCATGCTCATCAGCTGCTAATAATATCGGCACGCGATGAATTGACCCACCACACCCACACATCACGAGAGAATTGAAGCAGAGCAGGAAATATATGGCCGGCCCGCCGGTCGCAGGGCCCCAGGCGACGGCGACGGCGACGGCGACGGAGGTGGATGTGAATTAAGGTTCACCGGCGGTGAGGCAACAGCGCGCGCCGGAGCGGAGGAGGGTACGTAGCTTAAATTATTGATTGATGGGCGAGTTTCTCTCTACGCTCGCTCCAACCTTTGTGGCATTGCATGCCCCCCTGATTACGCTAGCTAATCGGGGTTTCTGTTTCCTGATGACCGACTCCATGAGCTAGTCTGCAAAGCCTGAATCAACATTGGACGAGACGGGCGCTAGTCATCTCGCTCGACGGTAAATCAAATTCATCCGGCTCGGCCGTCCATTTACGTACGATTGATAGATAATATTGCCTGCTCTATAACCCAAAACGGGCATCCATCGCATCATTATTATTGCCATACTCGCCCGTCGGTGTTGCCCGTCATTATCATCTCCCTGTCATCTTGATCGTCTATACTAGTCAGGGCACGGCATACCGAATCAAAAAACAACGAGGGAGGGGAGTACAGGGGCCAACAGACATGAACGTCCACTAACCACAGGATAGCATCAGGCGCGGCAGCAACACTGACGAATGATCAGAGGAAAGCGTTCTAATACCCTTTTCAGCTAGTTTATTATGTACACAGAACACAGCACCGGTATCAGGACACCAAGTCAGTACACAGGATATAACAGACAGACAGACCGACAGACCCTAGAACACCCAAAGTTTTGCAGTTCCTCAGATCCCCCAGAATAATCCTTTAGTATACGATGGTATTAGCTGGACAACCAATGGCTATCTAATTCCCAATTACCACTAGCGGCACGTTTGGCGCAGGTTTGCACCTCCGCCACACGGTTATACCTGTGAAATCGAGAAATTCCAAGCAGAAGAAGCTAAGGCTATGGTCAGCGCAAAGGTTAGCTGACCCCGGCTGCGCTGCTGGGCAAAAGAACCGGCTCTTTTTTCGTCTCCGCTGTCATCCCAGCAACTTTCTCGTTCGCCCACCAGTCAGATCCCACGCTTGGCTCCACGCTAACAGCATCAATGTTGTTGAAGTTGAACTCCTTGGCCAGGCGGAGAGACAGGGACCGCCTTGCTTTCTCTGGCAGGTCATGGTATGTTTCGTCGACATACAGCCCTGCCCTTGTGCTGTTAGATTCTCTGTGGTGGTCGCCGTTGTTGGTCGGTGCAAGATGGAACGATGCTGCGCCAGGATCCCCAGAAATAGCAGTTTTCTTCTCGAGGCAACGGGCGACATCTTCCACGGTCAGCTCAAAAGACACCCGGTGATCCATAGCATGCTCATTGGGTTGGAGACGGGCAGAGAAGTCCACAACTGGTACAGCCGCAGTGATATGGCCATCCAAGAGGGACCCGCCGCCACGCATATGGCGAGGTATCAACTTCTGTGTTGCAACACCCTCACCATCCAGTATCTTTGGTGGCTCACGAACCGGGAATGAGGGGAACACGTAGCGCGAGGAAGCCATCATCTCAGGGTCCGGGAATGGGGAGGAAGTGCCAGAACAACCTGAGCTTGGAGATATCAGACGCCCTATTGGGCTCTCCGGGTAATTTGGATATGACTGGAGTTCGCCTGCTTCGCCATTCTTGCTACTGTTGATTGAAGTCAGAAGCTTTGCATATGGGACCTCTGGAGAGGAAGGGGTTGTCAGATGGACAGACTCTGGAGGAGGAGTGAAAGGAGCAGTTGATGGTTCAGTTGTGAAGGCCGAGAACACTGGGGGTGATACTAGCTGTGTCTCATGTGCATATGGCCCAATAGCAAAGATGGATGGTGGCCCCATGGGGGATGAAGAATTTGGTGAGAGGGGTGAAAAGGGTGGGGCTCCGACTCTCGGTGATTGTGCGATTGATGTGGGTTCCGATTGGAGGAAAGAAGCAGGAGAGGATGGAGGTGCCACAAAGGGGAACACAGGAGGTGGTGGGTGGTCTGGAATTTGCGCTACAGGTGCGTCTGTCCTTTGAGGTGCAGGTTCCGGGACAAGAGCAGCATGGTTGATGCGCCGGCCATTCTTCTGAGATCCAAAGCAGAAGTACACACTCAACCGATCAGCCCATTTCCTTCTCTGCAAATAAAAAACACCAGTTAACAAAGAAAGAAAAGCATACTTCTGGCGATAATTTAATGTGCAATCAAGAATCAGGAATGTGCTTTGCAACATAAATAGTTCACAAACTAACATGGAAATCCATACATAGAAATCACTTAGGAATAAAAAGCATGTGTAGTCATTAACCAGATTGCAGCACAGTGCGTTCACACAGACATAATATCTCAGTGAGCCAATCAAATGCCTAAGTGCTATTTCACTGCAGCAAACATTGAAACAGAAGGCAAATGAAATTACCACAGCTAAAAAAAGATACACCAGATATCTTTGTGGTGGATGGAGAAATAAACCACAGGTTTTTAAAAACACATTCCGAAACACTGGCTTCGCCATGGAGGATAGATTGCTGTTGTTAAAAAAGAAAGTTAAAAAGAGAGACTTTATTGTTTGTAATGTACAATCCATGAAATGAATTGCCGGTTCTGCAAGGTACAGTTTAAGAGATCTGGACAACAACAATCATAAGTTTGAATGATAGGTCCACAGTGCCTTATTTTTCAAAAGTAAAAAAGATGGATGGGAAGGGAAGGGGAAGGGGTTATAATAACAAATATAAAGATGGAAACCTAGACACCAACCTGTATTAGAAAAGGAACAAGAGTAGCTAAGGTTGGATGTTTTAAATAGAAAGAAGCAGCTAGTGGCATATGGGCCAGCAAAGAAAGAATCTTTTTGTCCCATCTAGTCAATAATTCAATGTGGCTGTGTCAACTATCCCCTTTCTTTCATGAGGCATTCTTTTCCACGCATAGTTTCAGTGATGAAACTGTATGAACATGGAAACCCGTTCATGCCAAGTGAGTACTCATCATATAAAGTTTCTCAATGGAAAAAAACAGAGTATGCACCGAAGTTTCAAGATATATATAATGCAGGGACCAAGCTTTGTTTCCTTTATGTTGTACCTTTCTCAAACATTTTAAAACAGTGCGACAGAAGAATATTAACAAGTCTACCTAGGTGAAGAAGATAGCCCACAAATTTTCCCTCCATAGATACTAAAAGCTGATGTACAAATGAATGACCAACATTCTAAGCTACATCTCAAGGATAAAAAGAAAACTACAAGAGCACAAACACTGCATTCTAGTTCTAGCAAGAATTCTCAGATCAGAAGCCTCAAGAATTAGACAGCCAACCTGTAGTCACAGGAACACAATTGCAAGTGTGGAGCTCCACAAATGATCGAGTTAGATGCTTGTTCTATTAATTTCCTTGGCCAAGCCCAAGTTCAGTTAACCCCATCTCAACACTAAAATGTCTACGGAAAAGATATTTATGGAAAAGACACTGGTTATTCAGTCCAAATGACAAAAGAATGTAGATTTTGATGCTGACGTGACCCAGAAATTGCATTTTCCTGCTAAATTCCATTGCACGCTTCACATATCAACTAAAACCGAACAGAAGCGCGATATTATGGAAGTACTTCCGCTAACAATCCACGGAAACAAGTTTTCAATCTGCAACCTATATATAGGACAAATTTACTGACATTGATAAGCAAAATCTAGAAAGCCTGACCGCACGAATACACCCTTCCGTTACAAACTGCAGCAGTACAAAGAAATGCCTAGAGCAAGTACAAGCAAGAAACGCTCCACGACAACACATGTTGCGCGAGAGGTAATTTCCTTAGCACGCACACAAACAAGCAGCAACAGACACTTAAGCATAGACGCGCGCTGCAGCTGCTAAGCTGTCGCAGCTGCGCAATCATCAAGGCAATCTACGTAGCTAAAATCCACGCAGGACATGATCAGGAACGAGACCATGCAGCAGAGGTGTTTGAAGCACGAACCGGTTCCGCAGGGGGCTGCGTGCGGCTCTCCGCGGTGATGATGGCGGCGGCGGCGGCGTTCACTGTGTCAACGCTGTTGTGCACAGGCCTCATCTCGCCCCCGCTCTGCATGATCGCAGCGGCGAGGAGCAGTTCCGGTCCAGAGACCGAACCAGGGCCACGATCCAGATCCGAGCTTCTACGAGCGAGGAGACATGATCCAGCCTGCGTAAGCGACGAACCCCAGGGGCGGATCAGTGAAAAGACGGACAAATTCTGCAAAAGGATGGGAGCTAGCAGCCGTAGCGGACGCGCACAATTGGAATTGGATCAGATCCGAATACAAGTAGGCAAATAGCTCAAGTTAGGGTTTGAGTGCTCGGTTTCACACAGAAGGAAGGGGAGAGACGGGGTGGGCATACCTGCCGGTTGCTCGTCGCCGGCGAAGGCCACGACGAAGAGCTGGCGGAAAGGCACGACCAAGAGCTGGGCACCTGGTGTAGGGCGGCGGCGGCCGCCCAGTCGTCGCCGCGAGAGGTGGAGGGGGAGAGGGAGACTGCGAGAGAGCGCACGCGGGGAGCGAGGGGAAGAGGAGAAGAAAAGGCAGGCGAGGCCACTGCACAGATTTTGCCTGATGCACGCAGCGTCCAAAACGGGCACGCGCTTTTTTTTTTCCATTGGAAATATTTATATAATTTAATCAAATACTATACTCTAATTTTTTTATCACGAAGGGTTTTTACTTAATTAATTAACAAGGTATCTGCTGCACGCTCCTATGCTGACCCTCAACAGAAGGTCCAACCTGACCAACGAGCAATAAATAGAAATAAGAAAAACATGGACATGTAAACTCATAAGCTCGAAGCGTTCGGTTGATTGGAGTATAATGTCTCTCCGAATGTACTATAATTAAATGACAAAAACTAAATAAATTTATTTTTGTTCTTCTCTCGATAACATTGTCATGTCTAATCGCCAAAAAAGGAAAAGCTTCTCGACCGATGCTTGACTAAACAGAACCCACTAACTTACTAGGCAATGCTCCAAGCAAATAAGCTCTAGGCGACAAGCATGTGTTTGATTTCTTGATGAGTTTATAAACTAAAACTACCTATGCCATATCGACTAGGAGAAGGAGCTAGTGACAGCTATTTCCATGAGTAGAAATGGCAATGGGTATTTGAAATCCGAATCGGTTCTTTACCCGATATCAGAGTAGGGTATGGAACTACTTCTTTATATATATATATGTATGTATGTATGTATGTATGTATGTATGTATGTATGAGTAGATAGATCCGGGTAAGGTTGTATACTACTCATGTACTTGTGGGTATTTTTACCGCTTAGTTCGTACATCGGACACTACTCAAACAATCCCAAGTTAGTGTATACTGTACTAAGAAGATGAGAGAACTTAACTTCTCTGGATTATCATCGTTATTATGTTATTTTTTTCACTTATATTTCATGTTTTGTGATTCTAATGGTGTAATATACTTATTAATTTATTGTTTCTGTGGGTGTTTATTGATTTTTTTACCCGCCGGGTACAATGTTCATACATGTTGAGTATATACTGCATCTTTTTTATGGGTACTGTGAACAGAACAACGGATGAGTAAGTACCTTTGCCGTCCCTACCCATGAACCTTTTGTCATCCACGATGGACACACATACATGTTCTGTTTGGCTTATGCATGACAGGTGGCTCCACAAAATCAGCTTTGCTGTGATATTCTGAAAACTTGCTCGCTTAATCTGGGAAATAATTTTCCAAAATAGCCAATGGATTTCAGGCACTTAATCCATGTTTCATAATATATCCGAATTAAAATAAACTAGTAAAGCACGTCATCGCTAACATGTATTCCCTTCCTACAATCTATCCAGTTATTATAGTACACTGAATTACCCTAATGCCATAGATGACTATGACACTTACAAGCACTCTTAACGTAAGATAATAGAGTACTGTACGATTTTTCTTCGTGAGATGAAATAGCAGAATTGCTGGCACTGATCGATTTTACTACGCTTTTCTGCTTGGAGTCCATTAAGTAAGCAATGTTTAATTTTTGGCATGTAAGCAAGCATATTTGAACATGTGAAAAAGCGTATTCTAGGATATGTTTCAATCTGTGAAAAACAAGCATATTTTACGCCAGCAAACCAGCGAGAGAGAGCGAAGCCGGGTTCTAAATATGAATCAGAACAAGTTGTACATTCTATATATTTGATGTGTACATTATATCCTCAACTGAACCACATGCAGGCTAGGAATGAGCGGAGGCAGGCCAAGATGACCTTTGGTGCAAGCCAAGGGCCGCCACAAAATTCCCCACGCTACTAGATACCCCTACCTCTGCTATAATAAATTGATGCCAACAATCATATGTTCTGTTACCCCAGCCACCCCTGCCTCACAAGTCACAATAAGATTATCAAATCCTCAGAAGCCACAATAAGATTATCAGGTCAACTCCACAGTAGAAATTATACAGGGGGCTATAATCGACCGGCTTGACAGTCGCAGTCCAACTGCTCATGAAATTCCAACATAACGGTGAAATAGATTCACTGATATCAATGCGTGCCCCCATCATATGCATGTGCAACCCCAAACAAGACTGTTATATGGTGTTGTGGGTACAGCAGTTGATCGCACTGCGAAGGAAACCAGCAAGTGGAGGTTCCATAAAATGACTGAAAGAAAAGCAGTCACACTAAACTCATATATTTACATTACATACCCAAAAGGACTTTTGGAATTTACATAATCACCAAACATAGTTGCATAATCATCCTCAATATCCTTGGACAATTGCTCCAGCTTTGTCCTTCATTTTGAGTCTGTTCTCAAGAGATAAAATTACGGGTTGAGGATGTTGATGAGTTCACGGGCTGATTACGTTCAGCTTGCACGGGCATGCCCATGGATACCAGGAGTTGGATGATTGCCGGCAACAAGAATGTCTTTGATACGGTTTAATGGTCCGATCGCATCACTGATTTTCTGAAATGCAAACAAGAGTCTGCTTTCATTAGCATACAACACAGCCAGATGTAAGTGCAAAAACATGTAAAACACATAGATACCAGAGCAGAAATACTACCAAGCTAGCAAATAGAAAGATAGTACTTCAGACAATACATATATTTTGAAACTGTGGAACTGTGGCATGTAAGATGCTCATTCTTAGATATCTTTTCATCGCTAGCAAGTACAACTTAAGCATGCTGACAGAAAGAAACGATATATAAAACTACAAAAATAAAAGCCAATAAGCTGGGTTGATGCAGTTCTACGGTGGCAGATCAACAATGCCAACAGAAGCTCAACCATCACATTGCAGCAAACTACAGAATGGATTATGTAACCCAAGAATATCAAAGTTTGCTAGACATACTCCATAGCTACTTAGTCACTGCCAGAAATACATTTGCGCTCTTATGAACTGGGCCTAGGGGTGGTAAAGGGCCCTCAAATTTTGCCTAGAAATTTTAAGGATCAAGCTCGAAAAGGGTGGGATCATATTCCTAATCATTTTTTAGCTAAAAAACACCCAGGGCTCATTTGGATTGCAAAAAACATTTGGATCATGACCTGTTACCACCCCTTCGGGCCTATTTTGCAAGCAGATATCCACATTTAAGTTGATAATTACACGGTCGACCCAAGAACATTTTGAGTACCTAGTCATAAGGACAGCTATGGTAGACACAATCAGATTAGAATCAGCATTGATGCTAAGGCGGCAATTCCCCCTTTTAATGCACTTTCAGACTTTGATGGCAGCAAATTATAGTGATTATAGGCCCCCAAATGAGAGGATAATCGACATGCATACTGTTGCTAGAAAGAAAAGGTGCAATTTGCAATCACCTCCTTGTTGCTAGAAGCTTGTAGTTTGACCGGCTGAAGTTGCAGCTTGCCCTTATGCCAGCGCCGCCCAAAATATGCCAGGCCCACCAAAGCAGCAGCCGCCGCAACGATAGGCCAGAAATTATTGCTTTCCTTTGCATTCTTGTACAGAGATAAAATCTGCTTCTTCCACCATGCATCACGTGGGGCCGAACCATCAGGCTTGCTCTGTTCACCAGATGAAGCAACCTTTGATGGACCGCTAGCAGGCTTCAAGCTATGCAGAGTGGACTCCTCAGTTTTCTTCTCACTCCTACTCTCTGTAGCCGACAACCTAAAATCTTTTTCAGGCTCGATTGAGCTGTACACAGGCGGTGAGAACCCAACCGGTTCCTCCCCGACCAAACTCATGCCTTGCAACGCTTTGCCATCATCAAACTCCATATCGCCGAGGGAAACATTTTTCCCTTTGTCAAAGGATGGAACACCAGGCAGGTCATCCTCCAGTTTGTGCTTGTAGGTCTCTTGGTATTTCCCATCACCGGCCTCGCCGGAGACCGCATCCTGGCTGTAGAGCTCTTTCTGTGGTAGTTTGGTGTCTGCGCCTACGAGGAGGCTCTCGACTTCGTTCTGAGACGCCGAGAAATGGCCAGACATGAGCAGCGCGGCCGCTGAATCGTCATCCCCCTTGGCACCGTATTTCTTGGCTTCGGCTTCCTCAGATGGCTCAGGCCTTCTTGGAGCAGGAGCGGCTGCGTAGGCTGATGCAGTGAGCTGCACGACCTCCCAGTCGTTCCCACGCGGAGAGGTCTGGTCGGTGGCGCCGCTCTGGTCAGGCTCCATGTTCCTCTGCGATCAAAGCCAAGAAGCGGATTACACATCCAGGGCTCCCGGGGGGGGGGGGGGGGCCTCTAAGGCTTGTCACTGCCGGCAGTTGTACTGAGCACGCAATGATCATAAAGGCAAATCAAATGACACATATTTTTTTATTGTTAAAGGAAATAACGACACACCATTGAAGCCATTCTGGCGACCAAGCATAGCCTCAGCCACAACCGTGGATCAGAGGCAGCGGCGGCTAGAGCTAGAAGCAGTGAGTATGATGCAACGGCAGCAGTAAACTCAGTTAATAAGGAGGCATGCGTGTTAGTAAGGCAATCGTGCATGCGAGGGGAGGGGAGCGGCAGGCCTAGTCGGTCGCTCCTGATCAACAGCGCGAAGTCGGGCAATCAAACTAGTAGCCGAGAATAGATGTACACCCCTAGCATCAATCAATAAGTAAAACCGCAACACGTCGGCCCGGCCAGGAATTCTATCTAAAACAACAGCAGCAAGAAGAAGAAGAAGAGATGGTAAAATCAATCGGGGACATCCAAGCCCGATGATCTCATCTGGAGTCAAATTAACAAACTAACATCGACCCACACACCCGACGAGGAGCATACAGTGCCCTAGCCCAGTACCCCGGGGGAGGGGAAGGGGATCCCGTCCCACCCCCACCTCCGCGGTTGCGTGCTCGACGCAGGAGGGATCGGAGCCGCCGATCGGCTCAGTCAACCGCACGTACCAGCGAGCGAGCGAGGACGGGAAGGGGCGGCGGCGGCGGTTGCTTCCTCTCCCTGTTGCGCAGTGGAATGGATCGGGAGGTGGGCGAGGCAGCCGATGAAAAAGGTTTCAAGAGGCGAGGCGTTGCGTTGCGTGCTGCGAGATCTTTTCTTCCCTTCTCTTCTCTTTCTTTTGATTGGGTTGGGTTGGGCTGGGTCTACTCCATACGCCACCAGGGCATCTACCGATTTTTTTGTATTTTTATATTTAATTAATTTCTTTTTTTCAGAAACAAATAGCGTATTGAAATAATTGCATATCTATACCTATATCGCCGGCCCAAATGGCGTTTTTTTTTTAAAACGCCGAGCTAGACAGCGTTTTTTAAATATTGCCGGCAGAGATAGCGCAAAGGTGGCAGGATGGCAGCACCAGGGTTTCAAGAATTTTTCTCCAACAATATGCAATTTGTTAGCGGTTTAGGTAACATTAGTACTTGAAACCTGGAAAAGAAGTTAACGTAACTTTTTCTTTAAATAAAGTTGTCTCAAACAGCTTTATTTAAATGACGCTCGCTGGCATGGCGATTTTTCAAATAAAGCTATTTCAAATAGCTTTATTTAAAAACGCCGGTTGGTTTGGCGTTTTTTGTGCCGCAGGGCCCACCCTCTGTGGGTGCTGCCATCCTGCCACCTTTGCGCTATCTCTGCCGGCGATATTTTAAAAACTCCGTGTGCCTCGGCGTTTTTAAAAAAACGTCATTTGGACCGGCAATATAGGTATAGATATGCAATTATTTCAATACGCTATTTAATTCTGAAAAAAGAAATTAATTAAATATAAAAATACAAAAAAATCGGCATCTACCTAACGGATGGCCCGCCCGTTGTTTTTTGCCTGGTTCGGTTGGGCTGGGCCTGGCCTGGCCAGTTTTTCAGTCTCAAACAATAGGCGGCACTTTGCGGTCTCTGACCCTGCCCTTCTTTTACACAAGAAGAAGGCGAAGCAAAGAAGAAAAGAACAAAAACACCAAACCAATAACCAACGAGTCGGGCCCACAGAAAACTACGCATGCATCAACACAAGCAGTATATATAAATAAAAAACAATAAGCACCCTATTACCATTATCTCACAACAGGACGAAATGTTGCAGCTATGATCCGCCCAAACGTTGCAGCAACGATCCAGTAGCGATTCACTTTATTTTTCTTTTAGAAAATTTGCTATTGCAAACCGATGTTGCAAATGTCCAACCAATGTGTCATATCGCTCATTCATCCCTCCATCTTTGGACGATCTGTGTATACATTGAGAGAATTCCCTACAGACCACTCAATAATAGCAAAATTCTCTCTGAACCACTCAAAAACTTCAAAAGCCGTGGCGCCTATCAAAATAGGTTTCCCGTTCTCCATGTACCACTGTCGTGGCAAGCCACGTTTACAACCTCTAACAGGAGGGGGAATGGACAGTCTTGCCCCTAGTTGACTCGTTGGACTGAAAGTGGGAACCTCTTCCTCTTGACAACGCCGATTGCCTCTGGAAAGTGGCCCAACCAATCACCCTGCAGGCGGCCAAGCACCCTGGACCTGTCACCAGCCGCGCCACCTATCGCCGTCACAACTGGCGCTTGCCATTTCCCACTCCAGCAGCTAGATCAAGGAGAGCGGTTGGTGCCAAGCAAAGAGGAGCAGGAGCAGGCGACCTCGTGGCTGAGCACCCGGCGGCCAGTGCCACTGCCGTCCGGTTGTCGCAGCATCCTTCTTCTTACTCTGTCCGAGAGGAGCCTCCAGAGGGCTCACATGGA
This sequence comes from Paspalum vaginatum, assembly GCA_030272315.1. NCBI lineage: Eukaryota > Viridiplantae > Streptophyta > Magnoliopsida > Poales > Poaceae > Paspalum > Paspalum vaginatum. The sequence goes on from CM059015.1 coordinate 582,458, forward strand.
CGCCGCGCTCGCCGCCGCTCCGGAGCCGGCCGGCGTCGACCTCGCTAACGTGCTCTGAGACCACGGGGACGCCAAGGTTGCTAGCGGCATGGTGGTGTTCGGGTCCCAGATCAGAATCTAGGTCTCATCCGGCAAGGACATCGAGCTGGTGCCTGCCCACGCACTGCAGGAACGCGATGAGCGCGTCGGCGGCGTGGGGAGGCAGGCGCACAGGCTGCTCGTCCTCACGGTTCATGCGCGCGGCCTCCTGCTGGCGCCCCATGCCCGCGCCGCTCTTGCTCCGTCAGCACCGCGCCCTGTGCCCGCGCCTCGACCAACCCTCTCTTTGACTCGGTGGCATCTCCGTCCGCCTCGCCCTCTCCGCCGCTGGGGGGCTGCTGCTGCTACCGCTATTACTCGTTCCGCCCGCGGGGATGTGGGGAGGCGGGACAGGCGGATGTGGGGAGGCAGGACAGGGGCCGTGAGCCACTCAAGGGCGGGGCGTGCGGCGGCGAAGGGAGGGCGCGTTCGACATCCATGATCCATCGCGCCACAGCGGCGGCCGTGCACCTCCTCCTCGACCGCGTCGACGGGCGGTGCTTCCGCCTCCTTCGCCGTCGCTGGGAGGAGGGCTTCGCCAGTGCGGTCGGTGGCCGACAACGCGCGCCATGGCAATGCAGCCCGCGGTGATGTGCCGGAGGTGATGAGCTCGCCGTCCGCCAAGGTGTTCGCGGGGTGCGTGGCCGTGGCGCTGGATGCCTAGATCCCGGTCGATGCGCGACGGACGCGTCCTCGAGCGCGAGACCATTGGGTGATGCGAGTTCACACTCAAGGGTAAAACGGCCATATACAAAAATATGTAAACTTTAACGGCGCTAAAAGCAAACAGAACTGACGGCAATGGTGTGTACAGAACTGAAAAACTACTTTAATGGCGGTCATAGCTCCACAAAATTTTCAGTGGTCTATAGAAAATTTCGCTATTATTCGATGGCCCATAGGGAATTCTCTCGTATAGATTCTGCAATATATCTCAGGCGATGAATCTCCGTGGGAGGTGCATCTACTGACGTACCTCCACACCCTAGCAGCACCGTCCGAGAAACCAAACCCCAAAGCATTACAGATGGGGAAATAAGCCTTTTTGGTGGCCAGTTACCTAACAAAAACCTGGTGGAATTAGCAAATCTCAAACTTAACCGTTCACTACATCTTACGGCAAACCGGATTTGGCAGACTGAATATTTATCAAGGAAAAATAAAACAGCAGACCATGATCATCTCATGACTAAAATCAACCGGAGTAGCTGTTAAACCAGCACCTGTTCCACATAGCTGCTACAAAACGCTTACACTTCCATAACAAAGTTCTTTCAACGCGACACAAGATACTATAATAGAGCAACCTTCTCAGGACGTAGTCTTTTGCTTCTTAGGCATCCTGTAACCACCAACAACACAGGCGTGATCACGCTCGAAGGGCTCCAGGGTCACCTGCTCAGCAGGCTTGAACTGGTCCGCCTTCAGCTTCTCTACTTCAGCAGCAAACACGTGCTCAGCAGGCATGGTGGAATCAATACAGTTCGCCTAAAACAAAAACACAAGATTCAAAACAAGGCTCCAAAAACATTGGCTGCGGATTAAACAATAAACACCAAATCAAGAAGGATACCTTGATGGAAATGACAAAATGACCACCATTCTTCAAGAAGTATGAAGCATTAAGGGCTAAGATCCTAGCCTGCACAATAGAACATCAATTTAACATTTATAACAAGCTTACAGTCACTGTCCTACCCAGGGCAAATGCAATCAAAGGCAAACGTTGGTCTTCCAGTATCCATATATGTAGTGCTAAAAAAATGCACATAATATGGTCCCATGTTATCTGTTTTTCAGATTATCCATATATGTAGTGCTCAAAAATGCACATAATATGGTCCCATGTTATCTGTTTTTTTTCAGATTATAAGCAAAATCATATGACCAAACTCTGGGGTAGCAGCTGTTAGTACTGTTTTGTGCATAAAGAGCAAGTATTCTTTCAACTAAGAATAAAAGAAGCTGCAAACCAGGAATCATATTCTATATGAAGGAATCACATCACATGTTTGTAAAGCTTCACTTCACTGTATCAAATGAAAAATGAAAGACAAATTACACAAAATGATTTAAAGATAAAACAATAAACATCAAAACGAATACAAATACAACTGCAACAAACATATATAATAATTGCGAGGTGACTCAATCAAATATAAAAGGCCAGTGCAAACTGCCGAGTAATAACCATCCAATAAGAACCAAACAATAACAACAAACGAAAAAGGCAATCAAATCAATAGCAATATGTATTTGTGCTGCTGTATATAAAGATAAAAGGGCATCTGAAGACCTTTTTGACATAAACCATTTGCACAAGGACCATACAAAGTGAAGGTTACAGCAAACAAGGCTGCACAATGTATCGTGACAGTAAACAAGAAAATGACCGCAGAATGCAAATGGCAAAAAAGAACCAAAAAGTTTGGCACTGGGGATGAGACGCATCAGGGACTCGAATTTGCATCATCCGTTTGATGTCCTGAAGGGGAATCCGAGTATGCTCATCATTTGCTAGGCCCCAATATTGCCAAATATATAAAAAACAGAACATAACAGCAGAAAACACAGCGAATGATGAACTGTGTTCTTTATACAGTATGACAGTTCAGTTGTTAACATGTCAGTCATAAGCGAGGAAGCAGATAACTCAAAATAATAAAGACAGGACAGGAATACCTGGTCAGGCTGTGCAACATCAGAGAAGATTACATCAACCATGCCAACCAACATCCGATACCTTGCTGGGTGCCTAGCATCCTCAATAATGGGGATCACATTGGTCCTCTTCTTTGCCATATTAACAAGGTCCCTACCACTCCTGTGAGAGAACTCAACAGCATAGACCAACCCATTCTGCAGAAGCAACCAAACTCTTTTTAAGTCAGCAGACTAAACCAATTGATGGATCACTAACTGATTCAGGTGATAGAACTCACTGGTCCAACAATATCAGATACATGAGACACAGTTGTGCCAGAAGCAGCACCAAGATACAGGACACGAGTACCAGGAGCCTACGTAATAAAAACAAAACTATCAGCTGTTACATCACCACAATTTTTACTGGCAAATAAAATGCTTACTAAAAAAGAACATGTGGAAGTAATGCACATTCAGGTTGATCAGATCAACTTACAATCCAGATGTTGTCGACGCCACCAAGAACAGCAGCAGCCAGCTTGGAACGGAATGGATTCCACACCCTGTATTCAACCTTTGTCCCATCCTCGTTCTGTAATGCCCAAGCAACCAAACAAAAATAAATCAATTCTACAACAGAATCCCAAATTGCAAAGGACAGGTTTCAGGTTCACTAGTTCGAAAAGCTTCGATATCCTAAAAAACGGGAAACTAAATCCATATAGCATGGATGGGCATAAATGTATCAGACACTCGAATTTGCATCATCCATTAGAAGTCCTGAAGGGGAATCCGAGTAAGATCATCATTTACTGAGCTCCAAGCCACGAATATATATATAGTCACCAGACAACTTAAAAGAAGTACCAGCATACGGTTCATACACACTACTGGCATTTAGATTTAATAAAACGGCACAAACGACTACACAACCACTAGCAGTCTAGCACGCAACAACAATACGATAAAGTGAGCATGAAAACGAGGGCATGTAAAAGCAATTCTAGCAAGCACAAACCTGGACGGAGACGCGCTTCTCTCCGTAGACGGACTCTCCCGGGACCATGTTCTTGGTGCAGAGCGCGTCCTCCTTGGCCTTGGCGATGAAGACGCCGGCGTGCTTGTGCGGCTCCACGACGACCTTGCTCCCACCCTTCATGCCGCCGCCGCGACCGCCCCTACCGCCGCGGCCACCCCTCGGCGTCCTGCCGCCTCTCCCGCCCCTGTCTCCTCCTCTCCCGCCGCCTCTGCCACCACCGAAACCTCGGCCGCCGCCCCCACGGCCGCCGCCATCGAACCTGCCTCCCCTCCCGCCGCGTCCTACAGGGGTTTAGCGAGACGATAAGTCTCGGCATGCAGCAATGGATGCACCATTAGGATAGGGTTTCTGTTAGTTACCTCGAGCCGGAGGCCTCATGGTGACAAGTCGACGAGCAGGAGCTTGCCGCCGCCGCCGCCGCCGGGGAGTAAGGGTTTAGGGCTTTGGTGGGGGTTAGGGTTTGAGGAGGCGACGGGGGCGGGGATGAGAATTTTATAGAGGGGAGAGTAGGGTTTCTGTCTAATCAGGGCCGTCGGACCGGGATATTCTGAGTGGACGGTTAGATGCCACAGCGTGGATAAGAATATTTTTTTAAGTTAATGTAATTCAGAAATGTTGGCACGCAGGTCAGGATGGCCGAGTGGTCTAAGGCGCCAGACTCAAGTTCTGGTCCTCTAACGAGGGCGTGGGTTCAAATCCCACTTCTGACATTTTTTTTCTTTTTTGGTTTCTATCCTTCCTTTACTTTCATGTATAGTACCAACATTTTTTTGGCCGAGTACTAGAATATCCCCCCCCCCTCCTTTTTATGTGGAGGCTCCTCTTCCTTCTTTGCTTGTTTTAATAAGTAACATTGGCATGGCGTTTATATATCTTGAATTTTGAATAAATGTTCCAATATGATCCCTCTTTCTTCCTTCTCTCCATGATATCCCCTCTGCCGCAAATGTAAGATGTTTCCTTTTCCGCTTGCTCTAACAAGTACTTTTTTTGACCTTGGCGTGGCGTTTTTATCTTAGAATTTGAATCGATGTTGTGATATGATTTGCCAAAAGAACGCACATGCCACCTTATGTGCGTGGTTTGTATATGTGCCTAGATTTATAGCATCCGTATAAAAAATGGAGAAGATGAGGGCCAAAATATCTTAAAGTTTGGTACATAGGGAGTATTCAATTTGTATCCATGGACAAAATTGTTGCTTTGATACTTACCTTTTTTTTGTCACGCCTACAAAGCTTCGTCACAGTATTATGAAGACGCTTCTGCGGGTAAACTAGATGCCATGGTCATATGTTCTATCTCGAGTCCATACAAAACAATCGATATCAGAAACTTAACTTTTGCCCGGTATGATTTCATATATTTGATCACTTCTAGGCATGTTATCTAGGCCATGACTTGCGCGTATTATTTCCCCCTACCTCTAACAATCTTAGGGTCAATGGGAGGTATAATTCTGTTTCGTCTAGTTAGGAACGAGAAACTTGGAGAGACTACCATGCTAGGGTAGAATAGTTTGGTGTTGGTCGTCGGGTGTAAGGGAGGGGGAGGATAACGGGATTGACACCGCTTTTGCATGGGGTGACCCATGATGGACAAAAGGCAATAACAATAGAGAATATAATATGTAGCGTAAAGATGACTGCAAATGAGATCACCAATTGAGGAAGAAGAGGTCCATAGAGGCGATGAGAGGAAGAATGAAGCATTGGATCATGAAGTGTAGAAGGTAGCCTTGAAGACTCAAATCACATGTAAATGGATCATATCCTGAAAAACTTCATTCAAGCGATCCAGTTACAATGAAAAGTCTTTTATCACCAATCCCACGGTAATATATCTATTTGGCACTGTATCGTACAGATGTAGGTTGTCATATAGGCTAGTATAGGATAATTTCTTTAACATTGAACTAACTATCTGCGTGGACAACTAATTTGGCATTGTGCATAAAGCAAATCAATGAATCGTGTAAAAAGTGGATTAGTCACGGAGAGTGACAGACAACAAAGGGTGAAAAATGATTTGGCAGGTAGCACAGTTCGCCTACGTACACGTGTGGCAGCATGATTTGGCAAGCCGCGAAGTCAGACCAGTCAAAGGCCACGTCGGCATCACGCAGGCCAACGATCCCAACCAACTTGCGAGGAGAAGCAGAACGGAAAAGATCGAGGACCCGAGGTTGACAGCCTCCGTCCAAGCGGCGGGCCCCACTGTCAGCGAACCAAGTCTCTGGTCTTTCCCTTCCATTTTCCACGGGGAAAAGAGGAAAAAAAAGGCCAAGTTCAAGTACACAGGAATACAATTCCTTCTGCCTGGATAAATCAACTGACATATGGGTCCACGAGAAATCAGGCCCACTAATCGGTACGAGGAGCTAGCGTGGGCTCGGTGGCAAAAGGTCACCTTCTTTTAGTCCTCTTCTCCACTTAGGCGGCTAGTCTTGTAGAAACCCCCCTCCGAATTCCTGGAATCACAGAGCACGAGTCCTCTCTCTCTCCAGGGAGGAGAGGGGAGAGGTGGGAGGAGCAGAGCAGGGAGCTCGCGACTCCCGAGGCGATCGAGGGAGCGCCGCCGCGCTCCTCCTCCGCTTCCGTAACTCGTCCTCGGTACCAACTACTCTCCCGCTCCCGCTTCGATCCCGTGCTGCTCCGGGCTGATTACCCCGGGCTTTCCTGCTTAATCTACTCTGGTTCGAGCGAGCACCTCTTGCTTCCTTCTCCAGCGGGCTGCATAGAAAGCCTGTGCTTTTATCGGCGATTGTCTCCGATAGGATTATCTCCACCTTTTGTTCTGCGCTTGTGTGTGGATATTTTCTTGCCCAATTACGGAGTGACCTTGGCGCTGGGTCAGTCAAGTCATTTGTGGCTGGCTGAGTGCCGACCGTGGAGAAAAGTTTCTCGTGTTGGAATCAAATCAAATCTGTTCGGACGATTATTGTTGTTGTGATTTACTATGGCCTCAGGCTATCTCCAGTCATTTAACTGTCAAGTCTGAAAGAGCTAACAACAATCACAAGCAATAAATGATGCCAGTGGTGTCAGCATAACTAATAGTATTCGGACTCGACTTTTTCTGTGTAAACCAACAAATCTGGGGGTTTTAGCATCTCTAGGAAGCTTACTCGTCAAAAGATCCTCTGAACTTTCACTGTGTATAATTCAATTTCCATGGGTTCGGCCAAAAATTTCCTGCCTTTCTCACATCACGGGGCCTCGGGGCCTAGCCTAATGGAGTCCCTACTGGTCATTGTGGCCTTATTACTCAGCTGGAATGTGCTTATATCATTAACAAGTTGACTGTATTGCAGTTAAGTCAGCGTGTCTCCGTTACAGCACCTTGCATGTTAAGCTTCAGACGCAGTAGTTTTTCTGTCTTAGTACCTTCTGTGTATGCATGGACACCATTTTGTATTATCGCATTATTTCCTTTCCTAGCATCCAAATAGAGTTATCTCTTTGTAGGTATATGAACTACGGAGGTTCGGTTTTTAACGGCAGCTAGAAGATATTTTGAGCATTTCGTTCAGGATACAATGGGTGGCTGCTGCTGCTGTTCATCAAGAACGTCTGAATCAGATAGAGCACCAGTTCATATCTATGTATGTAGCAGCTGTTTTTTTTCCTTATACATGCCTTACTTTTCATGTTAAAGATCCACCTCAATCCTCATCAGGTGTTTTTTTGTCCCCCTTGCTATTAACTCGATGTACTACACGTGTTTGATTCTTGTGGCCCCAGATTTTACTTGTCTGCACTTGTAAGGCTAGTAATAAACCATAAGTTTAACAACTATATTGCATCTTTGATGTAAAAGTAGGATCTTTTTTACTTGGAACATGAATCTCAGTTGCTTTAGTATACCTCATGTGATGGTAACAATTGCTTTAGTATGCTCTGTCAATGGGATCATGTTTGCTTCTGTATACTGTATCTGATGGTCACTCTCTTATGCAAAGGAGGGGGGAGAGCATGACAGAATTATAATCTGACTAAGAACTACCTTTGTGTTCGCACCTAATGTTTGTTGTTGCTAAATTAACTTTCCTTTGCACTATTCAGCATCGGCAAAATCCAGAGGAGCATGAACCATTGTCTTCAGCCTTTGATGGATCATCTCAAACTCCTGCTATAGTTGCAGTTGACACAAATCTTGATACATCCACTCTTGACACCTACCGACCACCACCTCCACCTTTGCCTTATGATGTTGGCTTGACAGCTGTAGAAAATCCTGGTAAAAAAAAGATCATTGGCTACCTGTGAGCATGGCGATGATAATTAATCTCTCATGGTGCTGATTTCATATTCATGTGCAGATTTGGAGAAGTCAGACATTAAGATCAAAACTGACGGGCAGCAGTCCCCAAAGGTAGATGAATTTGAGTCTTGCCAAAAAGGTGCCCCAGAGGAGAAGCCTGATGAGGAGGATGTTTGTCCAATCTGTCTTGAAGGTTGGTTTCTCCTGATCATGCGAACAACAAGTCTTTATATTGGCATGCCAGCGATAGAGCTGAAATACCGTATTTGTTGGTCCTTTTTGAACTTGTGGAGCTCCATGCACATGTTTTTGATAGGCCTGCGTTCTTCTTATTACCAGGCTAAGAGTTTTGAAATGCTGGTGCTCCTTTCAGTTAAAATATAACTATTATTTATTCCCATCTGTTCATATGCATTCAGTTGGATGAGATATGAAGTACAACTCTCATACATGACTTAGAATCTGCCAGTTAAACAACTGCTGGTGTTGTGAATTTGTCTGATAGATTTAATAATTAATATGTATAGCATCCTTTTTTTTTCATGTTCTTTGTTTTTCCGCACATATGATCGGCTCGGGAACTTCTTGTTAGTGCACACATAATGGAACCAATGGGATCTTTGTGCATTTTGATGCTCTTGTGTATGTTACTCTGACTAATTTCAACCAATGCATCAACTGGTGATGCAAATCTAAATTTGCCAACCAGAAGATTCCGCTGATATGCTCTGTTTGCCCTTCCACCAGAATACGACGAAGAAAATCCCCGTTCCATGACCAAATGTGAGCATCATTTCCATCTCTGTTGCATACTTGAATGGATGGAGAGAAGCAATACGTGCCCAGTTTGCGACCAGGTTAGCACACCAACTTATTTGTTTTGTGGACTCACTTCTACAGAAGCACATGGATGCTTTTTATGACCTGGCGTTATATGCAGTAGAATGGTTTCAGTTGAAAATCACTGCCGCAGCAGATTGGATTACCGTATTTGTTAAGAAAATTCCGGTGCCCTTTTGTTTCTAAAAGCTTGATATATCTTGCAGATAACTCTGATAGATGAGCTGTATGCGTAGCTTTGCTGACGGTGGTGGATCCATTCTTGGTGCCCGTTCGTCTGTGCCCGTTGAGTTGGCTTGACGCTAGGATTCTTTTTGGTGGGAAAGCACGTACAAGCAGCACCTACTCTGCTTTTGATATTTGTTTGGTCTGGTGGGAGATTCCAATAGAGTTAATTTTTTTGGGGAACTGATTTATAGAAGGTAATATCATGAGATGTGCTAGAGTCATTTACAGAAAGTGCCTGACGGCAGAATATGTGTATCCACCGCTGGTTGTTTAGAGAGTCTTAAAAAAGGTTTAAACCCTGAAATTTGTTCCCTGATTTTCTTCCTTTTGGTTTGTCTGAATTTTGTCTGGCGTGTGTTGGTTCATTTCCGGTTCAGTTTTTGTCATGACACACTGGATATGGGATGGGTGATAGGGAAATGCCGTTTGTAGGTTAATGTGGTTCATTTGTACATCAGCCCAGAACGGTGACCGGTGAAAGCAGATTGTAGCATAGCATGGTTGATGTGAGCAATCCAAGCTAGTATATTAGCCTGGGAGAATTGGCAGGAAATTGTTGTATTGTCATTGTAAATTGACACATGGCAGGTGCAGTGTCATTTTCTGTTTGGGTTCCGCTTGCAAGTACCAGCGTGTTTGCCTTTTTGTTCATCTTACTAGGTTCTAGTAGCAATAGCAATAGCAGTATATGCTTGTGGACGGGTGGGCGCGCGTAGTTTGGTCCGCTGTAGATGTGCTGTGTTGGATCCTGGGCTCGTAGCTGGCGTTGCTTTCGTTGACTGGATGGTAGACTTAACTTCCTGAAATGGTATCCGCGAGCGATTTTTTAATAGATTGTTGCGTTGCGTGTAGTGGTGTGTGCAGTGTGCATGTCATTGTGCTTGAACAGGTCGTGTGACCAAGAAGAACACGACTTTTACCTATTGTAGGTACGTTGGTACAATGGTACTAACGGTTCACCAAACCGTTTGGATTTTGGTGAAATCCGGCCTAATTTCATTTCCTGAAAAGCACAAGCAGGAGAAGACCGAGACATAAATAACACTGAAAAAACAGTAAAAGGAAACCGAAAACCAGGTTGTTCGATTCTACTCCATCCATCCGTTCTTTTTTATCTGACGCCCTTTAGTTCCAAAAAATGTACTGGCCGGCGACAAATATTTGAGAATAGAGATACGATCGAAAACGAAGCACAGTAATGATACTGTACTGTACTTAGTACAGGGCACGGAGCTGCTCCTGTGACCATGATTGCCGGCGTTCATTTCTTCTTGTACATATATACATGATACGGCGGAGCACGGGGGTGGTGAGGACTGAGGACTGAGTTAAGGCGGCGGCGTAGATAGAGGAAGGGGAAGGAAGAAGAGAAGGGGTCGCCAGTGGACTCCGCCAGCCTCCTCTCCAATCCAAAGTCGCAACCACACGTCGTCTGCCGGTGCCAGGTCCAACGACAGCCCGTCGCACTGCCACTGCCAGCCGGGTCCCACCCGCCGCGTGGCATCGTTGCCATGGACGGGGTCTGCCTGCACAAATTTATATCAGAGAGGAACGGCTAGCTTGGCGCCGGGGATTCAGCCCGACACGCGACCGCGTCTGCCGATCCCGGTCCCCGGCCACGCACCCAGCCACGACCACCGCAGGCCAGGAGGACGGAGCATGGCCGGGCGCGACCGCCGCGGGACCCTGGCCTCGTCGTGGTCGTCGTCGGGGTCCGGGTGGCGCGCGCCGGAGCAGGAGCAGGAACGCTGGGCGTGGAGCCCCGCGTGGTCGCGCCCGCTCTCCGACCGCGGCAGGAGCAGGAGCACGAGCAGGAGCACCTCCTCCCTCAGCTCGCTGTTCCGCTCCATCGGGGTGTGGTTCAGCTCGGTGTCCGCCGCCTCCAGCTCCAGCAAGCGGAGGAGGAGAAAGGAGGAGGCGGCCGCGTCGCCGGCGGATGACGTGACCAAGAAGCCGCCTTGTAAGTCATAATAAAGTCAACTCGTCCGTCCTTCCGTCCGTCCTTGTTGCGAATTGATTGCTACCTCTGCTTGATTGATCGAGACGATTAATGCAACTAATTGTGCTCTGGGCCTCCGCCCGTGCATCGATCGATCGCAGTGCCGGGACACACCGGGAAGCCGTCCGCGCGCGGGCTGTACGGCGGCGGCGGCGGCAGCGGCCGGCAGCCGTCGTTCCGGTTCCAGAGCTCCGTCTTCTCCATGGAGGAGATCCTCCGGGCCACCAACAACTTCTCGCCGGCGCTCAAGGTCGGCCAGGGCGGGTTCGGGGCCGTCTACAGGGGCGTCCTCCCCGACGGCACCGTCGTGGCCGTCAAGCGCGCCAAGCTCCGGATGCACAACCCTCACGTCGACGTCGAGTTCCGGAGCGAGGTCAAGATCATGGCGCGCATCGAGCACCAGAGCCTCGTGCGCTTCTACGGCTACATGGAGTGCGGCGAGGAGCGGATCGTCGTCGTCGAGTACGTGCCCAACGGCACACTGCGGGAGCACCTCGACAGTAAGCAACCAATACTCCGGCCAATAGGATGATCAGAGCTGATTGCCAGCTTGCTTGCTTGCTTTGCCTCGCCTCTCCTGCAGTTCTCATCACCTGCAGTTCAATCAAAGCAGGGTGCAACGGGCGTTTCTTGGACTTTGGCACGCGCCTCGACATCGCCATCGACGTCGCGCACGCCGTCACCTACCTCCACATGTACTCGGACCACCCCGTCATCCACCGCGACATCAAGTCCTCCAACATCCTGCTCACCGACTCGCTCCGCGCCAAGGTGGCCGACTTCGGCTTCGCCCGCCTCGGCGCCGGCCTCGGCTCCGCCACGCACGTCACCACGCAGGTCAAGGGCACCGCGGGGTACCTGGACCCGGAGTACCTCAAGACGTGCCAGCTCACGGACCGCAGCGACGTCTACTCCTTCGGCGTCCTCCTCGTCGAGCTCGCCTCCGCGCGCCGCCCCATCGAGACCAAGCGCGAGATGAAGGAGCGCCTCAGCGCGCGCTGGGCCATGAACAGGTTCATCGCCGGCTGCGCCGCCGACGTGCTGGACCCGCACCTCGCGCGCACGCCCGCCGTCGACCGCGCGCTCGAGGCGCTGCTGGAGCTCGCCTTCCGATGCATGGGGCCCGTCAGGCAGGACAGGCCCGCCATGAGCGACTGCGGCAGGGCGCTCTGGGCAATCAGGAAGGCGTACCGGGACGACATGCTCGCGGACGGCGACGTCGTCGCGCCCGGCCAGTTCTCCGATCGACGACCCACCGCAGCCGACAGGAGCGGCGACCTCTGGAGGATCTGATGCTATATACTAGCTAGGATGCCGCATCAAGGCCTGCTAGGTGGTGCTAACTGTTTTGGTTTGACACTTCGATCAGTTTGCTACCTGCAATTATATATATATACACGCCAGACTAATTCTTTCCTTTGACAATCACATAACATTGTTATATTCTCCTCCTCGGTTATCCTCGAATCCGATGCTAAAGCGTTGGATTCATTCCATAAGATTGTTACTGCTTAATTAGCTGCTACTGCTACTGCTACTACTACTTTGGAGTAGCACTTCTTAATTATGTGTGTTGGGCACTTGGTTTGGCATCTTAACACACACCAATCCCGTGTCATTATTGTCTGAAAGATCCCAGCAGGTTGCCTCACAGTTTGGATTCCCATGGGCAATTCGCCATTAGCATAGAAGCACTACACTTCCGTATCTATCAATCTGGCAATTTGCTGTCACAAAAAATAATGAAATCGTGCTTCTCCCTTAGTTAGTCAGCACACATTCATGGCTATGAATGAGTCACACACACGAAAACAAAAAACAAGTGGCACTGCCTCAGATAATCAAGATATCCGAGAACTGAAACAATAAGCAGATCTCTCATTCATGATATGTTCTTACGATAGATGAACATGATAGAGTTCATGCAGATGAATGAAGGAGAGCCTCATCATATGGTCCTACAAGTAACAATTCATCGTCCAAACAAAAGTGCCACCAAAATAGACAATAAGACAAAACATCAGCATCGATCCTAGCAAGGCTCGCCTACATTTTGGCATGAAAGGTCGAAGAGGACAGACAAAAGAGAGAATAGCGATCAGGTGACAGTGGGAGGGGCGAGTGGCGATAGAAACGGGAGAGCTCCAACCCTAATCAACTGGAGATCGAGTTCTCTCTAGAAAAAAATGGAGGGAGCTTTTTTTATGTATGGGATGGTTAGCTTGGGCCAACTCCTAGGCAGCCCATTCCACAAACCCGGGCCATGATGTGCTAGTATATACATGATCGGATTCAGCCGCACTAGCTAGTAGGCTAGGCTTACCACCTACGCTGACAACCAAGTAGCATATGGACTTGAATTAGCTAAGCATATATAAGGTATTAAGCCGGCGAGCGACAGCAGCAGCCGAGGGAGAGGGCTGTGCATTTTGTACAATCTCCACCCTCGTTTCCGCTCTCTCTCTCTCTCAATCGCATATCTTGTCGATTGTGTAAAATACACACGCGCAAGCATTTGCACTGCACTCACCCTAAGGTCCAATGCACCTCTATGTAATAATAACTGTCTGTATTTTAGAGAAAGTCAAGCAAAACAGAGGGCGACCGTGGAGACGAGCTATATATATATAGGAAGCACTTGTTCCAAGCGCTAGCCTACAAAACCAGCTGCAGGCCAGCGAGCTACTCAATGCAAACTAACCCCATCAGAAAACAACTGTTGAGGCCGGCAGAATGACGAAAAGGTGAATTAACAAGAGTAACACACACGTCGGTGCACACTAAGCTCTGCTTATTATAGTCACGGTAGCTAGAAAATAACAACTTATTCCTTGTCGCCGTGCTTGACCATATCATGCACACATTGTACTACTGCATATATATATATTGCATCATCTGATCGATGACCAGCCGGCCGGCCGGCTATACAAGACTAGACTAGACTTAATTAGACTAGCCTAGCGAGATCGTATCCCCCCAATAATCCAACGAACTAGCACTAGCACCCCGCCCCCATCAAGAAAGCTGAAAGGTAGCGTAAACCCTAGCTAGCTCCTCTTCTGTCTCCAGGATCGACTCTTCTGAAGTCTACCTCGCTCGTTCCAGCTGACACACACATGGAGCCGTTGAGCCAAGAAAGCAGCAGGAAGGAAGGTGACGGTGCAAGGACGTCGTCGTCGTCCCCGTCCCCGAGCGGCGAGGCCGACGACAAGGAGCCGCAGAAGAACCGCGCCGCCAGCGCCAGCGACGAGGACGAGGACGACGGGGGAACAAGGCAGCCGTACAAGTGCACCTTCTGCAGGAGGGGGTTCCCGACGGCGCAGGCGCTCGGCGGCCATATGAACGTCCACCGCAGGCACAAGGGGAGGTCAGCGGCGCCGACCGGCCCCAGCGCCGCTGCAGCGGTGTCGTCGACAGCGCTGTCGTTTGGCCACTCCAACCAGGTCACCTGGACGACGACGACGACGTCCATGCCGGCCGCCGCCGGGGCCTCGATGCACTCGGAGGAACTGCGGCTGTTCGGCCGTGGAAAACAAGGCGGCGCCCAAGACGACGCCAGAGAGCACCATCGCCGCTACTACCACAAAGACGACGGTGATCGTGCCGGCGGAGGAGAGGCGGAGTTGGACTTGGAGCTGAGGCTTGGCGGCGGTGCAGGACGATCATGAATCATCTTCAGCTCCATGCATGATTTATGTTTCTCACACTCAGGCCAGGGTATGTATATTGCTAGAAGGAACTGGAAGGTACGAACATCATCAGTACTAGGACTTGTTCACATACATATACTTGTACAAGAGCCACTTGGGCTATGGGACATTTGGGCCATAATAGAGAATAACTACAGTACAAGTATATATATATATTTCTACACTTAACACCCCCCTCAAACTCAAGGTGAGTCTTGATTAATGAGAGACATTGAGTTTGAGAAGATAAAAACGATGTTGTTCTTTTGTTTGAGCCTTGGTGAAGAAGTCAGCTACTTGAATCTCGGATGAAATGTATTGGAGATCAATCGTGGCTTGTTGGCAATGAGATCTGATGAATGATGCATCGACTCCAATATGCTTAGTTAGCTCATGCTTCACTGGATTTGTTGCTATTTGAATAGCACTAGTATTGTCGCACAGTAAAGGTGTAGGGCTATCACATGAAACTCCAAAATCAGCCAACAACCACCTAAGCCAGATTATTTCAGCAGTTGTGGTGGCAAGGGCTCTAAGTTCTGCTTCAGCACTGGAGCGTGATACAACACTCTGTTTCTTTGATTTCCATGCAATTGGAGAATTGCCAATGAAAATGCAGTACCCAGTGATAGAGCGACGATCAGCAGGATCACTTGCCCAAGTTGAATCAGAGTAACCATGCAACTGAAGTGAGCTTGATTTTGCATAGAATAATTTCTGTGATGCTGTCCCCCGCAAATACCTCAAAACGCGAAGCAAATGCGCATAATGAACTGAGGTGGGAGCACTAACAAATTGACTAAGAATATGAACAGCATGAGCAATGTCTGGTCTTGTGATAGTAAGGTAGACAAGACTACCCACAATATGGCGATATCTAGTAGGGTCAGTAAGAAGTGTACCATCATTTGGTCGTAGCTGGACATTGAGCTCCATAGGTGTTGCTGCAATGCGAGCATCAGTGATGCCAGAACGGGCTATCAAATCTTGAAGATATTTGTGTTGAGATAGATAATAACCATCCGAAGTTGATGTAACTTCAATGCCAAGAAAATAGCTCAAGGGACCCAAATCTGACATCATGAACTGCTCATTGAGGTGTGCCTTCACAAAGGCAATATAGTCACTGTCATCACCGGTAATCAACATGTCATCAACATAGAGTAAAAGTAGTGTACGTCCACGCTTAGAAACATGGACAAATAAAGCGGGATCATGATCGCTGGGAGTAAAACCCACAGCTTTGACAACTGAAGTAAATCATTCAAACCATGCACGAGGTGCTTGCTTTAAACCATAAAGAGCACGGCGGAGCCGACAAACATAACCATCAGGAACCGGAACACCTGGAGGTGGCTGCATATAAACCTCTTCATGCAAGTCACCATGAAGAAATGCATTTTTGACATCTAGTTGAGAGACATTCCATGAATGAATGGCAGCCACAGCAATAAGAGCTCGAACCGTAGTCATATGAGCAACCGGAGCAAAAGTCTCCTCATAGTCACGCCCATAAGACTGTTGAAAGCCTCTAGCAACTAGGCGAGCTTTGTATCGTTCGATTGAGCCATCGGCTTTGGTCTTAACTTTAAATACCCATTTGCATGTGATAGGGACAACATGTGAAGGTAAGGGAACCACTTCCCAAGTACCAGTACGTTGCAGGGCTGCAAGCTCTTCCGACATAGCATGCTCCCAAGCTGGAATACCAACAGTCTCCTGGTATGAAGATGGCTCACTAGTAGCACTAGCAGCAAGATATCCATACTTGGCACGTGGATGAATGGTGGCTCTATCTCTAAGATTATAATGTGGGGCTGAACTAGTTGGAGAGCTAGAAGGATCATCTGTGGTACTAGCTTGAGAATCAGGAGGAGGAGGTGGCTTAGAATTTGAAGGAACACGTGGACGACGACTATAATGAATAAGAATAGGAGGACGTGATGTAACAGGTTGTACAGGAACATCGGGATTGGGTGGAGGTACAGGTTGTGCAGGAACAGAGGGGTTTGGAGGGGAACTGGATTGTGTAGGGACATGAGAAATATTAGGTAAAGGTGTGATAGAGTCTGTAGGTGAAGTGGGTAGTAAAGATGATAGTGAATCTATATAGATAGGAGGTAGCGAAAGGAAAGAAAGAGACTCATTTGAAGACAGTTTAGATGTGGTTGAGTGAAAATAAGGGCGAGACTCAACAAAGGTGACATCACGTGATATACGAATACGCCTAGAAGATGGATCATAGCAACGATACCCCTTATGCTCAAGACTATAACCCAAAAAAACACACTCAACAGACTGAGCTGATAGTTTGGTGCGCTCATGAGGGGGAAGAAGAACATAGCATGTGCAACCAAAAACACGAAGATGATCATAACTAGGAGGAGACCCATATAGAACTTCTCCAGGACATTTGCCCTGAAGGCGAGAGGAGGGTTGAAGATTGATTAAGTAGATAGCGGTAGAAACGGCCTCTGCCCAAAAGTGAGCGGGCACAAAAGAGGCAATTAAAAGCGTGCGAGCTGTTTCAATTATGTGACGATGCTTGCGCTTAGCAACACCATTTTGTGCATGAGCACCGGGACATGACAACTGAGGAAGAGTGCCTTCGGATGAAAGAAGTTGACGAAAAGCAGTTGATAGATACTCTCCCCCTGGATCAGAACGGAAAATCCGAATAGCAGAAGAAAACTGGGTATGTATCATACGAACAAATGACTGGTATATAGACAATAATTGAGAACGACGCTTCATAAAATAGAACCATGTATAGCGAGAGTAATCATCAATAAAGATAACATAGTATTTGTGACCACCTTTTGAAGCAAAAGGAGCAGGGCCCCATACATCAGAATGAACAATATCAAATTGTTTTGTAGTCCTAGAAGTGCTAGTGGAATATGGCAATTGTATTTGCTTGCCAAGTTTACAACCAGTACATTCAAAAGAGGGATCCATACACACTTTACCAAGGACGCCCTGCTGAACTAAGGTGGATAGACGTGAACCACACAAGTGACCCAAGCGATGATGCCATTGAGGAAAGGTAATGGCAGGTGATGCAAAAGATGATGCTGGTGAAGATTTTGATGAAGACAACGGCATATGTAGATGATCAAGAATGTAGAGGCCAGAGGAACCCTTATGGCGACGGCCAGTACCAAGAAGAGCTCGGGTTCGACGATCCTAAACAAAGCAAGACGTATCATCAAACCCAACGAAACAATTCATGTCGGTGAGCTATCCAACAGACATCAAATTCATGGAAAGTTGAGGGACAATGGAAACATTTGAAACAGTGAAATCAGAAGTGGCAAGAGTACCATGATGAGTAACACTGCATGTGCTACCATCAGCAGTTTGGACATGGCGATGCTCAGTTAGAGGTTGACATAAAACTAAGTGAGATTTATCAGAAGTCATATGAAAAGAAGCTCCGGAGTCCAAGACCCAAGGTACAGAAATACCTGAAACAGAAGCTGAAGCAATAGAGCCACCAGACGTATAAGCACTAACAGGAGCTGAAGACTGAAGTGCTGCTGGAGTGGTACTAGGAGCCAGAACAGGAGAGCTGACAGGAGGAGCAGCTGCTACTGTGCCCTTCTGAGATGCTGCGCGCTTGGCCTTAAACTCCTTTAAAAGATGTGGATATTTCTTAAAGCAACGCTCTTCAGACGCTCTTCAGAATGTGTATTTTTACCACAATGCTTGCATTTAACTTTCTCTTTAGAAATGAGTCAGTTATCCATCACAATAGACTGAGGGCATGTTGCTAGAACAGAGTGCTGAGAAATAGAAGAAGAGGCATCTATAGTGCCAAGACGTGTTTCTTCAGCAAGTACAACTGAAAGTGCCTCAACCATTGTAGGAAATGTAGAACGGCCAAGAAGTTGAGCACGAACTGGTTCAAACTCTGACCGAAGGCCCATGACAAAGTGAAATACTTTGGTCTGCTGCTCATATTTGTCCCTAGCAAGACAATCCTTACAAGCTGAGTTGGGTTTAGGCACCATGGAATCTAACTGACTGGATAGTTTCATAAAAGAAGCATAATAATCCTCCACAGACATATCTTGTTGCTGAAGATGATGAAGCTGTTTGAGAGTGGAATAGCGAAGAGCTGAGCTGCTCTGCTGATATCGTTCCTTCAAGAAATCCCACATTTCTTTGGCTGTGTTCTGATCCTCAAGACAAAACCGGATAGTTGGATCAACACTCATGGCTAGAGCAGCCATTACTCGGTCATCAGCAATGCGCCAATCTTTTGCTTCCTTATCAGTAGCATTTGGCGGAGGGTCTGTAAGATGAGAGGCAAGACCAGCAGAACGGAGTAACATTTTAAATGAATATGCCCATTCTCGATAATTTTGGCCAGTCAATTTGATATCAAGCACTGATGCAGCAAAAGCAATTGGTGCCATAGTAGAGGTGGATGCAGCAGGTGAACTCATGTTCAGCAATTTCAGCTACTAAATACTGACCCCAACTTTCAACGGTAAGAAATATACTTGGGGAGCCCAAACTGAGATGGAACAAGCCAAATTGCAA
Source organism: Paspalum vaginatum (assembly GCA_030272315.1). Classification (NCBI taxonomy): domain Eukaryota; kingdom Viridiplantae; phylum Streptophyta; class Magnoliopsida; order Poales; family Poaceae; genus Paspalum; species Paspalum vaginatum. The sequence goes on from CM059015.1 coordinate 601,788, forward strand.
GACAAATTGCAGAGGTAAGTTGGAGCAGCAGAACCTTGCTAAGTTGAGAAGAAGCCGCAGGTCAGAATCAGCCACAAGTCCACGACGAGAAGATGAGCAATCTAGCTGGCCACGAGGACCAGCCTGCAACACGCAAGGGAAGGAGCACCGTGAGGACACCTGGAGATGCGTCAGCGTCGGCAACCTGACGAGGACCAGAGGCAGCAATGGCGACGGCGGCGTCCTGGCAACGGGCGCAGCGGCGGCAGTGACGAAGTCGCGGCCAAGGCAGAGGAACAGCCTGGGATGTGCCGCGACAGAGGCCGAGGATACGACGCCTAGGAACATAGGAGAACTTGGTGGTGGAGAGGGAAAAAAAAGGACCAGGAGCTATGTCGCCGGAGATGCCGGCGGCGGCGACATCAAGAACCTTGCTCTGTTACCATGCTAGAAGGAACCGGAAGGTACGAACATCATCAGTACTAGGATTTGTTCACATACATATACTTGTACAAAAGCCACTTGGGCTATGGACCATTTGGGCCATAATAGAGAATAACTACAGTTTACAAGTATATATATATATTTCTACACTTAACATATATATGTGCATGTCAGCTGATCACTGCCATCTCGGTCTCTCAGCTCCGGCTAGCTAGCTGATCAACCTAACTGCCTCTCCGTGCTTGATCGATGTTTTCTTTCACGTACATGAACTATTTATATATATGTCTAGCATGCATAAGCCATAAGGCAATGGATTTGTTTTAGATCAATGTAAATCTCGAAAGAGAACAGCCGATCGATTAGGATTATTGTGATCGATGATCATTTTACCAGTTTTGTTTGATACACTAATACTAAATAAGGACTATATATTCCTTCTTGATCTCCATCCTGATCGATTACCTTTTGGCACTACCTTGTAGTAGAAGAATTTCTTGCATTGTGCTTCATGCATATCGCAACAAGAAAGCGAAAATGCCATTGCATATCCTTTTGTGTTTCAGTGCAAATGTCATCAGCGCATATCTGAACTTTTTTGCTACTAACTGCTGATTATTAGATATAAACAACGCTAGTCATGATATTTTAGTACTTTAGAAGGGCTAAAATCTACAAGAATACATACATGTACCTTTTTTACAAACTCTTGTATCATGTTCTTTTTTCCCAAGACTCTGTACTAAGCACTAACTAACTCGATGTTTTGTTCTTGAAAGCAATAAAAGCTTACATTATTGAAAATAAGTGTACCTTTAATTATATTTTTAAGCATATAATATGACTGATGCTCGTCAACAGATGTCCTGAAGCATTTTTCTAGCTACTCCCAAGTCCCACCTGGCCAATCAGACATTCAAAACATGCGTATAAAGTTTGTGTATTAATAATCACCTGTTTCATGGCTGTACAGTTAATCTTCAATGTAGGGCGTCAGACTTGTTTGTGCAATTAATCTTTCTATGTAGGGAGTAGGGACATCACTATGCAAGAGCTGAGTTTAAGACGTTGCAGATCAGAAAACCCATATTCACAAAACTACTCAGGGCCCATGTATTCTGAGAGCATGACGAACTACTGCTTCTATGAGTTTGCCTAGGAAAGCAGAGCCCTGCAGAGAGTTTTCTTTGCCCGCTTCAGGCGCTGAAACGAATCCACGACCATGCAAACCTCCTGAAGAAAAAATTTGTCACTGACTCGACCTGTAGCTATATCAGCATAGTATTCGCTATACATTTTTACATTACAATGTTATCCATTGGAGTATGAAACCTTATTCTTAGCAAGATAGCAAGTGCTCCTACCCCCCTAGGGTCACTAGTCATGTTTTGAGGTTATGAAAAATGAACGATTCCAAAGTTCTGGCTTACTCTTTTATGTGTTGAGCTTTAATGTATGGAGATGATATGAGTAGATATATCTACCTTTGCTGTATTTTTATAGGTACATGTGAACAAAAGTAGTGGTCTTAGTTTATATCAGAGGACCCACAAGTCACTTATTCATGACTAGAGAGTGTGTTACCCATGATTTTGTTTTAGACAAAGAAGTGCCACGGGTGAATAAACAGAAACTCTTTCTCCTTTTTTCCTGGCACTCTGATCTCTTGACACTATTTCAACTGATGTACGCCTTTGCAATATGTAAGCATCATATTGAATCATTCAGCAAAGGATGGCAGATACACTGGCATGATTTCAGTCGATACAAGATATACCCTATCCTTGTATGCTGACATATATCTAATTTTATTAGCTATCTGGGATCTGTAAATCTCTTTTGGCCATGCAAGTGGATGAGTAAAATAATAGAGTTGGTTTCAGACTTTCAAGATGTTGTACCAGTTATTTGGACAGGTTGTTGAACCTACTTGGTTTGTTATTTATGGCTCGAATTATCTAACAAAATAACCATGGCTTAAGATATACTACGTCCTTTCTCGAATATTATTCGTCCACTAGTTCATTTTTGAACTCAAAATGCACCGAATAAAAAAGAACAGAGGGGGTACATAGTATTGCCGTGACCTATATTCTAGAATGACCATTCTAAAATTTGCACAATGCATTTTGATGTGCCAATTCCAGATTCAATTCTTAAAGCACACATTTTACATTTTTTTTATGAAAAATAAACTTTACTTAAATTACTGACAACATTAGTTGTAGTTTACAAAACAACTTGCCGAATTTGCATCGCGCATGGGCCGTAGCTATGTGAATGCGAGACCACACGGTGCCTTTTTTTCCTTCCTCCCTACGAGCTTTATGATTGTTTTACCGACTTAAAAACATATTACATGTAGTTAGCTAGGCTATGCTCACTAGTCCGCCCATTTCTCCATTTATATTTTAAACTTCTCTTTGTCTGCACGCGTACAATGCCATACAACGTTTTGGGTGTCGAAGTCTAGCAAATCATTTATGGTCTTTTATAGTATGAAAATAACACTGTAATTAAGATTAGAGTTTAAATATAAACGATAAAATAGACGATACATTGTACCGAGCCTTAGCGGTACTCTATATATACTCTGGCCGTCTGCCAAAAGCTGAAGCCAAGACAGAGCGGCTGCTGAGAACGACTAATAAACCAGGCAATTTCTTTTTTTTCAAACAATTCGGGGGGAGAGAATCCCCACCTACTTTATATTTGAACGAAAGTGAGCGTTTACATCATACATGGCTCAAATACAAGTGGTATAGCACAAGAAAGACCGAAAGAGGAATTACAGAACACTGGCAGCAAAATCGCGCCAAGCAGAGATACAAACAGAGTATTTTCTGAAACGACACCACCACCTATCACAATCCTTGATCCAGCAACGCAGAACTGTTTCAGCAGGGTCTTGGATCTTGTCAAAATTTAACCTATTTCTTGAGAGCCAGATATTCCATAGGAGCAGCAGGACTACATCCAGCCTGACTGATGGAGGCAACGCTAGCTCCTGACCAATTCGCCAAGGTGTCCAAGGTCGGCAGCATCGACCACGACCCCCAGCTTATGCCAGATTTCGGTGACTTTCGGGCAGACAATGAACAGGTGAACAGCAAATTCAAGGGTTCTCGGACAGAGAGGGCAGAAGCATTCTCCCAGCGGCTTGATCGACTTGTCAAACATAGCACCTCTTGTATTTAAACGCCCATGGTAAAGAAGCCAGCCAAAAATTTGATTTTGCTTGGGACCTGGTATTCCAGATCCGCTGAGAACCAACATCGCAACTATCATGGCCATGCATCAATAAGTAAGCTTTCCTTGAAGAGAAGACAGATTTTGTGCCATCCGCTAGAAACCTGCAGTCTGGGGAATCTGAGAGAACCACATCCATAAGAGCAGTCCTTAGATGTTGAAGTTCCACTTCAGCTGCATTGCTCAGTCGTGGTCGCAGGGATGCAGACACTCCCTGCTCGGAGACTTGCTGAACTGAAAGACCAGGGGATGTGCAGTGAGAATATATAGCCGGGTAAGAATTGGCCAACGGGGCTCCACCCAACCAAGAGTCATGCCAAAAAGAAGTGATTGCCCCATTTCCAATCTCAACTGCCGTCAGACTTCTAAAAAGGTCAATCACTTCAGCCACAATCCTGCCTACGTAAGAGTCCACCAGGATATCCCCAGCAGATCCACGCAAGGACCTCTTGAACCATATGATCCACGGACTCTCAGCAGTAGAAAGAAGCTTGCTGACCAGCTTCATGAGAAGGCACTGATTTTGCTCCTCGATGCATTTCAGCCCCAATCCTCCTGCCCCCACTGGGAGTCAGACTCTGTCCCAAGCGAGCAGGCATTGCGATCCATTGCAGATTTCTTCACCAGTCCAGAGGAAGGCTCGGCGCCTAGATTCCAGCTTAGCCCATATAGTTTTTGGCAGCAGTGTCGCTTGCATAAAATGAATGGGGAGGCTGCTGAGCACCGAACGAACCAGTACCAGGCGACCACCAGAGCTGAGAAGTCGAACCTTCCACCCATCGAGGTGTCGATCAAAGGAATCAACAAGAGGCTGAAAATCACAGATTCTGAGCTTGAGAGGGGATAGGCGGAGACCAAGGTAGGTTTGAGGGAAGGAGGAGACAGGGCATCCTAGAGTGCCTGCCATCTCAGACGCCAAGGGGGGGTCAACATGAAGAGGGACAAAGGTAGATTGATGAAAGTTAATCGTTAAGCCAGTAGCCGCAGAGAAAGCATCTAGGACACGCTTGAGAGCACCGATGTCCTGCGCGTCACCCCTCAACAAGATAAGAGTGTCATTTGCATACTAGAGCACAGGGCAAGGCAGGTGGGGATCGAGAGGGTGAAGAAGTTCCCCAGCTCTTGAGGCACGCTAAATGAGGCACTGGAGAATGTCGGCCATGATGATGAAGAGGAAGGGGGAGATGGGGTCCCCTTGGCTCAGTCCCCTCCGGCAGGAAATCCATTTCCCAGGGACCCCCATTTAGGAGGACGGTCGTCTTCCTCGACGAGAGGACGGAGGAGATCCAGCTGCACCAGCGGTCATCAAAACCCCGAGCAGCAAGAATAGCGAGGAGACTGGCCCATTCGACTGAATCAAAGGCCTTTTGAAATCCAATTTGAGAACAACCGTCGGGGCATGACGTTTGTGGCAACAGCTTAGCAGATTAGCCGCATAGACAAAATTTTCAGCAAGGGTACGGCCACGAACAAAGCCAAATTGATCAGGATCTACCAAAGCCGGAATCACCCCACGCAGCCTATTTGCTAGAACCTTGGTCATAAGCTTCATGGGATAGTTTTGCAAGGAGATGGGACGGAAGGCGTCTGCAGAGCAGGCTCCTGGTTTTTTAGGAATCAAGACAAGATGGGCACGAATGATCACCTCGAGATTCAGGTCGCCAGCATAGAAGGCGTCAAAGAGTTGGAGAACATGAGGTAAGGGCCAGAAAGCACGATAGAATGCTGGTCCAAAACCATCTGGTCCCGGGCTCGCGTTGGACTCCATGGCGAACAACACAAGCTTAATCTCATCCACCTCGAAAGGTCCAGATAGGCTCTCACTTGCAACTGTTAGAGAGGGGTAAAGCTCTGGAAGGGAGAAGCTCCAAGAGATGGGAGAGGAGATCCCGAGGATGGAGCCAAAGAAGTTATGGAGAATGGAAGCTTGGGGAGCATGTGCACGATGATGGCTGTCCCGATCCGTCAGAACTTGGATGGAATTTCTGCGCTTGGCCCTGAAGCAAGAGCACGGAAGAAGCTAGAGTTCTCATCCCATTGGAAGGGAAGTTTCAAGTTGAAACGCTGTCTCCAGTAGCAAAGCTTCTCACGTTCCAGGGTATGAAGCGCATGGTTGGCCTCAGAACGCAGGGCGCGTTCCTGATGGACTAAAGGCCGACATTCTTCAAGCCTGTCAAGCACGTCAATGAGGGTATTGAGATCAATCTCTCACTGGCCTAGGGACCGCTGCGACTTGCTCTAGGAGCGGCAAGCACGACGGCAATTTTTGAGGCTTCGTGTCAAAGTGAGAACCGGGCCACCTACTGAGCCACCATGCCAAGAGTGATTAATCACATCTTTGAAGCTGCGGTTGAGACAGGGCGCGGGACGTGGGTGGAGACACTAACCAACAGCAGGACATGATCCGAGGTGGAATGAGTCATTGAGGAGAGGGTGGTGTTGGGAGAGATGCAGTCCTAGGCATTATACAAGAACACTCAGTCGAGCCGCTCTAGGGTAGGATGATCCCGTCCATTCGACTAGGTGTATTCCCTATCTAGCAGAGGGATTTCTAAGAGGCCCAAGGAATCAATTATGTCATTGAAGAACCTGGCTTCGGAGGCATTAAAATTGGAGTTATTTTTCTCCTAGGGAGCACGAATAAGATTGAAATCCTCGAGGATAATCTAGGGGACGGACTGATTAGGGGCGATCTCAGCCAATTCAGCAAGGAAGACGGGTTCGAATTGGAGGAAGTAGGGGCGTAGACGTTCATGTAGACAAAACGAGTCCCATAAGAGGTGATAGAAATCATTGAGAAGTGGGTGAAGTGACGCGGCTCGCTCGAGCAAATAGAGAGGACAGAAGGGTCGCAGGTCGAGAGAATCCCACCGGAGGTGCCAATAGCATCTCGCACGGCCCAGGAAGCAAGATGGGAAGGGAGAAAGGTCTTGAGTTTAGTAGAAGCCAAGGAGGGGAGTTTTGTTTCTTGGATGGGCACCAGCGAAGGCCTAGCCAAGAGGATGTCGTAGGGAACGTCATCACATTTTTCAGCTCGGCCCAAGCCACGGACGTCCCATGAGAGGAAGGAGAGAGCTTTCATCCCCATGAGAAATCGGCCAGCACCAAAGGGGATAGGAAATCACAGAACAAACATAACATAGAGCACGGGACAAACATGCGAGTGTACACATTACACAGGCCATCGCTAAACCCGGAATAGACCCAAGACGGAAGGGGACTACAGAAGGAGGAAGAACACAAGAAAAAAGGAGGCTCGAATAGTGAGCACAAGGTACAGAGGCTCTAGCAGCCAGACACATCAAGCGACAATAGACACCTCCTCCTCGTCATCCGAGGGGACAGACACACCAGAGATCCTACCAAGCAGCTTGAGCTTGGTCGAGGCGAAGTGAGGTAGCAGGGGACGCGCCAGCACATCAGCACCCTTGATCGTCGTGGCGAGCGCCGAGGAACACCTGGAGAGATCAAACTTCGCGGACTGGACCCGACAGGCCTTGGTCGAGGCGTGCTCGTAGATGAGCGGCTCCTTGGCCACGAGCTTGGAGCTGCGGCGATGCTTCGATGCACTGTCTGCCATCCGCTTGCGGTGGACGCAGCACCGGCGCAGTGACACCTCATGCTCCTCTTTGATCTGGAGGTCCTCCAGGGGTGGCCGGGCGCTCGGGAGTCGGGAGGTCCCGGATCACCAGGCAAGGCAGGTCATGGTCGGGGAAAGCGCACCTCCTCCCGGGCTACATCGCATGCCGGATGCCCGATACGAAGCTCCAGAGGTGCACAGACGGGAAGAGGAGTGAGCCCAAGGTAAGGCACGATGTGCCACCTCCCCGAGGTCCGCTCGAGGCATCACCATGCCCTGCCCTGGAGGTAGAGAGCAACGACCACCTGAGCATCGCCTGGAAGGCACCAGGAGCAGACCGTTGGTCCTCGTGCTCCCCCTGCGGCCCCCTGAAGTCATGGTGGTGCGGAACGGGATGCGCCCGGAAGTGGATCATGTGGAGGTTGGCTACCGTGCAGAGGTCCTCTTCCGCATTGTGGATGAGGAGGCAGGGGGGACATTATCCTGATGGTCCAGCAGGAGAAGCACATGAACAAAGGAGAAATCGGCACCAAGATAGCAAGATCGATCAGCACAGCAAACCTGCCCTACCGAGCGGAAGGCCAAGCAGATGCGATCGGGACGCCAGTGCTCGAACAGGAAGTTGGTGGCGGCCACCTCCACCAGAGTGCGGTACGGCGCGATGAAGCGGAAGTCGGCGTCCTTGTGCCGGATCAATGTCAGAGTCTGTCCCCATGGGAATGGGGAAGCGCTTTGATGGTGGTCTCGCGGTAGTATGGGTGGTCAAAGATGATGACCATAGCCCCATGGTGGGAGGGTGTGAGGTGGCACGATGGGTCCCCACCCCGACACTCGAGCGCCAACTTGATGAAGAGCCTGGGGTCCACACAAACGGGTCGATGAAGGCGAATACGAAGCGATGTGCATGCTCCAAGACGACCGAAGGCATGTGGACCTCCGCATAGCCATGGGGGTCACTGCGGCCAGTCGAAGAGCCACCAGAACTTGGGACACCACTCGCCGGGAACAGAGTGGCACGATGAGCAGGTCCCCAAGCATGGGTGCTGGACCCCATGCTCGAATTAGCCACAGTCGAGAAGTGCATGATAGGAGAGCGGCTCCGCTCACACCGAGCGGGGGGCGAGCGTGAGCGAGAGTGGCTCACCGGAGGCGAGGACGGAGCACGGGCACGAGTAGCGTGCCGGTCCACCAGGGGGACTGCTGTGGCGGAACCGCCGATTTAATCCGGACTAAGCACACCTGCCACCTCTGGCTTGCAGTGCGATTAGACCGAACTAAACCCGGTCGTCCGTCGAGAGTCATTCGACTCCCGATATTACCTTTTTCCCAGAGGAACCGACATCATACACATCCAGCCCACAGTGGAGCCACAACAGATACATCATCTCAGGCAGTTAAATATAGCATATATACACTTATTTTACAGACCAGTTCGAAATAAGATATAGGTTTCAACATAATGCCATACAATAGGCAGGTTTGAATCAAATAGCGGAAGCGAATTCAAAAACATCTCACCGCGGAAACAAAATACTTTATTAGTCTTCATGTAATGACGATCGAGGCGAGCAGCACCGAGCCCACCGGCACTACCCTCCTCCAAGCAGTTGTCCAGATGTCGCCGGTACCTGTTCTCAAAAGGTGGGGGCAAACCCTGAGTACTAATTACTCAGTAGGACTTAATGGATTGGCTTACGGCTGACGCAAAGCTTGCTTACTAGCATGTGGATCCTTAGCCATTGATTTTAAACGGTGGTATATCAATATAGAGTATCAAGATTCATCTTTTGCATATAACTCCATAATAATAACTTGCAGAAATGTAAGCAATACAATACAAACATGTAGTATTTGAAAACATGAGTAACAGATATAATATATTCAAGTAGTTACTACGTTGCCCGTGTGCATTATCAGCATTCCCACACCTGGTGGGCATCAGCGATTCGAATCGATCTTTAATTCCCGGGAATAACTATCATACCAGGGGTATATGCTTACTAGCCATCGCGTTCCCACATATAGCCCCGATCTCCACCTGTCTTGTCCCAAGATTCAAAGCGCCCCCACCTAACCCCTGGGTTGTGCCCCCTCAGGAGCGATACCACAGTTCTCTGGGTCAGCCCTCCCTCGAGTACAAGCGCCCCCGGGCCCATCGGCCTCCAGCAAGTGGATGGGCGGAGCCTCGAAAACTTCGGACAAACCCAGGTAAGACTTCACCGGTCACATTTCCCGGTTAAGCACTCTAGCAATGTTATGCCGAACAGCAGGCGAACAGCGAACGGGCCTTAAACGACTCGGGCGGAGTCCAAAGTGCAACCTTATGAAAAGCATATACTGAAATAAATCTCCGCCCGGTCTCCATTTAATTCATGAGCAACAATAATAAAGGATATAACTGTAAGCTTTTGTAACTTTGAAAACACCTACGTGACGAGTCCACACACTCGTGTCTACTCGTACCTAGTAGAGCCTAGGCAACTTGTCCTACGAACTCTATATATAGGTGCTAGGGCCAGGGCGGCCAGGGAGTCTAATGCAAAGGTTTTCAATCAACTCCTAATGCGGATGCGTAATCATCAATTAAGATAACATTAGCTGGGAAATTTATGGTCCTGCCTACCTTTGCTTATTCTTATCAAAACCAACAAACTAAACTATGTTAGTTTGCCGGGTTGTGGTGCTTTGCCCCAGGCAACCCCTTGATCACTTGGACAACTCCTCCTTCCAAACACGACTGATGGGCTCTCCAGGTCGTGTCTGGGGCTTACTTGACCCTCTGGACCACCGTTGCCCGAAGTAGTTCCTCACACTTGCTTCTCAATCACGTATCTGCAATGAGCGTCGCTATATGAATGCTATGCATGACATAGTGAATGAGATGCATGATCATCAAGCATACAACTGATTAAGCAAAATATGAGGCGAACATCTAGTTACGCATGTAATGGATTACTAGCTCAATCAAAACATCCCGACTGGCACTAGCATTAATATTACTTTTATAGACCCAAAGCAAGCGTGTATGTGCAATCTCACAAGAACACATATACAAAAATCAAATTGTCAATCATAAGGCTAACATGGTGATGTGAGCCGATCAAACATGCAATAGTTATTTAGTCATTACGATTACTAAGGTAAGTGTGGTGGTTTTTATTGGATATACTAGTCTCACATTTTCTATTGTTTACATAAATATGCATTATTTCTACCCTTTTCAAATCAGAGCCAAAACCTTATATGCACCACCTCCTATGCTAGCAGTGAGTCATGGTCATAACCTAGAGGTCATATCAAGCCCCTAAAGTCACTTGGAGCATTTTTCACCATAGCAACCTTTTCTTAGATTAAATATACGCTTAAATACAAGTCAAGGGCAAAATAGTAATTAAACAGTCAATGCTAGGGCTACCAAAATTTATACAGAGCCTATACAGGTTAATAAGGTCTCTGCCCAAATTTCATAATTTTTGAGGTTCATTTTATCCACATTTCCTATTTATCAAGGTTTTTCATGCATGCACAATAACAGGGGCAAAAAGGTCTTTTCCTACTCAACCATCATATCCATCCTATAGATCTACTTAATAGGAATACAATGCAACAAAGTTTGTATTTTTTTGATTTTTATTTGATTTATTACGAATTTCCAAAGTTTTCAGCCTAATAAAACACATTAAATCGAAAATCCTAATGACCAGGGACCTTAATACGATTAACTATGGACTTCAGGGACCTGCATGGAAGACATTCAAGACTCAGTGAATAGTACACAAACAGAAAGTGCAAAAATAGACAAACTCAGGGGGTTTTCGGCAAACCGGCCTTCTTCTACCTTCGGTCGACAGAGCGAGGCGCGCGGTCGCCGGGGTTCTCGCGCGCGGCGCGTCGCGTGGAGGCGCCGACTTGGAGCCGACGAGGTCCGGGGACGCGTTCCTAGCGTGGGGCTTCCTTTCCCCTAAGACGGTGTCGTGAGAGGAGGCCGGAGTGCGCGAGGAACGCCGGTGAACCGGACGTGTAGCCGGGCGACGCGGAGGACGGGGCGGCGGCTCGATCTGGTGGAAGAGTGGGGGACCGGCGTCTCGGGGCAGCGCGCGAGCTGCGCGGTGACGAGGGTAGCTCGGAGGGGGCGGATTGCAGGCTCGGGGGCAGCTCCGGGATGGTCCTCCACGGCGAGACACGGTGGACCGGGTCACCGCGTGGAAGCGCATGTGGACGAGGCCGTTAGAGGCGGTGTAGGTGGCCCGGACCTTGGGGAATCGGCGGAGGATGGTGGCGTGGGTGTGGTGCTTGCGGCCGTTGAACGGGAGGAGCACCGGAGGAGGCGGGGCGCGAGCTCAGTGCTCGGCCATGGCGGCGTCGGCGCTGGGCAGTTCCGGCAGCGCGAGCCACGGGGAGGGCGCGGTTGAGAGCGGAGGAGGTCTGTGAGCGAGGGAAGGGACCGAGTTCTCTGCTCTTGTCCGCGGCGCGAGGTGGCGCGGGCAGGGCCAGGGTAGGTCGGGGGCGGGCCCGTGGCCATGGCGTGGCGAGCTGGCGCTCGCGACGCGGCGTGCGCTGCCGCGTGCACGCGAGGGAGGGAGAAAGAAGAGAGAGCGGGCGGCGTGGACTGGGTCCGGTGAACCGGAGTCACTGACTGGTGGGCCAAGGCGAAATATAATGGAGGTGGTCTATGGACCGGGTGCGGGAGTGCGTGGAGCCGTGGGATCCACCCGAGTACTGGCGCGGGTGACCTGACAGGCGGGTCCCGCTTGGCATAGAGACAGAGAAGAAAAAGAATTTCGGAAAAAGAAAAACCCCCTTTGACCAGCTAACCAAGTTTCTGAATTTTGCTAATTTGACCAACTTAGGAGCCGAATTTGAAAAAGGCCCAATTGAATGAAATGTTTTACCTTTTGAAATCTACAACTTTGTCAAAAGTACCTATACCAGATTCCAAGTATAAAAGTGATATAAATTGAATTTAACCTGCTGACTTCTGTTTAACCATTTGAAACCCCCAACTTGGAAATTATTAAAGTCTATTTTAGGTGCATTTTCATGAAGAGAGAATTATACCAATGTTGTTTAGAATTTCCTAAGCTACAACTTTCTTATATAAAGTTTTGTGTTAAAGTGAACCTATCTCCCAGGAATTTGAATTTGCTTGACAGGCCTAGTTTGAACCGATTTTTCATGTTGACAGAAAAATGCCCAAAACTCTATGCAAACATTTGTGCATGTCAAAACACAAATTACCAAAGTTGTCCATAATGAAATTTCCTACACATTTGGTATATAAAGTTTCTCCTAATTCACATTAGTATTAAAGCTACAAGGCAAATACCAAAGCAGTTTTAGAACAACTAAGATTAATTTGCTTCAAACTACATATCCCACTCATGCCCCACACATGAAATGTCTATGAAATGATGCAATTAAGCTAATGATGCCAATGTAATGCACTTGAGATGCCCGGGGCATCACAACTACCAAGTACCCCAAGCACCACGAAGCCAGGAGGACAGAGGCAAAGGTGGCAGCCAGCCAGGGGAGCTCCCCTGGCGGCGAGCCATATGCTCCCACAGGAAGTGTGAGGACGAGCTGGCCATGGATCAAGTCAGGCTCTGGTGACCGATCCTAAGGCAGACCCGGCACTTAATCGGATCCTGGCAGTCCGCGACTTGGTGGTTGGAGGCTAAGCACTGAAAGCACTAGGTGGAGATGGGAGGAATGGAGTGAGTACGTCGAGGGCGGGAGCCAAGGTGCCCATTTATAGGGGGAGGGACAGTGGTTAGGTTCAAAAACAATGGCACTAGACTAGGCATGGCCGGACGGCGCGGGCAGCGGAGGCAGCAAAGACAAGGCGGACAGTGAGGGATACGGTGACTCTGGCTCTGCTTGGAGGATCTTGGAGGGGAGAGGGGAGAGAGGGGAGGAAGAGTTGGAAAGGGGAGGAATGAAGGACACCGCATTTTCCTCGCACGTCGCTGACAGAGGAGGTGGCGAACCCAAGGCGGATGACAGGGGATATGGTGACGCAGGCGCCACCCGGGATAACCTGGAGGTGACAGGTGAGAGAGGAGAGCCATGAGAGGGGTGAAGAGGAGCTTCAATGGAGGTAGGAGGGCATGAGGGAGGAGGCAGGTGAACAGTTAAGGTGGGCCAAATGGGGCAATTCAAAACTAGCGCGGGAGATGGGGAGGAAGGTCGCTCCCACAGAGAGGGGGCCACTGAGAGCGGGGCCCCACCGCATCATCAACCTCCTGGTTAGGGGGGATTCAACAAAGGCGATGGCCGAGGGGAGAGAAGGGAAGAAGCAGACACTGGAGCTCCCGAGCGAACAACCCCCGGAGACCACAATGATCTTAGCAATATTAGGGTTGCACGCAGCAGAAACAAAGACCCCTAAGCATTCCCAACACACATCGAACCTATTTGGTGGAATGGCCAAATTGAAGTTCAAGATGTTATGAATTTGAAAAAGGGACAGCACACAATCCCAATTAGCCGGGACAATCCAAAAATGAGAATCTAACGGGAAAACTCCGGAAGGCGGAGGAGTCGCCAGACAGAAATGATTCCTAAGAATCGAAGCAGCAAAGAACACACCTGGGGAGCGAGAGGCAAGCACCTGAAGCCGACGGTCAGGCACCCTAGCTGGAGGTGACCCATCGGGCTAGAGAGGAGCGCCACCGCCGACCTCAGGAGGAGGGCCTGGGATCCTCAAGCCAGGAGCGAGATGCCAGAGAGGCGAGGGCTGAGGGTGTTTCCACCGCCAGTGCCTCGGAGGTCGGGGAGGCGAGACCCCCAGTGGAGCGTGGAGCGGAGGGCGTTCGGGTCGTGGGAGGAGCTGCGGGAAGGCGGAGTGGAGGCGGGGATACAGTGGAGGATCCGTGGCGGGGGTCCGCCGGCGACGAGCTGCCGGGGAGAGAGAGGGGCGGCGACACGGAGTCGCCCATCATTGTTTCCCCTTTTACACCCATCGTATCTAGTCAACGTGGTGTCAATTAGGCAATTTCTTCGTTTGTTGGATCCAATCCATTGCTGGGATAGGCACACGCACGCTCCGTCTTCGCCTTCACCTCACCTGTATGTATCTGTCGTACCCTACCCTACCCTACCCTACCCATCTGTCTGTCTCCATGTGAGGTGTACCTGAAGGCTGAAGCTCAAAGAAGGAAGATCTGCTGGGTTCACTAACGTCGCGTGGTTGATGCCAGGTCCACGATATCGATCGGATAACGTGTCCCTCGTGCTTGCTTGCCTTCTTTGCTGCCAAATGCATCATCATCACCAGTTCACACCACCTCGATCTTCCTCACTCCAAGTAGCAAAGCTAGCCCACATGGCCACTTCTAAGATCGGATACATGTGTCCTCTACTCATCTCTGGTCCGATGCTAGCTACCCCAAGTCAACTATGCATTTCTAATAGATACATATATCTACATACACACTACATAGATGCAAGTGCAAAGAACCACCCGTTAGCCATTGTAAACACATACTAGCAATAGATTAAGAACCAAATCATCACACGAGTGGGCACACTGTTCCCATGAAAGCTCAAGTACTACTTCCACTCCAGTCCACCAGCAACCAGTAGGAGTGCTACCAAACAATTCCTTTTTACGTGCCAGCACTCTATAGTATCCATGGCTGGGATCAGCGGTCTGCTCATCGGAGGGGTAGAGACATGACTCTTGCACAGAATCTCTGCTTCCCACAATGAAATTTGGGCCATTCTTCCCTTCCTGAATGCAATTCTGTGTTTTTCTGCATCAGATCCTTACGAACAGCAGGTTAGTAACCTTACAAAATTTCAGTCTTATTTCATCATTACATATTACCCAAGTTTCTATGGAGAATCCAACTATTGGAAACTCTTTCTTAGCACCCAATGTCCCAGTTGGAAGACACCAGTATGGGTATGGCACATTGCCTTTGCACTACTATTTACCTGACGAATACATTATCCAACAAGTGCGCATTACTCCAAAAACCCTCAATAGCCGATGCATTCCCCATTTTGGTGCAGCCTTCTCGAGCAAACATCTTGTCAGAATTCACTGTCAGTCACAGCAGTGCCAGGGTTCAGAGCTCTTAGCAAGAAGGCAAAGCAACCCGCAAATATCATGTGTTCTGAAGAAGTTGTGTGAGCTCCTCTTTTACTTCCTGCAGGACAAGCGGCTTCTTCAGGACACCATTGATCCCTGACTGAGCGCACTTCTCCCACACATTTTGTTCCAATATCATGGCCATGACCAAGGGCCCATGCGAGCTTCTGTACTGCCTGATCTTTGAGGCAACATCCAAGGGACTTACAGTCGCCATCTCAAGGTTAATGACGATGAGCTGGAATGAGGTAGAGGAGGGTCCGATGGAGTTCATGAATCCTGAACCCGAGGGGAGAGAGGAAACAGTGTAGCCTAGCTTCTCTAGGAGTTTCTGTGCCACAACTAGGTTGATGTCATCGTCATCAATGAGCAAAACCTTCAGACTTGATATTTGGCTTGATGGCGATGGGTATTGCAGATCAAATGATCCTCCTAGGCTGGAGCTTGATAGCGACGGTTGCAGTTGGAATCTTAGGACCAGGGTCATGCTCTCCGGGAGTCCTTGGCCATCAAGAATTGCCTAGATATTTCCTTGCATCATCTGTTGCAAGCATCGCAACACAGAGATCAAGATTAGTGACTCAACACAGTGGTTCTATGTACGATCTGCCATCATGCCATGAATTGAACTTGTTTTTAGACATCATAAGCATAATGTTTCAAACAAATATTTTGCAAAAAAAAAAACAATCGATGGTTATTTGCTTGTAGTCAGATTCAGGTGAAATGACATGAATAATGATTAGGCATGCTAATTTTGAAGTACCTTTATCGGAAAAAAAAGTTTCAAAGTACCTGCACAAGCTTCCTACACACGCTGAAGCTGAGCCTGAGATCATACCCCTCAGCACTTGGCTTCCGCAGGAACTTCACAAGCAAGCTTGCCGAGTCAGCATTCTGCTGCTTCTTCACCCCAATCACAAAATATACTGATGAGTGCCTGCCGGAGTAGCTTGGCCTCCATGGATCCTACCTCTGATCATCCATTGCCTCATCTTCCGCACGCACCCGGAACGTGACATTCCCCGCATCAATCCGGCCAATTAGGTTGCCAACTATGTGCAGCAAGACATGGAAAAGCCGACGCTCATCACCAATGACAAGGTCTGGCAGCACATTCTCGACATGCACCGCGAAACCGAACCCCCTGAAGTCACAGAGACACCTCGCAACACAGGCGGCATCCCAGATCATGGAGTGCAGGTGGAATGGCCGTGTCTCCAGCGGGAAGCGTTCCTGGTGGACATAGGACATCTCCATGACATCGTTGATGAGCGTCGAGACAACGGTAGCTGTCCGCGCATCAATGACGAGCTTCTGCTCGCGCATCAGGCTCTCCTCCTGCACCACGGACACCAGTCCCAAAATGGAGTGAATGGGCCTCTGCATTCCCTGGCTCATGACGCGTTGGAACGCATCCCTGGCTTCGTTCGCCATGAGGGCCTCCCGTCTCGCCTGCAGCAGCTCGCGGTTCTGCTCTGCTAGCCTGTCACGCATCGCTTGTGATTCCTCAAGCAGCGAGGCGTGCGAAAGCGTGACAGCCACCTGATCGGCGACCACCTCAACAATCTCTAGCTCGTGCGGTGCCCAGTTCCTGTCGCTGGGAGGCACCAGAACTAGCATGCATAGCTTGTCTGGACCACCTCAGGCGTTCCGCCCTTGAAGTCTGCGACCTTGAGCATAGGCATCCGAATCGCCGCCACAGTGCCAGTCCCCTCCTTCCTACCGCCACTGGCTGACCCAAGGACCGAGTCCGGCAGCAGCAGCTTGACGCCATCACTGCGCTTTACCTTGAGAACGTCCGTGTCGTCTGCGCTGACAATGGCTTCGCCATCACTACCCCGACGAAGCTCGTGGGTGAGGCACATTCCGGACTTGTCCTGGGTGGGCATCCAGATGGCGCAGTTGTTGAGCGCGAGCACCCTGGAAAGCTCGATGAGCGTGGTGTAGAGCACGGTGTGGCGGTCGAGCGAGCGGCGGATCTCCTGGGTGAGCATGCGGACGTGCCAGCTCGCCTCCTCCAGCCGCTTCATGAGCACCACCTCGCGGTCGAGGTCGTGGGCCTTGATCCAGAGCAGGCTCTCGCAGACCTTGACGCGCAGCAGCTGTGGGATGAGTGTGAGCAGCGTGATGGCGATGAGGAAGGAGACAAGTGCCGTGAGGAACGTAGCGGCGGTGAGGAGCAGCACGACCATGAACGGGTGGGGCTCGTAGGTGAAGGCCGCCAGCAGGTGGTGCGGCCGCAGAGCACGATGAAGGCGCCGAACTGGACCAGCACCCACCGGAACGGGAGCAGGTGGCGGAGGGCGGCAACGAAGTAGAGGAGCTCGAGGGCAATGGAGAAGTAGGCCACCGCGATGAGCAGGTCGCTCACCTTCTACCACTTGAAGATGTTGTCGAGGCTCCAAAATCTGCCGCCGCCATCGCAGGCGCAATGCGCGTACCCCATTTCGCCGGCGGTGGCGGTGGCGAGCACCAAGAGGAGGGGGAGGAGCCAGCGTCTGGATGGGCATCCGAATCTTGACCCAAGCATCGTCCGGTCCAGTTCAGCTCCGCTGCTGATGCAAGGACGAAAATGTGTGGCCAAATTGGCAAGTTGCCGAGGAAAAATTGGAAGACAAGGGAAAAAAAAAAAGAGCGCAACTTTGGTTTAATTTTGGGACTGCACCATGTGATTAGGGCAATTTATAGTGTTGGCAGCATTATAGCGTCCAAGTGGTGCTTTGGTTAGTCCGAAATGGCGGCGAAGAAAAAGACCAAGGCTCGGGGGACCCCTCCTGCAGGAGCAGCATCCGTACCTCACCTGCAGAGCGAAGCAGACGGTAGGATCAGAATTCAGAAACCAATTTCGACGAATTCAGAAGCCAATTTCGACGAATTCAGAAACCTTTCTAAACTTGGCAATAAAGATGGAGCTTTATTACGCTCTGCAGCATTAGAGCACAGCGCAAGAATGAGAAAGCAACAAGACCTACTCACCCATCAACCATCAACTGGGAGGGGCCGGGGGGATTGGGATTGGGATTAGAAATCAATCGATCGTACCTTGTTGAGGAGGCTGAGCTCACAGCACTCGTTCTTGCCTGCAGCTGGAGCGGTGATCCTCGCGATATCCGGTGGCAGGGAAGGGCGGCATCCAGATCTGCGGGTGACAGTAGGCGATGGATAATCTTGTTTGGGTGGGCAAAGAAAGAGGAGAGGGGTGGATAACCAACCCAACCGACCTGAAGGTATAAGAAGCACAAGGAAGAAGAGGGGGGCAAGGTCTAGGTGACGAAGAGGGGAGATGCTTGAGAGGGCAAGGGGAGGCATTGGCTAGGAGAATGAGTCGTGGAAGAAACCGAGGCATGAAGGCCCCCTGCCTGCACTGGATCCACGGTGGGGATGTGCCGGCCACTAAACTAATCGCCCCGCCCCAGCCGGGGGCTGCACCTGTGTACAAGCAGCAGAGGAAGCACAGGAGGAGGATCTCGAGGTGAGGTGAGAGCACCGCCGACCGTGGCGGGGAGCGGAGCGGAACAACGAAGAAGAAAGGACAGATGGTGCTATCAATGACAAGGTGAGCGCTGTCCCACTTGTTAGTGACCCGAGGATGACATGAGGAGCACCTGGACACGGGCTGCTTGGTCTTGGAAAATGGCCTGCTTCTCTTTCGCCAACAAAATTATCTTACAGGCTTTTATTAACCCAATAATAAACTAGGTCTATGCCTGTGCGTTGCCACGGAAGCCTAAAAATTATCACTATAAAAAATAATAAAAGAAACTTTGTGATTTGGGATCCGAAGACACTATAATCTATTTTATCATAGCAACATATTATGTTGAGAGGCATTGAAATATATAAGCATCAGTTTTACATAATAGTGTTAGGCAAGCAACTCAAACCTAGTTCAAACTAAATTAGATGAGTTTAAATTATGATAGCCATTTTCACCACAATTCTCTTTAATTATTTTTTATTATGATGCAGTTAAGAAAAATTAACTCTGGAGACAATGCTTTGTATCATATGCCATACATGACCTTGAAAGCAAGACTCTTCTTGCTGGCATTTCACAACCTTGCAACAAGGACACATTATGAAAAAGAAGAACCAAGCAACAATGACTTCTGCAGTACAAGTAGGAGTATCCGTCAGAGCATAGCATATCAGTTCGTGACTCCTAGATCCACAAATAGATCTTCCAATGGAGAGTAATGATGAGAAGGTACCTGCATGAGCAAAATACTCATATACGGAGTACTTGTCATGGTGGAAAATACTTTAGGAATCTAATTAATCTACTTGTCATTGTGATCATAAAAAATGTTTTGGTTCACCTCTTGAGCTCAACCAATCTACTCTCGTATAAAAGGCATTTCAATGTAGGAAGAGGGATGTAAGATTTGTCTATGTTCATAGGAGTTTTGGCACGAGATGAGTGAGGGAATGAAAGGGGATTAGCAGTTCGGGAGGCGCATGAGGGGGATTACATCCCTATGATGAGATCACTCGCTGTCATAGATGCTCTCTATGTAATTGTAATGCATAAATCTTCACTAATTTAGAAGAAAATTTTCAAGGCAAAGTGACAGTCAGGAATATAATTTACAGGGACGAAAAATTAACAGAAATAGTTTTTAACACAAAAGCAACTGGGATAAAATTATAGTAAATCGTCATGGCAATGTAAGATCAATAAGAGGCCAATCGGCGTGGTAATGAATTTTTTGTAACTGGAACAGTAATCATAGCATTCATGCAGTCATTTCAGCACACAATTGATGTGCATGATGAAATCATGTACCTTGTTTAATTATAGTCCACTGGCATGACTGAGGCTATCGTAGTCCTTGCAATAAGCAGTGAACTTGTCCCCAAATATTCAGGCAATCTTTGTAAAAATAAAGGAAAAGTAATTGCCTCCCAAATCAAATATAGCATGGATATGACAAAGAGAAGGAAAATTTCATCTTACCTTTTCAGCATGTGAAAAGGCCATGTGTTGCTACAGCGGGAGGCCTTGACTACGCTGTCTAATCAAGCAATTGTCATGTCTCAAACATATTTGTTTGTTGCCTTTCCTGGAAGCTCAAAGTATCTTCGGAAATAGCTTTTGGAAACTTTATGCCGGCAGATCACAGAAGCACAGGGAGTGCAGCAAACTGCCTAGTACTTGGTCATATTCAGAGCTTCACCTTCACCAAGTGAAGATTGCAGAGTGCCCACAACGAGGCTGGTCAAGCCAAGAGAGAAACCAAGCGACATGTGCACAGACACGTCGAGCGCGGCAGATCGCTTGCTGTCGCTGCACGCCGTGTTGGCACGGTTGCGCGCCGGCCTCAGCGGTCAGCGACGTATCCGTCCGCCGCGCCGGCATCCGCACCTTGGCCGCCCGCGCGCGCTCGCACGGCTAGCTTCCTCATGGCCCGGCAGCTCCGCGGCCTCAGGTTGTCCGCAGCGGACACCTGCATATGGTGGGGCGAGGGAGGCCGGCGGCGGTGTGCAAGGGAGGCCGGCAGGCATTTGTCGACGACATCCTGTCGTGCTGTGCGCTGCAGAGCCGCTGCGCGTGTGCCACTACTGCGGCGAGCTCGCCATGGCCGTCGCGCTCCTCCTGCCCCCACTCATATCCACCGTACAGGTTCTTCTCCTTCACGGCGCGGTGGGGCGGAGGCGAGGCGGCGTGCGAGGTTAGGGCGGCGTCGCGCGGGCGGGGATTGAAGGTGGCGGTGCCGGCTTGGGGCGAGCAGAGGTGGCGCAGGTCGGGGTCGCGGCGGGACAGAGCCGAGGCGGCCGCTGGCTCAAGGCGTAGCAGCGGCGTGGCGGCGCGAGGGCGTGGGTGTGTCGGCGCTGCGAGGTCGTGGCCTCGTGGGGCGCGGGGCGCGGCAGTTCTCGCGGGCTCTTTTCGGGAGGGCGGGATGGTACGGAAGGGCGATCTGTCCTTACGTTATTAATAAGTCGTGTAGATTACTGACTTTAACGAGACCAGCTTTAAACCCCTACTACGTTGTGAGTTGACCATGACCGTCTCTGCTCGTATACCCACAGCCTACGGCTTCCCTATCTCTCATCTTCTATTACTATTCTAATTCTATGAAAAAGCTTTCGGAGACAGCTTAACTTCTAAGACCGATCTGAGCAAATGGTGCGTTCCTTCCTATGATCTCATGTCCTTTTTTATGCATATTTACGGCCAGCTTCGACTGTTTAAAATACGTCGTAAAGCCACGAATCAACTTATATCCAATCAAATACCATAGTTTTATATAAAAATTATGCGGTAACTTATGTTTTGATCTTGTAAAAATATTTAAACAATACATTGAGTAGAAAATTTCTGGTAATACATTGTGACAATTTATGTTGATATTTCAACGAATACAAGTTCCTACACAATTAATACTAAGGTAAATACAGCACACGAAACACAAATTGTTTGTACATAAAAACTAGCTCAGAATATACTGGCCATGTATTTTGTTTTGTAGATCTCATTGCAAATGGTGCAAACAAAATTAAGAACGATTGGTATAAACTATTTTATCTTGTTTTTAGAGGTCACAAAAGAGAATATATGTGGCCGCGCTTAGCCCACCCCTCGCATGGCCTGGGCCTATACTACTCCAGTCTCGCGCTATAGTAGCGGGGCGTGATCCAACTCGCACTATTGTGTCGGTAAGACAACTAGGATTGAGAAATAGTGGCCTTCTAATGGGCCACCATCTATCTAAAATGAATAGCAAAAAGTCGATCTTCAATCATTAAACTATTAACATAGTCTGAGTTTTCTCTTTGAACTCCAGTAGCAGATGCATAACTCCCTAAACTCTCAAAGTTTTAATATTACCTTCCTAACCCAATTAAAGATTTTTGACCCAATCATTTTTTGTTCCAAAAAAAAGGTAAACATGTGATAATATTTTGAAAAAAAAACTTCAAACTTCTAAAAATATAAGAGAACAATCCTATATACATATTAGGACACAAGAATTCCAAATAAAATATTTAAAGTCTGTGAAAATATTTATATATATAAGATCTTCAATAAATTGGATTTAGGTCTACAAAATACAAAAAATCTATAAAACTAAAAAAAATGTAGTTAGTGTTATATAGCCTCATTTAGAAACTTTCCACACTAAACACATGAGGTATACGCAACTAACATGATTGAAACAAGCATGAATCATTTAGGATTAATGTGCGTTGCATTCATGTTCATGGAAACCTGTGTTTTTCCTATAGAAAGTTTTCAAATTACTCCCTTAAATAAAAATAGAATATTTAGGTCAAAATTCTCTAGATATTTTCCCATTTTACTAGATATAAATCCATTTTAGAATATTTTAAAGATATTTTCACAAGATAAAAAATGACTTTTGAACTAATATATTTCTATGATTTTCCTAAGACTTTTTACAAGCTTCAAGATATTTTTCATTGTTTAAAACCTTATATGATGTTACCGGATTAATTTTTTGTGCTAAAAATGATTATCTACATCAAAACTACCTTGAAAATCACTTTTATTCAGGGTAAGAAGATAATTTAAATTGTTTTGAGAGTTTGTTGGGGGCATGTTTTCTAATATTGGAGTTTGAGGAGAAAACTATACTTCAACAGTAGTTCAGGGTGTTAAGTAGACTTTTTGTAAACCAAATCATTGTTCTCGATGGGCCTAAGAGGCATGTGGGCTTTGCTTTTCACATTCCCTTTATTGAATTTCCTTGAGTTGTTCAAATATGGCGGTTGACAATCAAATCCCTAAATACAAGTTACATTCAACATAACCTAGCATGGGTCTAAGGTTTCATTAGCTTCGATGGTAATGGTGTCAATGGGGCGAGATCTTTGCCATCCCCTATTTTTTGTTTTCAAATCTATCAATAAATTCCTTAGAATTTGCAATAATGTTTAAGTAGGCTAATCACCAATTATCTAACAAATGGTTCACCACTATTCCACTAAGGACATGTTTGGCCGAGTACTAGGGGCTTTGGCTTTGGTATTGTATCCTGAACTAGTGAAGCCCCCAAAACCTAGTTTCACTGGCTCTTGGTGTGTTTTTAAGATCACCTAGGTTTCCAACCCAAGAGGGGGAGGGGGTGTAGTGAATTGAGTCGCTAATCGTTTTATCTAAACCCATGGTTCAATCTAGTGCATTAGATAAACCTATAACGCCATCATATATATATTAATTACCACTAAGGTTTATCTATATGATCCTCTAGTTACTAGAATAATTACAATCTCAACCGAATCAACTAACTACGAAAGACAAATGCACACAAGATAAATATGAAAACTTAATGTGATAAGTAAAGGAGTGAGCTCAAAGGGATGCAAACCCCCACGAAGTCACGGGGATTTATCCCATGGTTCGCCACCAAGGCTACATGGATGTTAGCTCGCCACCTGGTTTATTGAAACAAGTACTGAGTCTCTTTCTATAACCATCTTGCTCTAGATAAAAAACTCTTCGGCAATTGAATCCTAAGTGCCACTAAGTCACTAATACAATGCCACCGCCACCATCTTCACCACAGAGTTTTATCACTAAGAAGGGGTTGCTCTATGTCCTCACACAAAGTGTCATGTCACTCCACACCAACTTAAAAGGGTCCAATGACGAGTATATATAAAAGGATTGTGGCAGCAAGGTTTCTCTTACATTTCATTTCTTATGAACCAACCCCATTACAAGTCTCCCACACTTGTAAACAAAGCTCTCTCGGGTTTGGACTGGAACACAAATCTCACCATATGATGGTTGGAGTAGATATATAACACTTGGGTAGCATCTCCACACACATGGGAATAGAGTCGTTGGGAAAAGTTAATGCAAAAAGTATATTGTATTGGATGATTCGATGTCCCTCTTTTTGCCCATCATCATTTGATCCAATGAAACATAACTCCTAACTATCTGTTATACTCTAATGAATATTTCATATGTACCGATGTTCCCACCGTTGATTCCGATGAATGTAATTTTCCGCTTGACTGCACTCCAGACTCTCCCTTGAATGCACCATCACATTCTACCAAGTACCAATGACCACATCGGTTTGATCCAGTGTTTACACCCCCTTTCTTCAGCCTGCCAACTTGGATGTTCCAATGCATATATTTTTTTCCTACCATTGGGTGGTCCTATGAGTGCATTTTATTTGCTTATTTCTATGGGCTTCCAAATGCATTGATGCTTGTTTTCGCTGACCTCAAAATTATGTTATTGTGAATGTTTCTTGATTCCTTATTCTGGAATAGACTAGATATAGTGATTCTAGTGTCAATCCGAGTAGTAGAATTGCTTACGATGATTGTAACCAGTATGTTTGGGTTTAGGGTGATTATATAGATAGTATTGTAGGTGAATGGATTTAATTGGACCTTACACAATCTATATGAATTGTTCATATTGAACTTATATGCATGTATATGTATTTCATATTCTCTTATATATATATATATATATATATATATATATATATATATATATATATATATATATGAAGAGTTTTATCTACATGCGCATGTAGCTACACTCACCTTCAATAAATCAACGAGGGTATGTCAGAATACTCATTTATCAGTTTGAGTATGTTTACATACTTATTTTAAGATATTTCAAATGTCACCACACGAAAAAATTACAAATCAGTCCCTGATTTTAATTTATTATGATAATACATTTATATTAATACATATAATGTGGTATATCCACATACCTCATGCACATACCACCACAGATGGCCTAGTATCATTGCATACTCTGTGTACATACCTTTCGTTCGACCAGATACCCTCAAAATATTGAGATACACATGTGAGTGTAGCTACATGCGCATGTAGAAAGGAATTTTCCTATACACACACACAGTAAACAAAAAACTACTGACTTTTATATACCCCCCTGGTACTCACCAAAATTTCGGTGCATACAGCCTACATTTCAACAAAAAAATGGCCGAATCTCGTTTTTTTAATCTAATTCTCACTTTGACTGGCAGATAGGAAATTTCATCAAAAAACACTCATTTTCTCTTTCGGTCCACATCAAAATTGGGGTTGGCACCGGCAAACAAAACCCTGTCCCCCCCTATCCCTTGATCTACGTATACGATGTGCATGCATATATGCACTGCTCATCCGATCCGCCTCTTATTCCTCTTTTTTTATTTCTTTCTTATTATCAATTGGTTAAGTTGGCACATTTCGCAATCAAGTTCGCGTCAACAGATTAATAAAATAAAAAATGAGACAAAGGCAATGCAAGTACAAACAGACGTCCCGTCGTATCAAGGTCAAAGACTAATCTCTTATTAGTAGACACAAGCTAGCTAAAACCATGACGTACGTAGCGCTAGCAGTCGTTCTCAATATATATTTTTACATCCACGCATAAATATTGAGAAACGCTTCAACTACTTGTCAATTTCGTTCGGATTCCATCATACACGTAATCACATGCTACTAGGCATATAATGTGCAGGACAGGGTTACATATTTATGACGTGCTTCTTACGTTATAATTTGATGTGTGTGTATATACACATATAGATGATTGTAAGTCCAGAGTAAGAAATTATGCTTGAGGCGGCGCTGATCAGCACGTGAGAGGGGGGAAACAGTGGCGGAGCTTAATTGGACAAAAGTTCAGATATGGCAGTCATCAGTCGTCATAAAAAATAATTACTCAAAATAATATATGAAAAACAATCAATAAATGGTGTTGCAAAACAAAACACACACGCTTATACTACAATTAGTTGTGTGCTTTTTACTGATAAACAAATGGTATAACATGTACACTACGTATGTAATACTTACTTAATTCAGCATTTTCTAAAGTGAGTTGAAGGGCTATACTTAAACACTCAAGCTGTCGGATCCTGTAGATAATATTGGGTTGTATAATATATATTTGTAGTTTAATTTGTTGGAACGGTGCTATATATTTGTAGCATCGTGGATATATGCATGGTGCTATATATATGGTGGTTAGCTTCAAATTCTTGTCGAAAGTGGGACGAAGCACAGCTAATAGCTATATATAGATGTGTGTTAGTTTCAGCGCTAAGCACACAAGAAATATTATTAGAAGAGTTGCACTATATCTATATACGTGCGGTGCGGCAATAAGAAGCAAAAATTGCTCATACAATGCAGTACTACCGGCCTCTGGCCCAAAAAGAAATCCTAGTTTTATGCAAAGTAAAAAAAAAAAAAAGTTTGAGCCAAGTAAGTATAATTCGATCCATATATTTCATCATGAAACACATTTTCATAATATATATGTTTATTTGGTTGGCGCAGTAGATGTTGATTATATTCAATAAGTTTGGTTAAATTTTAAGAAAAATGACTCAGAACAAAATTATAACTGCCCAAATATCTGAGCATGCATATTGCATGCATGCATATAGCTAGCGCATCTCATACATACGAACGTTTTCTTCAGATAAACAGACACCAATGTTCAGATACGTACACGAACGTTTTCTTCTCTCTCTCTCTCTCTCTCTCTCTCTAGCCTACCTACACAAATTAAACTCCCAAATCCCAACCTTGTTTGTTTAACTATATACTGATCAGATTTTATTTTCTGAATCGAAGAAAAAGAAGTTTGATATCCAAGCAACAGTGTTGAGAAATGGTTCAATATAATGCACAGAGAGTATGCAGACATACTCTGTGCAGATAATAAGCGTACTGTGTATAACATTATTAGAGGTAGATCATCAGACCATTTAGATTTAGCTGCATCTCGTGATCGATCTTCCCGGCATGCATGCATGGGAGGAGTCTGGACTGTGCTCTATAGTATATATACATACAACTTGTTGTTGGATTTTGAACTAATTAAATCCCTGATGATCCTATCCCCCTATAAATACAAAGAGGCAATTATATAAGAGAGATAGATGGAGAGAGAGAAACAAGAAGAGCATTAGCTAGATGATGCCTGATTTGGGACCCCCTGACACTATTGTTACTAAAGTACTGTACTTATTAAAGGAGATCGAAATGCATGCAGAGGCCGTTGTTAACTAAGATCTAGGAACACGCATGCAAGTTGCACAACACAAATGAATCCAAAGTGCGTAAACAAGAAGTTTAAGAGCACAAGTTGCAGAGAGGGCAGGAGACGACGGACACTAAACTTATCTGAATTAATATAAAGCCAAACATTGCATGCAGCACATCCAAGTTGAGCAAGATATAGCTCGATCATCAATTAAGTACAAATAGTAAACACTCCAATATTTGATTATTTCACGACAAGGATCAAAGTAGTAGTACTAGGAATTGAACAGTACTCTAATTGCCACTTCATCATATGTACTAACCGAACCTAATCATAATGGCGCGGCGCCACTCCATCGATCGATCTCCAATGGAACAGTAACAGCCAAGCACGCTGCTGGTGCCGCCGGCCATTCGACATGTATGCTAGCAACGTAACTGCCTCTCACCTTGGCCTTGGCATCGATGGTGGATCAGTACGGTGGCCTCCATGGGAAGCCGTCGCCGCCGCCAAGCTGTCCGTTGCTCGGCGGCAAGTTGAACATCGGTAGCGCTGTCGGGTCGGCGATGCCATGGCCGCCGCCGACCATGAGAGGGATCGGGCATCGGTGGGGCTGCTGGGCCTTCCTCCTCCTCGTCCAGCGGAAGGCGCTCGTAGGTGGCGTTGGCGAACGTGGACGCGATCACCATGACGGGCCCCGCGGCGATGAGCGAGCCAACGACGCAGCCCCCAACCACCTGGCCCTGGCCGCCGGCCAGGTACACGGTGAGCCCCGTGGACCCCGGCGGCGCGGGGCCGGGGAGGAAGGTGCCTGTGAGCGAGAGGATCTCGAAGCGGCCGTGGAGCGCGACGACGGCGCCGGGCGCGGACGGCTGGCGCAGCGCGACGTTGGCGACGGTCCCGGCCCCGCTGAGCACGCAGACGCCGCGCTGGCGGCGGCGCGAGAAGTGCGCGATGGCGTCCGCCACGTCGGCGCCGCCCGCCACCTCCATCACGTGGCTGCGCAGTGCGTTGGGGCTGTCCCGCGTCACGAAGATGGGCGGCTTGGGCTTGTTCTTGGAGCCCGGCGGGCGGCCGCGGGGGCGCCGGTTGGGCGCGGCGACGACCACGGCGCCCTCGCGTGGTTCCCCGGCGCCACCGGACTCGTTGGTCTCATCGGCGTGGTCGGCCGGCGCGCCCCCTGCCGGACTGGGTTCCGGGTCTTTGACGGCGGGGGGCTCGGTCTTGGGCCCCGACGAGCCGGACGGCTGCTGCTCCGGCAGGGCCAAGGGGCCGGTCCACCACCGGTTCGCCAGCTTGACGGCTCCTGATTTGGTTAATCATATTGATGAAGAATGGCGCGTATATGCAACCAACACAAGCAAAACACATAGATCAATAATTGTATTTATTATTGGCTGATCCATCGACATATATACATACACTAGCTTAATTTGCATGTGATGCTTAATTGCTTATATCTGTAGCAGTAGCACCATGCATCAAAAGAAAAGATTGATGTATGCGTATATATCTGAGGAGATCTAGATGCAGAGATAAAAACCTACTCATAGATAATTGTTGCATAATTAGTACCTTGGATGAGCTAGAGAACTGCTGCACTTTCTGTTAGTAATAGTAATTTGTGTGGATCGAGCTCCTAGCTAGGGAAGCATACGCATAGCTCTACAGCATATATATGATGAGTTGTCTCTCTTCACCTCGATTCCTCTTTGCCCAGTAGCCTGTGTAGAGAGAGAGAAGCTTGGAGTTGGAGAGAAGAGCGGCTTAATTGGTCTGATGAACTTTGAGGAAGAAGGCAAGGGGCAAGTGGGTATAAGAAAGATGGACATGTAAGTAGTAGGAAGAGACTTGAGAGAGGGAGAGGCTTCGGGTTCCACCACATATAATATGTAAACTACTTGGCCTTTCTGCAAGGAGCACTCCTCCCTTCTCACCCCATTTCGCCCCAGCATGCATGCTCCTTCGCTGGGTTATTTGGTTTTTATTCTGATGACTGCCTACTGGTCCCCAGTATGCCATGTGAATTCAAAAGGGGCTATATATCTTATGCAAGTTACAGGCTAGCTGTTTGCTTCAAAGAATTTTCTTTCTCTCTAAGATCGCACCTATTTAGACTGGTCCCCGCCGGTCGAGCTGGTGGTGCGCTGTTTGGTATGCTAAGGATCGGTATAAAAAATAACCTTCAAAGGGTTCTATCTGTGTAGTCGTGGCTAAGAACTAGTACTCGGCGGGCATTGTTTAAATGACAGCGGGTAAGAATCTAGCGTACTGATGTGCATCGTCATTCTTGTTTGAAATGACCATTTTACCCACTGGACCATTTTCATTTAATTACTAGTACAAGATATATAATATTGTAACATTTTCGATATGATGCCCTACACTGCTCCACCATCCTTTAAATTTGCTGGTGTGATGTTGGTCCTGAAGTAGGAAGGTGATAAGCAGTTGGGTGGGCTTAGTTTTGTTGTGGATATTAATTAGGATTAGGCCATATCGATTAGGGTTTTTTGAGTGTAAGGTGCACGCGCGCGTAAGGCAGGCCAGTGAGGTGCCTGTCCTTTTCTCAAAACTCCGACATCCCAACTAAACAAAACCTGCAGCCTACCCTTTGCTTTCAGTTCTTGTTACTATTCTGCGGCCAATCACAAAGCTAGTCCCCCCCTCTTATTAACTTTCATGTACAATTAATAATTGAATAATGTTTTCTATCACATGAATAAAATGCGTGTCTCCATCTTCAGTGGACTGTTGTATTTAATTATTTCTAGAAGAAGGAAGCAAAAGATTAGGCCCAGCAAAGTGTCTTTTACAAATTGTCATTAATTTTTGTTAATTGTCTAATCACCTGCTGCAGAATGTCTGCTGCTTCCCAAAAGTAGAATAAAATCCAGTGTATGTACATACATATTTTGTTTCTTCCAAGCATGTACTTTTCTAAATTAGTATTTATATGATGTCAATGCAGCTTTAACAACTGAACTAAAAGTTAGAAAACACAAGCATGGGACTATAGATAGAAATCGTCATGCTTTTGACAAGTTGATTTAAGTAGTGATATGATCTATCCGTACAACGAATATTTTTGGTTCGTTTGATTGTCGCTTGCATGATTATCTAAGTTGTCACATGATCTGATGACCACGAATGCAAACAAAGGACACATGCATGCATGACCTCTTTCTAACTGGCTAGATTCTGATTAATAACAATTAGCTACAATATAATTTGTTACGTACTGTGTTGACCTTTAGTACAAAGTTTTGTAATATATAGATGTAATATTCAAAACTGTCATGAAAACATTGGACATTTCTGCATTTCCATTTTTAGGATGTTTTATTTGTACCGTTACTTGAGTTATGTGCTTTCAGAGGAAAATGTTAATCCTATTTTTGTCGATTTCTAGGCTAGTTGATGAAAAATACACAATGCTAGTCAACGAAATTGTAAGGTTATTTTCATCACCTAGGCACAAAGCGAACAAAACAAGTACTTTGCAGATGGGGGTTATAGTCACTTACGCATACACCACACTTGTTTTTTGGGAATGTATTTTTGAGTCTGTGTTCTTTTAGTCTGGGATTTGTTTTCATTTGTATTGCATACTCGTGAGCCATCTTATGTTAATCATTCCTTTAACTTCCAGCCCCTTAGATAGGTCATGTGTTGTCTTGTGTCAATTGCCTTTTGCACACCACTATATATATCCTAAACCTGTAAACTGGCCATATTCCATAGGAAGTTGTGAAAAAATCTAAGTTTGGACTTTGGACATTGAATTGGAGCACGTTTGTAAAATAGTGATGATAACTTTTGCATAAGGACTTGGAATTAGACAAAATAAAATTATGGGAATTTACAAAAAAAAATCACCATCTCGTTATCCCGAAAATCATATGTTCAAAACTTCCCCTGTAATCATGAGTTACCATGCGGTTAACTTCTTGAAGGGTGTCCAAGATCACATGTTTGATATTTATATAGTCACTAAACATTACATCCGTTTGAGATAAAATGTCATGCATTACCTTTGTGTTACCTGATTTGAGAAAAATAAAAATTAAATTCTGCCGATGAAATTAGATTTTTCGTCGACCTCTATGGCAACCAGTGAAAAATGTTATTTTCTCCAGCGTTCAGGGCATTCAAAATAAAGTGTTTCTTTTCATTCATCGCCCCCTTCCCACCCACTCCACCGTGGTGCCCCAGTTTCTCGACTGCTCCACCATGATCTCCACTCCATCTGTAGCGGACCTAGCATCAAAACCATTGTGGTCACCGGTACTACACTATATGAATCATCTTCACACAAAAAGATACCATCGAAGGGTGGCGTGCCCTAAACGAAGGAATGCAATTTTAGTTTCCAAAACAAAAGTACGCAAGAATGCATTCAACCAAATTGCACTTGTTTTCCTTGCTCAAGATAGAGCAGTGATAATAATTTGAATACTTCATTTGTCCATTAGATACGCCATGCAGTGGTAATAATTATACGTACTATCTTAATTTATCTTGTGCTACCGTACTATATGCATGTTATGCTTGCATACTCCCTCCTGACTCCAGTAGTGTTTAATTTGGTATATGCGCTTCTTTCTTTTGCTCTTTCAAAATTTTCAAACAAGCAATAGATTGATCTATGATGCAACGACCGAACAAATTATCTATGCGTGCAAAATTGTCAAGGCCTTCAATCGCTTGCGACCTACAAATATCTCCCCATGGATGCTCAAGTTAGTGGCAATAAAAAATGGCATGGGATCGATTTGTTCTGTACGATGATGATCTATCAGGGTGATTGACTTATTGTTCAGTCATTTCAACAATTATAAGACTGCCTCAGAGTTCTCCCGGAAGAACGAACATGCGATTTAAGATCATGTCAAATAAATTACTAAAGGAGAGAACAATAAGATTTTGGAGCTACAAGAGGCACGCAAAGTACGTATAAACTATATATATGCTTTTTTATGTTAGATCTATGTACAAAAAATAAAAGGATAATGCATTGTCTTGTCATTTGAAGCATACGTACGTTGTTTATATGGGTTATAAAATTAATAATTTTGTGACACAAGATTCCCGTACACAGCATCTTTCATCAGATTAAATAACCAAAGCCTTCACAGCCCTGCATTTGGTAACCTTATTAACTAGGCAAATGTTTCCTAATAATATATACTCATCTAAACGTCACTCAAATTTGCATATCTAGAATGGAGTCGGTCGCATTTCGTTTAGCGATTAGTCAGACACAAAAAAGGATTATACGGGATTAACCAAACTACATAGCCAGCATAATTAACCACTGAGTAGCGTTTAAACAGCATTAAACGGTCTATACAGATGTGTAGA
The DNA here is from genome assembly GCA_030272315.1 of Paspalum vaginatum. Taxonomy (NCBI): domain Eukaryota; kingdom Viridiplantae; phylum Streptophyta; class Magnoliopsida; order Poales; family Poaceae; genus Paspalum; species Paspalum vaginatum. The sequence continues at coordinate 634,518 of CM059015.1, forward strand.
CAAATAGTGGAGCTGCGCGAGAATCTGAAGAACCATGCATGCATCCATGAACCTGAAGTTTAGAGATATGAAAAATCTAACCTGTGCGTGTATAGATACTTAATTTGCGATCATGTGGTCCATGACAAATATGGCATGGCATTTGCAAAGTACAACAAATAAAGGCACGCCAATGCAAATAAAGATCCCGTCATGCTCATGCCTCCCTCCACTCCACTAATCTAAAGAGAATAAACTAAAGGAACCAAGCAAAAGCTAACTGCAAGCAATTAAACTAATCTGTTTTTTAATAAAGCATCACCCACTACCATCACTAAATTAGTAGTGGCACATCTCCCGGAGATGGATAACCTACGCTTTGTCAAACACTGATGGGGTGGTGTGCAGCATGACATATCTAACCTTGCCCAACCGAAGTGAGATATATACAATACACACACACTAAATAATTGAACAGAAGAATACTACACCTAATACGAACTGAACCCGTTGCAGCAACTGAACACAGCTTTTGTGCTAGCTCCAGCACCAATCCACCACACTGATGATGGTAAAATGTGGAGCGCTAAACCAAATGGGAGTACCACCACATACACTGTGTCGTTTCACCGGAACCCAAAATTAAAAAATTAAACCCAGTTTTTAATCTCCTTATGCCCATATATGAATTCGATTTGTGGCTTTAATTAGATGCATGAAAGGAAAGAGGCTGTTCTGGATATGAGCCAACTTAAAATCTTCTTTCGCATATCTTAAGTATTGAGAGGAACGCATTGGTACGGTTTTGGTTCTGGCCATTACTTCAGCAAAGTGATGAAGAAAAAGAATTACAGTTCCATGTCTGCTTCGTTCCTCGGATTCAGTGACAAATGCAATGGTTCGTATTCCATGGATGGCCATTCGGATTTAGGCTTTGTAGATCAAACTTATCTGTTAACTGGTGATGTGTATGTAGTGTAGCATTGGCTATATTTTGAAATAATCCGTATCTACTTTCTTACATACTCCTTTCAAGTTCGAATTAGTTGTCATTTTGGATATCGATACGGTCTCCAAAACACAAGTTTCACCAATGTTTTAATTAGAATATAAATAAATATCCTAAGTAATTTATATTTTTATGAAAATACTTGTGAAGACAAATCTATACATTTGTCTTTCAAGGTTCAAGACTTATAATAAATTATATATAATCAAAGTTGTTATGTATAAGATAACTGATTCGGTCTTGGAGGGAGCAATCCATACTCTCTTGCTCATTCTAAATTGTAAGTTATTCTAGCTTTGTTCTAAGTTAAACTTTTTTTACTTAGCTTAACCAAGTCAAAACTACTACTTCCATTAGATACACCATGCAATATATATTGGTTGTGTATCTATTCAGAATTGTAAAATTCTTTTGGATTTGATAAGTTAGATAAACTTTATTTAGGACAAAGATAAAACAGATTACTCCTATAGTTTAAAGCGGAGGGAGCTAGTATATAGTTACAGCTAGTGCTAATCAATAAGCAAACAAAGGACGATTGCTGGAGAAAGAAAGAAACAATGTTGCCCGTGGCCGTGGGGACAAGAGTGTCATATATATACTAAAAATCGGCCTGTCAGACCAAGTGCATTTAGCATATTAGTATAGAAATACGAGCCATGTAGGCATACATGTGATTAGGACCGGTTGGTGTAATTATCGTAAGGTAGTTACAGGTGTTTGGTGCTTGTTCTCTCGCCCCCGCTCACGAATAGAGCATCTTACCTCAATAATTGCATCCTTGATGATTGCGTTTGTTGTGATTCCAGCGTTTAATCACACGCTGACCTTAGGTCTTTTAACTTTATAATACTCCTTAGTATTATTGTACCAGTTGCTTATGGTGCAACCGCATTACCATTGCATGGATCTGGATTTGTTTTGCCAGATGCCGTGCAACGTGTCGACCTCACAAAGTCCTCCAAAAAGATTCTACAATTATAAACAAGTCCACATACAAGGCAACCAACTGGTCTGGATACATCTCGTACATAGTAGTATATCGCACATAGCAATATCATGACAAAAGGAACAGACGCCAAACTTTGAATCCATTCTCTGTAGTTACACCGACAGAACAAAAGGTCGACCCAGCACGCTGTGGTCGTTATACACTGCAGAGTTCACGGCACCCACATCAACATACTTTGCGCTCAGGACACTTAGTTCTCGAAGTATATACGCCATGGTAATTAGATCAGCACCATCAATTTTCAGCATGTTCTTGAGCACACCTGCGCAGAGCATTTGTCACCGATGTTTTTACCTAGTCAAGTAGTAGACCAGCAGGAAAAGCGCAACGAATGATGCAACAAGAGTTCCCATCCTCCGACTTGATTTGGTCTCGAATACCTGCATCATGTTCGTATGCACATGATTCATCTCAAAAAAAACGTGAATCATCTCAGAAGAATACAAACTGCAGGTGAACTATAAATAGCAACTGTTTCTTGTTACTTACCGTCTTGAATTTGTCCACAGTTCCAGAGAGAAAACCCCTCGACGTGTCCATATCATTCCCCTGGATCAGGCATGATGGTAAGTGGGTAGCATAGTAGATTCAAATCTTACAACAACAAAAAAAAAAGGGGGGGGGGGGTCAAAACAAGATAAACTTATATACCATTCGGTCTAGCATTCTGTTATGAGTCTCCACCTCTTCATGGATATCACCTGACAACTACAGGAATGTAAAAGAACTTTCAGTACCCAACGACTATAATTGTGTAGAGACCTATCCAGATTGACAAATGAGGAAAGAACCCCATAGTTACAACAATTCCAACAAGCTCAACATAGTCCACAGAACTGATGTTAGAATCTTCATAAATTTGAGCAAAGTGCCTTAAATCACAATTGAGAATTGAGATTGCAGCTCGATGTATTTGCTAATTCAGAGAATGTCTACACTGAAATTAGACGGAAAAAAATCAGAGTGACATGACAGTTACACCAGAATCATGCCATGAACATGTCCAGAAATTATCCATGACTTCCATTTTTGCTAGTTACTCCCAATGCTTTTCAAGCACACCAAATTACATAAGTCCTTCTATACTCATCTAGTTGCTACCTTTTAAAGAAAGCCATATCTACTAAATGCATGGCACACTCCCCCCAAAAAAAGGATAAGCACAAGATGATATCAGACAGCAAATCAAATATTCAGATAGCATAAATGCAGCCACCAATATGTCATTGCCAGGCCCATCAGATTGATCAGATTCCTTTTCAGTAAATTTTGTGCAATAACTCATGCACAGAAGTACAAGAGTACGGTCTGTTTGTTTACGACCTGGGCAGACAACTTTCCCAGTCTGCAAAGCAAACAGACCCATAGTGCTGAACTTCTTTCCCATATTTCAAACAAAAATGGTCCAGGAAGGCATGTGGTTGACAAGGAATCTTGGATCCTATATCTATACCGTTATTACTATGCACTCAAGTTGCAGTCCAGAGTCCAGACTCCAGAGATGAACTATTTTTAAAGGAGCACAATATTGTTTAAACCAATTTTATGATCTTATCGATGCAAAACAGCTTTAACTGGTACATGTAATATATGTGAATTGTAGAAACACAATTCCTTTGCAAGCACAATACCCGCTTGAGAATGCTGACACGGTCCTGTAGTCCATCAATAGCTCGATCATTTTCCTGCTCATCTATCTCATGGGAAGAATAGGATGTTGCTCGGATTCCACCCTCCTCAATGCCATCAAAGAGAGAAGTTCTGGTGCTACGGTAGCTGCGAAAAGTACGTAAAATAGCAATATAAGAGTTGAAATATAATTCGATAGGCGCATACAGAAGAACAGTTGCAAAGTGAAAGGGGTTCAGAATATCTACACCAGCATGAGCAAATTATACTTAACTACTAAGCTGGAATTTCCATCTTGTCACAAAGGACATCAAACATACGATGTACAGATAAAAACATGATTTCGCTATTAGAAGTATGAATCAGTTAAAAAATACAAAGCATATAAAATGGCCAGACGGGGATAACATTTCAATTTTTTTTTAAGTTCAAAAATTGACTATAAGTACATGATACTCTAAGCACATATATCAAAGGGATGAATAAGAACAAAAATCCTTATACATTTGATAAAGTAGCTGAACAAATACATTGAAGCAATCCAAAATTCCAAATATAAATTACATATAAACTGAGAAATAAAAAAAAAACTTTCCCTAAAGGGTGCATACTTCTTATTTCTATATATAGCATTAGCAAAGTTCTACTCAGGTAACTCAGCTGAACAACACAAAACATAAATGGCCCATAAACCAGACAAGATGAACTTGCATACTCATAACAGTTGTCTACACCAGTACACCCATATCACAAAATACGTCAGAACATTTTCTGCTGAAATGTTTTGGTACAATGTCAAACTACTCTAAAGCAGTGACAAAATGAGAGAATGGAACACAATGACATAGGTAGTGTAGCTCATGTTAGCCCCATTTAGCAATTCAATTTCAGTCAGTTGGCCACCGACCCCAATCTAAATGGCCTCGAAACTGATGCTCAAGTGAGCATGAATATATGTTTGCAAGCCATCATAAAAGAACAAAAGGGTGAGGAAGTGAGGCTTGCTAGTCGCTACAAATCTTCATCCACAAACCTAACACCAAAATTTCAACAAAACAATTTAGCTGTATTGCTCCAACAGATCCTTTTTTAAGTTTTCATCCCCTTCCATTGTTGGATTATTTGTAAAGATGCAGTGTTATGCAAAACTATGAAGATGGGGACATGCTTGGAATAGAGATAGGAGAGGGACAGAGAGATGGCCCACATAAAGAATTTGGACGAGGAGCCGGTGAGAATCTAAAAGGACACTGGTGTTTTTATTTTTTACCAGACCACCCTATAATCAATCATCTCTAAAACAATACATCATTTGGACTTGTTTGTTCTTCCTCACAAAACTGGCAGAATATTATCGAAGCTCCACACGCACACTGCCACAGCCCACAAGCACTTGTGCATTTAGTAAATCTCCAAGCAGTCATAGCAGAGTCATATCAGTTATCAGCAAGCATAATTGCATAAATAAGCTGTTATAACTATTCGATAAAAGAATGGAAATGGATAGGTCTTCTGGTGGGAATTCCTCGACCATAACTAGAGAGCAGCAAACAGCGACCAGATTATCTAAAAGGTACATACACAGCAGTACTATTGGCTCGTCATAATCCCTAAGGAAAGCAGTGTATCGATCGCACTAATCTAGCGCCGGGGTACCCTACAGCACTGTATCGGCAATCGAGAACGCAAGTGATCCCTCCGGTGAGGCAGCCCCCTGCCCTACGAGGCGCATATCGCTCCCGCTCATCAACCCTAAATCCTAGCATCTCACAAAATCGGAAGCTCGAAAAAGAGTAAATAGGCGCAGAATCCTACCCTCTCGGGTTCATGGCGCCCGTCTCGATTCGAAATCGTGCCCTCCTGCCTGCACGAATCAAATCAAATCAAACCCCCCAAACCCATCAGAAACAAATCACCGAAGCAAAAGCCCGAAAAAAGTAGAGGGAAACCCGAGGAGGGATGGGGCGACCCCGCGGATCTGCGCGGGAACACCCGCGAGCTCACCTCTCGATGGATTCGCTTCGGATCGGATTTGGGGGGAGTGGAAGAATGTGATGTGAAGAGGAGGAACAGAATAGCCTCGGCCGACGTGACGTGAGAGGGTTTCAAGGAGCCTGCAGCTGCCATGTGGGCCAGGGTATGGGGTTGGGGACCCACTGGCAGAGACAGGGACCGGATCGGACGGCCAGCGTCGACTCGACGCGAATTCCTCTCCTCCCTTTTTCTTTCCGACGACGCCGCCGCCGCCCCAGGGAATCATCGTACGGAAAATCGCCGGCGTGATATGGCGGCCTCCTCCGCGTTCGAGTCGTCCCCAGAGATGGAGCGGTTCCTCTGCGAGCGGCTGCTGGACGCGGACCAGCCTATCGCCGAGCGCTTCCGAGCGCTCTTCTCCCTCCGCAACCTCCGCGGGGACGCCCCGCGCCGCGCACTCATCCAAGGTCACGCCTTACTTCACTCACTCATCTCTGCTACTCATCATAGCTAATAGCTTTAGTGGTCTGTGCCGGCGAGTACTGGCGGGCTTTAGGCTCCGTTGCAGGAGGAGGGTTCAAGGTTTTTGCGGCTTGTGGATTGGTTTCAGAAACCGATGCAGCAGAACTTCTTTTTTCTTTTTTTTTTTTTGTCCCTAGTGCTTACTTTACTACTCCTACATGCAGTGGATAGTGTGCTGCAGTTTACTAATTTCCTGAGCTTGAATGCTGCATTACTAGTCCTAGCCTCCTACTAGGTGCTTCTTCATTTTAGTTTCACATTAGTCTCTGCTAGTCCTGACTGCTGAGGTAATGAACTGGTGATGCTAGGAAATTTTAGGTTTGATAGATTCTTTGCATTATTCATCAGATCGATCTCAACAGGCTGCACTACCTGACTGTTCGCTAGCATTACAAGCTGTTCGATATCTATTGCCATGCATGCAACTTTCCTGAATGTTCTGATGCCTACCTTGAGGCTGCAAGGGATATGGCTTAAGAAAAAAAAAAACTGACAGATTTTCTACAATTTCCAGCTGCAAGGGATCCTTCTAACTTGCTTGCCCATGAGGCTGCATTTGCACTTGGGCAGATGCAGGACGCCGAGGCTATTCCTGCACTGGTGGCAATTCTCAAAGATCTGTCTCTACATCCAATAGTCCGCCATGAGGTAGTCACTGAGTTACATGTTATATACTGTTTCTGGTGCTTGGATACCCATTTCAGTAATCGTGTGTGTTTATTGGTTAGGCTGCCGAAGCCCTTGGAGCTATTGGCCTTGAAAAGAGCATTCCCCTGTTGGAAGAAACTTTAGCAGATGATCCTGCTGTAGAGGTACAAGAAACTTGTGAGCTAGCACTAAGACGAATAGAAGAGCAGAAGAAAGTAAATGGGGCTGAGAGTACAACCACTTCACCCTTCCTCTCAGTTGATCCGGCGCTCCCTGCAAACCATGGACTTTCAATAGATCAGTTAAGGTATTCTTTCCCAATTCAAATGAATTCTTGCATGTGTTGATTGTACTGTATGTACACAGCCTTTCCACTATCAACATGTTGAATATTTTTCAGGGATCTTCTTCTCAATGAGCAAGAAAGCATGTACGAACGTTACGCAGCTCTTTTTGCACTTAGGAATGATGGTGGAGATGCTGCTGTTTCTGCTATTCTTGCAGCTCTGAGCGTCAAAAGTGCTCTTCTACGCCATGAGGTCTCTTGAAATTTAGCTAATCATTGTTTCGTTCTTCTTTTTTTCTACAGTCACGTATCCTTTGGATTATTTCGTTCCTTTACTTCAACTGTATCTGCAATTCTGGATTCTAAAGTGAATTTGTTTGTTGGCCCATGATTTGTGTCTTTAGGTTCTAGAACTCTAGCATATTATTTGACATTTACACTTGAAGATTTGTATTAGCGTAATCAATTGTCATTGATTTGAGGACAGATCTGAGTAGCCTTCCAACTTAGTTTTTTTTTATATACATATACATATAGTGACAATTGGGCTGTTAGTTATCACCCGTCTTGTCATGGTCGTGTTAGAGAGGACGAGATGACAACATCCAATGGCAACTTCACAGCTTCTGTTATATTTATCTGGTAATGGAGTGGATGTTTGGTGTTTTCCTTTTATCGAAAGAAAACAAATATTAACAAGAGATTGGTGTGAGATTTTTGTCATAAAAGTATAAAACTGCTTCAGATCTAGTGCGCAGGTTACACAATTCATCGGTTCACAATATCATTTTTGCTCACAAGAACTAAGTAACTTGCATCCTGTCTTTCCAATGCCTTTGGCTTCATCCAGTGTAATGCCTTCTTTTCCCGTGGTATTATTGTTCAGGTTGCTTATGTGTTAGGTCAGCTCCAAAACAAAGCTGCCTCAGATGCACTTTCTACGGTCCTGAAGGATGCATGTGAGCACCCAATGGTCAGGCACGAAGCTGCTGAAGCCCTTGGCTCAATCGCAGGTAACTAATACTGCCAGATTTGGCAGAATGCTATTTGCCGACTCCAGTCCATGCATAGACATTCTGTTAGTCAAGTCACCTGAGGTTGTGACCGCGCTGTGTTGTAGAACAAGAAAGCATTGCGCTTTTGGAGGAGTTTGCAAAGGATCCTGAGCCCATAGTCTCACAGAGTTGTGAAGTAGCTCTCAGTATGCTCGAATATGAGAGATCAGGGAAGTCCTTCGAGGTACATATGCCCAGATCGCTAAAATAAGTGTCCATCTCATTGCATCTTCATTCATGTGAATCTAAACCAGCATTCGGTTTCCATGCAGTTTCTCTTCCTTCAGACTCCTCTCGCGCAGTAGGAGTACTCTGGTGGTGGACCTTGGTTGCTCAATGCGAAGTGGCTGGAAGTTTGGTTGACGTCACTGCAGCAGTCACATTTCCACGGGCTTTGATGATACCCGTATCCTATAGGATTTTTTAGGGGGGATCCGTCGTGATATGGAGGTTGAAATATGGAGTAGCTTGAAGAGAGAAGCAACAAACCCATGATGTAACTATAGAAGCTTATTATGTTGGGCAGCTTGCATTTCTCCCAATGGTTTGTTTCGCAATAAAAGAAAACGGGGTCGGCATCAATGCTAATCGAGGTCTATGTCTGAAGAGGGCCACTGATTTAACTTTGCAAAGACATTTCACCGCTGCTCTATACAAGACACTATCTAGAAGATAGCAGCAACAAACAGGAGTGCATTGCGCTTGAGAAGCAGAAGCTCATCCGCCCCCAGGACATAAATGGGAACCTAAATTTGTCTACATATCCTAGTACTCCCTTTGGTCTTTAATATATGATGTTTTTAATGTAATTTGTATTAAAAAAGTCATATATTATGTATTATTTGCAGAGCTATGGCAGACCATCTACACTGACGATAGCTGGCAAGTGGCATTATTACATATATATATAAATAAAATACGCAAATAAACATACAGTATGTCCCTGTATAAAACGTGCATGCGGAGATGTTGAGTTCAGAGGTCCGGGTCCCAAACGCAGAAGCATTTTCCGTGGAGACTGCGGCCCATGAGTTGATCCGTGGAGACTTTGACCCATGAGTTGATGTGTTGAGGTTGGCGGGCTAAGTCAGCCGTTCGTGTGTATGATCGTCCACAGTACGAAAATAATACTACGTAGAAAAACTCAGCCTAACATCGGCCGTCAGGCATTATCTTCACCCTTGAATCTATCTTCATGTTCATCGCCTTGAGCGTGGCAGAGCAAGAGCCAAGAATGCATGCGAAGCGTGTGAGCTCTACTTGGTCCTTGTGGCCGAAGAACCCGGTGAGATGAACATGTTACGGACGGAAATCAGCGCAGTTGAGCCATGTGTGTATAATCTCATTTTACTGCGGCGCATTGAAATTCTAAAATCCCATCTAGTGTGTATATCTTCTATCTTTATTCCAAACATGTGCTTATACAGGAGTTATATGTTTATTAAGACTGCAGCATATAATACATGTGAATTTATTGGGTTATATCATAGGGACCATATTAATTCAATAAATATAGGCTCGTTCCTAAAAAAGATTGATCACTAATTCCTTCGTTAGAAGGAACTTTTTTTTAAAAAAAATTGCCATAGTCCAGGGAGGTGGAAAGAACCCTGTTTCCTTTCAGTTATCGACGGCCCGTGGGCTGCAGACCGTTCTTCCCCTTCTCTCTTCGTCCTCCAAGCAAGCCGACGCCCATGTCCTCCGACGACCTCTTCGAGGGCCTGCCTCCGCCCGCCGCCGCCGCCGCTCCGACCGGCGGCGGAGCTGGCGCGGGATCCATCACGCCGCCTCCTCCTGCGGCGGCGGCGCCGCCGCCGCCTCCGAAGTCCGCTCTGAAGAGTTCCCTCAAGCGGAGCAAGCCTTCCTCCGACGCTGCTACCTCTTCCCCGCCCGCCCCCGCGGCTGCCGCGCCCGAAGACCAAGGTGAGAGATCTCTGCTCCATCACTCCTTGTGCTTTCCGAACGGGACGCGCTGTGGCGTCTGCTGCTGCACCCGTCGCTTTCGATTGGAACTCGTAGTCGTTTAGTTCGGGACCTTTGGCTTCAAAACAGAGATTAGGGTTGAGCGACAGATGGGAGGTAGGAGGCCTGAATTGCTTGCTGCAGTCGATCTGCGAGCTTGGCCACACACACACAGAGGTCACGATTGGAGTAATCCCAATCCCCATCTCCTAGGATGAGCTCAATGCGGGCAGTGTAAAAGCACCCAGAATAGCTTTCTTGGGTTTGGATGTGTGTCTTGTTAAAGCATCCAGAATAGCTTTCTTGAGCAAATTACCTGGATTATATGGCACATAAGTAAGGCCAGCAACAGCTGATTCTTAGACCTCCTCCTACTAGTTACCCTAGGCCTCTCTCTCTGCCTATGTAAGACTCAAGTAGCAATAAAGTCCTCTTAGTTTGCTTTTGCTCCAGGATGACAGTGTGTTGCTTTTGCTGTGGATGATGGTGCTGGTTATTGAACTGGGATTTCCTTTCTGGAGTTGTTTAGCACAAGAAGTTAGCCTAAGCTTGTTGTTCTTGGAATTTGCATGTAGGCCAGAACCTCTGTTCAACCATGGATGCTGTAGGCGCATTATCAGTGAGGTTCCATTTTGGGGGAGAGTTCTTCAAGGATGGTAAAATGATGCACTATCGTGGAGGGAACGAAGCAGTGTCATACATTGATAGAGATAAGGTTTCTCTCCCGGAGGTAGTTGGGCAGCTGCTTGACCATTGCAGTGTACCCGATGGAACTTTATTGCATTGGTTATGCCCTGGAAAAGAACTAGAGGGTGGGCTACGTGTTTTGGTTGATGACAAGGCAGTGCTTGTATATGTCTGACTGCATTGTGGAGGGAGGGGTTGCAGAAATATATGTTGAGGGGATGCCAGTCCAAAATGCCTCAGCTGATGAAGACAGCAAAGTGGCAGTAGCTACTTATTTCGAAGATGAGAAAGGTTCAGAAGATGAGGAGGAGGAAGAGGATGGGGCAGGTTCATCTGAAGAAGATAGCGACTACATGCCTGGGGATGATTGTTCATCTGAAGAAGATGAAGAAGCAGTAGAAATCTTGAAGAGGTTTAAAGATTTCAAGAGGAAGTTAAGGAGAAATCAAGTTGCTACACTAGATGATGTTGAAATTGACAGGCTGGCACTAAAAACAACAGGATATGATGAGATAGAGGATGAAGGAAATGACACCCCATATGATGAATCGGATGATGAAGAGTCAGTGGAAGAGGTGGGCAGTGATGGGGAGCTGAGGAAGAAAAGGGACTCTTACAAGAGGTTCAACTCAGAAGCTGCAGTTCCTAGGTTTGAGCTGGGGATGAAGTTTAGTGGCAGGAAGGAATTCAAAAATGCCATTGTTAGGCATTGCCTGCATGAGAAGAAGGTTATAAATTTCATCAAAGATGAGCCCACTAGGGTTAGGGCAAAATGTGACTGGCCAAACTGTCCCTGGGTTTGCCTGTGCTCTAAGAACTCCAGAAGTAGCAGCTGGCAGATTGTCACATTAAAAGGAGAACATAATTGCCCTCCTAGAAGGGATAACAAATATGTCACTTGTAGGAGGATTGCTGAGAAGTACGAAAAGTTTATCATGGCTAACCCTGCATGGAAAATTAAGGAGATGAAGACCAGAGTCCAAGAAGAAATGTTTGCTGATGTTAGCATTTCTAAACTGAAGAAGGCTAAGGCCATAGTCATGGAAAAGGTTTTGGATTCTACCAAAGGACAGTATGAAAGGTTGTATGACTACCAGATGGAGCTGCATAGGAGTAACCCGGGTAGTACAGTGGTAATTAACAGTGAAGATGATGTGGAACCACCAACATTTAGAAGGATGTATATTTGTCTTGATGCATGCAAAAAGGGCTTTATGGCCGGATGTAGGAAGGTAGTTGGGCTTGATAGTTGTCTCTTCAAAAGTGCAACCAATGGGGAACTGTTGCATGCTATAGGAAGGGATGCGAACAACCAGATGTTTCCCATTGCATGGGCTGTTGTGGACAAGGAGAACGATGAGAATTGGGACTGGTTTTGTGACTTGCTCTTCAGGGACATATCCGTTGACGATGGAAAGGACTGGGTGTTCATTTCTAACCAGAAAAAGGTCGGTCTACTCATGTAGCACTTGCATGAAAAGATGACAAATTGCCTTGTCATGTGGTACTAACCCTGCATGGAATATTTTGCAGGGAATTCTTAATGCTGTTGACAAATGGGCACCAGAGGCTGAGCATAGGAATTGTGCAAGACATATATATGCCAACTGGAAGGAGGAGTTCAGTGACAAGGACTTGCAAAAGAAGTTCTGGGCATGTGCTAAGGCTCCTTGCATCATGCTGTTCAATCTTGCAAGAGCCAGGCTAGCTCAACACACTAGAGAAGGAGCACAAGCCATCCTAAATACACACCCACAGCATTGGAGCAGGGCATGGTTCAGGCTAGGTAGCAACTGTGACTCAGTAGATAACAATTTATGCGAATCATTCAATAAGTGGATAGTTGAGGCTAGGACCTATCCCATTATCACAATGTTAGAGGCAATTAGAAGAAAGGTTATGGTTAGAATTCAGGAACAGAGGTCCAAGTCAGAAAGGTGGATGGGTAAAATTTGCCCGAACATCCTAAAGAAACTGAACACCTACGTCGCTCAATCAAGATGTTGTCATGCAATAAGCAATGGAGCAGATAAGTTTGAAGTCGAACATTTTGATCATAGATTCATAGTGGATCTAGAGGCAAAGACATGCTCTTGTAGGTACTGGCAACTGGCTGGTTTACCATGCTGCCATGCAATCTCTAGTATCTACTACAAGAAAAACACTCTAGATGACTATATTGCAGATTGCTACACAGTGGACCACTTCAACCAAACTTATAGTCACTGCGTGCAGCCTGTTGAAGGGATGGAAAGCTGGCCAGTCTCACCTGGACCCAGGCTGGGAGCTCCAAGCTATGTTAAAATGCCTCGTAGAGGTAGACCCAAGAAAGAGATACCTGGTAGACGTAGACCCAAGAAAGAGAGAAGGGAACTTACTGAGGTACCAAAGGGCGCTAAAGTGTCAAGACGTGGAACCGTCATCAGGTGTGGGAAGTGCAGAGGAATTGGGCATAATAGGGCTACTTGTGAACGGAGTAGTAGTGCTCCATCTCCTATTACTGGTGTTCAATCTCCTCTAAATGCCATAATGCCTGTGTCCCAACAAAGCAGCAACACCAAGAAAAGGATAAACAATTTCCAGGAACCAGCAAGTAGAAAAAAAGCACCAACGCCTATGCTTCTCCTCCCTCCATGGGATTCTGCAAAACTGTGATATGTTTGATGTTATTCCAATGTAATGGTTTATGCCCTCGGTTCTGTGATGTAATGCCAAACATTGTGGCATGGCATGGCATGGCATGGCTGTTTAATTTGTCAGACATATGTTAGATGGTCAGTCTAATATTGGATGTAATGCCAAACATTGTGGTTCGTTATGATTGTTTAATTTGTCAGCTGGACATATTTGCACGGTCTTATCACAGTATTGACCATGATGTCTGGCATTGTCTCATGTGTAATTATAAGCTTCTGAATTATGCTTTTGTTATTTATCCTCCAAGCACTGAGTGCATTGTACTGTGCCAGTAGCAGCTTTATATGCAAGAAAAAAAATATAGTGATATCCGACCTGCCCAAAGGTTATGAATCTTCTACTTCTGGAATGTCTGCCTGTATGGTCTCTTCTGACCAATTTCGGTTATGTCATAAATTTCATATTTTTCTTGCAGTTCCTGAGAAACGTCTTCGCTTCAGAACAACTGTTGATGCTTCGGAAACACAAATAATTGAGGCTATGCAGAAGATAGCTTCACACATAGGGAATACTTCTAAATTCAACAAGGCATCAAAACTTAGCTTTGCAACTTATTGAGGCTGGAAGTGTCAAGCCTGGAACAATCAGTCATTTCTTTGCTATACTAGAGGCTGCAATGTCTTCACCAGGAGCATGCAATGAGCCTTCTGTACGAGCAGATTACCGCACACTGTTTGATGCTGCTCAGGGTACAACAGAGGTGAAGTTTCTGATGACCCTTTGAATAAATAGTTGTTCAGTTGTGTCAGTTCAGGTCACTTTGTGTTCTGCTAACATCTTGTGATTAATTTGCAGTTATTCAACCAACAGCAGAAAAATCAGTTTGGTATATGGGTACTCCATGCAGTGGTTGCTAATGATCTTTTCACTGATGACAGTTTTGTGGTGAGCATTTTTTTTTCTGAATGCTGCATGCTGCTTATGCTGTCAATCTAAGTATGGGATTGGTTACTATAGTCATCTGTTGCCGCTGCTGTAGATATGCAATCAGACTATCATCTGCTTCTTCTTCTTCTTTTTTTTTTTTTTGTAGTTCTCAAAGGCTGTTGGAAAGGTCAAAGATGCCATCTCAGCCCTGCCAGTGGCAACGGTGGATGATGACAATGATGAAGCTGCAGATCTTTCAGATGCAAGCAAAACTGGCAAAACAGAGAGCAAAGCAGATGATAGTGTTCCAACTGCAGCTTCCAACACTCCGCTGCATGATAACACACATGCTGCAGCGGAGTTAGGAGGAGAATCGTCTGATCCTTTTGGTCTAGATGATCTCCTTGAGCACAAGCCAAAGAGGTCTGAGAGAGCTCGAGAGAAGGTGGTTGCAGCCCTGAACAGGAAATCCGAGGAGGACGAATCAAAGAGATTTCTGAAGTCACAACGGGAGGCCCTCCTGAAATGTCTAGAAATAGCCGCTCGGCGCTACAGAATCCCATGGTGAGTTGAGTTCTCTCTCTGGTGAGAGAGCATCATCCACATGCTTAGTTTTCTTTTCCTTATGTTACATTTACATCGAACCTTATCCTGCTTGTCTTGTCAGGACGCAAACGGCCATTGACATATTCGCGAAGCACGCCTACGACAATGTGGCCCGGTTCACACGGCAGCAAAGGGAAGCCATCGTAAAGCTGTGGAACTCCATCAAAGAGCAGCAGATCAGGCGGAAGCAGGGCAAGTCGGTGAGCGGGAAGCTCGACATGAACGCCTTTGAGTACCTCCAGGAGAAGTACTCCAACGAGAAGATCAGCATCCGGCATTCTGTGGGCGGTGGTGGGGAGCGGCGGGCGACGCAGTGGCTCGGCTAGGTCGGCAAGCTGACGCTGCCTGGTCCACTCTCTCTCTCTCTCGGTGGGGGTGGCCTGATGATGCGCACAATCTGATCCATTGGCCTGCAGAAAACTGTAATGTAATCTGACTGAATTCAACAAGGACGGCGATTGCCTGATCCCTTGGCTCCGTGGATTTCGGTGCAGAGGGTGCGTGATCAATACGGATGATGCAAGAGTTTCTTTGCTTCAGTGGGAAGCATGGGAGTTAGTACCTGTTTTTTCATATTATGCTGAATTGAGTTGACATATCCATTCTCATGATCTCATCTAGGAGTAGCATACGTTGTAATCTTGCGTGGTGACCGAATGTGAATGCTCTTGATCTGGATGGTTTCCCAATACCGCACCCACGGCCGGGTTGCTGTTGATGGCAACAACCGTACGTTACGTGTGCACGTACACTGCACGTGTGGGGGGGTTTGTCTGCTCGTGGAGGATGGATTGATTGGTTTTGATTCTTTGCGTCGCCTCCTCGTAACTGCAAGTTTGATCGTTGACGATGGGGGCGTCTATACCGTACCTTTTTTTTTTTTACAGCCTCACCCTTCAAGTACAAGATGTAGCAACAGTCTATACCGTACCTGAAAACGTAGGTGTGGTTTTGGTAGGCAGGCTTGCCCTGCCTGTGCCTGTCTACTGGTCATCTGTTCGCTTTGTGAGTAGCAACGCTGCTGGCTGCAGTGACACAGTGTGGGTGAAGAAAGGCAGGCAGCAAACAAGCACCTGCACCTGCAGTTTCCCCAGGAGCAAGAGTAACCCTGTGCATGCGCTCATTCTCTTGGTCTTGGCCAGTGTAGTGTCCGGTCCCAGAAGCAAGGCAAGGCAAGAACTGCCAAAGCATTCAGAAAACGGGACGACGGGATGCCAGGGAAGTTTGCTTCAAGATAGGGAGGCAGTGCAAAGGCAAGCAGATCGACTGAGAGCTCCTGAAACACGTACAGCGGTGCAGGTAACAAGGAAATGGCGTCTTAGGTTAATTAATGTATATTAATTAACACTAGTGAGCACTACTACAGTAGAAGAGAATTATACTAGCTGGCGGCCGGATACGTCCAGTCCAGTCCAATCCAGCGGCAGCAGGCGGGCAGGTGGAGGACAGGAGGAGGACGACGTGGAGTCCGGCGGCGGCCACGGCGAGTGTAGTGGAGCGTTCGGCGCGAAATGGTTTGTTTAAGCGGGCAGGGCAGCACGCACGTACAGTACAGTACGTGGGCAGCGCAGTCACACTGCAATTTCGATCTTTTTTATCATCTCAGCTCATCCGTTCCATCCATCCGATTTGCCAAGAGTACACCTCATCCATCACACTGATTACTCATCACCTCTGTCAGCGCTCTCCCTGTCGATCGTATCCTTTTTGAGATTTGCTGACTTATTGACAAGCAATGTATAGTGTAGGACGGAGCAAGTAGATTTCTCGTCTCTGTCAGGGGAGTTCATTCACTCGATCTCTCTCTTGCATTGGTTCTGTGAATGAATATAATATAAACGTGACCAGTGAAGATGAACCAATAATAAACTAAAAAGAGTGCATTTATGATTTTACGTCCGCTGCTATGCATCGTCGACAAAAACAAACAAACACTTATATATATTTAGGCCCATTTTGCAACGCAGGATCTTCACATGAATTGTGAAGGAATTTCACTTCGATTTCACAGGAAAAACACAGAAACGAAATTTTTCATGCATTTTAAAAGGGCCTTGTACAAATTCAGGTCATGTAGACATGTACTCCAGCAGGAGAGTGATATATTTTTTTTTAGGTGACGAGGAGAGTGATAGTAGTATTTTAAAGGGAAGGGGAAATGCCAAACCGCCAAAGGCAGGCAAGCAATCGGCCCCTTTTTCTTCCTTCAGCACAGCGTTTGCCCCCTTGGAACCAGACACCCTGCCCTACTTGTCTACGACCGCCCTCTCCCAGTCCCACCGCCGCTCCGACGACCCTCTCTCCTCTTCTTCAACTTCGCCGGCCTGGCCCTATAAATCCATCTCGATCTTCCCGACTTGCACCGGTAGTCCTCCTCCTCCGCTGCTACTATACCACCATCAGGCACCAGCTACAACTAGTTCGCTCCACTCCACCCATCTTTCTTGCTTGCTTGCTGTTTAGTCAGTACAGTACTCTAGCAATTAATTAATTTGCTCCAGGACATGGCCGGAGCTACTGCCGCCGCCGCTGCTGCCGCCGCGGGCGCAGGGGTCTCCCTGCGGCGCGTGCAAGTTCCTGCGCCGCCGGTGCGTGCCGGAGTGCGTCTTCGCGCCATACTTCAGCAGCGACCAGGGCGCCGCGCGCTTCGCCGCCATCCACAAGGTCTTCGGCGCCAGCAACGCCTCCAAGCTGCTCGCCCACCTCCCCGTCGCCGACCGCTGCGAGGCCGTCGTCACCATCACCTACGAGGCGCAGGCCAGGCTGCGCGACCCTGTGTACGGATGCGTCGCGCAGATCTTCGCGCTCCAGCAACAGGTCAGGTCTCTCTCTCTCTCTCTCTCTCACCACGTGGCTGCTGCTTCTTGATTCGATCTGCTTGCTGCATGCATGTGCATCCGATCCCTCTTCGTTCCTCCTGGCGGCATCATGCTGATAATTGATCGATGCAGGTCGCCATCCTCCAAGCGCAGCTGATGCAGGCCAAGGCGCAGCTGGCGTGCGGCGTCCAGGCCACCAGCGCGCACTCGCCGGTGAGCCACCACCAGTGGCCGGCGGACCACGCAAGCATGCTCCGCCAGGACGCCAGGAGACCCGGGGCCGCCCTCGACGACTGCGGCCTCATGCCGGAGCTCATTGCGGCCGCCGGCTTCAGGGACGACGTCGCCGCCGCGGCCGCGCAGCATGGGCATTGCGCCAAGGCCGACGCCGGGGAGCTCCAGTACCTGGCCCAGGCCATGATGAGGAGCCCCAACTACTCCCTGTAGCCAAGCTAGGACGACGACATGAGCTGAGCGCGTTTTGGAGCCATGCCAATGCCATCATATCGATCTCCACTCCCATCCGCTAATGCAACAGATTGACTTTGTAATAGCAGCAGTGAACTCTTCTTCTTCTTCTTCTTGTTATTACTAGTACTATATATCAGTGTAGTCGTACTATGAAATGAATCATCATAGATAAGTATGCATGTTTGTGATGATTTCTAGCAAGAGTTTGTCTGAATAATTAAGAACTTCAACTGTTCTGATTTCGCAACGATTTCATATACTATAGACAAGTTCATCATCACTGCTAGGGCTGGGCACTGGCAATGTGGAAATTCAAGTCTTGCATGCCCTGGACAAGACACAAGAGCGAGTGATGCGTGGGCTCCATCGATAAGACTTGTTTGAAAGGAAAGGAAGTTCATTACTCCACCATTCAGCTCAGCAGATGATGCAGTCAAACTTCAGTCTCAACTTCTGTGCTACTCTGGTCCTGAAAAAGCAGCCTCGCCAAGTTTTGTGCAAACATTCATCCATGTCTCCATGCATGGGAACTGAGTTTTTCCTGGCTGATTGATCCATGCTCCCTTACAACCTCGCCAACCAACCAAACAAACAAACAAAAGATGCTCCGATCCCCTGCAAGACTACAAGATAAGTGCTACTAGAAGCTTCCTTCAGGTACCAAAAGCTGAAGCAGGAGTAATTACTTTTATCACACAAGCTTTGAGTTGACACCCCAAGCTCTTGCATGCTCTCTAGAGACCCTAAATGGACTTGTATGTATTCATAGGCTGCTGCTGCCGCTGCTAATCCTGCCTAGTTTTCCATGCATGCATGCCATGAAGAGTGGGATGTCCCCTTGATAAAGGACAAGTATGAACTCCTCAGGCCGCATGCAGCAGTCAGCACCGTTTACTTTTGTTTGCTTGGAGTATGTTTTACATAGTTGTTGTTGACCTTTTATTAAAGCCTACGTACAGTAAGCGCCAACTTATTAGTATTAACTATGCACATTGCACAGAAACATAAACACGTTGAAGCTAGCTAGGTCACTGATCCCAGTGTGGTTAATTTCTCGGTAGAATCGATATTTATTTGACAGTGATTGGACGATTGACCAAGCTACTGGTGCTCGATCGACAGTAAAATATCCCTGCATGCAAGTAGTAATCCACACAGCCCTGCTCTGTGTGGTATTGAAGAGAAAGGGTAAAAGACTCTTGCACAGTTGGACTGCAAAGCCTGGTATGGTGTACCACCATACTGAGAGATGAGCTAGCACACCGACACGGGAAGGCTTGAATGCCCAATGTTAATCACATTGCGCGCGATAGTGGGATTTCTTTATTCAGCCATCGGATAATTAAGGACAGTACGTCCTCTTACTGCTGCACTAGTTTTGTATAGGGTTAGTATCTTGGAACACTAAAACTTCATCCAGATATTCGAGTAAGCGTTTGTTCTTACTGAATCCATAACGACACAGCTAGCTACTGATAGGCGGTAGTACGTACTAGTAGATCATTTTTATTTACAGCTAGCTACTTATACGGCCAAGGTTCTTGACAAGCAGAAGAACAGCTAACTGTTCAGATATTCTAAAGCTCTGCATGCAGAGATTAATCTTGCCTAGTTGATAGACATAGAGCAAGCAATATGATCTGATACGTGTAGCTGATTTAACAACAAGGGTAGGTCAGTGACTTTTGTGATGATCCGCCCCCTAGTAGCTTTATCGATCGATGCAAAGCCGTAGATTTAACGCGTGATTAATGTGGGTTAGTATAACAAGATCTACATAAGTATACACATGGTTAGGGTTAGGTAGCCTAGCCTAGGATGCTAGTGAAAGGCGCCCATCAGTTGGCCGGCCCTAGAGCTAACAGCGTGTCAAGTTTGTTCTTATCACTGTCCCTCCCAAATTAAAGATCATGCACACAAGGTCAATTATGCAAACCACAGGGAAGAGGACAAGCGGATTTGTACGTGTTTTCATGTAGTTTTCCTCGAAAACTTGTGCCGTACAGTTTTATTATTGCGCGCTGCTTCAAATTGTTTGATATATCAGAAACAGACCTAGCCTGAAGTTTAGATGGTTGTCTCTTAAAGTCGAACGCAGTCTCGTTTGATTTTTGTTTGATTTGGCACTTTGTGTCTTGTAACTAATTTTATATGGAGTGTATGTTTATTTGGATTCAAGCTGGTCAAAGAGGGTGCTGGCAGGTGGTGGTGGTGGTCATATATCGGTCAAACAAACAAAGGCGTAAGCACAGAAAAGGCAGACTTATTATGGCACTTGAGAGTGATTAGACCCCACTAATCAACCAACTTAATTTAGCGCTGATCCCTAGACATAAAAGAAAGTAATGGAAAGCAAGGCGGGTGTTTTTGTTCTGTGCATGCAACTGCTTTCTGGAAGAAAAGAAGGCATGCAACTGGTGTTTTTGTTGTTGTCCTTGGCTCTTTAACTTGATTGCAGCAGCTAGCATGCGATGTTTGTAATGGAGGAGTCAAAATATGTTTATTTGGCCTCCAAACCAACAAGTGTGTGATCACCCATCCATAACAAGGCTTGTTCCAAACAGTATAAAGCTTTAGTTTTGTGAAAAGCAAAGAGCAGAAGCTAGGTGGACGACGCACACTAGTGTATATATTATCGGAAGATGGATGATGAACTGATGCCTCGGAAATTGTGCTTGTGGCGCCTTCCCATCATTCCAGTTGAAGAGCTTTCAGCCTTTGTATGTGTGTGTGTGTTTCCTTTTCTCCAAATGAAGGGTCATCTGCTCTAATTACTAGTACTCATATACTCTATTTGTTTGTTGAGAAAATTTAGTGGAATCATAGTTTAGAGCTTAGGCCCAAACGTAATGGGCCTGGGCCTAAATTGTAACCGTAAAGTACAGGAAAAGGCATTCTCATTCTCTCATTGAGGCCCAACGTTTTGCCCAGAAAAGTCTTCCTTGTCCAACTTGAAGGCTGCGGTGGCGTGGGCTTGACCCTGCCTGTGGCTAGCCGGCTTGCTTATGGGTGTGTTTGGTTGCAAGTTCAACCGTAGCCCGCCTAGCATTTCTGGCTAGGCTACCTATACCTAGGTCACTCTAGGTCATTGTTCTCCATCAGATTGTATTTGGTTGCATTTTCAGTGTAGTCTGTCCAGACTTAGATCTTGTTTGGTTACATTCTCTGTTACGGGCGCTTGCTCTCCTTCTTCGCCGTCGTCGTTTGCTCCTCCTTATGCCCGCCGCCCCCTCCTCGCAGCCCGGCGCCCGGCGCCCGCTCCTCACAGCCCGCCACTCGTGGCTCCCGCTCCCTTTCCTCTCCGACGCGGTCGTGGCTCCCTGCTCCTCTTGCTACCTACCTCGCCGGCTCCCATCTCCACCAGCGCCACCTCGGGCTTTCTGTCGCCGGAGAAGGGATCCATGGAGTACGGCGCCCCTCGTTGCCGTCGCTCCGGCGGGATCCGCCGGGGAGGGAGAGGCGCGCCGGTGGGGAGGAGGCAACGGCTGCGACTCCATGGCGGCTCGGACCTCGCTTACCGTGCTCACCCGTGGAAGGCGGTGCCCAGGAAACATGGCACACCGTCGGGGGCGCGGCGGGAGACCGCGGAGGTGAGGGTGGCTGCGTCGGGAGCGGAGGAAGCGGTGCGGCTGCGTCGGGGACCGGAGGCGGCGGTCCATGGATGGCGGCGGAGGCAAGGCAGAGGAGTGGATCAGGAGGGGAGCGGCGCAAGGAGCAAGATGGCCAGCACAAGCCGGTGTGGGGCTCACCGGAGCCCAAATCCGCCTGGCCACGAAAGAACGGCCGAATCGGCCAGTTCTCCCGGAGCCACCCCACGGGGCACTCCTTGGACATCCGGGGCCAGGACTACGGGAAGAGGGTGCTTTGCCAAACACTGGCCACGTCCTGGCATGGCCTGGCCAGCCTGCTAGCCAGGCAACCAAACAGCCCCTATATGAATATCCTGCGTGCTTCATGTTCATGTACGGCGTGCTTCGATTGATTTAGCACCGTGATCCAGTTTTTAAGACGTGCGCACGTAACAGATGAAGGGAATATATATATCATCATATTTTGCTTCTGTGTGGATACAGACATGAATCAGAGTTGGCATATTGGTGGCGCTCACTTTGCAGAATTGCAGCTATGGTTTACTGATCTCTGATCTTCCCTTTCTGCATTGTTCACCTAGTTCTGAATATTCTGATATCAGTTAGTAGATGTTAGTGCATAGCAGATGCTTTTGATTCTGTAGTGATGAGAGAAATGTGGAGTTATGCCGGGTTTATTTCATTCTACGAGGGAACCTTTATTAATTTCTGTGCTTCTTGCTGGGGGGCCAATGTTTTTTATTTTTGTAGTGGTTGGAGAAATTTGGACTTGTGCCAGTCTAGGTTCAGTCTAAGAGGTAACCTTTCCAAACTTTTGTGCTTGTAGTTGCAGTTCAGTGCCAGCCATAAGCGAGGAAAACAAACTTCCCGGTTAATTATATTTCTGCAGCGGACCAAGATTTTATATTTTACTCCCTCGGTTCTAAATTATAGTTCACTTCGGCTTTGTTCTAAATATTAGGATTTGATGTAATGGAGCTAATTCGATGTTATGGATGTTAATGTTTTTGTTTTAAAAAAGTTATTCAAAGTTTGACAAGCTTGACTTAGAAACTGATAGAGTTTTTTTTTAATGTTTTCGTTCTCAGTCTGAAGGTGTCTATTTCTGTCATGGATCAAGATTTTAATAATCGGTAATTGTCGACATTGCTAATTTCTTGTTGAAAAGGTTGTTTAGTAGAATGAGATAATATTTCAAAAAGAGCTGATTTGTGGTGTTAACAATAGCAAACTGCTTTTGTGCTGCAGATATGCTGGTTTCAGTGGCATTGGATCACATCTCACATGGGTACTGCAATCTTATGCCACAAATATGGCTCAAGTGTCAACTGTCAATTTTTCGCCCTTCTGATTCTACTGGCCTTATTTACAGAGATTCTAATGCTATTTTTTATGATGACGAACGTTTCAATAACTTTCCTTCCAGTGATCATCAGTGGTCAATCACGGCATCTTTTCATTTTGAGATATATCGTTTCATTTCAATAACTTTCTTCCCATTCACCACGGAGGCAGATTGTCGACCTGCTGAATGATGCTTGATTCAAGCTTTGGAGAATTGGACCACAAGCTAATTCAGGTCATGTAAATACAGTAAGCATTCACCATTTCCCTGTTTGCTCTGTAAGATCATTCCTCGGCTCTCCATGAACCTGGAAGCTCTCCTTTTTAGCACAAAACTGTGGGGGAGTTCCTAACACCGAAAGATCATAATTTCGTGACACATTTAGGGTACTTTTGTGACCTTTTAGTTGATACCGGAGGGTCTCCATTCAGTTGGTGCTGGTGCGCGTCTGTCCGGTTGTTCATGCCTTGTCATCAAAGCATCTTTCTTTGATGTTGTCTACCACCAGCAGGACTACTAAGAAACCTTTACAGCAGCATCTTTACTAATACATTCTGGTACTGTTAAGGGGCAAGTGACCGTTTGTGAATGGCATAGCAACTAGTACTCCATTTGCTGTAAAGTTTTCCTCTTTCTGATTGCTCTAACCACAACGGTGGTCCTGAATATATTAAGGTTTTAGCAGGTCTTTACTTACACAACTCCTGGGTTCAGTCAGGTTTAGGATCTATTTCCAAGGTCTAACCTTCTGTTAACTATGTGATTAGCATGATAAAGTTCTGCATACATCTCTGTTTTTTAATAAAAAATGAGAGTAAAGTACATGATCCAGATGGGAGAATCAAAGTGACGACCTCCAAAGACATCTTCTGTGATGGTGAGCACATGGCGCCGACACATATGGACAACTCTTTTTTTCCAATCAGAGGGCCAATAGCCAAAGTAGATAGCTGAAAGGACATGCAGCTTCAAAATCATAAGCCAGAGAACAGAGATGCTTAACAGAAAAATCCCTGTTTGACAGAGACACAAGGATGACACCACCCCTTGTGATGCGCAAATACCGGACTAGTTTGACATGACATGCCTCCTGGGATTACATAGTCATGCTCTGATTGTACTGCTGTTAATACTGCCATGTTCACTTTGACTGCGCATCAGCTTGTGCCTGTCATCCGGTTGTTCTCTGAACACAAGCTTCCCTGCTGCTCTCCGTTTACAAGTGCACAAGAAATTCAGTAACCATTTCACTTGTCAGTTTATTCTGTGGCCAGGAGTTCCATCCCTGTTACTGCAGCAGCAACTTGTCAGTCTGTCACTGACAATGTCTTCTTTGCTCTTGGTCTTGGATAGGAGGAGGAAGCCTGTACCGTCCTTCCTCAAGAGGAGAGCGGGGCTTGCCCATTTCCAACCACCAGCAGACTAAAAAACCGAACTTTGCTCAAGTACTTGTGTTTGGTGGATCTGAATCGCCCTTCCTTGTGATCTGCTCCGGTGCTCCCACCTCTCTCTTCTTCTCCCCCCTGTTCAGGCACCGGGAGAAGCAAGAAGCAGAGGCGGCGGGACATCTCCCTCCAATCCCCCCACCCCCATGGCCACCAAGGTTCTTGACAGGCTCACGGTGGGTGCCGAGCCTCCGGCGCCCGGCGGCGTGCTCCCGCTCACCTTCTTCGACGTGCCCTGGCTCTTCACGGGCCCCGTGGAGCGCGTCTTCTTCTACCCCTACCCGCACACGGCGGAGCACTTCACCGCCCACCTCCTGCCCTCCCTCGTCTCCTCCCTCTCCGCCGCGCTGCACGGCTTCCACCCGCTGCTCGGCCGCGTCCGGCCGTACCCGGACGGGTACGAGTTCTGCTCCACGGGCGGCGGCTGCGGCGGCGGCGTCGAGCTCACCGTCGCCGACAGCTCCGACGACTTCGACGAGCTCTCCGGCGGCGGCCCGAGGGACGTCGCGCGGCTGTACGCGCTGGTGCCGCAGCTCCCACAGACGGAGGACGGGACCTTCGCCCTGGCGGCGGCGCAGGTCACGGTGTTCGCCGGCAGGGGCGTCACCGTCGGCGTGTCCATCCACCACGTGGCCTGCGACGACTCCAGCTACATGCACTTCGTCAAGACCTGGGCGGGCCAGTGCCGGGTCCGGGTGGCTGGGGCTGGCGGCGCGGTGCCTCCGCCGCCGCTCTTGGACCGCAGCGTGATCGCCGACCCCGAGGGCCTCGCCGCCCGGACGCTCGACGAAATGCGCCAACTGGCGTCCAACGGCCCGCCTCCGCCGCCCGCGGGGCCGCCGCCGCCGAAGCTGGTCATCGCATCGTTCGCGCTCACCCGGGACCACATCGACAGGCTGAAGCAGCGCGTGGCCGCGATCGCCGGCGGCGGTCGCGTCGTCCACTGCTCGGCGTTCACGGTGGCGTGCGCGTTCGCGTGGGCCTGCCTGGCGCGAGTGGAGGGCGCAGCGCCCCGCGCCGGCCGCGCGCACCTGCTGTTCTCGGTGGAGTGCCGGCGGCGCCTGGCGCCCCCGGTCCCGCAGGAGTACCTGGGCAACTGCCTCCGCCCGTGCTTCGTGGAGGTGGACGCGGCGGAGCTGGTGGCCGCGGACGGCGTGGTGGCCGCGGCCACGGCGATCGGCGCGTCCATCGGGGCGCTCGACGGCGGCGTGCTGGACGGCGCGGACGGGTGGTTCCACAAGATCCTGTCGCTGGTGCCCCAGCGGCCCATGTCGGTGGGCGGGTCGCCGCGGTACGGCGTGTACGAGACCGACTTCGGGCTGGGGCGGCCGGCCAAGGTGGAGCTGGTGTCCATCGACAAGACTCCCGGCACGGTGTCCCTGGCGGAGGGCCGCGACGCGCCGGCCGGGATCGAGATCGGCGTGGTGCTGCCGGAGGCCGAGATGGCACGCTTTAGCGCCTGCTTCTCCGACGGGCTGGAGGAGCTCCTGTGATTGACCAAGAATTGCTGCTGCTCATCATCAGCTTGAAATGGTTGGTTGGTTGGTCGCACGAATCGGTGGTGAAAGAGAGTGGTGGGAGTATAATATATTATTATTATTATTGTTACTACTAGTAGGTAGATAATGGCAAGTGTATATTTGAACAAGAGATGGATACGTATATTTCGGCATAATTCATATATATACGGGAGTGACTACTTGATTTATTAATCGAATTGCTGGATTGACAGAAGCAGAGAGTTGAATCTTGGTGTTGGTTTGCAATGCAGTTATGCAACCAAGAGCAGAAAATTTCTGAATCTTGCTTTGGACAGCGATCGATTTTGGCCTCTGATGAAAACTGACGGTTAGGTGTGGCACAGCGCATCCATCGCTTTGCTTCACCCAAACCAAACCAAACCAAACCTGTCATCGCGCGTCATTGACATTTGACTCGTTATTTTTGATCAAATTCAGAGCTTGGACGTCATGATCAGATGCGCGTTGGTTAATTCCCTGAACTCCAGGTTGGTAGGTTAGGACATGCCAAAGCAAAGAGCAATTGGCGTGCAGGTTCGTTTGTTAGGTGTCTGCATCATGGCAAGACTCCTCCTTATTTCTTTCCTTTGGCCTTTTGCTTTGCTGGTGCGGCCACGGCCGTACAACCAGTGTGATGTTTAGTGTACTGTTTTCTAAGAATTAAATATTTAATTTTGATTGCCTGGTCTTTTATATAATCGGTACCACTTCTCTATGGTTCGTTTTTTTTCCCAATAATCCATTGCATCGTAAGCACAATCAGTAGAGTAGGTTTTCTCTTTTAGATGGAAACTGACGCCCTACTAGCTGCCAGCCTATCATTAACTCGCTACTTTTTCTATCCAAAAAATAGTAATTTTCGAAGTTTAAAAATTATTTTAAGTTTGGCAGAGGTGATAGAAAAGAGCAATATAACATTTATAAACTAAATTGCTCTCGTTAATCCACCGTGAAAAACATTTTAATGTACCTATTTTGTGTCATAGATATTGGTATTCTTTTTCTTCAAGTTGGTCGAATTTAATGTAGTTTAAATTAGAACAGCTCTACAAATTGGTATTTGGGAGAAATTTAGTACCACATAGAGATGCAGCACATAATCAAATTTCGGAGTTGTCTGGTTCAAAAAAGACCAAAGAAACGGAGCTCTTTGGATCAACGGAGTGAAAAAAAAAAAACAAATTCTCCAGTGCCCCCAGTGGCTATCAGCCTATCACGTAGTATTTCTCAGCCCAGCCCAGCGCACGGCCCAGATCATATCTAACGAGATACTGCTAAAACGAGAAAGCCCGGCCCATCGCCCAGGCACCTCCCCTCTCCCTCTCCTCCCTCACCGCCGGCCGCCGCCTCCGCCGTCGCGAGCCAGCAACCGCTACACCGCCATGGCGCTGCGCCGGGCCGCCTCCTTGCTCCTCCTTAGGCCCCGCCTGCGAGCGCCGGTTCCGACCCCCGCTCGCAAAACCCTAAACCCTCTACCCGCGCCGCCCCGCCGCCACTTCTCTCCGCGACCGCAGCCTCCCGTCCCCGCCTCCGTCGCGGATGCCGCGGAGGAGGCGTTCGAGGCGGCGAGGTCTACGAATGACATGCTCTCCGCCTTCTCTCACCTCGAGGCCACCGTGCCCGCCAACGACAAGCGCCTCGCCCTCGCCTGCCTCAAGCTCGGCCAGCACCTCGAGGCATCCGGCTCCGACAAGCCATCCCGCATCCTCGCCCTCGCCCTCCGGTGCCTAGGCATCCTCGAGGCCATCCCCAACGCCTCCAGCACTGCCTCAGCCTCCGCCTCCGACGCCGTCTCGCTCGCCATGGCGCTCCACCTCGCCGGTTCCGCCTCATTCGACCTCTCCCGCTTCCACGACGCGCTCTCCTTCCTCTCCCGCTCGCTGCGCCTCCTCACTCCGCTTCTCCCCAGTAAAGGCGTCGCTTTCGGGGCTGGGGAAGAACAGGAAGGGTTCGACGTGAGGCCCGTGGCGCACGCGGTGCGACTGCAGCTGGCCAACGTGAAGACGGCGCTGGGGAGGCGGGAGGAGGCGCTAGCCGACATGCGCGCCTGCCTCGAACTCAAGGAGTCCATTCTACCGCCGGGCAGCCGGGAGCTGGGTGCCGCGTACCGGGACCTGGCGGAGGCGCACGCTTCCATGCTCGACTTCAAGCAGGCGCTGCCCCTGTGCCAGAAGGCGCTGGAGCTGCATGAGTCGGCTCTTGGCAAGAACTCCGTGGAGGTCGCGCACGATAGGCGGCTTCTTGGGGTGATCTACACTGGGCTGGAGCAGCATGAGCAGGCACTGGAGCAGAATGAGGTTTCCCAGAAGGTTCTGAAGAGCTGGGGTGCGTCTGGCCCCGACCTCGTTCACGCTGAGATTGACGCTGCAAACATCAAGATCGCATTAGGAAGGTTCGATGAGGCTGTCAGTGTGTTGAAGAATGTCGCTAAGCAGGTGGAGAAGGATAGCGAGATGCGAGCTCTAGTTTTCATATCGATGGCAAAGGCGCTCGCTAGCCAAGAGAAGGCTGGGGACACAAAGAGGTGCTTGGAGATTGCCTGTGACATACTGGAGAAGAAGGAATTGGCCACACCCGACAAAGTGGCAGAGGCGTATGTAGAAGTATCCTCACTGTATGAGATGGTGAACGAGTTTGACAAGGCGATATCTTTGCTGAAGAGGAGCCTGGGGATGCTCGAGAGAATCCCTCAGGCACAGCACTTGGAGGGCAATGTCGCGGCGAGGATTGGGTGGCTGTTCCTCTTGACTGGCAAGGTCTCTGAAGCTATCCCATATTTGGAGGATGCGGTGGAGAGGATGAAGGAAAGCTTTGGTCCGAAGCATTATGGAGTAGGCTACGTGTATAACAACTTGGGTGCTGCATACATGGAGATGGATCGACCACAGTCTGCTGCACAGATGTTTGCACTTGCAAAAGAAATCATGGACGTTTCTTTAGGGCCTCACCATTCAGATACCATTGAGGCCTGCCAGAGCCTTGCTAATGCATACAACACTATGGGAAGGTACCATTCAAGGAATGCATTACAGCCAAAGATTTCTTATGCATGATTTTAGTTGGAACTCTAACATGACCAGAAACATAATTGGATGTGGCACGCAATGTACATGCTGCTGTGAATTTTTTTTTTTTTGTGCAGTATCTTTGTTTAAGCTAGGATGGATATATTAACATATAGTGAATATACGCTATGCTGTAGCAAGCACAGAATTTTCAAGCACACTCCGTTTCTACAGCTAGATGTTAGATACGGGATTACAGGCACTGGACTTTTTATTCTGGTCTTTGTATGCACACAGTTGGTAGGCAGAGTAGCAGCTCGCGAATGTTGATTTCGGAAGCACATAGTTCAGATGTGATTTCCAAAAATAGATTGGATCGCTAAATTCAAATGTGGACAAGATCAGGAACTAGCATAGCTCTTTTTTTTTCATGATGCTGTAACTGTAGGATCTTAGGTTGTGTTTAGAGTGTAACTTTAGGAATAGCAAGTTGCTCTGTCTCCTAACTTCGAATCGATCGGTAATGTCTCTTGTTTACGCCTGCAGCTATCCCTTGGCTATGGAATTCCAAAAGAGAGTGGTTGATTCATGGCGAAGCCATGGCCCTGATGCTAGGGATGAGCTCAAGGAAGCTATTCGACTCTACAACCAGATCAAAACAAAAGCTCTTGTTTCCCTATCAGCAGCTGGAGATTCAGTAAATGCATTTCCTGAACCTCAGGAGCAGGAAACAGATTCTGATTCTGGCAAAGTTGTGCAACAGTAATAATTTACTTAAGTTTTGAGGCACTATCTTTTATATTGTTATAACTTGTCGGTGTCCTGTTCATGTTAGAAGAAACTGTGGCGGTATATCTAGTGATTTCCATCTAGAAGGCTTGACAGTCTATCTAAACTCTAAAGTGCTCAAAATGTACCTTTTTGCGCATTAAGACTAGGTGCTTCTTGCGATGCAACTACTGGTTGAAGGTTTTGAGTTTTCTTGTTAGTTGTTACATGTAGAAGTACGAATATTTGGAGAGTGGAAATCAATGTTTGGTGAACTGCCAGTTCCCTGCCGCAAGGAAGACCTCATCAGTCAAGCACTCAAGCTATATATGATGCATTTATGACAGAAATATTCGCATGCCCTATTTTTTTAAGAATTATTTAGTGAGACGTTTTAGGCCTGGGGTTTAGATTAATATGGGTGTAAATTCAAAATGTTTCACATTCTGTCATTCCAGTGTATTTTTTATGTCCGAAGTCTGAATAAGTTTATCTGTAAAAGAAAAGAGAGTCCCCATTTACCATTTCTTCGCCATGAACCGTCTCTCTCCGCACTCGAAAACCAAACAGCATACACCCCAACTCTCAAAATTGGACAAATTACCTCATGTGGTGGTTTAAAGTAGTAGTTTTAAGAGCTGTGAAACAATTTTCCACACAAAATGGATTTGACCATTAAGCAACGCTTCATGGACTTCTTCTTTTGAAGATTAGCTTCGTGGACTTAAAAGAGAGAGGCCGGGAGCTGCTCGTTAAAATTTCTGCGATGAATGCTGTGGTAAAAAGATGCACATCTCGAGTTGAATCAGAAAACATTTCAATATCATCACATCCATAATCGTATTGTTTCAATATACCTTTCGTATTGCACTATTGCTAAAGAAAAACGAGGAAAAACGAGGAGAAGAAAACGAAAGGAAAAAAAAACTGCATACATGATGATGATGATCGTCCCGAGAAACAACATTTTTCAAGGAAAGAATCAATGTGAGCCAATTGCCTACTACACTAGAGTGAAGGCTGAACTGCTGCTGCTGCTGTCATGCTCATCATCCCTATGGCTATGGGATCGAGTGTTCCCCTGCAAAATGCTGTGAATATGCAGGTGAACCTCCCCACCAACAGCACCCACTGTGTCACCCTTCCTCTCCGCCGTGCGCTCATCCACCTGGTCCTTACTGCCGATATCGATCTCATGGCAGCAGGCCGTGATGCTCTTCCTCTGCTCACCATCGACGACGAGCTGAGGATTATCCGCAGCAGCAGCAGCAGCTTCTCCTGCGGTTTCAGGAGCAGCTGCTCGCTGCTGTGCCTGCGTGGTGGCTTCGTCTTCTTGTTCAGTGCCGGGGTCGAGCTGATCGGCCGGTTGCAGCGGTGGAAGCGGAAGCGGAAGGCGCAGGCAGTGGGTGGCGATGTCCGCTCTGCAGAGCGGGCAGTTGGCGTTGCCCTGGAGCCAGGTGTCAATGCAGGGGACGTGGAAGACGTGGAGGCAGCCGGGCAGCATCCGGACCCTGTCGTCGTCCTCGAACTCGCCGAGGCACACGGCGCACTCGCTCGCGGGAGCGGTCTTGGACTTGGAGACGGCGTCCTTCTTCCAGCTGTACCTGAAGGCCGGCAGCGCCCGGATGGCGGCGTCCTCGAGGCCGCGCGGCTCGGCGGAGACCGGGAGGCTGGAGGTGGCGGCGTGTTGGCGTCGGCCGCGGCCCCCGGCGATGGTGCTAGAGGAGGAGGAGGAGCCGCGGTGGTGCCAGTTGAGGCAGCAGCGGATGACGAAGACGTAGTAGGCGAGGAGGAGGACGGAGGTGGTGAGGATGCCGAGCACGGTGAGCACGAGGATGGGGAAGCTGGTGATGGACAGCGCGTGGCGAGAGTAGGAGGAGGAGGAGGAAAGGGAAAGGGAAGATACTCGCGATGGCGGCGGCGGCGGCGGGAAGAGCTGCGCGGCGGGGATCTGCGTCTGCTGCGGCATCGGGAAGAGGGCGCTGCTGCCCTGGGTCGTCGTCGTCGCATCCATGGAAGACGGGACCGGATGGACTAGGAAGAAGAGGAGGCCGGAATGGAATGGAACGCATGCAGGAGGTGCAGTGCAGGGCAGGTGGTGATGGAGATGCATATAGTGAGTGAGGTGAGTGGCGTGTCCTGGTCCTGGACATGGACATGGAGGTGAGGTAGGAGGGAAGACTGGACGGTGGTGAGGTTGGAAAAAACGCAGCGTGGGCGTGGCGGTAGACCAGTAGTCCAAGAAGATTGCTTGCAATGGCAATGGCGTGGGCGTTGGCGTGCGTGTGGGGTTTGGGCCACCGTCGGATGGGACGGAGGAGACAACAGGGACGCCACCACGAGTCCACGACGCGCCGCGCCGACGAAGGTAGCTCCTGCTTGCTGGTTCCATTCACCTTGGACTTGGAGCGTTTCCTTTTGTTGTTTCCCTCTGTCCTGTCCTAGTGTCCTGTGCTCCTCCCCTTCCGGCTCCGGCGCCGGCGCCGGCTGCCTGATTGATGGAGGCGGCTTTGCCGTTGCCTGCTCTGCATCTCCCTCTGCATCATCCTAAAGAAAATGCTTGTTTACCTACCCTACCTCGCCTCTATCGTACTGTATGTGCCTGCCACGCCGTGCTGCTTGCTCATCGTCATCGGAAGCAGCGGCCCAACTACAGAGAGCCCATTTGCAGAGGATTATTATATCATCACCTGCTCTGCTCTGCTCCACTCCGCTCCGCCATGGTTGATAAGGAATCCTCAGCCTCAGCTAATCTTGTGATGATCAGACTGTTCCAGACTGTTGAAACCGATGCCCAGGCAACTGAAAATCAGATGGTCTGCTTGGCTGCTTCACCATCATCCTGTCGATGCCGAGAGAGGTTACCCACAGTCACAGGTATCTATCGCTTCGCTGCTGCAGTGCAGAAAACGGCCACTGCACAACCTTCCTTCCTTGGACTTATTGATCGATGAGCCAGCCACAGCTAGCGATGAACACAAGCATGCATCGTATTTAGGTGCAGGAGAAACTTGCTCCAGGCGCTGATTCGTTTCAGAGTTGACATATTTCTCCCAAAACAGAAATGGTTTCTTCCTTGTTGTTGCTTCCTAAGTACCCTAGCTACAGATAAAACAAAAGCATCTTCAGATTTACTTGTGCTGGACGCTAGCTGACGGCGTCGAAAGTTTTATATGGCTGTAAATGTAATAGCCATGACTCGTTTTGCTTCAACAGACGCTAGCTGGATTAAATAATTTTAGACAAGTTCATGCGCCAATCAATTTATTTTTGTGATGACTGATGAGTAGTCCCCCCCCCCCCCCCCCCCCCACGATCGTGTCTTCTCTGTATGCGAAAGAGGAAAAAAAACATAACAAAAATACTAACAAGGACTAGAATCTCTCAAGACCACACCACGCTCCAAGCATACTGCATTGTGCACCTGACCAATCCTGCTGGGAAAAATGCATAACAGCACAGGCCCTAGCCTGTTCAGGATTAGCTTCATGTATTTTTTATTTAGGTTCACCAGCCATTTGTTCCAAAAAAATAGAGCAAATTTCCCTGACCATCGATTGTTTCCGCAATAGACCAACAGACGCGCGCCGCCTCCTGAGATGGATGTCCAGGATTTCCAGGCCCTTGGAATATCTGCTTTTTCTTTAACACAAGGAGTGATAATTTTTTTCTGTGCTCACCGCCAATGATTAGTAGGTCTCCTTTGGAAGAGGTTTCCATGGCATGGATCCTCGTGTTCAATTATTCCAAAGGCAGGATGACAAAAAAAGGGAAAAAAAACATGCAAGTATATGTATGAACGCACGCGTCAGTCGTCAGTCTTGAATCATCAACACCGTACGTCAATACTTGTGTTGTGTAGTTGTGTTTGGTCTAGAGTATGTGCATGCATGGTCACACATGAGCTAGAGAGAGCACTGGGCACACCTACCTCCCATATCCACAGAATATATATAGAAAGAGGAGGGTCCAAAAATCCCATTGACAAACAACAAATATACTGATGCAATCCTAGGATTAGACTATTACGAAGAATACATACAGGGTCGCTATCTTTAGGTTAGTACCAGTGGTTGTAAAATGGCTGCCGTCCCTGTGTAACTCCAGGGAACGAGTTCTCCCGGTGATGCATCACTGGCGAAATCTACAAGTGAAGGAATAGCTAGAGTTTTGGATACATCTGCTGTGCTGTGCACAAAAGCTGTTTTGTATGAAAATAAACATGTCCCTTTTTCTCACCATGTGACTAACTGAAAGGTATTTCTGCAAAGCTCAAGAGTCAAGAGGCGCGGAAGCATCAAAGGGGAAAAAAGGCTTATATTCAAAAAGAAGGGAAGCAACCATAATTATGTCCTAGCATGTCCTGGAATGGTACATGTCAACATCTTGATGGCTCAGCCATGGATCGATTGTTCGCTATGTTTGGTTTTCCTTTTGCTCTTGTGAATCGATTATGTACAGATCGGAGGTGCAGGTCTTCTAAGGAAAACCGTATCAGCTTGATAGAACAGGCTTAAGCTCAGTAAAAAGCTTTTTCTTTAAAAAAAAAGGTGTCCGCCTATGGTTCTTGTAGTCTTTGCCAGAATTGTCTATTTCTGATAGCGATTGTTTCTCATAATAAGAGTTAAATTTTACTGGTCTATCAATCTGTGTTCAAATGCCCACACGCTGCTAAGATTCTATGAGACTACTGGTTGAATCTTTTATTTGTTTGTCTTCACACGCTCCATCTCTTTGTTTATTTTCTTTCAAAATATACATGTATATACTTTGTAATAATCAGCATCAGATTTTACAAAGAATTTACCCATACTCTATATTATTATTTTTATTCAGATTTGTAGTTTTTTCTCTTTTCATCACGCCTCTGTATACCAGTAATATCTATTTAGTTGATACCTTATCTTGTGTTATTTAATCTCTTTTGGCAACCCATGTGCCTTTATGTTATATATCTAGATTTTGGCTTTAAATGTCGGTTTTGTTAGTTGGGGTAATTGTTTTATCTACATATCAATTTAAGTTTATGCATTGTATTTCATTAAAAATATCCTCAATTATAGTCCCTACACTATGTCACTTAAGATTTTGAATTTTCTATATCAAAGAATTGTGTGAATGCTAGTATTTTTTTATAGGGAACGGCTGAAATTATCAATGCAAAAATGTTGTAATGTTTTAGTCAAACAATTAGTCTAAACTAACAACTTATATTATTTATCTCATATAGTATTGTACAATTTAAAATGTTTTCTATTGTCTTTATATGAACATTTTTTTTATAATTTCCATTATATACTTATAGGTCATGCATGTATGTATACTTGCCCTGCACGGTGGCAACACGATGTTTAGTTTGAAATAGTTTTGGTATATCACTAGTTCTGGTAATTTTGGTAATTTAGAAACATATACACACATAACTATAATTCTTTATTTTTCGTATGCATGCTTCACTAATTTATTTGTATATTTGATGGTTGTTTTAGTTTATTTTTACTATTTAATAATAGAAGATATGATTAAGATTTAGGGGTACTTTAGATTATCTTATCAGTGATAATGATGAGAAAATTAAATTTATGTTAATTTATATTATGCACATAATAACAAATATATGGATAATTTAAATGGAAATCAGGGTTATTTCCATATTACATTTTGTAATGAAAGATGCGGGTAATTTAGATGCAATTTAGGCCCCATTTGGTAGCGCTCTCCTGACTCCGCTCCAACTAAGGCTGGTTTCGATGGAGACGCTGTTTTGCACCGTTTTGTACTATAACCAATGTGACGTACAGAGTGAGATGAAATTTGTGGGATTAGAACTGTGGCAGAACCGCCTAGATTAACCCGGATTTAGTGCTTAATCACCAGATCCGGACTAATCTCGGTAGTCCTTCAGGATGTAGGTATCCTGACTTGGCATTCCCATCCGGATCGAGCTTGATTTTTGGGGCGACTCACGAAGTAATCCACAGGTTACAACATACACATCACATTTATTACATAAGTTAAAATATTACACATAGGGTTTGGTACTCGTTACATTCCGGCTGATAAGTTCTTCAGACATTTAAACAAAAGTAGCATAGTTCCCATGTTTCTTCAACCCACGCACACACCTTAACTGCTTCAGTTGTAGCCAAGCTTAGTTCAGAAGAAAGGAGGATTCAGATAAGGGTCCCATTCAAACCACGTGTATTCCGCACCTGTAAAAGAATAGGCAAGAAGCCTGAGTACTAATTACTCAGCAAGACTTACCCGACCACTGGATCGAAACCCGACTTCCTAACTCAAGGCCGGGGTGGTTAGGTCAACTCACACTTGCGGCAGGCCTAATAGTAAATCCTTAGCTTTTAGAATTGGTTCACCTTTTTAGTTATTACCTGATCATGCTAAGTTATTCCTATTCTACTAACCCACCAGGACCCACCAAGAGAAACATGTTGTCAAACATTCATCATTAACAAGATCAATTCTCTTACTACGATGTTGGTCGCGATCAGGCAGCTTACAACCGGCAAGCCACAGACGATTCGAATCGATTTTTCACCTCTCGAGAGGGATACTCAGACACCCGTCGTATGTGTGTACACCGACCCCACATACGACAACCCAACATCCAGTGCCACCTAGCCGGAACCATCCTCACCGAACCCGGGTGTCAGTCCTTCGACACCAGCCCAACCTCCTTCTTTCAGTTGGTCTCGTCTAGTTCCGTGCTTAGGTACAACAGGACGAAAGGCTTACAGGAGCCCGTTAAGGACGGTAAGTGAATGAGGCGCGTTCGGCCCAGCCCGGCCACACATCGGACGGCCTCATGTGACATAGGCAGGATCAGGGTCCATAGCAAATAATCATAACATGTAAAGTACGAAAGCGAAACTGATCCCGCCGCATGCCTGTCAATTTATTAACAATATTCTTATTCTTAATCAATAACTTGCTGTAAAAGAATTTCGTTCTAGGCCTATGCCACCTAAGCCATCTACTGAGCATAGGATTTTAATGCCGGATAATGAGTCATCATGCTCTAGGGTTTCAATCAATTCCTAACTCTAATGCACAAGCATAACTCTGATTTCAATTAAGAATTAAAGAAAACTGGGTAATGCACCGGGGCTTGCCTTGAGTCACATGATCTGCCTCTGTCGGTGACTCGGAGTCTCCTCCTGCAGGTATGAAGGATGCCTCGGTCACACCGGCTTCCGGATTTTCCGTTGCAGTGGAAGACTCTTCAACTGGAAGCGGTGGGACCAACGTGACTAAGTTGATGACATGCAGGAGTTTTAAAATATGAGGATGATCAACCTGTTGAAAAAGTAAAATGTACAATTTTCTAAAGAAAAAGGGTGGTTGGGGTTAAACATGGATATTTTTCGAAATGAAGATGATTGTCCTAAGCTTTAAATGAATTACCAGGTATTTTTAAATATTTTCAAATAATTTTTAAAGCTTAAATGAATTTTCTAGGAATTTTTGAATAATAAAAATGGATTTTTGAATTAATTTTCTATTTTTAATGCACTTTATGAATTTTTCTGCATTTTTAAATAAAGGCTAAAATTCTAAAAATATATAAACTCTAATTTACTTTCTTTTTAGAATTACCAAATTATTAATATGAATTAATAAATAATTTTTCTAATTAAAATAAAACATATTACATTAAAGCAAAATAGATAAACAAATTAAATTTAAAAGAAAAAAGAAAAACAGAATTACTGTTGAAATTCGGCCCAGCCCACAAAAAGAAGAAAGCAAAAAGTTCTAATTTCCCCCTCCAAAAATCGCATGGGCTCCCCTTTCGACCTGGCCCGGCCCGGAGTAGGCCGGCGGCCTGCCTCCCCTAAGGCGCGGCCCCACCGGCGCCTTCCGGCTCGGCCCAGCCGCTGCGCGGGCCGGCAGGCCGGCCTGCCGGGCGGGCGGCCCTAGCGGACCGGCCTCGCCCGGCTCGCCTGACCGCCCGGGGCGCGGTGCGCCGCGCGAGAGGGACGCGCTCTGCACGTCGCCGCGCCGGCCGCGCCGGCGACCATCCGGCGCGGCGGAGGCCGAGTGGCCTCGCCGGCAGGTGGCCTCGGGCGCGGCGCGAGCTCCTCTCTCTTTCCATCCCCTTTTCTCCTTCTTTCCCCCTTTCTCTTCACTGTGCGGTCGCCGCCCGCCGCGGCATGGCGCCCGCCGGCGCGTTGCCTCGCGGCAGCGGTGGTGCCCGCAGCGACCCACCTCCTACCGCGCGGGGTGCGCGCAGTCGCGCCGCACCCGGTGCACGCAACGGCGGGAGCCCTCGGGGTGCCCGCGCGCGGGGACCGCGGCGGCGACGCCGCGGTGGCTGCGGCGCCATGCAGGGCTCCGAGCTCTGGCGAGCTCGGGCCGGCGCTCGGCGTGGCGCAGAGGGGGAGGAGGGAGCGAGGGTGGGGTTACCGACGCGGGGTCGCGGCGGTGACGGTGACGGAGGCGGCAGCGACGGCGCGGGGCTGGGGGCACGGCGCGGCGCGGGAGCGTGGGAGTGCTGCTCCCCGCGCGCCGCGGCGGGGAAGAAGACCCCGCCCCCCCGCGGTCCCACCTGTCAGCGCCGCCTGACAGGAGGCGCGGGAGGCGAGAGGGCGGGCCGCCGCCCCCGGCGGGGCTTCGCCCAGCGGGCGTGGGGCCGCGGGCGGGCCAACGGGCCCACGAGGCTCCCCCAGTTTTTTTCTTTTGTTTTTTTTTACTTTTACCCTTTTCGTTTTTAAACTTAGATTTTGACCTTTTTCGGCGAGGGGTCCAAATACAAAAGTGAAAGGGCTTAATTTAAACTACCCTTTCACATTTTTGCCCCTGAAAAACTCCAAATTTTTAAAAAGGCCTCAAATTTAAATTTGAATCAAATTTTTGAAAGGATAATTAGGGTAAATTGCAAATGCACTTAAGTGTTTAAAAAATACGGAGTATTACACCGAACCCCCCGCCCCCCGCGGTCCCACCTGTCAGCGCCGCCTGACAGGGGGCGCGGGTGGCGGGCGGGCTGGCCGCCACGCGGGCCGCCGACCCTGGCTCGGCTTCCCAGCGGCTCCGCCCCCCCCCCCCCCAGCTTTTCTTTTTTTTTACTTTTACCCTTTTCATTTTTAACCCTAGATTTTGATATTTTTCGATAGGGGTCCAAATACAAAAATGAAAGGTGTTAATTTAAACTACCCTTTCACATTTTTGCCCCTGGAAAACTCCAATTTTTTTAAAAAGGCCTCAAATTTAAATTTGAATCAAATTTTTGAAAGAATAATTAGAGTAAATTGCAATGCACTTAAATGTTTAAAAAAAATACGGAGTATTACAAGAACGAGAAATACTGCTGAAGTCAGACTGATAATTGATTCCGTCCAACCAAAACACAAAAACACACCGCTCCCCTGAAGGGAGCGGAGCGAATCACGCCGGCCTTTTGTACCAGGGCATGGGAGCGGAAAAAACCGCTTTCTCCGCTTCCTCTTGTGCTGCCTGGTGCGGAATTGAAGCTGGAGCGAATCTTTGCCAAAGGGAAGCGGGAGCAGTGTGGAGCGAAGAGCAGTGGGAGCGAGGAGCAAAGCGAGCGCATTTGCTTTGCGCTGCCAAACGCTCTCCGAGTTATTTCAAATAATGTTTTAACAGTTTCAAAACCGATCCTAACGGCTATGGTGATTGTAGTATACTCAATTGATGTTCGGATGATTATGATCTATGTGAGAATTTTATTTGTTTTTTTATCTTCCAAGAGTTCAGGAACTCGAGATCATAAATACTTGCAGCCATTTTCTGCAAGACATCAGTGTTGCAACTGACTGACTCTTCTCCGTACTGGTATGAGAAGCACAAAAAATCAGACAGACCCAAACAAGGATATGTGGGGAAGGCGAGCATCAAGAGACGGCAATCATCCGAAACGTTGTTCTCGTGATCTCCAACCAAGGACTCAAAACATGATAAGTCTAGTAAACGGAGGGCTTAAGTATAAAACAGCTTTTGCTTTTATTCCAAAGTCCAATACAAGTCTTTGGGGAATTGGCACACACACAGGGGAGGAGAGAGACGGGCTACAGAGAGAGTGGGAGACCCATCTACCGATGTCAAGAACAAGAGACCAGAGAGCCCAGTCACGAATCCAATCCGAATCCCCTCCAAAAACCCACTAGACAGCCTCTCCCATCTCCAAGAACAAGAACAAGAGAGTATCCTAGGGAGAAAAGGAGAAAAAAGAAGCCCAGAAGGTAGCATCTTTGTGCCCCGAAGACACCGATCAAAAACCAAATCTCCCCTCCTCCAATCGATTCCAAGAGTAGAGCAACCGATTTTTCTTCGATCTGTGCTTGAGTTTTTCTTGTAAAGATTTCGTTTTTCTTTAACTGTTACTAGTCTTGAGCTGTTGAGAAGTTTCGAGAATAGTGGTGGGAGGGTTGAAGAGTTCAGATAAGAAAGCAAATGGATCCGGCCTTGCTGGAGGACGTCATACGGCGGCTGCTCGAGGTGAAGAATCTGAAGCCGGGGAAGAACGCGCAGCTGCAAGAGTCGGAGATTAAGCAACTCTGTGCTGCTGCCAAGGAGATCTTCCTGCAGCAGCCCAACCTTCTGGAGCTCGAGGCCCCCATCAAAATCTGCGGTATTTTTCCTTTTCCTGTGGTCTCTGAGCAATTTCTCATATCGGTAGCACTCAAGATGACATCTTGGGGTTTGGTTTGGTTGGTCAACGGGGTATCGGGGCTATTTGGTCTTGTGCCTTTTTGGGTCTTGCTGAGGTAATAAAGCCGATCTTCTGATTAAAAGTATCCGTGTCCAATCCTCAGGTTTTTCATGGCATGAAGAACGGATTGAGGACTGGAATAGATATATATGGCGGCAGCTGTTTGTATTGATTAGGCATACTTGGAATACAACTCTGATTGTGTTTGCTCAAAGAAGTCTGCTATTTTTTTTACCATCCATTCGATAGTCTACTATAGATTTTACACGTATCCTCAACTAGCGATGCTAAATCTGGAGGCATGGGCGCTTCGGGTGACTGGTGAATCATTGTGGACCTGTGGTGTTTGTATGATGAAATGTCAATGTCAAAATCACATTTCAGATGTTCCAGTAACGCAGTAGGTCCTCAATTTCGGAGAGTCCTGTTTGCTGCAGAAGTATGTTAGTGTAAGTGTTTTACGTGGTGGTTGCATTCAGGATAAGCTGCAGAAGTATGTTAGTGTTTTACGTGATGGTTGCATTCAGGATACTAGCATGTAGAAACTTTGAAGGGAACAAGGTAGAGGTCATCCTATGAGAAATTGAAGCAGTACACTTAAACAAATGCTCACCAAAGCAAAATATGTAAACCGAATATCGTCGCTGTCTTGCATGGAAGTCTTAAGTGTTTTAGTTGTGCACTTGTATTGTTGACTAAAGTGCATGGAAGATAACCACTGGTAGTGCTGTATTGCCCACAGAGCACATCTACTTTATTTACCCCCTCATAGGTCTCCTTGCTGTGGTCTGTGGACTGTGGCACTGTGGTATGTGATGAACTCTGACTACGCTGTGCAGATCTTTAGGTCATTTCTAACCAAGTAACCGTGGTCATAGTATGATGTATACTTCAGTTCACGCAGTATATAAACAAATGCTTCAGTTAATAAATTGTCAGATTAGAAGAGTGTCGACACTATTTGAGTACCTGTAAATGTTGATGTGGTTTTGGTTAATTTGAGTATGAGTTAACCTCAAATGCCTTTACCAGCGCCTCCTAATAAATATTGATCTTGCATATTTTCTTCTGATCAGGTGATGTCCATGGCCAGTACTCTGATCTCCTGAGGCTGTTTGATTATGGTGGCTATCCTCCTCAGGCCAACTACCTTTTCTTGGGTGATTATGTGGATCGTGGAAAGCAAAGCCTGGAAACAATATGTCTTCTTTTGGCTTACAAGGTCAAGTACCCAGAGAATTTCTTTCTTCTCAGAGGCAACCATGAATGCGCGTCAGTAAATCGCATCTATGGTTTTTATGATGAGTGCAAGCGCAGATTCAGTGTAAAACTTTGGAAAACATTCACAGACTGTTTTAACTGCTTGCCAGTGTCAGCATTGATAGATGAAAAGATTCTCTGTATGCATGGTGGTCTTTCTCCAGAGTTGAACAAGCTGGATCAAATACTCAATCTGAATCGCCCCACAGATGTTCCTGATACTGGATTGCTCTGCGACCTTCTTTGGTCTGATCCTTCCAATGAAGCACAAGGCTGGGCCATGAATGATCGAGGTGTTTCATATACATTTGGTCCTGATAAAGTTGCCGAATTCCTTGAGAAGCATGATTTGGACCTCATCTGCCGAGCACATCAGGTTGCTGTGCTCTCAGAGAATGTGACCTACGTATTCCCTTATAAAGTTTATCAATTGTTTACTTATGTTTGCTTTGTTGAAATTCAGGTTGTCGAAGATGGATATGAGTTTTTTGCTAACCGCCAGCTTGTAACAATATTCTCAGCCCCAAACTACTGTGGAGAATTCGATAACGCTGGTGCCATGATGAGTGTAGATGACACATTAATGTGCTCCTTCCAAATATTGAAGCCTGCGAGGAAGATGTTGGCTGGATCAACAAATAACAAATCTGGCTTCAAGGTATGCATGATTAACATGGAAGCGGTGTATATCTATCCTCCACTAGGCACAATATTGTTGCCCTATAAATTGTTTCACAAACGCTGACGCTCAATGCTCGCAGTGCGCTGCCGCTGCTCCAGCCACCACCGTGGAGAACATGTAATGCCACTGGATTAGGGTTCTGGGGTTTCTGAGGGGTTCCAGTCATCGGCGATCCTACAGTGAGTGTGTGAGGAGTGGGAGCTGCGGTGGGCCATAGGCAAGGTTGGAGGCAGAGGATGTCGCCATGGTGGTTAGGGAGGGCAGGGAGGAGGTGGCGGCGGTGCAGGGAGGGGTGGGGGCAGTGTGACTGAGGCGGTCAGTGTGGCAGTCATGCTGGCAGAGGCAGGGGTAGTGGCGCAGCTGCTGGCTTTTGGTGGCAGGAGGGTGATGCGGATGGGGCCGCGTGTGACACATCGCCCGTTAACTTTGTCCAATCGTTTAGTCACTTTTCTATGGGTGGTATGATTGGTTTCTTAATTTTCAACAGAATTATAAACTGATAGTGTTGCATTCTAGTGTTACTTTTTGCTGCACAGTAGTGTAGCTGTTTAATATTTGAATGCGTAATTATTCAAAACATTTCTCAGTCTGCCAAGCCTTTCACCTGAACTCCAACACCTGCCAGGTCTTCTTTCTTTCATTGTATGAGCATTTACTAGCGTTTGGTCTGCAAATCTCGGTGTTTGTGTGAATATTACAAAGCAATAGTAGATTTGTAGTAGAAGTTCAATTCTCAATGACACTTCTGAGTGGGATCAATGGATGTCATGATGATCATAGACGCCTGTTAAGTCTATCTTGCCAGTACCTAGCATATCAACAAATGGCTGGAGTTCCCTCTGGGTTGGCATAGGAATGTGTTGGCCGAAATTGACCGACCTTCACATTGTATTGTTTGTCATGTTAATATGTGCCAAGTTGTGTGGCATATCAGATGGCTTTGGAATATATTTAGGCAGCCTTCGATTTCTCCCACCATATTTCATTTCTAGTTGTAGGCTGCGGCACAGTTGAACCTGCATTTCAAGATCTTGTTCTGTTCCATACTGAATATGACAGATGGTTAGGTGAAGTAGAGGGATTGTTTGTTAACTCTATATCACATATGTAAGAGATTAGTGTATATGTAAGAGATTAGTGTTATATCCTTGAATGGTTGGATGAACCGTCCATACACATTTAGTTTTCAAATAAAAATAAGGAACTCGCCTAGCTCTGGCCCTCTGCTACACTAACACAGTATGATACTTGATCGATATATCTAACTTGGATTTGAAACTTTGTCAGACACTCAGGGAAAAATTAATTCGAAATCATCTGGAGTTCTGGACTGTTGAGTAACTTTGTGATACGATACACAGGCGACATCAGCATTTTAATTTCACCTATTTACTCTTTTTTTGACAGTCACTGAGAGGATGGTGACAATGGCCTGATGGTGAGCAAGCTGCGATCAACAGGGGTATATCTTACAGCGGCTGCAACTGACAGGCATTTTCGTGGAAACGTCAGCCCTCGGGCCTGAAAGGGCAAAGCAGATGTGAACAATTCTCCTCGCAAAGGAACTGTACATCTCCCATGTTGGATTAACACTCTTGTAATGTGTTATTGGTTTTTACTGTGCGGATCTCCTATGACATGAGAGGATTTTCATGATGACTTGTTGCTTCCTTTGCGCCCTATGAATTCCAAATATTCAGGCAGGCATATACGCCAATAAATAGAGCCAGATCCTTCTGGGTGCCTTTGAACCGAGTTCCCATGATCCCATCCCAGTGGGCATGGGTGATCATATCCCATGATCGTTAGAAATGGTTGGTTACTTCTTTTTTTTTGGTGGTTGAGCTGTTTGATTTGGCCTGCGCATGATTTGCGCGTCTGGCAGGATTATGCAAGGTCATCAATGATGCAACGCATCAGTTTCAGGGATATTTTTGTTCAGTGGCTTGTTCTGAATGGAATATACATCTACTAGCACGTAAGCTGCCTGGAAAGGGAAAATCTATGCTTCCTTTTATCAGCAAGTCATCATAGACCATGCTTTTTTTTTTCAGGAGAAGCTCTGGTGTTGTATTCCTTGAACGACTTTAAAATGATCTGGTAGGCTAGCTACACGTAGAATCCGATTTTGTTCCTCTTTTCTGAAACATTGAATCAGGTTCTCTCGTGATTTTGTCAAAATGGACGCATCCATGGACTGCTATCTCCCACAGCAACGGCAGTGCAGCAGCATATCCCGTCGTGTCCTCTACGACATGCGCATGGGAGTCGGCAGGCCGGATTCAGCGGATGCTGACGCTGCCTGGAGAATGCGGGTGCAGTTTTCTCATCGTTGAATTATCCGTCATAGCAGACACATCCACATCAAAAGGAATACTTAAAACTGCAGCAATTTCAGCCGGAGTCGGCGATGAGATGCCCACCGCGTACACAGCATCGACAAATTTCCACCGTTTTGCAATCGCAAG
The DNA here is from genome assembly GCA_030272315.1 of Paspalum vaginatum. Lineage (NCBI taxonomy): Eukaryota > Viridiplantae > Streptophyta > Magnoliopsida > Poales > Poaceae > Paspalum > Paspalum vaginatum. Next base: position 679,514 of record CM059015.1, read on the forward strand.
TGTACATCTGCCCAACTGCAGCTGATTTTTGCCAGCCAAAGCTGAATCTCTGTACATGTGCCAATGCTATATGCAAATATGTCACTCACTCATGTGTACAACCTATGTGAACCCTAAACTAAACTCCTCTCAAATTAACCCCTGATAACATGGAGACGGAGGGCTCCACCTCCAGTGGCAGTATGAACAGCTCTATTTACTGCTATCAGCATCTCAATTTTCAACCCTAGCCTTACAGATCAGCAGCTCCGTATGTGTAAGAGTCACAATTCTGGGGGCGACGAGAGGCAACAGGCAATGGCGCCCGCCACGCCAGCAGCATCGGGGAAGGCGATCCATCTCACCTGGGGGCGATGGAGATGGAGATGTCGGTGGGCACACGGAACTTGTCGGCCCACTCCTGCGCCTCCAGGAAGAGCTTGGACACCTTGGCGGCCACCCACGCCATGTCCGGCCGCGCCAGGGGATCCTTGGCCACGCACCGCAGCGCCAGCGCCGTGAGCGACTCCGCCGCGTCCACGGGGAACGAGTCCCTCAGCCTCCGGTCCACCCACCGGCGCATCCCCTCCCCGGCGCCCTCCGCAGCCGCGGCCTCCGCGGTCTCGATCAGCGACGTCCGCTCGTACTCGCCCGTGCCCCGGTTCACCAGCTCGTACCGCACCGGCTCCTGCCCGGACAGCAGCTCCAGCAGCACGACGCCCAGCGCGAACACGTCGGAGCGCCGCGACGGCGGGCCGCCCGCCACCAGCTCCGGCGCCATGTACCCGCGCGTGCCCTCGATCCGCCTCCCGCGGCTGCTGCTGCGGCGGTGGCCCTTGGAGCTGGAGCCGGAGCTGGATTCGTTGTCTTTCTGGTCGGCCGGGAGCTCTCCCGCGAGGTCGGCGGCGCCGAAATGGGCGATCTTTGCCCGGGGGAGGGGCCCGTCGCCGCAGACGAGGACGGAGGACGCGGAGAGGCGGTTGTGGATGGTGTCGGCCTGGAGGTGGACGTAGTAGAGCGCGTCGCAGACGTCGGCGGCGAGCTGGAGGCGCGAGTGCCAGGAGGCGAGCGGCGTGAAGGAGGGGTTCTTGGGGTTGCGGAGCAGCGCGGAGAGCGGCGCGGCGTCGGGGACGAGCTCGTAGGCGAGGAAGAGCGTGGTGCGGTCGGGGGAGGCGGCGGCGCCGAGGAGGCGCGCGATGGCGGCGTGGTGGCAGTGGCCGAGGACGGCGAGGCGCGCGGCGACGTCGCGCGCGTCGCGGCGCAGCGGGCGGCGGAAGACGGCGGCCGGGTGGCCGCGGAGGGTGCAGCGGAAGGAGTTGGAGGAGGAGGAGGCCGCGGAGGGGGCCAGGCGGTGCGAGGAGGAGAAGTTGGCCGTGGCGGCCGCGAGGTCGTGGAAGGTGAAGAGGAGGGGCAGCTCCGGGAGGGAGTCGCGGAGCGCGGCGAGGGAGGTGGCGGAGGAGGAGGCGGTGGAGGAGGAGGTGGAGTAGGAGAAGGCAGCGGGAAAGGAGGTGGCGGTGGTGCGCGGGGACCGGTGGTTCCGCGGGGTGGAGGCGGCGGCGGCCATGGTGGAGGAGGAGGCGGAGGTGGTGGCGATGGCGCTCTTGGATTTGCACATCCGATTCGGCTTTGGCTTGGGGCCGACCATGGGAGGCGGCAGATCGATGCAACCACCAACCACCGGGGCCTCTCCTCTCTATCTTCTTGTCTTGCTTTCCGTTCCCTGATGACTGTGGAATCGCGGGCGTGAAAGCTCGGTCCTTTGTTTTTTTTTTTTTTTCTTCTTCTTCTCCCTCCCGGCTCTCCTTCTGTGTCCGTCTCGTCTCCCTTGGCCGGCGTGACTGAACTGGCGGATGGGGAAGACTGGAAGAGCAAGACAACAGTGAACAGGAGGAGAGGAGAGGATGCAACGGAGATGGGGTGGCTGCTTTGCTGTCCCCAAATTATTTTTTTATACCATCGGATCTTTAATTAACAATTATTCAATTTGATATGATTTTATTTTATATGTGATAGTACATACAAAATAAAATGCATAATCAGGCACTTGTTAAGTACAAATAATACTAGTAACTTGTAATATATGTTAATAAAAGACTACTCGCATATACCGCTAGAATAATTTGTAGTCAAATTGCATGTAAACGAAACAGAATATACATCTCCCATTTGACCATTTGAAGATGAGGTACTGTAGTTTAGTTTTGAGCTTTTGGCTGTGTAGGAGTACATGCAGTTGCAGCTGGTGGTCTGGAACTGGAATCTCGCTGTTGTTGGATCATGCATGAAGCCATCAACTTGACGAGAGGTTCATGCTTTTTCTCGAGCTGTTTTACTGCGTGCTTACACTTCCATTGAATCGGTGTTTCTCATTTTTATTCTTGTTTCCCCTTTAGTTTTTCCTCGGTGTGACGGAATTAATGATGATAAGGTCTTTTTCCTTGCACGCATGGTGCTCGTGTACAAGCAAAAGCAAAAGGTTTCCCTGCTGGTTTATTAAGTCCAACTATTTATCACTAATAGTACGTAATAATATACACAGTCTAGTTTTAAACATGTTTAGATAGATTGTTAAGGGAGACGATTATTATTAGATGTCTAACTAATTAATGCGCCCTTCGCTTATCATGCCAACAAAATTAGTTAAATTGTATACGGCCTAATTAAAAGAAAGCCTACGTTCATGCTATGGATAGGACTAGCTATCTTGTACTCTGTTGAATTGTGATGGTTCGAAGCCCGCAGGGTATAAAAATTCAGGAAGATGCTGTTGAGGGGACACCAGTACTGATCTCCTGAGACCTGAGAGTATATGCATGCCATGAGCGTGGCCCTGCAAAGAATGGAATGGAATGGAACAAAGGTTGACCTCAAGAGTAGTTAATAAACATGGTGGCTGCTTAGCATAAATAAACTAACCATAAAGAAGTGGAGAGGGAGATGGCATATATGGAGGCCGGGTTGAGATTTGAGATCAGTATGCATGCGTGAGGGCGACGTGACTGCGACGTCCTTCAAAAGTCCAACTTGCGTTTCAGTTTGCACCAAACTAAAGATCAGGGCAAGCCCGCCAAGCCGTTGTTGCTGACGAGCTGCGCTGGCGGCGGCTATATACATTCCTAATAACAGCATCAGATTGTATTAGTGTTCAGAATCACATATTACTATCGTACTACTACAATTTTCATCTGGGGGAGACGAATGACGAATGGGGGCGCGAATAAAAAACATAGTATGTCACGTACCGGGGTTAAAACCTAATTATTGGGTTTTCTTGGGGCCTGCTTGGAACCTAGGAATATAATTTCACCGGGGGGGGGGGGGGGGGGGGGAGACAGGAATAGAGAATTTTTCCTTTAATCCAAACATGCTCTTACCGTGTAGTGATTATATTTACAAGGTTTGAAGATGAACATATAAATGATCAATTTGGAAAAATCAGCGGCGGCTGCTAACATGGCAGGTAAATTAATAAATGCTTGATCTATTTCTTCCGTCCCAATTTATAGGTCGACCAGTTCGTTTTATTCAAAAAAATTTACAATTATCATTTAGGTTCATTGTAATTTAGCTTAGCATATATTATATTTTACACATTTTGATACATGTGTTAGCGCGCGCGCGCGCGGGGCTCAACTCGATCCTGGCCAATTGATACATGTGAATGCGCTCATCGGTTGGTTAAGTTACTTTTGGTGCAATAATATAATAATTAATAGTGAGGCGGTAACGCCACGGCATGGCAGTCAATGAAGGGAAGGCCCATAAAAGAGCAGGCCCACCCACGGCCCGTCAATCCAGTCCAGACAAACAACAGCGCACCACGCCTCTCTGGCTCTCCCCCTGCCTTTCTAGAGGTTTCCCTTCGCTTCGCCGCCATGGCCGCCGCCGCCGCCGCCGCCCGCCTGCTGCGACGCCGCCTCGCCGCCGCAATCTCCGAATCCCCTGCTCCATCCTCCCGAGGTACCCCCGACCCGACGTATTCTTCACTCCCCTCCATCCATCTCTCCTTTACCGGGTAACATGCCCTTGTGCGTGTGCATCCCCATCTCGGACGGGGAGCTTCGACCTGCCAGATCAATTCATTCACGGTTCATGGTCTTATGTTAAGGATTGGTTTTGGGGTTCCGTTTGTTTTGTTTGGGATTGAAACTTCGGTGCCTGTAGTTAGCATGTTCTCCCCACGTTTAATAGGCTGAACGACCGCACGAGGTATCCAGGTCACGATCCTTTCTCTTCAAACACGCTGTTCTGTTCGTCCGTTATGTTGTTCCCTACCACCACCCTGGCTTTGCATTTGCAAACAGCTAACAATAATCGTCACTACTACAATCGTAACAGCAGTTTATCTGACTCCCTAGCTGTGATTGTGAGCAAAAATGCCTCTTTGTGCTTACCGTTCCATCCCTTGTGTGCGCCGCGCCGTACCGTTTCCCAACTTTTGCATAGGAGATTCGCTGAGCACCTATGCCGTTGCAGGGTTTTCGTTTCCTCCACCTTCGGCTGCGGGGCTAAGATCCCTCCTGACTGTTACCGAAGCGAGCTGCACCGCAGCAGAGGAGCGTTCTGCGGAGCAATGCGGCGATGCCCCCGCACCCACACCACAACAGCCCAGCTTCAAAGTCAGGGACACCTCCAACCTCAAGATCTCGCCCAGGCATGACCTCACCATGATCTTCACGTGCAAGGTCTGCGACACCAGGTCTATGAAGATGGCCAGCCGGGACTCGTACGAGAACGGAGTCGTCGTCGTGCGCTGCGCGGGCTGCAACAACCTCCACCTCATAGCAGACAGGCTCGGCTGGTTCGGGGAGCCTGGGAGCATCGAGGACTTCCTAGCGGCAAAAGGAGAGGAGGTCAAGAAAGGCTCCATGGACGCCCTCAACTTCTCTCTGGACGAACTGGCTGGCTCAGGCTCACAGCTCAGTTCTAAGGGGCCTTCTGAACAAAACTAGTCCTCTTCCTAGCATGCTAGCTCTTGGTCCCATGCATGGCTTCGAATTGCCAAAAACTGCCTCCAGGGGCTCTAAGCCCACATGACTGGAATATATGATGCATTGTGAGTGAACTACCCATATTCCTATTATGTACTCAGTTTCTTTATCGTTACTCATGTAACCTCTGCGGTTGGATATGCTCTTACTATGACGAGCACACATATGACTGTTATGATCATTTATTTTAGGGTTACATGCGTTGAGTTCACCTGCTGTTACTTAAATTTGTGTTGGAAGTAAGAAAGTTGTTTCAAGTGAGGAGCTACTGCAGACTTATACACTGAATTTGTACATTGTGGTAAAGTCATACGTACACTGAATTTGCACATCAAATTTACATGGGTGGTAAACAAGAAAACTCTGATGTTTCATCTAGCCTGGAATATGGGTAAATGCCTAATATAATTTAGGGCATCCCTGGCAGTTGCTTGTTATTCAAGAATCTCTCCTCATCCACACCTAGGACTGTACCAAGAGGGACTAAAATCCTATTACACTGAAATTAATGAAACAAATCCTCTATATGGATGGACAGAGGAAGATTATAGGTTTTCCTTGTCTCAGTGCTTCTGGAAGGTGACAATGCAGAAGAATGCTGTACAGCGGAAGACTGAGGTTGTGCCCAATGTTGTAAACGCTCCTGACCAGGGAGACACACCGTGTTAAGGCACACCCTGGAATTGCTGCAACCCCAAACAGAACAGAATGGTCTGTGCTATAAGATTGCGTTGTTGCTATAGCTAGTGGCCAATGTATGTCAACAAGCAGGATGAGGCCATATACGCTTCTGAGCATTTGCAATGACAAAATGCTTCTAGAGATCACTTAGTGTAGCAGAAATCAGCAAAAATGGTGTTACCACTTCAGGAACAGCGTATTTCCTTGTTATTATCAGAGAAGCCTAGCTCTAAGGGAACACAAGAGACATATCTAAGCAAGGGCTGCAACCACTTTTTTTTTTTTTTTTGCATAATTTGAATGAATGTGCTATCAGAAAAATAACATTGCTCAGAAGAGGACATTTCAGACACAATATAAGTGTAAATAATTCGTTCTAGGTGTGATTTTTTTTCCATGGGTCCATATAATTTGTTTCAAGTGTACATATATTTGTTCTATGAGTTCATAGGTATAATTCATTACAAGTGTATAAATAAATATATTCATTCTAAATGAAAAAACGCCCCGCCCGGGGGCTTGTGGTGAAAAAATTGGAACGAAAACAGTCGGGACAGGAACCGACCCATCCAACGATGCGACGTGGAATCCCCTGTTCTGAGACTGCGACTGGTTGGCTGGATCCTCTCCCTCTCGGCAGCGCCGACGTGTGTGTCTTTGTCCCGGCAAGGCAAGGGCAAAGCTGGTCAAAGTCTTGGTCCAAGTCTTCCGCGCCGGCCCACAAACGCAGCATCCATGGCCGCGCCACCGGATCCAGGCTCACCCCCGTCCTTGTACTGAATCATTTATGGGCAAGACGGTGGTGACCGGTGAGAGTGGCAAGAGGCCTACCATGCCGTGCAACAACGCCGATCCGCAAGTGCCTTGGAGCGCCGGGCACGGCGTGCCGTCGTTCATTGTAAGCCACAGCAGAGCTACCTATACACAGACGCCCATAGCATCAACCGTCCTACAGTGTATATACCGTGTTCTGTTGGTGGGGTAGAATGGAAGATAGGGTAGAAAGAGCCATCACATTCTCACCAATTCCCAACGTTTTTACAAACGGAGGGGGTAGATTGGTTTCTGAAAAGAAAATATTCATTCTAGATTCGGAACGCGCACATTCTAAATAAATTATCGTTTCATTTGGAACGTGAGACTGATAGTAAACGCAAGCAATTGCGTGCTGCACCAAGAAATCCCTCAAACAGATACTAAGCTGGCGGGTGAGTCTGATGACAAAAGTACTTAAAAATAACCACCACTTCTAACTAGTATTACTGTTTGGCAACAGGATGCATGGGCTGGCCGGGAGGACTACGTACCAGTACAGTATTTACTATTAGTCAAAAATCATGCATGAATGTCTATATGTAATCGTGGTCACAGCACATTCTATCGTAGAAGGAATAAAATAGTGTTCGACAACGTAAAGCTCACTCTACTCTATCTATAGCGCACAAACAATATTTTGTACGTTTATATACATGTTTTGGTAACACCAGCTTTACTTTTTATGCCACGCAGCACAACAATGAGCTTATCCGAATCCGATCAGGCCCGTAGTTTCCACCGCATGCGCTTATCTAATAGTGCATCTGAGGCTGGGTTTGGGAGCAAAGAACGGAAGATGGCGTGTGTCGTGTAAACGGCAAGGCTGAAGGCCAAAGGCGTCGTTATTAGTTGGGGGGCAGTTGGTTAATCCAAGACCCACCCAAGAGAAAGCCTCCTCCTTTCCTTTTCTTTTAGAACCTTCCTTTTTTTCACACCAACCAAAAAAAAAGTAGGCAGGCTGGAGGAAGAAGATGCCACCGAGAGATGGAAAAAAGGGTGAGAACCCTCCTCTCCTCTCCTCTCCTCCCGTCACCTCACCAGCTGTGCTCACCTGTTGTGAGTCAGTGACGACTGACGACTCCGCCCCGCGCGTGACGAGACGACCAGGAAATTCTTCCCCATCCTCGTCTCGTCGCCATCTCACCTGCGTTCGCGGGGGCAAAGCCACCACAGAGGCAGAGCCCGAGCGCGAACGCAATATATAAAACATATACTCATCGAAAGAAGGGCGCTCGCAGTCTTTGCTTCGCATCTTCTTGGTTGGTGCCTCACAGAGTCACAGGTGGGGGAGGAGATCGGGCGAGCGGGGGAGAAAATATCACGCAAGCTCCCACCTTTGACCGCCGCCGCCGCCGCCGCCGCCGCCGTGCTCCCCCGTCGCCGCCCGGATCGGATTCGGAGCTTCCGACGCCGCCGGGGTCGGCGTCTCCCCTCGGGCTTCGGATCGCCTCCGCAACCGCAACATAGGCAAGGTTTGTTGCCGCCGCACGCCACGCCTCCCTGCTCCGATTTGCTTGCATCTTAGAGTAGCACTACCTATGCTCCATCTTGTCCTTCCCGTTTCCACCGCTTCGGTTCCTATGCTATGAAGATCAAGCAAAGGTTTCGTGGGATTGAGATTGGTACTAATCCAAGATTCGGTGGAATTTATGGCCGGTCCTGGTTCTAAGATTATTTCTATTTCGCAGGGCTGTTGCCTTGTTGCTGGTTCATGTCATATGTGTCCAGTAGTAGTGAATTCTTTGTGCAATCGCGTTCCCCTCGTGCCTTCGTTGTTGCTGCTCTTCTCGTCCGTGCGTGGCTCCGGACTTACGACTTGTTATTATGATTGCAGCAATCATGCGCGCAAATTGTGTTACTTAGAGTCCACAGCCATTGTTTTGGCCCAGCTTGTCTGAATTTTAGGGCTCTTTGGGTTTTGTAGTGATTAAAAGCGGCTGCTTATTTCCAGTCAATCTTTTTTACTGCTGGCAGCCTGGCAAGGCAATCGTGGTCTCTCCCTTCCTGGCAACAGAACCCCGTTGGTTTCTCATTTCAGCCTTCATTCGATTGTTATCTGTCTCCACTTGCTGCATCTCAAAGGTTCCTTCGAGGTAGTACATGCATTTTTACCACCTGAAAAATCGGAACAATATTTTGCATTTGCAGGGCCCCGGTTCAGTACTCGGTAGCCTTTCACACACCATTATCTGACCAGTATTTGTGTTTTGTGAGGGAAATCGTGAATTCCTTCCCGTTTGTTTCCCTAATGAGTTCCCACTGGATTGCAGCAATGAGGTGCTTGCCTTTCTTACATGGGGGGGCCAAAGAGGAGGATCCTGTTGCCAAGTCTGCCTCTGTACGGTCCATCAGCACGACATCAACCGAGCGTGATGTCCGCTCCGGTTCAGACTTCACATCCTTGAATGTCTCCGACATGAGCGCCGAATCAATAAGGAGGACACAGTACCCCAGCTTTACTGACCGACCAGCTAACCTGAGGGTGTTCTCCTTCGCTGAATTGAAGAGTGCCACCCGCAACTTCAGCCGGTCACTCATGGTTGGCGAGGGTGGCTTTGGATGTGTGTACAGGGGCATCATCAAGAACTCTGACGAACCTAATGAACGAATTGAGATCGCCGTTAAACAGTTGAATCGTAAAGGGCTCCAGGCAAGTGTTCCTCGTCATCTTTTCATTCCCTACCATTTAACAGTCTAGTCTGGTTGATTGATGGGGAACATTCTTAAATTACAAATGCTATGAATCACCAATAAGGCGATACGTAATTCTGAAAAACAATACTCTGGGCCTGTGGTAATATAGAGAGTATTGGAGTGTGGAGTATTGGACATGCAAGTATTTGTACGGGTACAGCTGGGTTACTGAAGTATCGGTGATACAAAGTACAAATGTTACCTTCGTCATTCTGTAGAACGTCTAAGAGCGGTCTTATTTGAACTTAGTTCTGAATTGTAAACGACGGCATAATGGAACTGAACTAATAAAATCCTGAGTCGTCATTTCTTCAGAAAAGAAACCATTCTGTAGGTTCACCTGCTTCAGGGAATTCACAATAGTTTATTTTCTTGTGCATTTACAGTTCCAGTGGTGGGTCAAGTAGTTCTGCTGTATACAGAACACTAGTAGACTAAATATATAAGCCAATTGTACCTTGAAGTCCGTTCAATCCCACTTACTTGATGAGTCATTTTGAAGTCACATATGCTGGAATCTAGATCTAGCTACCTGGACTGGTTCTGATAAAATACTATCTTCCTTCAGGGGCAGAAGGAGTGGTTAACAGAGATGAACGTGCTTGGAATTGTTGACCATCCAAACCTTGTTAAACTAATAGGCTACTGCGCTGAAGATGATGAGCGGGGAGTACAGCGGCTTCTAGTTTATGAATATATGCCCAATGGAAGTGTGGACGACCACTTGTCAAGTAGGTCAACTTCAACTCTATCTTGGCCAATGAGACTAAAAGTAGCTCTTGATTCTGCACGGGGACTGAAGTATCTGCATGAAGAAATGGATTTCCAGGTAGCTCATTTACTTTTTGATGATTGGGACCATATAACATTCTGAAACATTTAAAGCATATTAGCATCCTTCCGCATCTGCATCTCGCAGAAGGGATAAATGAAATGTCAAAACCGTGCAGTATGTTTTAGTTGTTCCAGTAAGCTATATCTGTCCTGCTAAAAGTTTAAGGTACGCATGCAGGTTATTTTCAGAGACCTGAAAACATCTAACATTCTGTTGGATGAGAACTGGAATGCTAAATTATCAGACTTTGGTTTGGCTAGGCATGGACCAGCGGAAGGTCTGACTCACGTCTCCACAGCGGTATGCATAATTATAAGCCAGCAGTGATTCTTCTTTACATTAGCGTGTTTTGATTGCATAATGTTCAGTATCCTTTTTTGATTAGTAGGTACTAGTATCCTGACAGTATTCAAGTGGTAAAAAGCAATAGAAGACAATTATGACGATGGAGAATAGGCAACTGATAGGCTCTTTTAGTTGTACTTCTATTAACATCGTTATTTTTTTTTCTGGCACCAATGACTTTGGATGCTGAGTTGCTTGACCTCCAGCGCCTGAATTTTTTTTTTGTTTGATACTCGCCACTAGAAGCTCTTAATGCACACATTTAGTTTCTGTAGCAGACATGAAGAACAGAGCCAAAATATTTGAGAATTGGAACCGAAGTAATATAGAAAGGTGAATACATTTAGCGTTAATGTGTTATATTAATTTCTCAACCAGTTTCAGAATATTTCATGTTGGTGTGCACATTATTCTAGCCCTCCTCTTTGCCCAAAACCGCCAATAACAAGAATCCAGTTTTGAACTGTCTGCGCCAACAAGTTGCGAAGCTGCCATAACAGTTTATGTGCCCTGGTGTCGTAGTATTAGTTTAGATGTTGCCGTTGAAGCGAGTTCGTAGAGCATGCTGACGTATTGGCATTTGCAATCTGAGCAGGTAGTTGGGACTCTGGGGTATGCGGCGCCAGAGTACATCCAGACTGGGCGTCTGACGGCGAAAAGCGACATCTGGAGCTACGGCGTGCTCCTGTACGAGCTGATCACGGGGCGTCGGCCCATCGACCGGAACCGTCCCAAGAGCGAGCAGAAGCTGCTGGAGTGGGTGAAGCCGTACATCTCGGACGAGAAGCGGTTCCCCATCATCATCGACCCGCGGCTGGAGGGTCGCTACAACCTCAAGTCGATGAGGAAGCTGGCGAGCGTGGCGAACCGGTGCCTGGTGCGGATGCCCAAGTCGCGGCCGAAGATGAGCGAGGTGTACGGGATGGTGAAGAGGATCGTGGACGGCGTGGAGGCCGGGCCGCCGCAGCCGCCGCTGCACCACCACGGGTCGGTGCCGGAGGCGGGCGCGAAGCGGGCCAAGAAAGTGTCGCTGAAGAGGCGGCTCCTCCAGGAGCTCAAGTTGGGGGGGTGCCGCCGTTACATCGTGTGGCGGGGCTGGAAGCCTGAGATCGTCAAGGCGCTCTGATCGTGTGGTGGCGCCTAGATGTGTAAGTATAGGGAGCTGTTCATAGAGACGGTCGTTCCACTGTGCTTGCTTTGCTGTTAGGGTTGGTGAGTTGAGTTTGAAACCAGGTGCACAGTTGAGAAGCTAAGGGAACACGGTGTTTACGAGTCGAGGTGTGTGGATTTTTGTTGCTCTAGTGTTGCGTGGTGTAAGTGGCCTGGTCCTGGTCCTGACTGAGTAACACAATGTGTGAGCTGCAAGATGGTGATCGATAGGCCGGCCCCCTTGTGTTTTCAGTGCAAGTTTTGAGCTCTGTGAAGAGTCGGGGGATGGAGATGTGACGTGTGGATGAACTGAAGGGATTGCGGGCGGCGATCGAGCCGACCAATCCGAAAGAATGGGCGCCTGATTCTTTTCTCTGATGAGGAAGGAGATAAGGCTTTGGCTGCGGCCTGCCGTTGTGCGGCGGGGTTGAGTGAAAGAGACCCTGGCCGCCCAACAGCAATTATCTCGATGGCTTTGTGCTCCCATCCCAACTGGGAGAGCTGGAGGTGGACGATGATGCCACCATGGATGGTCACGGACATGAGGAGGAGCAAGATTAGGCACCATTCCATAAACCGTCAGCTCCTACCCTTTCCGCGACATGACGGATACCTCCTTGAGCACGATCGATCCTCCCGCCCATCTGGGGGTGCCTTGCCTGGTGGGCAGGGGTCGTATCGTATGGTAGGGCGCCTTTCAGCGCTGACCATTCTGGTCCGCGCGTGTCCAAATGAGACGAGTAATAAAGCAGAGTAGCGTTCAGGCTGTCTAAATGAATTGTTTATAGTACAAAACGATATTACAGTGCTACTGTGTACAGAAAAAAAATTATTTAGAATAATATAATATTTAGACAATCGATATAGACAGACCGTTGGACAATCGATATAGACGAGACGGTGAGGCAGAGGGAGAGCTTTGCCCTGTTTTGCGTCTGCCCCCAACATCATGTTGACTTGAGAAAGGCAGCAGCAATCTCATTGCACATAGCGCCGTGTATCAGGCCTCTGATTTGCCTGCATGCAGCCATATCCAAAGATTCCACCACCGGCCTGCTTGCTTTTCTGTGACAATATCACCATCAGCATCCTGCTGTGCAGCAACGCTTCATTGTATTCCGAAGGGAATGGAATGGAATGGAACGGAACTCCTCCACAGTGCAAAACGAACTGCCTGATCACATGCATGTTTAGAGGGGGGGGGGGTGATGGTGGTCGCTCGCGCAAGGAATAATCAGGCGAGAGGTTCCGGTCCGTCCGGGCGCACATGGCCTGCCTTGTCCTCTCTCTCTGCCTGCTGCACCTCTGCGGATGCCTGCCTGCCTGCATAGCTTTGACACGCAGCTGGGTCCGCTGCTCCTGCTACGAATCTATCGAGTATCATCTTAATATAAAAATCTGGAAAAAAAAATCCTCAAACAGCTGGATTTTATTAACATGTACTACTAACAGTCTATACTACATCATATGTTAAATACAACTAAAGAAAAGGAAACATGTATACCAAAGATTGTTATGATCCCCTAGTGATCTAGATTAATCTATCTAAATATTTTCTCCCCACCCAACACGACATAATTTGAGAAAAAAAAAGAAACTAAACAATTGTATTTTATGAATACACATACATACATATATATATACATACATACATACATACATACATACATACATACATACATATACATATACATATATATACATATACATATATATACATATACATATATATACATATACATATATATATATATATACATATATATATATATATAATCCAATACCAAATACAACTGAAGAAAAAAAAGGAAATTGTACACCATTGGTCGTTAGATCATCCAATAATCTAAATGAATCCAAATATTCTGTACTCAAAACAACTAATAAAAGAACCATTTTTCAGAGAGAGAGAGAGAGGTGTTTCCGCCATCTATCTATATGCATGGGGCATTATATTGGTAAAGAAACGTTAAAATGCCACCATGTTCAGAGATAGATCCTAGAAATTACTATGCTAATTGAAAAAAAAAAGAAAAGAACCTAAAATTAGAAAGATATGTAAATAAGAAAAATACTACTAATGAGTAAAAACATGCATTCTACATCAAGTTTATATAATATTCCTTATGAATACTTGAAGACAACAAACATCACATGAAAAAACATAAAAAATTGTTGCCCAAATTTAACATCTTGGCTACCTAACTATGCTTATCAAAAGAACCAATTATCTTGAGTAAAAACGTTGAGTTCCAAACAAGAGTATGAAAGACTATTTAATGGAAGAAAGTAGATTTTGAAAATCTATGATAACGATGTAGCCACGTAAATCTATGTGGGCCACTTTATATGGAAGAAAGTAGATTTTCAAAATCTATGATAACGATCTAGCCACGTAAATTTATGTGGGTCACTTTAATATTGCTGATGTGCAGCCCGTTGGATGAAAAGAAGGTTGATGATTGCGATCGCATACTGATGCATAAGGCAAATAAGAAAACAAGTATATTTTCTTCTAGCTTTTTGTTACCAAGTGAATGGTCTGTGGAGTATGGTATTCGTATGGTAGCTATCAGGGGGAAACTAATAAAATGAGAGTTGAACGTAGCTCCAAAATTCGTTCACCTTCGGTGTGGTGGGAATCGCCTCACCATTCAGAGCCACAATAATCGTGGCACCATTCATGCACTCTGGCTTTCATTATATATTTCTCTCTCACGCGCGCATACAACCGTCTAACCAAGGCTAGATTTTTTTACTAGCTAGGTACGGAGCATTTTCTTCTCATTAAGAAAGCAATAAAAGGAACACAATATAATGAAATGGAGCAAAGGCACTGCCCTAAGAAGTGTGTGGACCTTGCAAGACCTTTGGTAGTGTTTGGTTGGTGGGATACGGTGGGATAGAACCATTCCATTTCACCAATTTCAGTATTTGGTTGAAAAGCCGTTACAGGAAAAAAAAAGAACATTTTTTTCAGATTTGGGACGGATACGTTCTGAAAAAATTCTAAAACACAACCGTTCAACTCTGGAATGTGATACTGATAGTGAACCTATGCTCGAAATCTGAAACGGACCATTCCATCCCTAAAATCCTGAAACAGAACCATTTCAAAACTCTATAATCCCAATCGAGGGGAGTCCCTCTTATTCGTGTGCTGCACAGCTGCACACGAAAATCACAACCTGCTGGCCGATCTCTCTCTCCCTGAGACGGCATGATGGGTCATCCCTTTCATGCGTGGATCCAAACAGGTAGGATTTGCAAGCTAGCCTTTATTTGGAGGTGCCTAATCGCCGGCGGCGTGGATGGATCGATGGATATATCGATCGATCGATCACAGTCTAGCTCATGGAGCATATGATATGACGCCCGGGAGCTCGTGTCTATATAGTTCAATTCGTCGATCCAGGTCATCGTTGATTAAGATGGGTGCCGTGCCGTGCCGTGCTGCTTTTCAATTATATTGAAAGCCTACTAGCTTCTTCCTTTGTGTACGTCTAGTCTAATTTAATTTGCTGGATATCTCTGTCAGTCAACAGTGAAAGGTGCAATCTAATCGGCCCCCCGTGTAGCCGCATACTAGCGTCATCATCGCCAATTCGTAATCGACTAATCGCACCATCAGTAAGAGGTATACATACATAATACTAGTAGCAAATAAAATAACACTAGCAGCCCTGGTCGAGACTGGAATTAATTAAACACCGATGACAGCAATGCATTATGCATGCAAGAGATCGAGCAGGACGGAGAGTCTGTGCGGCTCAAGAAAGAAAGAAATTGAAGAAACGCATGCATATATACTCCTATGCTGAGTCAGCAACAGCGCGAAGAGCTCTCTTCTTCTTCTTCTTCATCATCATCATCATCGATCTTTTCCTTCCTTGGACCTAGCAGGAAGAATTGAAGATGTCTTAGTCAGTCCGCATGGAATTACACTAGGTACACTAGGATGGATGGATGGACCATGTATGTAATCAAGCAAATCATCAATCAGCCGCCGCTAGCTGCCATGACATTCCAGTCAAAGCTAACAGGTACTACAATTAAGTCCGTCACTAAAGCACTAGTTCTTGTAGCGGCTGAGCCCATAGACTCATAATAAAGGGATCAGCTAATCAGCTACTAGGGGTATTTTAGTTACGCTGAGTTTAGTAGGGACCATTCCTGTCTCCAAATTCAAACTTCACTACGTGACGGACATTATTGCTACAATGTTTGATTCAATTCTCTCGCTAAACTCAGCCTTAAATCTTCGGCCCACTAATTTGATTTTGAAACGTACTCTAGGTTTTGGATTTTTTTTCTTGCTCCATGAATAGTAGTATACACAGAAGGTGTTTAGATATCCTCATTATCTCATTACACCTCTGGTCCGAGAACCCACTGAATTCGAACATGATGTTGAAAACGTTTCTTGACGACGGACAAGTCAAATTTTGGCTTGTTTGGACGCTTGCGGCCATGACTGATGACTCTGACTGAGGACATGGCCATGGGCCCATGGGCCATGGCGCGCCTGACAGACAGACAGAGCCGTCAGATGCCGAGCAGAGCGCCCGGATTCCCTCGGAACGCGAGCGGCCCGTCGCGGCACGCTGACGTCACTGACACTGACAGTGCCGGGCCCGGCGCCGCTGACGCGATTCCAATCCCGCGGTTTCGCATCCCAGCCCGCGTGCTTTCCTACAAACTCCTATCCAGCCCCCCGACGCTCTGCTCCATTTATTAGATTATTATAGATGTACGTAATAGTCAAATGAAACGAATAAGTAAAAGGCTGGCGGCGCATGAGTATTCTTTTAGTCGCCCCTTTGTCCATCCTGAAACATCATGTTTGATCAATATTCCACAAGAGACGAAAATCTCATCGATTTCATTTTGATACCCCTATTTCACGTTTCTCATGGGTGTCGAAAGAAGTCGTATTAAATCCATCCAAATCATACAACATTTCTTTCATATTTAAATATAAAATCGTGGTCGATACAACCTCGATCCTTCGTCTTAAAAACTCTCTACAATAATAAAATAAATAGCAACTTATAAACTTTTCAATAAGACAAATGATAAAAGTTTTAAAAAAATTCAAACGTGAGGAGAGTATAGTTTTTTTATTTTTATTATGATTTTGTTTAGCATATAATATACATTAACTATAACATTATATTTCTTCTAATTTTTACTAATTTTTTAAATAAAACGAGCTGGTAAAACTTGTTTGAAAAATCAAACGATATATAAATTCCAGAGGGGGAAAATAGATAAATCAAACTAGGTTTGGATATTTTTTGAAGAGGCGTTCTCCCCCCGCCACACCTTACAGGACGACGAGATCATCTCGCCCACTCCAACCCTCCTAGGCATGCAGCCACAAGAAAATCTATAATAAATACATACTAGTACTACGTAGTAAGTAGAGTACAAAAAAGAAAAAGAAATCATTTCTTCTTTCTCAAAAGCATGATGCCAGCCGCCCAAAAATCAGCATAAATTGAAGGGTCGTATTCGCAAAAAGGGGAATCTCTCTCTCTCCCAGGCTCACAGTGAAGGCAGGCCGCGTGACACCCAAAAACAAACAAATAAAAAAAAAATTCCTCCGCTCCTCGCAACGGAAGAAAAAAAACTTCACATACCCCATATATACCCCTCCCTCCATCCTCTTCCTCCTCACCCGTCCCTGATTCCTCGCGATCCCATCCACCAATTCCGGCGCCGGGGAAGACGCGCGGCTCAGCCCTCCTCCACAGCGCAGCCTCCAAGGTGAGGCAGCTCTCCTCTCCCGCCCTCCGCCAGAGCTCGCTTGGGTACGGTCGCTCCAAGGCCGCGCGGCGCTTTGTCCTGCCCTGTCCTCTTCTCTTCTCTTCTCTTCTCGCCGAGACAATCCGATCCAGCCGCCTCTCGCGCGTCGCCGGGGCGCTTCGATTTGGCCGCCTTGCCTTGGCGCTTCCAGAGGCGGCGTGCTTTCCCAAATTTTGTTGCTTTTTCCTTCTGCCCGGCGCGCCTCTGATGCTGACTGGTAGCGGTCCGTGGTCCACGGACACGGAGGATTGCGTGATGCTTTTGTTCGTCGCCCACCCGCGCAATCTTTCCTTGCTAGCGTTCCCTACCAATGGTACGCCGCGCGTTAATGCGAATGCGATGAATCGAGTCACTCGTCTCTGGCTGTTAGGTCTCGCTCTCGCCCCTCCCACCACACCGCACACATGCTTGCTAGCTTGCTTCACACCGATGCTACGCAACCCGGCGAAGCGGGCTGTGGCATTGTTTTTTTTTTCTCTCTCTCTGTTGCTGATGTTGCCATGGTACTGAACAATCTCTTTGCTGCCGCAGCGCTCCCACGGACACCTCGCCCGCAAACGGATGAGCAGCATGTGCGAGAAAGATCAGAATTTGCCCTGGGGATACGACCTTTTCAGAGACCCTTTTGCTCCTCCCCACGGGTACTATGGGCCTCCTCCCGGTTACTGTGATGGCAACTGTTGTGACTTCCATTATGGTAGAGGTAGTCTGTCCTGTGGAACACTATGCAGTATTTTTTGCCCCCTTCCATTTCCTTCTTTTTCCCCCCGTTTGGTTGATGATTATCTGTAAACTATGGAAGAAGTAGGCACTGCTCTCATGTCTGTGTTTTTGGCTGCAGCACATCAAGATGAGACTCAGTTGCACTCCTCCCAGCTCACGTATGATTTGTACAACCCATCAGTAGGCATCTACCATCCCGGTGCTGGAAATATCCATAATCTGACTTATACCACTTCTGCCTTTTCTTTTCTTTTTCCTAAATGTTCTTGTTGGTCCCTTGCAGCAGGAAGCGCTGACGAGCATGACCATGAGACGGTATGCATAGAATCGTCCAGTTCCTCTCCAGGCCCTGGGGGCGACGGTGATTGTGAGATGGAGGAGGAAGTAGGGAAGAGGTTTTACCCCATGGTCCCAGTTCCCGTGAGTCTACTGATCCTTTGAAGTCAGGTTAAGATTAAGAAATATAGTATTGTTTAGCTTCGTTCTCATGATAATATAGAGATCGGCTTCCTCAACTATCACAAGAGCCAAAGTTTTGCTTCTAAGGAAGCTTATCGAGATCGTCAGCAAAAATTCCTGTATATGTTTGTTGTGTAGCCAAAATCTAATTGGAAAGGAAAAGAACATGGATATCGCTGTCGCTTGGACCACTAACCTTAAATGCCAATCGACTTTAATAAATGACGCGATGGCAAATTCCACTAGAAGTCTTTATATAACTGAGAGACCAATTAACTTAGTCTTAATGCGTGTCTTGGAAAAAGCTATCCTACGCGGATGCGAAAATCATGTCTGCCTAGTTATATTGGTAGAGCTTTGTGAACCAAGCTATAGTTATTGGCTTTTCTTGTACACTGTATGATTTGTTGTGCAGCTCACAGTTTACCTACCCTCAGATAATATATTTTTCGAACTCCTATTAGTTACTGCTTTTAAAATTTGGAATGATACTGTCCGCTAATCTTGATAACAGTATGGCAAATTGTTCTTTTCTTTCCCATCAGCCCACTTGCTTTGAAGGATATGAAACTGTTGTGAATGGCTGTGCTGTATCTGTATTTTTATTTCTGTGTCCCCTGACTCCATTTCCAACTGTGGTCCAATAATATGTGTCTGCCTTGTCCAGCATGTCCCTAAAATTAATGGAGAAATTCCATCACTTGATGAAGCCACCATGGACCATGAAAGGCTGTCAGAAAGGTCTGCCCTTTGGTTTCAGTTCTCACTGAATTACTGCTGTTATGTTATACAGTCTGCTTGCTAGTGTAAAACTTCTCCTCGGCTCTGTTTGTCATTAAGTGCTTTTTAAGCTTGACATTTGCATAACATACTAGATTATTAGCATAATAATGATGTTTTTGTTCCGTTCCTTTTTCACCTAAAATTTGCCCCGCTGGAGTTGTTCAGATTTTCTTGTCATCTTTTAGGTTGAAGTTGTATGAGCTGGTGGAGCACAAGGTCAAAGGAGATGGCAACTGTCAGGTACTACCATCCATGCTCAACTGAATGGTTGATTTTTCATTCCATGTCCACCTTCTACCTTTTCTCAAGTGGTATCTATGGTTTCTTTCTTTCTTTCTTTCTTTCTTCTTTCCTTTTCCTACCTGTTATCTCTTTTTCCTCACATACTGTTCCTTTTATCAAGTGATCGCCCGTTATTCTCATATTTTTTTCCTCACGTACCGATCCTTTATTCAGTGTATTGTGGTAGATTAGTTGTGAAAAACTCTCCTCAAGATATGTTATTATCTAATATGCACCAATCAATCGGTGATTTCCCATTATTTCCTTATGCGTCATCATTCACAACGAATTGATGCTAATTGCACGCCCCCCAATTCCACAGTTCCGAGCACTATCAGATCAGCTTTACCAAACCCCGGATCACCATGAGTTTGTGAGGGAGCAGATTATTAACCAGGTACTTAACCACATCAAATTTTGCCTTACGGTCCCTAGCCATGTGTGCGTTCTTTCAGCTCCTCTAATAAACCATTCTTTCCAGCTTAAAACTAACCGTGACGCCTACGATGGATACGTTCCCATGGCATATGATGATTACTTGGAGAAAGTCGCAAGGTCAGTTCCTCATCGTGCGGAACATCTATTTTCGAATGGATGCATGTAGATGCTTGTCTTAACGTGCGTTTTATTACTGCATAAACTAACAGAAATGGTGAATGGGGTGACCATGTGACTTTACAGGCTGCTGCTGACAAGGTTAGTCTTTATACAATCTAGCGTTCCAGTTGTCATTCCTGGCATGTATGGGAGCTGACAAGAATGCTATTGTTTTATTCATCCTAATGTAATGTAAGACAACAATCTGGTGCAGTATGGGGTAAAAATTGTCGTGATGACATCATTCAAGGATACTTGCTACATCGAGATCCAGCCTAAGATTCAGAAGTCCAATAAAGGTACGCATTGGATCCTTGGCAGTCCTTACTGGTCTGTGAAATCAGATCAGGCATCTGAAGTTTGTCCCTGGCCGTGGTTGCAGTGTTACTGTTGAGCTTCTGGGCAGAGGTGCACTACAACTCCATTTATCCGCAGCATGGTGAGTAGGCGTGCCACTGGCATGCCGGGTCTTCATCACCAACGTATGCAGCCAACATACCATATGTCGCCACTAGTTTTTTTTTCCCCTTTTTGCTCGAATAGTAGCAGGAATCATGAGCAACTGCGAGCAAGCAAAGCTCCTTTGTATGTTGGCTAGTGAAGATAGATTTGTGGTTTGTGAACACTACAGATGCGCCGAGGTCGCAGACGACGAAGCGGAGGAGATGGTGGCCGTTCTCGCAGAACCACCACCACCATTGATGGCGGATGACAGAGCGCTCTGCCCATCATCTGCAGCTCTCTGCGACTGGGATGTGGATGTCGGGACGGTGGAGATCATCATGATTCAGGATCAGGTGGTGGTCCTGGGAGGCAATGGAGGGCCATTGGTCCAAATGATACAAGGAACGTACGGCGTTATTATGATTAATATCCAGAGCAGACCAGACCTGATATAGATACATGGGGATGGGATGAAACGAAATAAACATGAGATGGAGATGGTCGTCTCGTACATAGTTGGGAGTAGGAGGCCGGTGAGTGCCCACCTAAACTCTGTGTGTTATTGTTTGTATCAACAAATTTTGCCGGAATGAGGCTAGAATTGTTGGGAAACGATTATGGTAACAATGATGATGATGATAATAAACCCATGGAAGAATTGAGATGCCCCCTGTTCCAGTTGCTGGCTGAGCTCCGCTCCTATTGTCCTCTCTCTCTCTCTCTCTCCCCCTCTCTCTCTCCCTCTCCCTCTCTCTCCAGGTTTCGTGGAAATAAAAAATGGTTGATTGGCGTAATGCGTCTGCTTTCTTTTCAAAGTCTAGAGGGCGAAGATAAGAGAATTAAGAGAGGGGGCTCGCAAGCTGGAACGAGCTTGGATTTAAGCCCAGCTAATGGCCCAGGACTTTACTAGCGGGCCATTGTAGTATGTGAGAAGGCTAACTCAGATCCGGCCCCTACTACATTGGGATTGTGCGCCCAATTTATATTTCTAAATATCAGCCGCCGCTGGTCCTTCTTCGTTTTGGGTGGCTATAAATAGAGGCCCGTGGGCCGAACTTCTTTTCCTTGTTTCTGTTTTTTTTGGTAACAATGATTTTCCATTACTTTTGTAGCAGTGAATGCCAACTTAATTTTCCTTTTCTTTTTACAGCAGTGGGGAATTTGATCCGAGGGTAGTTTGACGTTTTTCTTATCCAAGTGTGTCTTTGAGCAAATAGTTGCTGTCGGAGCGGACGTGCTCCTGGTCAGGTAGCGGAGTGCACCCGGCCGAGATCCTAAGTACTGAGAGTAGTTAGGGGGAGCAATCGTTGTTAGCTAAGTTCGTGGTGGCACGATGGTGGCGAGAGGATTTAGAGTGGTTCGGGCCGCCGGAGCGTAATACCCTACGTCCACTGTGGGTGTGTTCTTGTATTCCTGTCTGGAAAAGAGCCTGTCGAGGGAGTGTGAGTGTGTGGTTTGAGGAGATGGAGGAGCGTCTGTGCAGCGTGTCCCCCTGTGTTGCGTATGCCTCCCCTTTTATAGCCCAAGGGGGGCATGTACATGGTGGCCGGGCCCCGACAGGTGGTCCCGGCCCATTTTCTCTATGCTACAGTTCTATCTTGTGCCTGATGTCCAACGCTCCCATGCTTTGCGCCTGTACCGCCGTCGTGACCTGGTATGGCCTGGAGATCCGCCATATCGTCCTTCCTTATGCCGCCCTGTCCCATCGGCTGCTAAACCCGCTGATGGGTTTCAGAGGCCGAGGGCAGGCGGTGCGCACGCGTGACAGGACGGGACGCTCGTAGTAGCGTAGCGGCGCCGCTACCTAGTATTAGGCTGAGCGCGGCCACCGCGCGTGGCGCGGCTCATGATGTGTACAGCGTACTTGTTCACTCAATATAGCCCCCAGTGTAGCTGGGGTAATCAACTGTAGTGCCTTGTTATCGCCGCCGCGCCTTGGTAAGGCGCGCCCCTTTGCTTCGCCGCCGCCGCCTGCCAGCGGCGATGGGGGCGCGCCCGTCTGACAGCGGCGGCGTCGGCGGGCGACGGGGGCACGCCTGTCTAACAACGGCGGCGGGCAACGGGGGCACGCCTGTCTGACACTCGTGGTGTCAGCAGCATCGGGGCGTGCCAGCCTGACAGCGGCGGTGTCAGCGGCATCGGGCACGCCCACCTGCCCGCAATAAATGCGGCAGGTGGGCGAGGCGCCCGCCTGAAGGCCCCGCCACGCGCCCTGTGGGCACGTGGCAACGCGAGACCTTCCCGTGCCCTGTGGGCACGTGGCGGCCCCGGACCACCGAGGGTGCTGGCTCCGGACCTCCACGTGCTCTGCGGGCACGTGGCGCCCCCGGACCTCCGTGGGCGCTGGCTCCGGACCTCCACGTGCTCTGAGGGCACGTGGCGGCCCCGGACCACCGAGGGCGCCGGCTCCGGACCTCCCCGTGCTCTGTGGGCACGAGGCGGCCCCGGGCCACCGAAGGTACGGGCTCCGGACCGAGAGGTCCGGACCTCTCCTCGCGTGGCTGGGGGAGGCTCGGTCCTCGAAGGAGGTCTGGGGCCTCCCCTGTGGGCCGGGTGCGTGGCCCAGCTTTTCCAAGGAGTAGACCGGGCCCATCTGTACGCGGCTTTGGGCCCTCCTTGTACTGCAGTAGTTACCTCCCTTAGTGATCTTCGTCTAGTGTAAGCGGGTACCCGGTTAGCTGGGTACCGACAGTTGCCCAGGAACGCAATGCTTTTTTTTTCTGAGTTGCTAAAATTCTATTTTTTTTCTTGGAAAAAACCTTGTGTTGCATTGCACAGATGGTTAGCATCATCGAGCGATTTTTTTTACTCACGTTAGGCTCTTATGTTATTTTTCCAGCATGGTAGGTTTAAAGTCAGTGAGGATGTAAACTCTGCAATGGCCATAGATGTGTGCAGTCAGTTTCTTAAGCCATTATTTTGCTGGGAAAAAAAATGTCGCAACGGTTACTGTCTTTTTATATGTAGGGACGTGTCAGGACTCATCAGGAACTTAATTTTCTTGGGAGAATGTACAAACAACAACAACAACATGCCTAGAAAAAAAAAAGAAAAACCAGAGATATATAGGAGTTGAAAACATTGACCGAGTGGCGTACGTGTTGGATCTGGATATATTGGCACGTTGCATGCATGGCGAAATGGAACTGGTCCACGTACGTACGTACCTATGCGTACGACGTGCAGAGGCGGTTAGGTTTTTCAGACACAGCGGAGCGGTCGACGGATGGCTTTGTTTGACTGTGCATCAGTATCGATCGGAAGGAAGAAGCGGTCAAGGTCCGTGCATGCAGTGGTGGATGCATCCTACTCACATAATTAAACCGCCCTTCCTTCGATCTTAATCTCTTGCACCAACAAACATTTCTAGTCAACCTAATGGCATGTTGCATGCCCACTAGCAGCCGTACTGCATGCACGTTACGTCCGTTGCTGTATGATGCGCGATTCTCTCTTCTAGATCTGCACTCCATTATCAGCTGATCGAGCACGTAAAATAATGGAGGCGTTTAGACTTTAGGGAAGAAGCGCCTACTACATATAACTATTCCTGTTTTAAAGGAGTAGAGATAGAGATTACCTATTCGGTTGTGATGGACTTAGCAAGCAATCAACATGTGTTTAGCTTCTTATCTTATTGATTAATAATATATCACACGCATCTATCCTAGCTAGAGTTCTGGATTTCAAACTTTGATCCAATTAGTCGATACCATTCTTATGCTGAAACTCAGGTGGTTCAATATACCGTTAATCTATTCAAAACTACCACTTTTATGTTTTTCTTGTTGCAAGTATGGACTATATATTTTAGAATGAATGTACCCTTAGCTACTACAATGCCATACGCTCGGCTCAATAGATAATTGAGTTGTTGCGCCGCGCGCGTACCACACGATGGCAGTCAAGATGTTGTAGAAAACGTAACAGATGAAACTATGAACATCGACATGTTATAAAATGTTTAAGTCAAAACGTATATCAAAAGAACTCTCTACCTTCTAAGCTATATGCCGTTTGACTTATTTTAGCATCAACTTTGACTCGCACGTTTTATGTAAAAAAAAATCATAATTATCATATATTCTCACTCTATTATGATTTACTTAAATCTTATATAATATTATTTAAACATTAGCTGAATCTTTGCATATTTAAATCGCAAATTTTTTTAATAAAACAAGATGACGAAATTAAACTTGATGTTAGAAAAACCAAACGACCTATAATTTACAATAAACAAAGAGAACAAGAGTTTATCATCTTCAGGCAGCAGTATTATAGTACGTACTAGAGCACTAGCTCCACTTATTCTGGTGACTATATGGAGTAAAAACATTTTGGCAAGACGAAATTAAAGCTAAACAGGGAGGACAGATTCCGGCTGCGGTGCAGTGCGCGGAGGGGAAAGAATCGGTACGGTAGCCGCAAGAAGAAGAATGGACGGCAGGCGGAAGAAGGAAAGAATCTACTTAGCTCGTCGCCGATCCGACCGGGGGGCCTAACCAATACTCGCGTACTACCCAAATAATTAATCCATGTCAACGGCCACCGCGTTGGCTTGCTTTTAATCTTGGCCGATGATACTGTGTGAAAAGAACGAATTCATTCTCGAGTGGGGAAATTAAAAAAAAAAGGCGCAGTGCAGTTGTCGTTCAGCGATTGCAAAATAAATCTGCAATGCCGAGGCATCGATGCCTTTGCTATTGGCTTAGCGCTTGCGGCCGGGTCTCCTTTTCTCCTTCCCTTTCCCTACCGTTCAATTACTCCCTCCATTTTTTTATTTATCGTATTTTAGCTTAAAACTAAACTAGCGGATGACAAATACAGAATAAATGTAGTATTACATGTATACGTTCTTTATTATATAATCTATCGGATTTACTTCTCTTCAGTCGTATGATATTTATCTATCTATCAATCAAATTGTTTTGTGTGTGTTTTGTATCTGTTTTTGCTAAATTACAACATATAGATACAAAAAATATCAATATTTTTGTAATGTGATTTTTTGTATTGTGTCATGCAATTTTGATACGTGACTGATGGATTAGATTTCATCAGTTACCTATTTGTTAGTATAAAATGTGATCCATTCATTTATCATAAGGAACCGTTTGATGAACAAAATGTGACGAATGGAAATTTAAATATCAGTCGCCGACGAGGAGACACATCCATAATCTATAAACTAATTTTAACAAATTAATATCTTTGAATGTATTCGTAATGTCGTCTCTCGAATTCTCGATCCGCTGGCTGGCTGGCTCCAGAAATTCTTGGCGCTGGGTCTAGCTAATCGGATCCTGTTGGGTCGCATTAACGGGATAGTATTTCTTATTTGATCGATCCCATTATTCTTGGTGCCTCCATTAATTGCAAGAATTCAAAGCCCCCCCCCCAGAACGTGTTTTGATTCCTCCCAACCCAAAGAGGGAAAAGAGGTAAGGTAACGCAGTGGTACCAGCCGTCCTTTTTTCCCCTCCCTGTTGCTTTCCATTCGTTTTCTTTAGATTCAAAAAAACTCGAATAGTGTTAGGCGCGCACGAATCTATATGTAGCAGAATGATGATGGCTAGCGTAGTCAGCTAGATGAGGGGCAAGTCAATGACGGTGTGAACCGGTACATCGATCGATAGTGGTGATATTACTTGAAATAGAAAATAGAAAAATATTCGTGATTTGCTACGGGTATAATCTGCCATAAGTGATACATATGTCCTACATTGAGTGATGTATCGACATATTTTCTTAATACGTGGGTTTAATTTTTTTTCTAATTTTAATATATAATAAAATTACTTGTTTCAATCATACTGTGTCTAAAAAGGTCATAAGAAACGATGATAGAGGCAATGCATAAAGGGTGTGGTGTGACACACCAAAGCTTTGAAAAAAAGCATTCCTCTCTTTGTGATGTCATCTTGTTTTGATTTCGACTGAATTTTGCAGTGATGTTAGTTGGATATGAAATTTAGTTCCTTAGCTATCCATCGATTTGTAGAATGCCCAAAACAAAAGTAGTATGCAACTGGAGCACTTATTTTTGTATGGCTTATATTGTAACACAATGACATTATTCGTGTTATTTTTTATGATTTTCGTAACTTTGAGTAAATTTTTGGGTAGTATCGTTCTGTCAATATATATAACGTTGAAAACGAAGTCCCTATGCGATCCGAACGTCTATTTTCGTAGTAGCATACGCCCCCAGTTTAAACCGGGCTCGCGAATAAACTTAAATTGAATCCAAATCTGGAATAGACCCGTAACATCGATTAACCATGTAGCAGTAAGACCAGTCCCACATGTTATATTTATGAGTAAACAAACTAATTTAAAACCTTATTCTTTTTAATATTTTAATTAATATCAGGTGTAGAGAAGAGATTAGAAGGAAGAGACGATGGAGGGATCGAAGACGGGGGAAGACGATCCGATAATCCAACAAGAAGCGAGCTGAGCAGCAGGGAAAGGGAGGAGACAAGAGGACAAGCGGGGCCGGCAGCGTGGGGGAGAAGATGATCGGCAACCGTTGTTTTTTGGTGCATCTCTTCTCCTCGCTTGTTTGCTTGCTAGGGAACGCCACTCGATGCGATATGTCCACGGCAGAAAGCCGAAGGAACCAGGCTCATTCCGGTTCAAACTTCGTGTATATTGCTATAATGTAGATTTTATTCTTTTATTTTTCGCTGAGCACAGCCTAATGCAAAAGGACAAATTCAAAACACAAGGCCACCTAACAATATTCTCCCATCTTCAAACTCAACTCAGAATATTATTTATACTAGTGCTGATTAAAATGTTATTGCTGATGACGCAGTCGTCGCCCCTGCATACTTAGCCGCGATGGCAACGGTTAACAAGACCTTGTCTTGTGTCCCCATCGTTACATTACTAGTGTAGTATAGTTAAACAATTCTATGCACAAGGGTGGGTGGTGGTCACGTTGTATTGTACTATGCAGCAGCGACAACATATCGCCTCATCCTACTAAGCCTATGCTAAGCCTCCTTTCGTTCATAGTTGACTTCGATCCCAGCAGAACAAGCTGCCAACATAATGTAGTAAAATTCTATGCGCGCCGTGTCTTGGGAATTTAGCCAAAGGAAAATCTTCTTTCCTCTCTTTTTCTTATTTTTTTTTACAATAATGGCGTATGTGGTATACTACTTAGCAATTAAGTAGTAGAGCTGATCGGAGATGAATGAAAGAACGAGGAAAGTGGTAGCTGTTGGTCTTGTTGTATATATGATGGATTGCTTGTTCGTATGTATGCATGAGGTTAAACGTCTACTTTTCCGACTAGTTTAGCAACGAGGCATCCTAATCGATCGAATTACTAGTGCCGCCGCGTGTACCGCTGTCTATGAAAAGCAGCGAGAGTAATCGTCGAATGCGATTCATCGATTTTATATGACCGGACCGGACCTCATCGATCGGTGGCGCATTTGGCAAAATCACATGCTGTATCTGCCATGCCAAACTAGCAGTAGTTCCTATTCCTCCTATAAATACCGGCTCCCACTCCATCTCCATCTCTCTCCCACAATTCCACCGTAGGAACAGAAAGATTAGATTACAATAGAAGCGGGAAGAAATTCGAAGAACGCTCCCCTCGAAACCAGGACAAATTCCCATCTCCCAAGAGAAGAATCGAAGAGAAGAGGAGAGGAGAGGAGAGGGAGAGCCAGGGACGCGGGCGGCCATGTGGACGCCATGCGCGGACGCGGCGTGGACGTCGTGACACCTGCCGTCCGCCGCCCGCCCCCCGACACGCACCGCCATGACCCCGCCGCCCGCCCCCTGACACGCACCGCCATGACCCCGCCGCCGCCGCAATGCACCTCAAAACCCCCCTCTGCTCCTCCCGCCCTCCAGGTCCCGCTCGCCAAGCCCCCCCCTCTCTCTCCCTCCCTATAGCCGCCGCAGGCTCCCCTGATCCGCTCACCGTTTCTTGATCCGGCCCCTCCGTTGCAGGCAGGGGACATGGCGGAGGAGTCGCCGCCGCCACCGCCGCCGCCGAAGCTGCTCTACATTGCGGTCGACGACGGCGGGGGCAGGCGGGCGTTCAGGTACACGCGCCCCGTGCTGCAGAGCACCCTGCATCTCATGGGATGCAAGCCTCGCCACGCCTTCAAGGTGCCCCTTCCTTCATCTTCCCCACCTCCCTGCTCGGCTCTTGCGTGTGATCCTGATACCTGCCCTGCTCGCTCTTTCAAAGTCTCCATTTTGCTTGGCTTCTCGTCTGATTGACCCAAACTGTCTGGTCCTCTTCCGTGGCAGAGATCCCAGCATCGAAAGCTTGCTGCTTTCCGTGGAGGGATTTGGGCGTGGATCACCTGAATTCCCTTGCGCTGCTGCGATTTTGACATCGAAAGGTGGCCTCTTTAAGCCACCCTGCTGATGCGCGGATTTGTTCTTGCCTCAATCCAAAATCCCCATGTCCTATCCTTTCTCCCAACGCTTCT
Source organism: Paspalum vaginatum (assembly GCA_030272315.1). Lineage (NCBI taxonomy): Eukaryota > Viridiplantae > Streptophyta > Magnoliopsida > Poales > Poaceae > Paspalum > Paspalum vaginatum. Next base: position 708,571 of record CM059015.1, read on the forward strand.
GGTGGCTCCAATTTTGCGGCTTTTTAGGAGCCTGAAAAATCCACCCCATATATTAGTTCTTGTTGTTGCCAACATAATTCGTCTTTAGGTGATACTGCTTTGCTTGTGGGGTCGTTATCATAGATACACTATCATGCAAATGTTGCCCCTTAGTTCAGCTGGTGTGAATTACTGTTGCTTTCTCCGGATTATTATGTCTGACTGACAGAGACAACGCCATGTTATGTGATGTAGACGCGTTTTTGTTTCGCCTTTGCCTGATGCATGATCTTTTTTTGCTTTCGGACTCTACCTTGATAGGTACTAGTTCTAGACAGTATCCGGTAATTGACTTTGAACGGGTATCAGGTTCCCACTCGACGTGCCTTATTTTTACTCTGATTTGGTCGTGGTTAGTTGACATCTTTTGTTCCTCTGACGGCCTAAACGGGCTAAGTGTAAAAGCGATTACATGTTGATGCCTACTGCTCTGCAGACTCTTTGAAGCTTCTTCCTAAATCTGCACCGTTAATAAACTATTTTTTCTATGCTTGTTGGTACCATCAGATTAGCAAAAGAGTATTCAGTGTGATGAAGAGTGAATTCTTGTCTGCATCAAAGTCGGATGGGGTAAGCAAACAAGAAAATGGAGATGGTACAGATACTCCAAAAATTTTGGAGAGAAGTAGCAGCAGCATACCTTTTGAGCTATACAAGAACCAGACTACCGTTGTTATTTCTAGGGAGGAGTTCGTAAATGTCGTATGTGACGCCCTCTCTGTGTACAAGTATGTCGGACCCAACCAGAAAGCTGACTTGCTTCTTGCTTGCAGGTAAAATAACTTCCTTGTTGCTGTATTTTTGAGCCCACACAAGTTTAAATGATATATGCAACTATTTATCTGTCCATTTAATGTACCTATCCATAGTATTTATTTTCATGCATGTTTGACAAGCGTTATCTAAGTGAAATTGTTTTTCGTAATAGAATGGATTATTTAATCATCAGCAGTTTATGACAACCTCTTGAAAATCAACCTGGAAGTAATTGATAGTATCTCTCTCTTTTTTTTTTGTTTTTTTACCATTTCTATATCAGAATAAAGGAGAAAAAAGAATCGGTGACAATACTATTGTGTGGGACAAGCGGATGTGGCAAGTCCACTTTGTCATCTTTGCTGGTATGTTTATCATCTTCAATTGTTGTCTATTTTTGGACTAGCAATTGTTATACCATATTATGAGCAATCCAGTAATACACTAAAAGCTAATGCATTAGGAACAAGTGCCCATAGTATAGAACCAACTTTGACGCATCTGCTTTCCAGTTTCACTAGCTATTTAATTGCTTTCAGAAATTTTGAATCAAACTCAGAAATGAATGTGGTGCTTGTTTTAGGTTCCAACTCTAACCTACCATATAGCTCGCTTGGAACTTAAGAGATTGTTGTCGAAGAAATGAATGACATCAACAATTGCCAAATCCTGATACGCCATGTTTTTGTTTGCCAGGGTAGTAGATTGGGTATCACGACAGTAGTTTCTACTGATTCCATACGACATATGATGAGAGGCTTTGTAGATGAAAAACAAAACCCTCTTCTGTATGCCTCAACCTACCATGCAGGCGAATATTTGGATCCTATTGCAGTTGCTCAGGCAAAGGCAAAGCGCAAGGCAAATAAATCCACAATTGTTTCTCATCCTAATGCCAGTGTAGGCAAAGAAGTAATTTCGGATAACAAATCTCATCATGGGTCATCAGAATTACCTCCTAGAACTGAGTTGATTGGCAACAAACAAATGGCAGTAGAAGGCTACAAGGCACAAAGCGAGATGGTGATTGACAGCCTGGACAGATTAATTACATCCTGGGAAGAGCAGAAAGAATCTGTGATTGTTGAAGGAGTTCATCTAAGCCTTAATTTTGTGGTATGTATTAGTCACACAACGACACGAGGATATCGCATATCCTTGTCTATTTTATGATCCTATGCATTATTTACTTGGGTCCATTTCTTCTAGGACTGATTAAGCTCCTCTATTCTTTTTCTCTGACAGATGGGGCTAATGAAGAAACATCCTTCCATAATTCCATTTATGGTATACATTACAAATGAGGAGAAACACATGGAACGATTTGCTGTACGTGCAAAGTACATGACTCTAGACCCAGCAAAGAATAGATATATCAAATACATCCGAAATATCAGAGCTATACAGGATTACCTATGCAACCGAGCTGACAAGCATCTTGTGCCAAAGATTAACAACACCAACGTTGACCAAAGTGTGGCAGCTATACATGCCACGGTTTTCAGTTGTCTTCGTCGCCGAGCAGCTGGGGAGCAACTGTATGACCTCAACACAAACACTGTTGCTGTAGTGGATGAGGAATACAGGAACCAGCGTGCAGCTAACACATTGGGTTCTAAGGGCATGTTTCAGTTGATCCAAAGGAAGGGATCCTCAAGGAATCTGATGGCTCTCCTTAACACTGACGGATCAGTCACCAAGGCTTGGCATGTAGGTACAAGTAATGGCAATGGGGGTCTTACTGATATTACAAGCAGCAACAAGTCCACTGAAAATCCTAGGTTGGATCCCTCACAAATTGGGAAAGCAGAGGCAGTCAATCTCCAGTTTGGTCCTTTTGGGATTAGTGCCTGGATGAGCGACACAGGTGGAACGAGCCATACTGGAAGTGTGGAAGACCTGAGGGTTGATACTATGGAGACCGGTGGTAGAAATTTTTCCTCATGCTGCAGTTCCCCAAAGATGTCAGATTCCACTTCGAAAGAGGTATGTCTTGATCTACTAGAGTTATGATTTGAGCAGCATGTCAACCTTTTGAGTGCCAATTTTCTATTGGCAATGTATCATCTACTGCAATATCTGAGGACTTTGACACGACCATATGTATTAGATAACTTCAGTTTTTTTTTTCAAATGTGGAATAGCATGCCATATACAGCATTTGCAATCTAACGTATTTTTTAAACTTGTAGCTTATGGAGGAGTACTCGGTCTATGGCAGCGAAGAAGAGGCTGACGACCCTCGTGATGTCGAAACTGATGAAGATCTAACCGATGATGAAAAAGATATGCACGAGGTAGTGGATACTATCTCTTACAGTCTACAACAGCTCTGATTTGTATTTTGCATGTAGTTGTTTTGCCACACCAATCACTTCAAAGATGAAGACACTGAACGTTGTTCTCTTGCATTGCCTGTATGCCTGCAGATAGATGCAGGTTCTGTGGACGAGCACTCGACCAAGTCGGATGAGGAATATGAGGATCTTGCCATGCGGGATGTGATGGAGAATGGTGACTGGTCCGATGACGAGCAAGCTGTGAGCAGCACCAACTCAGCAGCCCTGGAGGAGAGCATCCATGGAAGTCGAACAGCTGAAGATGGTGGGCTGAAGGCCCCGTACCACCATAACCTGGACCTGTTTCTAAAAATGTCTAAGGAGGTAGCGGGCACTAGAATGCCGTGCGCGTCATAGCGCTACCGGCCAGCCAGGGTGAGGGGAATGCTAGCTACACCTCCGACAACATGCTGCACTGATCACCGGCGGGTTGTGTTTCTTTGGCACCTGCTGTTGTGGTACTTTGAGCTGCGTTGGCTGTAAAGTGAGACTTGGTGGCTGTGGCTTGTTGCATGTACCCGTTCAAAATACCCTTACCTGGCTGTAAACAGAGGACCTGATGCCCTGTCCACTCAAGGCAGGGCATGTTCATGTATGTATCTTTGGGAATAATGTTCCATGCAAGGGCAAGTATGTTTCCTTGGGGAAAGAATAACATCCCGGCTGTTAATAAATTCGCCTATCGTGGGTAAATCTGTGCCCCAAGGATCAATTTTTTTTTTTGCATCACTTTAATTTTTTCTTTTTAACTTCAAAATTGCATTATTTTAGTATTGAAAGAGCGATAAGCTGCCAAACAATCTGTTTGAACATATTCACGGGGCTTTCCGATGGTCATAGTACTCACGGTTCACTAATGTGCCTTGTAGTATTTAAATAGAGTACGAAATTGCTGCATAGTATAGAAAGTTTACAACTAGTTGATAAACTTTATGCCAATGTTGAGGGGGAAAGATCGACAAATAGAAAGATGCATTTGATTTCCAAAAAACGTCAGTAAATTAAAGGCAGGCTTTACAGAGATTAAACAACACCATGACCCTTATACACTGACTGATGAAACCCAAAGGAAAGAAGGATAATCTACAGCTGCCCTTGCTTCCCATCATCTATCCTAAATCCTTTTCCTTTCTGCTAATTCCTTTGCTTCTTCCATAGTATCTTGCACTTCTTTATCCTGTTGCTCCAAGGGGGAAATAAACCGTACAAATATACAACTTTCTTTCTTCAAGGACAGGCAAAATCTATTCATCTTCGCTTTTTTATTTATTTCCAGTGGCTCTCCTTTATTTACATCAAATGCTTTGGGAGCCCTTTTAGCTTCTCTCGCTTGTACTCGCTCAACATGGCTGACTACTTGTAATGGTAAAATGCTAGGCCTCGCTATCTGTCTGTACAGGTGTTATTCTGTCAACTAATCATTGCCATCTTAGCAAGAGGATGGAGCACCAATGCGCCGTTCTGAAGATGATAAAAACACGAGCAAAATGCAAACGAATCAGTGACTGGGAAAGATGAAATGACAAGGATGGATGGTTATCAGTATATAGTCTTCAGTCTTGGCATTGATTTACCTCCTGCAGCAATAAGCTTCTCGACACGCGCAACAATATGCTTTCCATAGGTATACCTTTTCAGCGCATTCAAGTGGACCTTGATACGGGAAAGAATCAATTCACGGTTCTGGTCATCACAGATCTCTAGGACCTTCTGCACCACGTAGTTTCCAAACTGGTCTTTCATCATCGCCTAGGGAACATAAGTTCACTTAAGTTTTATGAGAATGCATGAAATTCAACCCTGCAGCAGAAGCCCATGGTACTACTGCAGAACTTAGTCACTCTGAGCAAAAAGAATGTAAAAAAAAACGAGAAAAAAAAGGAAAGAAGAGATGTTTTCTGCTACTAATATGTTACTATCACGATTCAGCATCTAAATTGAAGCAACAGTTCAAAATTATTACCCAAACATTGTGCTAACTATAATCATGCCCTTCTACCTTTCCTATGATTGAAAATGCTTTGCCACAAAAAAAAAAAGAAGCAATCTCAAACTGATTGTTGACAAACCTGTAATGGTGCATTCTCGTCAGTTGTGCCAAGCATTTCATTGATCAGAATCTGGCGTTGGTCGGGAGTTCCAAAAGTTAGACACTTCTCAACAACATTGGAAGCAAATTTCTGCTGGCTCATCTTCACTATCTGTCCAGCAAGTTGTGTAATTATAGTAGAACGTTCATCTGGTTTCCCATGCTGCAGCACATGCTGCAAAACAAAAAAAATGGGATTATATTTATAGAAAGCTATTTCTGAAAACGGGATTAACAAACATGAAGCATAAGGCAATGGCAAGTCAATGAAGAACATCACAACATACTATGTCACCTAAAATAAAAGAAAACAATTGCAAGTCAAATATCATATGTTATAACGGCAAGAAAGACTTTAATAAATATAATACATTCAACACCAAGCCAGAAAACCTGGCTTGTGGCAATGAATGAGCAGAGACAGATGGGTTCTGGTGATAATAGACAAGTTTTAAAACCACTTGTTGTGAGATATGCAAGCTTATAGGCACAAAAGATTGATGCTAAAATGGATGATAACAGATTGATAGAACAATGATTCAGTATAGTGCATCGCTCTGCAGCTTTAATAGATAATAAGTACAGGTGCAATCAAAGTCCCAACTCAGTATATCAGGAGAATAGGAAACAAAAAGATAGTTACCTGGATTACATAATTGCCATACTGATCCTCTGTTAAATTAACCACAGACTGCATGATCTCTTCCATCATGGCATTTTGTGTGCTTTCATCATTACAGTGCTCCAAGACCCTCTGGCAATATCCAAGAATACATTTAGGATAACCTTTTTTTAAAGAAGAGAGTGAAACCAGAGGAAGGTCAATGTAATACCTGAATAACACGGCAACCATAGGGATGCATGGAAAGTTCCACTACATGTCCATAAAAGGCTGAAATAATAAAGCGTATCCTCTCCTGAGGGACGCATTCTATACATTTTTGGATAACATGGTTGCCATTCTGATCACGAACACATTTCATGATAGATCCATCAAGCTCCAGAGCCATTTGTGTTTGCTGTTCCACTTCAACAACTTCCAAAGCCTACAGAAAAACAGTATGCTCCTAAGCCTCCATAGAAAGATACTTAACTAAAATGGAGGAAACATTGTGCTTGAAGCAATATACAAACCTTCTGAATCACCCGGCAACCATACATTTGAAGACTCAGCTGTAGCACATAACCCTTGAGCAAGCTTGCCAGTTGCTTCGTTTGTGTTTCAGTTCCGTATTCAAAGAACTGGCAAGCTCAAGTAATTACTAATTAGAAAACTAATAAGGTCTCAATTTTAACATGAATTTGCAAATCATTAAAAAACAAACCAGACTTGTTCTGTTGCAAATGAGGGATGCTCACCTTCTGTATAACATAATTTCCGAAAACATCAGTCATCAAAGTATGTGACTGGGGAAGGATCTCTGGAAAAATCAAGTTCTTTTCTTCGATAGAAGCGGTTTCTAGTTTCTGCTGTATAAAGCGGCTCCCATACTGATCCGAACTGAAAGGTGAGATATTGAGAGAGACAACCATATTAGCTTCATATCAAACCAAATGAATTTGTCTCGTAGAAATTCCAAGAAAATATTACCTGAACTCTACCACATGACCTACAATATCTAACAGCTCAAAAGATCTGGTTTTGTTGGTTTTGAATTCCTCCAGCAAGGAGGACCCATAACCATTATCCATCAAACCATTCTCTGAATTCCATGGTCCCATGGATCCACCAGCAGTGCTCCTCGCAGTGCTCCTCACCATGGGTTGAATTCGAGTTAGTCGATCTCCCTGCCTAGCATGACCTTGAGGAGATGAGATATACGGGCTAGATGGTGGACTTGTTAGATAAGTCATTCCCATGCCAAATGCAGGATCGTTGCCATAAATATTTGGAGTAAGAGCACCAGACTTGCCCAGGTATGGCATACCATACTGTAGCTTTTGCTGGGCTAACAAACCAAGGTAAGCTTTTTGGTATCCAGGATTATCTAGGTGACCTGAACCAGTAAAACCCCTCCCTTGGAAAGGACTCATGCTTGCAGTTGCACCAAGTGGGGAATCAGGGTTTGCCTGCAAGTATTGTGCATAAATTGCCTCTGTTGGTTGTCCCTGAAAACTAGACCCCCCATGGTTCGAAAGAATGTTGACATATTCACCATCTGGACAAGAAAAACATGGTTCAAGATGTGAGTAAATGAAAGACTGACAGAGACAGATAGACATGAAGAGAAATGGGGAAAGGGATCAAGGGTACCAAGATTCAGTTGATTATTCAGCATGGATGAAGCAAAACCGCCTGCATGAGTCTTCATATGCTGTCCAGATATATCAATGCCATGGCTATCACCATTCAGGTTCTGGTAGTGAGATACTGATCCAGCTGAGCTCATCAACGACCCTTTTTTGTTTCCATTGCCGTGTGGTGATTGCATTGGAAACTTACTATTGCTATGAGATGCCAGCTTACTAGCATGCAAATTACTGAAGTTACTCCCTCCATTTGGAAAAACTGCATATTCAGGGGCATTAAGTGAGTCTTCATCAGTATTTTGAGTTAAGTTTTGTGGTGAAAACTGCATGTGTTCCTTCGTTACATTAAACAGCACATCTGTCTGATCACCAAAGTTCTGGTAAACATGATTCTGAACTTCAGTTTCCACATTTGACATCTTATTTCCGGTTAGGCTTAAGTTAGAAAGAGTTGCTGCAATGTCAGCACCATCATGATTAAGTGAAGTAATAGCTGTAGCTTCAACCCTTCTATCAGAACTTCCCATCCGAACTCCAACTGGAGGAAGGCAAGGACTTGGAGTTCTCCGAATCAGTTGGGGGTCAGGGGTGGTGCTTCTTGGGATAGATGAGCCTATTGCAGAAGCAAATGTATGAGACATTGAAGAACCAAGACTTTGGACCCTGACCAGACTGGGTGAAGCGGATCCAGATCGCAGGCCATTCATGGATTCAGATCTGTTCTGCAGATGTGGCCTGGGTGAATCAGATGATCTGATTGGATTTGGGCTCTCAAGAGCATTGCGGCTATTTGAGCGGGAAAGATTACTGGCTGAAGCAGCAGGACGGCTAATGTTTTCCTGTCATTGAAACAGATGCAGATGAGAATGGGAAAAAAAGCAATAAGACACAATGACAGACTCAGTAATAAATATAGTGGTGTTGCATTGTAGCAGGCTAGCAGCCTATCAGTAACCATGCAAGAAGTTTTACATGATAATGTCAGGAACCAAAAAAAAAAAAAAATCGCCCTGCCATCCATCAAGTTCAGAGGTGAACTCTGGTGGAATTCAATGTTTCCAGAAGTACAATTTGCAGGCAATATGAATAATGTGCTAATTTCATATATGCGTTACACCCCAACACACACCAAAAGTGAAATGCACTACATTTGTCAGTGGACAAGATAAAATGTTTGCTTCTACTGAAGATTGGAAATATACTTGCATTCAATAGAATGTTTGCTTCGACTGAAGATGTAAATACAGCAACATATAGTAAAATATTAAAAAAGCAGTGATGAAATAACATCCGAACCTGCAATGCATCAGCAAAGCTCTTGTGCCGAGACCCAAGGCCACTGACATCTGACAAGTCGATGAGCCCATCGGTGCCCCTCCCGAGCCACTCCGATGACTGCTGCCGTGCAAGCCCATTCCTTTCACCTCTCCCCATCCTATCATTCAGCAGCACCTTCTCCCCGCCACTCTCACGCGCCCCTGGCTGCACCGAGAACAGCGAGTTTCCACTCCCAACCTCTGACGGCCTCCTCCTCCTGTCCCCAGCACCTCCAGTCACAGCCTGGAACCGCTGCGCCGCACGCCAGTCCTCTTTCGAGACCATCGGCGGCGGAAGCCTCGGGTTGAGGTGCTCATTAGAGTAGTAGTAGGACAGGTACGCTGGGTGAGATCGTATCTCCTCCTCGGTGAGCATGTCAACAGCAGCAGCACTACTACCGCCAAGGTTGTTGGTGTGAAGCGGCGGGCCGGAGAAGAGCGCACCGATGGCCGTGCGAGAGCCCTCGACAGTGGGGGGAGCGCTGCCGCTGCGGAATATGCTGAGCTCGTCAGCAGAGGACGTGTGGTTTTGGTCCATCAGAACCGCCTGCAGGTCACGCTCAAGGTCCTCAAAGGTGGGGCCAGCCGCCGCCGCCGCTGGGGAAGGAGCCATCGCAACAGCAGCACCTGCGCGTTGGCCCCCAATCTCCTTCCTTATTTCTCGGCTTCCTTCCGCTCAGAAAAGCCTGAAACAAGCAAGCAAGCAGAGGGTGATCGGTATTGGTTGTTTTGTTTTCCTTGCAAGCTTACATAGAGTTGGGTAGTAATCTGAAGGTACGTGAGAACTCAATCGGAATAACGATCGCACGCGTAATTACAAGAAAATCTCGTCGCAGAAGATATGAAATCGCTTCAGCTCCAAGTATCAGACGTTAATTCTATCGTATAGCATATAATAAAAAGAAACGGATAGGGAAGTAGGGGAGCTGGGGCATCAAGTTGCCTCGGAAGGAAGAAAGAAACACTAGAAGGTACTGACAAAAAACCTAACTTTGAGACGATTCCCCGATAAAACCTGACCTAGTCCACATCCACGGGACGAAACAATCAAACATTCCCTATCCCAACTGGTGTCGGAGTAAGTGATAAGACAAACAAAAAGGTTGGGAAAAAAAAAAAACATCGCACAGCATGCCCGCCCGGGGAGAAGGGAGGAGGACCGATCAAGAACCGAAGCCTAGGCGATCAGAGTCTCACCTGTAGAAGCGCTGCAGCGCCAAACAGGAACCCCCGCGCGCGCCTTCAATCCACTATTGGGTGAATCGAAAGCGCCGTCGGCCGCCTTCCCATCCAAGTGAGGGGCCTGCGGCGATAGTTTAGATTGGGCCGACGATTCCGGGCCCTCACGGGGAGATTTATTTAGGGTTTGGGGATTGGGGAATTTCTGGAAGAAGAGGCGGCTGCTGCGGTGCGCTGCGGCCGGAGTGGGGGGAGGCGGAGGCAGGACGAGAGGAGAGGAGACGAATGGAATGGGAAAGGAGGGGAGCGGAGGCGGAAAGCGACGTCTTCCCAGACACCGGTAATAAGCCGCCTCTCCAGTCCACCCATGCCGTCCGATCCCGACCCTGGCCCGAATCTCAACACCGCCGTATCTGTACAGTATGCTATGCTGGAGGCAGACGAGGTATGACGTGGCAGCACAAATCTTGAAGGATGCAGCGACAAATGCACCTGAGCCGGACTCGACTAATTCTTCTGGGAAAAATAAATGCATGTCACATTTGCTGCGTGCTTTCAGAATTCAGACCAAGAGTTTCTACCATGACATGCCAAAAATCTCTGTGTTTGTTGGAGTACATTTCTTCATCCGAGCTGGAGCTGCGGCTGACAAGCGGGCCCACAAGATCCAAATATGCCTCTGCAGCCGTGGGGCCATGGCACAGCACTCGACCTGCTCCGATTGACGGGCAAGTCAAACGAGGATAACAAGTGTCTGAGTGACGGGGGGAGGGCAGCTTGTTTTATTTGACGATGAAGAGACCAAGTGACGGCCAATTGCGTTTTGCTAAATAGTAGTGGTATAAGGGAAACGAAGTCGCCAGACACAAGAAAGTGGCGAGGTTGCCATCATGCTAAGAAAACATGGCGCAAGAAAGGCATTGTGTATTCTTGTTCTAGTTGAGCAAGTTTTTAAAAAGTATGTAGGTATATGCACAAGAGGATGGAATCAGGCAAACAGGGGAACCTGCTGCCACTTCCCAGCACACACTTTTGTCTTTTTCATAATTCATCAACAGCATAAAATAGCTACGCATGCTGGCTATTTGTAAACAGGAGTAGCCAATTTTTGGAAGAATAGAGCCTAGAAAAACACAAGGTGCTAGTCAGTGTGCTATATTTGTATTCAAGTGTGCCACGATTGATGGATAGTTTAGGAGCAGGCAGCAGGACCTGGAGCCGCACACCACTTCAAACCTGTTATCTGTGACAAGTCCTTGACTCGAGCAGTGCTAGCTGTTTATCAAGACCAGTCAGTACATAGCAGCAATAAGTCTTTCCGTGTTGAATTATTGTTGATGCAGCAAGCTCCAGTTAATACACACACATGGATACATCAAGGACACCGCACAGCAACTGGTAGCTGAATCCCGTTATTCCCCTGGCCCCCGCCAACAGAGTGACGTGTGTATCGATGACTCAAAAAGAAAACCTCTGACCGTGGATCCTAATGTGTAGATACAATACAGATCTATAGGCATGTGGTAATGCTGAATTATCTTCGTCTGGACGCAGTTGCAGCGCTAAGAGACACGCGGGATCATTCCTCCTGCTCGATCATCCTCCGGACATCATCCATCACCAGCCAGGATTTGTGGCCGCCGATCACCTCGTCCTGTTTCTGGGAGTCGCTCCACAGCTGCACAGGACAAAGAACCGTCCTCAGGATACACAGTGGCGAGACGGACACCATGAACAAGCAAACAAGCTTCAGTTGTACCTGTATACAAGGCATCTTCTGCTCGAGCACCGTGGCACAGATTGCACGAGTTGGACAAGAGGAAGGCATTAGCGTCTGTATTAATTTAATAAATATAATATACTAGCTAGCGGTCCAATTTGTCAGCTGTGTATATGTGTAGTTGCTGCAGACAAGCTAACGGTGAGGCCAAGTGCATATGGGAGGATATTTGATATTGTACTCCAATACCAAAGCTAAAGGATAAGGCTAAGGAAACATTTAGAAGCAAGTTGCACAAAGCCGGCAACTCAAAACAAAGTTTCCTGGGCCAATACAGCCATAAAGGAGAGGTTTCCGGTTTCCAAAAGGAAAAAGTCCATTTTTGACGATCCAACTATTGCGAAAGTCCGATTTTAGCCATCGAACTGCAAAACCGGGTATCTTTGGCCACTCAACTATCAAAACCGTTTGTTTTTTTGCCATCGGCTGGTTTTGGCCGACGGTTTCGCTGACGTGGCGTCCACGTGGCAGTGGGACCCACCAGTCAGTGGCCACGTCAGCTCCTCTTTCTTCATCCCCTCCGTCACTGTTGCCTCTCTCTCTCACCCGCCCACCGTCCGCCGCACTCCCCCTCCAGCCTCCTCCGCCTCCGCCTGCGCATCGGCCTCCGCGCTCGTCCCCTACCGCCGGCTCTGGCCTCCGCGCTCGTCCCCCTCCGTCGGCGGTTCGCCCTTCATGCTTTCCCCCCATCCTTCCTCCTCCCGAGCCGCAGCCTCCCCGCGGCCGCCGGTGCCCGCCTCCCCGCTGCCAGCGCACACCTCCGCGCCTTGGCCGCCCACTCGCCTGCCTGGCCACGCCGGCCTCCACGCATTGGCCGCCCGCGTGCACCTACCCCGCCGCTGTGCCACGTCCCGCGCACCCCACGCGCGCCGCCAGCTCCACCTCCGTGCGCGGACCGCCAGTGGCTCGGCCTCCATACTCGTCCCCTTCTGCCGCCGTCTCAGCCTCCGCGTTCGTCCCCCTCTACCACCGGGTCCACCTCCGCGCGCGGACCGCCGCTGGCTCCGCCTCTGCTCATCTCCGCCACAGTCCGGAACGGCCGCGCGCGGCGAGCGCATGAGCTGCGCGTGGGGTTGGCGATTCCGGCGCCGTAGGTTTAGGCGCGGCGGAGGGCGCCGGTGATGGGTCTCCGCGGCGGCGTCGATGGGATGGAGGCGGTGTGCGATGGCGCATGTGGGGAGGGATGAAGGAGGTGATGGCGGCGAACTAGGATTAGTGGGAGGGATGGAGCGGGTTGAGGCGGAGCTCACGCACACGGCAGTGGGAGTGAAGGAGGCCGGAGGAGGCGGGGACGCGAGCAAAGCTCGAGCTCGAGCTCGGCCCGTCCATGGCGGACTCCATGGCGGGGACGGAGGGAGCAGTGCCCCGGAGAAGGTGAGGAAGGACAGCGGTGCGGTGGTGACTCCGAGCGCAGGGAGCAGATGAGGTAGCGGCGTGGCGGCGGATGCGTAGGCGGAGGCGGAGGAGGACGGCACAGGCGCCGCCGTCTTGAGCTCGTGGGGAAGAAGCAGGGAGAGAGAGGAGCTGATCTGGCCGCTGACTGGTGGGTCCCACTGCCACGTGGACGCCACGTCAGCGAAACCGCCGGCCAAAACCAGCCGATGGCCAAAAACGAACGGTTTTGATATTTGAGTGGTCAAAGATACCCGGTTTTGCAGTTCGATGGCTAAAATCGGACTTTCGCGATAGTTGGATAGTCAAAAATGGACTTTTTCCTTTCCAAAACCACGATACAGAAAGAAGCACAAGAATTCTAGAATCTCGCCAGGAAAAAAGGACAGATAAATGGCTTTGATTTAAGCATAACTGGGTGTGAAGATGTTTTCAGATGTATTTATCATACAGCGCAAGGGTAGACTTACTGTTACTCCAGCACGGTTCACAAGCTTTTGTGGAACAGAATTCACATCGACACAGTAGAACCGGATTCTGCATATTAAGTTCTAACTGAGAACTGAGACCATCAATTTATCAAGAACATCAGCAGCGTAGTTCTCTAACCTTGGATGGTATTCTGCTGCCAACTTCTCAAGCTTAGGCTTCAGATATATACACTTTCTGCACCAACTCGCCATCCTTCATGTCACAAAGACTAGTATGAATTGGGGCATGAACAGGCAGATCCTAAGCGAAAGGTAAAGTTTCAACAGACACAACAATAGAGACTACTCCAAATACAGTTCGACATCAGCTGCATATCTACCATATGATACACACTTTATAGTATACAATAAAGAACCTGAGGTTGAAATTTATGTGGAAAATGTTAACCTAGATATAGTGCTAGGTATTTCCCTTCAATCGTAGAGATGAGTTTTATTTCCCAAAAGATACACGAGTCAAACAGAGAGAAAACAGACTACATGAGAGCACAATCCAACCATAGCCTGCAACTCATAAGGTCATGAAAAAAAAACCATGTACATTGGTTTGACATCAGAATTTTCTGCTCAGCCATAAACAGAGTTCTACTGCCAATATAGAAACAAGCAGATGGAACTAAAAATCAGGAAAAGACAAAAGGTAGATTCACGAAAAGTCACTGGCATTGATCATTCCATACAATATGCCAATGAAAGTAATGCACACAACCATAATGACACCAAACCGGGTGCCAAGTGCTTGGGCATACCAAGTTACCAACAAATGGACAAAATTGTCCCTTCTTCTTCTACCCAAGATGCTAAATTTGAGCTCAAACAATGGCCGCCTAATCCAAAAACAAAACTTGCTAACCCCGCAATCACATATCAAGTCAGCAACGACCGCTTTGTCGAAGAAATTACAGGCCAATGTTGCTGCGGCCGCCTGTAATTGTAGACAATCCAATCCAGGGAAGTGGGAGTACCAGAGCAGGACGATGGGGAGGTCGAGCTGCTGCGCCTCCGCGAGGACCCGGTCCAGCTCCTGCTCGCTGGCGATGGGTTCCAGCTCCACCCACTCCGGTCCCTCCTCCACCGTGACCCTCTCCTTGGCGGCGGCTGCCGCCGTAGCCGCGCGGCGAGGCCCCGGAGGCAGCCAAGATCGCGGCCCACCGGGCGGGCGGTTTGGAGAGGATGCCAAGGCGAGGTGGGACGACATGGGTCCCAACTCGACCGTGGGACAGCGCCGATTCACCAGCGGCGACGGCGGCGCCTGCGTGGACTGGGGCGGTGGCGGTGGCCATTGCCGGCGTGGAAGCAAGGAACGTGTGGAGTTTCTATAGGCTTCGTTTCGTTTTGACCTGTTGCTATGTAGGAGTAGTATGAATTTTCTTCTCTCGGCCAACCTGTGGCACTGCATGTGGAGCCAGTACTCCCAGGAAGAACAGGAAAAAAAGAAACCCTGCGCACGCGTTCTCTGCCATAAATTCTGGGGAAAACCGCAAACACGTATTCAAATTAACTTCACAATCCGGCCTTTCAGTACAAGGGTTCAAACTCATCAAAATAACTATATCATACACAATAAATTGAACAAGATACATGGAGATTGGGAGGGAGGAGAAGAAGCTTTACATTCTGTTACAAGATTGGGGAAGAGCTGAAGGTTTCTACAGATGCCCTAGCTGGCAGGAAAGCCAATGGAGCAGGACTACAGGAGCAATTTGGTTACAACGTCAACTTGCAAATCTATATGGTAGCACGCGGCCACTGCCAGCGGTGTCGGTGCTGCATTCATCAGTTGTTCGTGATTTGGAATTCAGTTCCATCCTTCAGATGCCCCATCGCAGTAGGGCAAAACCAGCAAAGTACGTTTGGACCCAAGATCTGTCACAGATTTGATGGACCAAAGATTCAGTCAAATGGAACGGCAATGAGGAACTGAATTGAACTGTGCTGAAGTTGAAACCAACTAAAAGTCTAATGTTGGGTCATAAGAAGAAGTTCAGATGTTCTCCTTTATGTAATAGTACCATTTGAATGTTCTTCCGCATGCCAAGATCAAACCGGTGGCGATACTTCTGCCCACTCTTCTTTGCAAGCCACTTCGCTCTTACTGCCTCCCGGTACTGATGCAAAGGAGCAGGAAACAATTAAATCTGCTGCCAGGAAACTATGGATTCCATGGAATGCCAAAGAGTTGGCTTACCTCTATGGTTGTCATGTTATGACACAAAAGATAGATGTGCCAGCATAATAGAGAACCTATTGTCAAGCTTAAGAAGAATAACAGGACACCGGACAAGATCTGCATTTTCATGACACTCAGTTAAATTAGATCATAGTCTTGTTTTTATATAGCAAAAAAGAGTGAAGAAATAAACCCAAAAAAGGCATACAAAAAAAACTAAATGGTGAATAACTGCTGAGCATATTAGGTGAGGGCCTGATGCACAGGATTCTAGTCGTGACACCACTACTTGCCTTGCTAGACCAGCACAGAAAAAAAACACTTGGTTTCATCATTGTGGCATGAATTTCTCCAAACTTCAAAGATTCTTATGAGCTTCATCATTATGGCATGAACTTATACAGACCTAAAAGATTCTTTCACAAGAATGGACGGTTTGCGCATATACAATCAACTTACGAGAGTATGGAGTCTGCAGCTAATATTTGTACAAGTCTCGGTTTATTTGAAATTTATGACCAACTGCTGACAAATAGTAAGAGTTGTAATCCCTCCGATTCAAATTGTAGCTCGTTTACCTTTTGTCCTAAATCAAACATCTCCAACTTTGAGTGAGTCTATAACATTGAAATAGCTTCAGTAAATCCACCATGAAATATGTCTTGATAGTGCATTTATTTGGTACTGTAGATGCATTTTTTTTAAAATAAAATTGGTTTCAAGTTAGAGAATTTTGACTTAGGACAAAACTAAAACAACATACAATTTGGTACAGAGGAGGTACTAGAGAAGGATCATTTTGTCATGCGATATACAATTAATTAACAACTCTTCATGATCATTTGCCGCTGATCCTGGTAAGACATAATATATAAACATGTGCAGGCAAAACCTCCGGTACGTTAATGGTGTCTGCTACAGATATAGTGCTACACCCTAGCTGACCTTCTGATAATGTAGATAAACATTACTATGTGTTAACTAACTAAATACGTACATACTATATCAGCATATACATATGATAAAATAGGCACGAACCCTAGTTTTACTGATAATCAACCAAGCAAAGCCTCATAATGGTGAATGCCGGTATAATCTGGATAAAAACAGCGCAGATGTGTAGGATGGTGGCATAACAACCTGATAATGGATTGAATATTTATCAAGAAAGAGATTGAGAGCTCCTAGCACAGCACAGTGACCAGGGCACTTACATAGACCGTCTTCACATAAAGAATGTCAAACTCATGCTCTTTCAGAAGGAGATCACATAGAAATATTGCCTGCAGAGCATTTTTGATAGAGTTGTGAAAAAAATTGCCATTGAAGAGTTGGCACTTTTGGTTCAGTCCAGCATAGTCACTTACAAATGAATAAAGTGACCCGATAGTTGCATTTAGGACACAGATGATGAAGGCTTTGTAGTTGGCGTATCCCACACAGTTGTTGATCCAGACACAGTGATGATCCTACCATCAACAACATCATCAGGCCTTGTCATGCAGAAGCATATGTCAATACATAGCATCGGCACTAACACATACCATTTTCAGAACACACCTTTTGCAGACCTTGCAATGGTGGGACCGAGGCGGCTT
The DNA here is from genome assembly GCA_030272315.1 of Paspalum vaginatum. Taxonomy (NCBI): domain Eukaryota; kingdom Viridiplantae; phylum Streptophyta; class Magnoliopsida; order Poales; family Poaceae; genus Paspalum; species Paspalum vaginatum. The sequence goes on from CM059015.1 coordinate 725,970, forward strand.
GAACATGCAACATTTATCGCAATACCTTGATCTCAACCCCTGCGGCAACCAAATACTACATAATCAGCGTGCGATACCAAATAAATAGCACAACCATCCTTTGAAATCAATAAATAAATAGCTGAATCCAAGGGATTCTACTGTGCCGTGAAGCAACGAAGAAGCACATGATCGGCTTTCGGCTAGTTCAAGATGATCGGCTCGTTTCTGAAAACGATAAAGCTTTCAACCTACGAGTTGAGCTCGTGTGCAAGATGCGATTTTTATCTCAGTTTATTTACACTTGCAGGCGTTTGGACCTACGAGTAATCAGTTCAGCACAGTTTCCTTTCCTAGCCATAAATTCACCAATACCCCCCAGAGGTCGATAAAGAAGACAAGGAAAGCAAGGGGCATGAGGAAAATCGAGAGCGGGAGATCTCGGCTTCTGCCACCTACCTGTCCCTGCGCGGCCTCGGCGTCGGGGGCGAAAGCAGCTGGGACAGCGCCCGGGTCGGCAGCCGCGGCGCACACGAAGGCGAAGAAGCAGGCGGCGACAGCGAGCGAGACGGCGGCCGCGTGGGCGGCGCCGGCGGGCGTGCCGAGACCGAGCCAGTGGTCCAGGAAGACGAACACCGTGGCGTAGTAGACGAGCGCCATGACGGCGACCGTCGCGACGACGGCCGGAGAGGGGACCGCCGTCGCGGCAGCAGACGCCGCCGCGGGGCCGCCGCCCCGCCTCCGCGCCATCCCTCCGGTCCGCTCGCTTTCTCGGATCTCGGTTTCCCCGCAACGGCAAGAGTTTGCCCCTGGGCCCAGATGGGCTGTAGTGTTGTGTTGACCACGCGTGTACAAATTCATGGGCCGCAGTTTGTATAGGCCTCCGACCGACTCGATGGCAATTGCCACGCATTGCTGAGCTGGGCCTCCAGTGTGTAGGGATTGAGCACGTGTCCTTCGGCCCGAATATGGGCTAAATGTGGCATACAACCGCTGGAATTAACGACGAGGAGGCTTATCTCTAACAGAGGTACTCATCGTTATTTCTCTATTTAAACTCGACTCGACTCTGTTTACCGTATCGAGACAGCGTCAGAATACTGAAAATGAGTGTACCACTAGAGTTGGCTGACGATGATAACGAGAAGAAAGAGGCCGAGGCCGAGGACGAGAGGCGGGCTGCCATGGAACGGTTGATGATGACTACACTACATGTCGGTGCACCGGCGGTCCTCACATCATATTTCAGCACCTACAGTTTGAAGTGTTAATGCGCAATACGTCAGTTCAAACGTGTGGAAACCAATGTCAAATCAAATTATTTTATGCGTTTAGATTCTGTGTTAGCGTGTATTGGGAGGAGCAAAACCTAGTCTCGAGTCTTGCAGTTTGCAAATGATATGTAACGGCCGCGCGGTCCTTTGCATCGCCTCGACTACATTATCATACTGCTAACACTAGACAGCAGCCGACCACAGAAGCTAGGAGCTATGAGAAAAAAAAAACATGTACTCACTCCATCTCCATTCATAAGTTAATAGGTTGTTTGATTTTTTTTTACATAAAATTTGATTTACTCGTTTTATTAAAGAGAACACTATGCATATATTTTTTTAAGGGGAAATAGAGAGGTGATGGGAGTACAGGCAGCCATGTGTCCCTACAACGTGCAGTGCCTAGGCACACATACATCCCGTGATATTGTACGTTTTACCCCTGTTACTTCCCTTGGTGACACGTACTGGTACGTACGTGTGCGTGGCATGCCGGTCACGGTACTACGGCAGGCAGCTAGTACCAAATAAACGTACGCGCGTGCGTAGGATTATATATACTCCTATACGAGTAGGCACCAACGTACGAACCCCATGCATGCCAACCTGCTAGCTCGGGGATCGGACGGACGACGTACGTGCGGCATGATGATGAACAGTGCATGCATGCTTTTCAGGCGGATCTAGGATTTAGATTTAGGAGGTGCTTATTTTTTCTTCTAATTCTTAACATTTTCGTTTTTACTGGTGTGTTCATCTACATGGGGGTTTCCATTGTCCGCATAGGGGTAGAGGGTGCTGAGCACCACCAGCCACGCTGCATCTAGGGGCGGAGCCGGGAGGAGGGCTGGAGGGCTGCAGCCCCGGTTGGAGCCCAGTAACTTTAAGTATACTCTATATATTTTTTGTCCAACAAATAAAAAATAGTGCATCGGCCTTAGTTATCCTATGTATTTTTTGCCTGACAAACGAAAAGTAGTCAGGTAGAATAAATTTCATATGAATTGTGTCCCTTATTTGTGTTAAAAAAATATTCCATGTACCAATTAATTACGCATTCAAAATTAGCCTTCTTTTGATCCATTTTTGGCTCCGCCACTGCTAGATCCAGCCCTATACACAGGAGTATGTAACACGAGACTATCCCTAATGGGGGTTGACTAAAGTACTGTCATATAGTACAAATCGACACTGTAGCGCTACTGTATACAGAGAAGATAGTTGAAAGTGGAGGAATAGTGGATAGACAAACTTTTAGCCAACTCCATTGGGGATGGTTGCAGCAACGAGAATCTAGGACCAGATCGGTGCACGCACAATATACAGCTAGTGACACGCACCATGTCATTATACCAGTACTACATAACTTACATATGCATCTTAATTATCCTTGCTTGATTGCAGCCGTAACAATTAATTAATGCAAGCTAAGGCGTTTTATTTTAAAAGTTTATTTAGAATGTAGAAATTTCATAGAAACTAATTTAATTTTACAGGAAAAAAACACATGAATGGAAAAATAATTCTAGCCTAATTCTTATCCCGGCTGCGCGCCGTAGTCCGGATCGGATGAGATCCATCCATGGACAAGGAGGACATGCTCAACAGGAGCGTACTACATGAGATGCAGGAGACACGATGGTACGCGCTATGGTCCATGTCGTCCATCAAGGATCAGATCTCTGCCACAGGTACTGCGGCCGCCCGCCCCTCTGTATAGTACTCCTACTTTATTATTATAATATAAGAAAAAAAAGGGTAGTATTCATGTTTTTCACGGAATTGCGACTAAATTTTCGAGGACAACCTCTGTTTATTATATATGAACTCGTTGATTTTTGGACATGCGTTTATCACTTTACATTATTCAGGAAAAATGCACAAGCATATAAAAGCATGAGTCTGCTTAAATATCATTATTGATAAAACAAGTCATAATAAAATAAATGACACTATATTTAGTTTCTAAATAAGATGGATAGTTAATCATTGTCTCTAGAAAGTAAATAGTGTCAAACGTTTTAAAAACAAGGTACTAAATTCATATTGATCTTTATTTTCTCAGAAACTATACTCCTTCCGCATCCCAAAAAATAGGGCCAGGTACGGTGTGCATGTTTTGGAAAAAGGCAAGTCAATCTTTTATACCTTAGCTTATATAAAATCAAAAACTTATATTTTTAGTGTACGTAGATATAGTTTGATTTGTATTCAAAAGTATTTTAATGCATTGATAATTTTGTATTTATTGATGAAAAGTTTTAAAGAAATGAATGGTTAATTAAAGTTCTACTTTAAAAACCATGTCAAAAGACTATATACCTTATTTTTTGGGATGCGCTAGTGAAGTAGCTATGTTTGGAAATAAAATATATAGCAATCATGCATTATCATATAGTGTGCTGGATATTTGTTGATGGTGTTCAAAAGTGATAGGGAATGTAGACGCACAGTATAGGGGAAGGAACAAGGCAGGAGAGAATGAATTTTGACACAAAAGAAAAGAAACAAAGACATTGATGCTTTTAGAGCGGATTAAGGAAAAGGGGACGATGGGCCATATAGCAGTACATGTTTTCAAATTGCAGTCGGTAGGCTTTTGCGAAACAACGGTGAGAGAGAGAAAAGCATTAACTAATAATAAGGAAAGGGTTTTATTGGTTGATGAGTACTCTAGAGTGAACCCTCAGGCTGAGTACAGCAGGGAGGTGCAAAAGACGAAGTAAAGGACGGATTTGCATTGTTCGACACTTTAGCTGTGAGTAGGAGAGTGAAAATGGGAGGTGGGATGCTCTCCAGTTGTACTCAGCCTCAGGCTATGATTAGGAAAGGACTAAAAGTTAGATCAAACAACAGAATAACATTTTACACAGAGTGGAGTTTGAATTTGGGGAGTGTGATCGCTAGACTCGGCCTCAAGGCACTCAATGAGTGGTGGTGACTCAGAAAGTCTATGATGCTGGGGCCTACCCACATTGGGCTCAATGTGGGGCGGTACTAAGTTGTTGCCCACATCACACGCACCAGGGTCTACACACTGCGGAATCCAACATCTTTTTTATCCTATTCGCATCGTGATTTTTTTATCCTTTTTTCTCGTCTTACATCTCTTCACAGATGATTTTGCATCGCGGTTTTATTCACTCTTTTCTCCTCTTCCGTCTCTTGACATATGATTTCCACATTGGAAGATTCAATGTGAGTAGGAGCGGGGGCTTTTCTACTTGACGTTGCTTACACGTCGTACCATTGTTGTTGGTGTTTGTTGATTCACCGCGCGCCCCTAGATTTCTAGCCATCCACACCGTCCTAGTAATAGCCAGGTCAGCCTGTTTATTTGACAGAAGAAAAGAAGACCCAGATCGACGAGCCCTGACAGACAGAACATGACAGCCACATCGGCTACCTAATAACAGTCCAGTTGGCAAAAGCATCTCCTCGTACCTAGCTGGCTGTCCTGTCGGTGAACCTCTTGGTCTTGAGCCCTTGTAGCAGAAAATCGTAATCCCGTGGGCGATTACCGCCTGGTAATGATATCTAGCTAGCTAGCTTGTGTACGTACAACTAGATCAAGAAGCTTATTAGCTATATTAGGATCTATTGTATTAAATGATGCTCAAAACACTATTCTATAACTATACACAGAATTAAGTTTGAAATTTAAGAAATAAAATGTGTATGCTGCTGGAGATGCATGGTTTTAATTATTAATCGTGCCTTGAAAATCTACATTTTAGAAACCTGCTCTTTTATATTATATTCTGCCGTACGTACCCTTGTAGCTAGTAATACCTACTTAATTTAAAACAAAATAATAATAATAATAATAATAATAATGTTTTCCTTTTGAAAGAAAAGTCAAAATAAAACCATCGTATCTCTTGGTTAATTAACCACTCATCAAATAATATGGCCGTGCCGCACCACATAGGAGCGAGAGAGTAGCCAGATATAGGTAGTCCCATGATGAAAACGCTCTCCTAGTTTTTACCCTTTGTGGGTAGGAGAGTAGAGGCTAGCCAGAGAGGAGTGAAGCAAAGCTGCAAATGTATAATATATATGCAATAATCATGCACCGGCCTGTACTCAACCAGAACACCATGGATCATCATGTATGCATGTATGCATGCAAGGCTCTATCACACCATGCCCATGCCTTCCTCCTCGTACTGTCCTTTGTCCCCTTGCACAATAAACAAACTAAAACACACTGCATTGCATATCTACTATACGAGATCGAGCATCATATTATGCATGTTCCGCCAGTGGGTGGGTGGGCGGGCGTCATGGCCGATGCCAGCTTTTTATTCTTTAATTTAGGGCTAAGCTCCATACGACTAGAATCCAGGGTCCTTGATTAGGGTTTGCAACTTTTAAGGTTAGTTTTAGCTTCTCCTTGTCGCCAATATATGACTTGACTAGCTCACTCACCACTGGCGCTTCATTGTACTATATATGGAGCTTTTTATTTGATGCAGCTAATCCTATGCATCCGTTTTGTTTAATGTGTCTTAAACTTTATTTTTTACTACTACTGTTTAGAACGAAAGCACCCACGGCTCCTGCTTTTGCCTGGATCAGCTAGGACCATGCATGCTGCCTGAGCTTTAATTTTTCTTGCTTCGGCTAAATAAAGCTAACTGATCGAGATGAATAATACAAGCTAGCCCCTTTGTTATATTCCTCTGTCTATCTGTCGAGCCAATTGACTACGATTAGAAGAAGAAGAATCATCCCTGCATTTTAATTAATATGCAAGGCGTCTTTCAGGCCGTGGCTCCCCGGCCGGCCGGCCCCTTTTTCTTTCCTTAATTTTGTTTCACCACTCATGAGTCACAAGGATAAATTAAATCAATATGTTGAAATAACGAGCCAAACACAATAGTTAATATAGCCACCATGTTTGGACCTGCTACACAAGACTTATAGAAAGCTGCTAGGAAAAAAAACTCTTAACTACTCTAAATGAACCGGCAAATTGTTCAACTTTTAACCATCCTATCAATGCATCCCACATTTATCCAGCCATGGAAAGATATAACCTCCTCCTTCGTTCCTGGTATTGCACTTTATTATAATAAGCTGTAGTGATCCAAATAAACCATAGCTTGAGCTCATATATTGAATAATACAGCACACGGCGCGCATGCATATCCATCCCCGCCCCACTGTTTTGGCTAGCATCAAGATGGCACTGTCGCAACGTTAAAAAAGAGAGCGGAATTCGTTCACAGTTAAGTGGTTTTTTACTGTGCTTGAATCAAATATAGTCTTTCATTAGTTTAGATTTGATGGTTAAAATAAAAAAACAATATATTTCGATCAGAGGCCCTAGAACATTAAAATAAATGGTGAATCATGAACTCATATTTTACAACCCACAAAATAATTATAATTATAAAGAGTGCATAAGTCCTTTTACGTTAACATCTAATTTTTACGGCGGATTCATCGATTGATTGGCGGCGGCACGGATGAGGAACAGGCACGTACACAGGCTGACGGGGTCAGCCGCCGGCCGCGACAGCTGTGGTCGTCGATTCATCGATGGCTTAAATCGATTGTATAATGAGCGGTAAAACCATTTATTTAACTATCCTTATACCAATTAAATTGTCTCGAAGCTGTCTCTACTAGTTCTTTTTTTTTACCAGCCGGAACTCATGGTTCCGGCCGAACACTGTATCATACCTCCACAGTTAAGGTTCTGTTCAAATCCGGTGGCTAAATTTTAGCCCATGTCATATCGGATGATTGGACGCTAGTTAAAAATATTAAATACAGTCTAATGATAAAACTAATTACACAGATGAAAACTAAACGACAAGACGAATTTATTGAGCATAATTAAACTATGATTAACAAAGTGAGGCTACGGTAACCATTCGTTAATCATAGATTAATTAGGCTTAATGAATTCGTCTCAGCGTTTAGTCCTCGTAATTAGTTTTATCATTAGACCATATTTAATAATTCTAACTAGCATCCAAACATCCGATGTGACGTGGGCTAAAGTTTAGCCTTCGGATCCAAACAACCCTAAAAGTATAGGTATTATATATATTCTTTCAAATGATCTAGAATTAATGTGATGAAAGCTCTGGCATGTTATATTAAAAGGCTAAAGAAGTCACAAATAAATTACGACGATTCCATTCATTTTAAATTATGGGTGATTTAGCTTTGTCCGAATCTATATATATACTATGTAAGCGAAGTCTACTAACTATTTCTTGCGAGATGCAGTCTATCCACATCATCGCAGGGTCCACCAGTCGCTACATCACTTATCGATGGTTTCCATCGATTTTCTATGGCTAACATCAATCATGCATGTGCTTAAAACGAAGGAAAAATATACACACATATTTTTCATTATATACGATATACTATATAAGTAAAGTCTACTAACTATTTCTCTTGACATGCAGGCTATCCACGTCATTGCAGGGTCTACCAGGCACTACACCACTCATTGATGGTTTTATCAATTTTATGTGGCTAACATCACTGATACATGTGCTCAAAACGATGGAAAAAATATACACACATATTTTTCTTGACATTTTAATATTTTATTTATTACATCTCACTTTATAAATCATGTCTAATTCGATACTACAAATTTCTTGCTGCAACATGCGAGCTATCATCTAGTTATATTATTTGTTTATAAGCGTCGTCAAGCCTTTCGACTGTACTCTAAGCAAGAGCCGTCACTGATAGAATAATACCAATGACGATCCGGGTTTAAAATATAGTACTACCATGCGAAGCTCCCATCCATTAGCAGTGCCTCATATTAATGCTCCTAAACTACACGGTAACTGGTGAACATTTTAATAATGTTAAAATAAAGAAATTGACCACGCATTTTATTTTACTTAGGGCCATGTCGTGTTTGTTGGTTCTTTTGTGTGTTATATCAGTATACATATATATGTGTGTGCATGCTGCAATTTATTTCATTGTATTCCACGCGCCAACTCAATTATTAGACTAGCTTGAAAAAAATACTGTTATTAAAATATCCAGGAGGCACCCGCCTGAGATCGAGACGAGGAATCCTTGGGAGGGGCCGGGGAGACAGGTTAATTAGATGCCTAAACATACTTAAAGCATACGTACTATTATAGTTCATTCTCTCTCATCATCATGGGATCGTTAAATACTTAAATTGACTAATTAATCGAAGTACGATCGAAGGAACGTCATGATCAGCCTGGCAATTAAAAGATAAGCCATCGCATTATATTGTTCGACAGAGAGAGGCATATATGTATGAGTCTGTTAACTGCAAATCCGTACAGCTATATTGCATTATTGTTCCGTTTATTGTCTTTTATGTGTGGCCAGTCGAATGCTCGCCATTTGTTGCCTTGTCGCCATATAACTAGGGGAGTAACGTTGTTCACAATCTAAATGAGTCATTGATGATTTTTATTTCAAAAATAAATAGAAACATGATTCAGCTCTTTTTGACCTGGTTTTTAAAATTTTGGGCAAAATTTAAGGTCTCTTTACCACCCTATACCTTTGATGATGACACCGATCAATTTAAAGCATTTGCCTTTAGTTTTTTCGGAATGTTCTTCTAGCTAGAGTACTTTTCATCACCTCGAGACTTGAGGGGATGATAATGACATTTGATTGTTTCATTCATTCTTTCCCTGCTAATAAAGGAACAATGTTCCGGCCTTTTGCACTCTGATTGCTTAGTTCATGCTTAACTGATACTGCTCTCGGTTTGAAATTAGTTGGCATATTTTATTTGTTAGCTAAAATAAATATTGGACCTATGGTACATTATATTTTAGAATAGAAAAATGATACCACTATGTTCTTATTGAAAATATGGGGAAAAATTATTTTATAACCATGAACCATCATTGTTGTTCGATTTTCCAACCTGAGATAGCAGGGCGGGTCCCCAAATATTGCATTTGGACAAAATACACCATGAACCTATTGAAAGTGGTTTGCAGGGATGTGGCAACACGAACCCCCACAAATTGGCACTACAACCCTCTACTACACTCAATGACCTATAAGGCCCACTTGTCATCTTCTCCTCCTAAACCCAACCATTGTTCTCTCGTGTGAGACGGCGAAGCTCCTATGCACAATCATACCTCTGCACCTCCTCAAATCCACCATTCCCTTCAATTCTTTGAACCTATGCCTCAATGGCCTTAACTCCAGCCATTATGGCCACTAAAGGCTGCCATCACTCTAGACTAACTTCGGTCATTTCCAGTGGCAGGTGCAGGATTTTCACCTTGGGTATTCAAAATTTTGAAAGGGTAAAAAGAAAATTTCAGCCAGCCCAGTGAACCTACATTTTGGCATGTATAATATACCATATATTGGTGTTATATATATCACAAAACTAAATATGATTGAACAACTGGCCATAACATGAAATTGTTTAACATATTGAAGTTCTAACAATTCAACACATCATATAGCAATTAGATAACATATGAAATATTCAACACAACATATAGCAATCAACAGCAGGACCATTCTTTCTCTTCATGTTTGCAACCTAGAACAAAATTCAACCACCATTCTGTAAATCACATTATCACAATCATTCAGTCATACAACGACATCAAAAATCAGCAACGCACTGGTCATTCAGTGTCGGCTGTGTGGTGCGCCGCCGCTCTGCTCTGGCCGCTTGGCCGTTGCGTGCCTGTGCCCTGTGGCTTGCTGCCTTGGCTGCCTTGCGCGGCAGCATGCAGCGCCGCAGCTGCGCGCCAGGCGGGCAGGGCGGCCGTCGGTGCCTCGGCGAGTCGGCGGCCTAGCCTGGGTGCCTGGCGCTGACCGTGAGCCGCTGCCTCCGCCTAGCGGTTGCGATGCTTCGCGCTGCGGCCTCGCTAGGTGCCGGCCTCCTCCGCCGCCGCGCTGCTCCGGGCTAGGGTTTGGCAATTTTGGGAGAAAATCGAACGGTGTCGGGGGCGACAGAGCGAGTAGGGGCGGGGGCAACTCGGCCTCTCGGGGGAAGGGCAGCAGGGTCAGGGCGTGGGGGTGGCCGGGTCGGCCGCTCCTGCGTGGTAGGCTATCCAAAGTGGGAGGAAAAGGCCCTTGAAGCAATAGGATGGGCTAAATTGGTATTTGAAGATGAATAAAACATTCTCTTTGCTATTTACATGTACATATGCATTATACTTAGTATATATACAAAAAAATTTGTCCAAAATCTTGGGTACTGAATACCCATGAATCATGGTGGACCCGCCCCTGATCATCCCCTCCTCTCTCTGTTTCTCCTTCTTTTATAAATCTAGCCCTCCGAATCCAACTAATCCGTCACCTCCATCTGGACGAGGTGAACATGTACAAAGGTTCATTTTTCCTCGCACCTTGACCAACAGAGTACCAAGCACGTAATCACCCGAGCTTGCTGCCCACACTTTCGTTGCACGTACCATCCATACTTCAATTCACGAGGTGAGCTCTACATCTTCCCCTCTCTCTTTTGCACTGCTCCTTGCTGCATGTTGCACATCCGAGCTCAACAACGCTGGATGCTATTGCCCTAGCCCTCCCTGTTCTGGCCAATTCCGTCGTGAGAGAGAGAGATAGGGGGGAGAAAGAAGAGGAAGAGAGGGGCCCAACGTGTGTCATCAGTGATCAAGGGGTGATGTGGTGCTGATGTGAGGGGGACCTGCACTATCATGTACGCGAAAACCATCCTACAAAGCACTTTCAACAGGAGATCAGGTGTATTTTGTCCGATTTGCAATAGTTGGGGATATCAATTTATCCCAGTTCCATAGCTTTGGATTGGAGAAATCAAACGACTGTGATGATTCAAGGTTGTATAATAGACTTTCTCTGAAAAATATTTACTTATGGTTATGATCTGGTATCACATAAATGAAATACTAGTTTATATTACAGTCTAGTCTAGTCAACTACCAACTAGCGTGCGCATGGAATGAGTGATTGAATACTAATTGGATATCTGATGATCTTAAGTACAAGTACTCTTCTTAGTCAACTGATCTCTGACAACACAGGGTAAGACGAAGGTGGCAGATTATTGACTTAGGGAGTGTGGCGGGCGGCACTGCTATGTCGGCATCACATGGTCCTTCGATCGAGATCCATATACGTAGTATTTACTTAATTATTAACCCAAAGTACGTACACACTGGTCCATCAGATCCAGGCTAATCAATCCATCGCCACGGCAGCGTGCCGCGCGCATGCGTGCTTCGAGATTCGAGCCCTCAACCAGTATACTCTACTTAATTACGGTGATACCGACAGTAAATGATCGTCACATCAAATAGGATGGCGTAAGTTTAGAGCTAGTTTGGCAATTTTATTTTTTTAAAAACATAAAAAAAACCGAGGGGAAAAAAAGAACTAATTTCTTTTCTATTATCTAAAGGCTAGTTTGACAATCTCATTTTGCCTAAGGGCTAGTTCATTTTCCTTTTAATTCTTTCTATTCACTAAGAAAAATGAGATTGTTAACCTAGTCAAAAAAAAATGAGGTTGTCAAATTAGCCCTTAGAGCCCGCTTAGAGCAGCTAATATAATATCCAACGACCTCCCACGGCTTTTGATTTGCTATGTTGTACGACATATGTGTGCTGTAGCATTTAACGATGATGAAACTTAAATAGAACAATAACCTAGACCGGCGTCGATAGAGAGCTGACGGAGGGATAGGAGGGGTGGGGGGGGGGGAGCTGAGGATGAGGCCAATGTACTAGTGGTGGCGGTGTAGCAAATTAAGAGCAGTGAACTCGAGCCTATAGGACGACCCGGCCCGCCCGGGCGGCCGGGGGACCATGGATGGTGGCCATGGCAGGGCAGCAGCGTCTGAGTCCAGCAGTACAGTGCCACCGAACAACCAGCTCAGGCTGCTGCAGCAACGCACCAATGGCGGCACGGATCTACTGCTGTGCTACTTGCATGCTGCCCTGCCCTGCTCAGGGAAGGAGAAGTCGTCGCCCCCGCCCCTTTTTCTTCTCTCTGGACATGCATATACTCATGTCATTAGCATCACGGGTACGACTTATGTTGTTATCAGCCAGGAGAGAAATTAAATAGCGCGCACTAGCCAGTTGCTGAGTGTTTTACAACACATGTATTAAAAGTTGGTAGGTATATAAATTATTTGATAATGTTAGAAGTTGTTAATACGCACAAAAACATATAGGTCTACTTTTTATTTTTATTACAAGAGGATATGTTGAAAATTACATGCAAGATTTGCTATTTTAGTTCATCTTTAATAATTGCGGAGGTGGGTAATTCAGATATAGATTAATGGTTTATTTTATACTATATCTTACTATTATTACTAAATGGAAACTCCTTTAATTTTCGAACCTCCACACTAAATAATCCTCACGAGACGTGTTTTAAAATAGATTTAGATACTAGAATTCTTCCACAATAATTAGAAATATCTTGCCATTAATTGGTAGATTGAAATCTTAGTAGCATTAGTTCTATCGATTTTTGGATAATTACCCAACATTATCATTATAAAAGTAACGGTGTTATTTAAATTATCCGCATCTGCCATTATGAAACATATTATGAGATAACACTCTAAATATGTATCAAGATTATCCATTTGTGTTATTATGATAATATAATCTAATTAAACACTTAAATGCATAATATAGATTGTGCCTATAATCTTAAATGCATATATATATATATATGTGTGTGTGTGTGTGTGTGTGTGTGTGTGTGTGTGTGTGTGTGTGTGCAATTGTGATATATAATCCAAAGTAAGCTTTTAAATTTGCAAACTCATATGTGTCATTACCAATTGCTATCATATGGTATTATAAATTAAGATTACCAATTGCTGCCATATGGTATTACAAAAAAATAAAAATAGAATGGTATATGTTTCTAATTTACAATTTCTTCCACTATTAAATTTTCCTACGAACTTTAAGCATATGTATATGGAAATCTAACCCATGCGAGACATAGATTTATATGGGGCTAATTTATGCTATTTTTGTAAGGGCAGTGGTGGTAATTATTTAGAAAATAGAATAAATAAGATATCATTGTATCAAATCGACATTTAGTCTTTTTGTCACTGCGATAATTTTTAGTATTTACGCCTCACGAGGATCGACGTCACTTGGATGCTTTAGAAAATCATGTAATTAGTCATGCCGTGGTGATGGAAATAAATGGCTAGGGGCTACACGTCAGGCCGGCCTGCGGGGAATCGATGATGATTATAGCTTGACATTTTGCTGGGAAACGAGCTGAAAAAGATGTGGCTAGGTAGCCAGGCCAGCTACTCATGATCTCAAATGGTACGGGTGACAGTGTGCAATATGGACTGACACACACTCACACTCACACTTGTCACGTCAGTGACAGGTAGACAGGTTTTAATTTTTATGGTGGTGGTGGACCTTAAACTTTAGTAGAGACGACATGGACTGACCCGCCGGCCGTGTCTCGTGGCATGCACAATAGCTCCGATCAGATCAGTCGCCCGCCCGTCCTGCTAGCTGCGGCTATGTTGCATTGCAAATTAATCTCAGCTCCATCAGTCATCTTGTTCTTGCAAATTAAGTAATAACCTCAGCTGGTTGCTCGGCCGGCCACCGGCCTCATGCATGCGCTTGCGTGCAGCTCCTGCCCGCCAGCGGCCCCGGCTCACCCCCGGTTCTCTGCATGCAACACTGCCACGCAGGCATTCCACACCGCCCGCCCTCTCACTTTGCTTATTAGTAGTAATTGATGGTCTTTAAATGTATTTATTTCGGTTGCTGATTAATAGTAAGTCAACAATGTAGGTTCCACAGCCCTATAAACTAAGGTAAGGTAGTGCTTGATTGGATGGATAAATGAATGGTTACATCCAATGTTTAGTAGAGTTTAATTACAAGAGACATCAAGGACGGCCTCATCCTTATAGGAGAATAGTCTCTGGAGAATTGGAACGACATCCGCTAATTCAAGGGGCTTATTGCATCGTCTGATGTTGTAATGGAACCTACAATTGCATGCACCGCCCAATAAGCCCCTACCCCATGTTGATTTCCACAATAGTAGTTTCGTCCAGATGAAGAATTAAACTTTTTAGGTGTAGGTGTTGGGCCACGGCAAGTCAAGAATCTACGAGTTCCTACACCGCTATAGCTAGCTGGCAAGTCTTTCAATCCCTTCTTCTTATCTCTACATGTTGGAGACATCACCCACTTGTTCTTCGGCTGCCCCCCATTGAGGTTGTTTTGGCCAAGAGTGCTTGGAGGCGCAGCGGTCTCGGTGACCTTGGCTAACACTATTGCCACAGTCTATTCTACATACATTGTAGGCCTACCCTATGCCATGGGACACATAGTCATCTTGCTTGTGCTATGGATCATTTGGAAGAGCCACGATCGCAGGGTTTTCTCATCAATATCAACATCAATGTTAAGGGCATGTGATGGCATTGGACCACCTCAAACTTTGGTGGTATAGTCCCCCACATGCCATGGATGTCTATGTCACTACTCACACCATCTCCTTTTTTTTTTGAACGAACCTGGAGGGTTTCCCCCTACAGCAAATTAAATTAACAAAAATACAAAGAAGAGAGAGGAGAGGGAGAAGAGGTTACAAAAAACCCAAAAGAAATCCTAGCACATCAGCACATGATAGCTTCTATTACTAAAAATTCTCAAGCCAGATTCTAAGCTTCGGAACTAGGGAGGCCTTAGCTCTAACCAAGCAGAGTCCTTTTGACTTGGTGTAATGCCCTATTGATGTAGCATAGCTCTTATAGCTTTGCTTCTCCCCAAAATCATGTATCCTTGGATAACATTGCGTTGGATTCCCACCCTCTAAGATTGAAATTGTATTGAGGTGGGCGGCTCCCACCTAGGTGTGTGTAGGATTGTAGGGTGTTGCTTCGTCGAGAAAAAGATCAAGAACCGACTCATCAGAAAAGTTTACCACAAGGCTATCCACTTCCATCCTCCCGGCGACAACCCTGTTGCCCGCTCTTGCATGGGTCCTAGCTCATTACTACATACCAATAGGTGGTTGTAAGGAAAATGACCTCATAGCCATGTTTGCTAATGTGTTTTTTTGTGATCGAGTGGCGTCATGATCAATAAAATTTACATGTGTCTTAAATATGTCAATTACATGTATTTGGGCCATCATCATAAGGTTGCAAATTGAGAAGATGTTATAGAATCAGGACAAAGGACAACAGACTTCAACCAAAGCCCCAAGAAATATGCACTCACTAGAATATACATCAAGACTCAACTAATGTTGTATGGACAAAGTATAGCTAAAGAAATTGCACAAAACAGAGGAGAACCATTAAGCTCATGAAAAATAGCTCACAAGATATTCCATGACCGCAACCGCAAGGGTGTTCTCATCGGAGTTTTTGTGAAGGGCCGAATAGTTATGGGGTCAAGCTTGAAATGCCACCGGAAGATGCGTCTAGTTCCTCAAATCAGGACAGGTTCATCCCGCTCTATACATGATACGTCTGTAACCAAACAAACCATAACATTCGTACCATGGGAAGAAGGATTTATATTTCCTTTGCCTCGAGGAATATATTCTGTTTCAAAAAAAAACATTTTTTCTAATTATGTTCTAATTAAGTCAAGCTATCTTAAGTTTACTTGAGTTTGTTGAAAGGTATTATTTATCATTCATGACAGTAAACAGGTATATTATAAAAACCATATATATATATATATATATATGTATATTATATATATATAACTTTATGATATATAAATCTTAATCGTGCTAGGGATCATAAATACTGTGGTACCACCCCTAGCTGCCTTGCTTTTGGGCTCCCATGCATATTGAAAAGAAACACTGATGGAGTAGTTTATGGATGTGGTGCCCCGTAGATGGCAATATGGTATTGGTGGTTTAAGAAAGTTCCCATGGAGAGTATAATTAAGGTTGGGCTGCGCGCTGGTGGCGCTGTCACACGCGCACACACATGTGGATGCGTACCCGTTGCCAAAAAACAACCTAGCTAGCTAGTGCGCCGGCCAATCGGACGCAATACATGTCACGACGCTTGCATTCCATTGCATAGTATTTTGCATTGCTTGGTCTCACCTCTACCAGCAGCAAGCACCTTCCTTTTCTACTATTTTTTTCTCTTCAATCACTCTTTAGTCTTTCAGAGAGAGAGAGAGAAGGCCATCAACCTGCTCCTGCATCCCCACTAACTTTTCCATTTCTTTACTACTATACTCTCTCTCTCTCTCTCTCTAGTAGCAGTACTCCAATGCCAGTAGAGAGAGAGACGCGTCCACCGGCCTTTCAGTGCCTCTAAACCTTATCATTACTCTCTCTCTCTCTCTTCTTCATTAGTTCGTCCTTCACCTCGCTCCCCCCTCAGCTCCATGGAGCTTCTTTTCCTAGCTCGCTCAGCTGGCTATAGTCCATCTGGAGAGCTACAACGAATAAACCAACAAGATCCAGTACTCCCGGCCGGCCACTCAGCTCCAATCATGGATCCTATGTGATCGATGTTAGGGTTTGCTTCCCCGGCCGGCCGGCTGCTATAGCCACACGCCGTCGCCGATCCATCCTCCTCCTCCTTCCTTGTAGCCAGCCAGCTGCAGGGACGCCCCCCGCCGGCCTTATATATACCTAGCTATGTTGCCTTGCCCAGATCGATCCCCTCATCATCAGCTCAGCTACATACCTCTCAAGCTCTCATCAGTTCAGTCCCCTTTGTTGAGCATGAGCTACCTGCTTGCTGAGGTGGCCATATGCCAAGTATATATTACGCGCGCCAGAGAATAATCTTCAACTTCTTCGCTGCCGCCTGCAGCTATTTTCTCTAGATGCATATATATGCATACATGCATATACTTGTATCTAGATCAACATATCCTCTCTGTCATCATCTCTGGCCTTCTCGTCCGGCCGCGGCGGCGACGACTGAGGTGTGTGTGGCGTGTGGAGGTTCTACCTCCTGCTGCCTCCTTCCTTTTGATATACATACAGTAACAGTACCTCGATCTCAAGTTGTTGATGCTTTGCGCATCGTCTAGCTACATCGTTCGTTCGCTCTACCCGGGCGCCCCCTTATTACTTGCCGTTTAAATTTGCATTGATGCATATGCTTCCTGCTATATAGCTTCTTCCTGTTCTTGTGATTTCAAAGTTTTATATTTGTCTGACATCATGTATGTACACATGTGCAGTCCTACTGTCTCTGTCTCTCTCTAGCTCGCTCTTCGATTCCTTTAATTTCATCTCGGTCGGCCGGGTTAGTTCAAATAGTAGTTAGATGCGCATGCATATATAGATCTCCATACAGTCCAGCCTACTAGCTCTGTGCTAAGTACTCTTCTTGCCGGCCGGAGATCACCTACTTAGCTTGCTTGGACGCAAGCTTAGCTGCGGCTACGGCCTACACGGATTGTATATATATGAAGCAAACAGTCGGTGCTTGCAGGTGCAGCACCATCAAGATTCACATCCAACAACTCATCTTCTTCAGTGATGCTGTGCTTCACATGTGCGATGAGATGAGAATCTTGATGATGCTGCATCAGCAGACACTCACTAGCTCCTCTCATCATCGATCACTAATTAGCTTCAAGAGTACTACTGATGATCAGGCCGGGAATCTATCTGGCCGCCTGTGCAACTCAACACGTACGTACTACTTCATTCCCTCTTTTAATTTAATTTCCCCCTTCAGCTTAATTCAGTTCGTCGTTACCTTTGTAATTAATTTGTTTTCAGTACTGCTTAATAGCACATTGTCCCCCCTCTCTCTCTCTCTCTCTCTCTCTCTCTCTCTCTCTCTCTCTCTTAATTTGCGCACTATATTGTTTTCATCTTTGCAAGGCTGCAGAAATCCCCTAGCTACTCTCCATCTCTAGATTTTGTCTAAGGCTGTTGCATGCTAAGGACTTGGAAGTTAGAACCCAACAAAACAAGTATCGCCGCCGCTGCCGCCGATATACTGCAATTTGCCTTTTCCTCTCACTAATTACCTATTTCAATTGCCGTTGCAAAAACAAGTCTTTATTACCAAGCAAGGCTGCAGTGTGCAAGTTGAGTTGCTTGCTTGGCTAATAAGGCTGGTGGGGTGGGCCAACCATGCATGATTTTATGGTGTATTATGAGTTTAATTGCAGGTCCAGTTCTTGGATTTGCGCGTCAGGAAGAGGAAGGTCAGGTCATCGCCTCTCGCTCCCAAGTCCCAACCTGGGAATACATCATGCACAAAACGTACTGTTTACAGGTTCAAGTTAACTTTTTATATTTGATATATCAAACCAGTACTGGATGCTCGGATGTATGTGTGCGACGACTGATAGCTAGATGATTCCATATGCTAGCTAAATCAATCCTGGGACAATGGCAAATTAACACAGTCATGGGGCACGCATGATTAGCCAATTAATTACTATATATATATGCATATGCACACAAGAGTAGTTCTGTTCCCATGATCATCCATTCCCTATCAGTTATGTATACTTTATTTCAATCTTCTATATATATGTATGTATCACCCATCGTCGATCTTCTATCAGTGCTGTCCCAAACTAATTACTCAATGGCCGCCAACACACTGGACTGCCATCGTCGATTGATAGATCTAGGTACAGATGTATGATGATCTACAAAATATTCCCAATCATCATTAGTTGAGACGTTGTGTCACCCTATAGCTAACTGCATATATTCTGTGGTTATATCTGTACTCTGCTGCTGCCTCGATCAGACGTACAGTGTGCGCCGTCGTATCTATCCATTTTTCCTGTATATATAAACATACACTCTCTTTATTAGTTGAGCACTACTAGTTAGTTATATATGCAGACAGCTAGAGCATATGCTTATTGCCTGTGTGTTGCATTGTTTCCTCTCATAATATATATATATATATATACACAACGTTAACATCAGCTCAGGCAGGCAGGCATCTTATTGTGCATAGCTTCCTCGTATATTCGTTACCTGCTTTTCCTTAGTCTGTACATGATGCAACCGTAATCGTTCCTGGCCGGGCCGGTAATAGATGGTAATAGTAACAATAATGCACTGGATGGCTAATAATTAAACCCAAGATTAACTAATTTGTGTGTGGTACATGTAAGATGGATCGGATGATGGTATATATGCACATATATCATGCTGCATTATATTCAGTGCTAATAACTAGCTTGTTGTGAAGCAGTGTGAATGGCCGGCGTCCAGCAGGCTTGCTAGGTGCAGCTAGCAGCCATGGCATGAGGGGAGGAAGGAAGGAAGGAATAATGCTACCAGGTACCAGCAGCCGGCCAGATCAAGCAAGGCCATGGCCATGCGCTCATAGGGATACAGCAGCAGCAAGCATGAGCAGTGCTAGTTGATGATGAAGAACACTATTGATTGTTGATCGGTAGCACGTACATGCCCGTGTACATGGTTCATCATCAACTTGTCCGCCGGATCGATCGATGGAGTGGACCATATATATGGCCACTCAGCTCGGCTCAGCTCACATAGATATAGATCATATAGAGATGAATTGAATGGGTGATCGGCGATGCAGCTAGAGAGGTGGTACGTACGTAGTACATTGCTATTATTGTGCACAAGGAAGGGGACCAATATACACATAATGCACGCACGACACAAGCAGCTAGCTGCATGCTCAGCTGAGGGACAAGCCTTGCAGACTCTGGTGGTGGTACAATGTACTGGTGTCCCAGAAATGCAAGTTAAAGGTGGTGAAAATTTTTTTTCTTTTCAGCAGCTCTCTCACTTTACCTTATTACTTTTGCCTTTCTTTCTGCAGGCTGCAAAACTGCAGGTCTCTCAGTGTGCATTGCATGCATGCGTCCGTCCTCTTTACATACTGGTATATATATGTAATGAGCTGAGATAGATCTTTGTTGGCAGTTTCGATTCACACTCCAACTATACAGTAGTTATATATCTATAAAGCCTGCAGATTAGATTTGCCGCAGACCCACCATGCATTAGGCCAGTATTGCTGTGTGATATATATATGGTCCAGATATACCTGCATGCAGATCACATATATATGCATGCTATATAATATATAGCTGCATTGACAGTGGTAGGGAGGGAAACACGTACTACAAGTGAAAAGTCAAACTCATTCTAGATTTTAATTAGTGATCGTTCATTGTCATTAAAATGTTTCAGGTAGTTTGCAGCAGCTGCAGGCTGGTACAGTGTCGATCTTCTATCTTAAGACACACCGCCAAACTAACTTTACCATAGTAATTAACAGTTTTGAGAGAACTGCAAAATGTGCGATGAATTGAAAGAGCTGAAAAATAGTAGAGCTCAATCTACACGAATTATTATTGATACAGCCTGTTTATTTGTTCCAGCCGCGTGGGTTGTCAAGAGATACTACCTATGACATCAAATTAATGGAGTAGTATTAGATCCATCACAAAATACTTTTTCATGCATGATATACAGATCATACACAAACATATATCTATATATATATGTTATATTTGTTGGTAGATATATATGATGTTGATATACTCTTCTCGACAACAAATTTCAAATAGTTTAACGACCTACGAGAAAACTAGGAACTAGTTGATTGTGAAAAGGTGAAACGTACTGCAAGAATATTGTAAAAAGCTAGGCTCTGTTATGAACGTGCACATAGCGCAATGGTAGCACAATAGATCGAGCCAGGTACGGTAGTGCAAGCTGCGTGTCAAGGGTTCAACTCCACGTCCACCAAAAAAACCTCGCTCGCTGGTACATGGCTTCACGGCTTCACCAAGCGAGGCAACTGCACCACGGTATGTAGTTCAATCAGTTGCAAAGGTGGATAATTTCCCTACAACTTTGGTGCACACATTTCTTTTTTACTTGGGCATTTAAGCTCATGGGAATTGGATTGCTGGGACACAGATTGTTATGACCTGGGGCCACGCCCTTATAAAAAATTGCTTTCCAAAAATGCGTTTAGTTTCAGATTCAAATCGTAAAAGATAAATAATCCACAATATCCAAATTAAGCTACATCAGTTTAACCGCATGGTGGTGTATTTGACCACAATATCCGTAATAAGGCTGATCCCAATCGATGATACCGCATGGTGGTGTATTTAACCATGTCACATCAGTTTTGTACAACTCGTGATACAATATCTATACATTATACCATCTCATATCTAGAACTGTAACTAAATGTTCAGTGCTCCATTTCTACTGAAACCTTGCATATGATTTCGAGCTATACCCGTCCTCATGAAACCGCTTTTATTTCCTTCTTTAATTTCACGGCACATCAATGAACGAAAATCCTACCGATTCGGACAAGCCTAAGTGTATTTTCCAAGTTAAGAGCTGCAATTGTGATTTTTAATTATTTAATACTAGTCTATCAACCCGTGCCCTCACACGGATTAGAGTTTTATGAGATATAGATTTAGTTCTTAGTTAATATTAGAGGTGATCATTATAATCCATCTTTCGTAATGGCATTGTAGGTAATTTGTATGTAAAATTTAAAAATTATTTCAATTTATCTTCATGATGGTATATTGGGTAATTTATATGTAGATTTAGAGGAATTATTTTAATTCACCTTTAATAATGTCATATTGAGTAATTTATAAGCAAACTTAGGGGGTTATTTAATTCATATTTTATAATGGCATGGTGGGTAATTTTTATGCAAACTTCATAATGTCATGGTGGGTAATTTTTATATAAATTTAGGGGGTTTTTTATTTTCATATTTTATAATGGTATGGTGGTTATTTTTTACAAAATATAAAAAATATAATGGCAACTATTATTAGAGATGTTTCTAATTTTAATTTTGTGAAAATTTTTAGGATTTTTTTCCTAGCACGTGTGGAGCCTCGTCTCCAATTAGTAATAGTAAAATGTGAATGTAGTATTTATATTGCTACAAGAATTTAATTTGCAGGTAGTTTAATATCCTTGCTTGATGGGTGCAGTGTATTTGTACTGCACGAAAATATACACTTTGAGGGCACTGCACCAAAGTACTTGTCTACCTTGCCGTGTTTGTGTGCCAACTTGAGCGGTCAGATTATATTGAGGTGTTTGGTCAGATTATATGGCTGTAACGCAATCGATCGTATGATTCGATCGGTCTCTCCTGCTGCATGCATGCAGGGTCGATCTGTAGTGCAGTAGATATGTGCATGCAGCCGCATACACCAGCACAGCACAGCCCCGTACGGACGATCGTGTCGTCATGTTCCCAGTTTTCACATTCGTCTTCTTCCTTCTCCACTTGTTTCTTAGCTCGTGTCCTTCTCCTGCTGCTAGCTGCTTGGCTCACTAGCTCTACGTACCCTGCGTACCAGCATCATCTATCACGCTCGATCGATCTGCAATTAACACCCGCACGGACACTACTCAATGCTAATAATTAATATTCACTCCCTAGCTCTCATGTGTAAATATATACTACTGTACTTTCTTTTCTTTGTCCGTTTGTCATATATTGTGGTTAACAACTACTAGTATATACTCTTTATTATATTTTTTTTCATCCTCATCCTCATCCTGTCATTCAGTTATTGTTACATTTCCATGACACCTCCATGTTGATCTATTTGATATGTGGTTGGTACAACCCTTTGATTCAGCTATGTGCTTGCTGATATGGAAATCGATATGCGCGCTTAACCCTTTCTGCACTCATATACACACACGGTCACTACAAGGTGGCACGCTTTGAGTTGTTATTTTCTATATATTTGACGTGTACCCATACCTTAGGTACCCTAAGCGGGAAGGCCACAAGGCTCAGATACGGGCGCCCTTGAGACCGGTCGCATGACCCCATCACATGCAGGACTCCTCGGCCGTGCGCCCCATGCTCGGGGGACCTCTCGGTCGCTCGAGTCCTGTGCCACCTGGAGCTCGGTCACACGACCCCTTGGTCACCAGCCTAGTAGGCCCGCGCTGGGGGAGTGACGGATCATCCGACAGGTGCATTTATGAGGGTTTGCCACTCTGCGCACACGCCTGACATACTAGCACCAGCCTACACACTTGAAGCCTGACAAGCGATGAACCGTAACACACTTTTCGTAATCATATCGCTTTACAGAGGTGTGGGAAGCACCTGTCATGTCTCATGGGAGACACGACAGCCTGACACCTCAAAAACGGCAAGGATCGACCAAACTGCCCCGACCATATCGAGTGTGACAGGTTGGCGTCGGTCGATGCACAGTGTAACGTTAAACACCCAAGTATAGTCCTCAGGGTCATCATCGCAGAGGAGTATCTTGGACGAAGCCACCTAGTGCTACCCCCCGTGCTAGGCCCACGTGAAAAGTCAACGAAAAAACAACACATGACCAAGAGGAAGAGTCTACAAGTCAAATCCTACTTGGTTAGGCACCCCCTCTTCTTTCTATTTTACACTTGTAACATGCCCCTCTCCAACTATATAAGGAGAGAGAGGGCGTCATGCAAAGGCATTCGAACACCCAAGCATACAACATCATAAAGCTCAGATCCTCTAGGTTCTAGTTCACAAGCATGAGAGCTCCACGCCCCCCCCCCCACCGTAACATGGAGAACCCAAAGGAATAACAAGCTCGGTGCCAGACGTAGGAATCCATCCCAAACCAGTCTAAAATCCCTCTCACTATTTCTCTTAGTCTCCGAGGTTAAGCCACTCGAGACGATAACCCACAGAATCCCTCAAAACCTACTAAAAATCTACTTGTCGTGGGCTCAAAACCACAACAATATTAAAATAAGATAGACATTTGTAATTTATAAGCATATATAGGAGCATTATGGGATGTTTTTTTATAATAGTAGGCATAAACAATTACTAGCTATAAGCATGTATTAAGATGTTACTACTTTAGGTAATTTAGTTATGGATACATGTGGTTTACTTTAGGTTATTGTGTGTGTGTCCTAATATTGTTAATTGGAGAGTCCTTTTGAGCCTCCGAGTTACTTTTTGCGAGACGCACTAGAAAAAAAAAAGCAAAATCTAGAAAGTCAATAAAGATGTGGCCCTCAGTTTGACAGACCAAAATCTTAATAGCCGTTATATCTATTTCATTTTTTTTGAATGATTTCCCACCACTACCATTATTACAACAAAAAAAAAAGCAACCACTAAATATATGTCTAAACTACCCACTATAACCCCCTAAATTTGTTTTTAAACGCCCACCTTTATTATTATGATATATAATGCAAATAGCCCCCTAGCTGTATGTGCTAAGTAACAACATATTTGTTTCATATGGATAGTATTAAATAACCCCTTTAAATTTATATTAAAATGAACACACTTTGTTATTATGATGAATAATCTAAAATAACCACTTAAATTTATATATACATTAAATTACCAAACTTTGCATACGGATTACCGACCCATGCTATTATGAACAAGATTGTAGCAAAATAGACCCACATGTGTTTGTAAAATGACAACATCCACTATTATCAAATTCAACTCAATTTTAATTATCGTATCTGCATGTCTCGTAGGTGAAACTCTAAGGTCGTGTCAGAGCACATGTTTAGGGACCAGTACATGTACTATATAGTTGCAGAAGTGGGCAATATAATTGCTGAGAAAACGGAATACGTACACACCGTATAATGGCTATTGAGATATATGTATATAGTCTGTCGAATTGATGTCTGGTTGTTTTCTATCACATAATCCATCGTCAGATAATACCAATTAATATAATATCATATGGACGATCATTATTATCGTTGGCATATATATGTAGGTGATGACGCTGCAGTTCCACCGGCCTACAGTACCGACCGACCCGATCGATCCGTCCCTGTTGTACGGATGATATGGCACAGTGGCCAGGGGCTGATCGATCGATGCCTAATCTATCGTTCTTTTTTTTTATGGAAAAAAATGCAACACCACACGTCCACACCACGCACACGGACACTGGCGCCTGCATGTATAGTAGCAGCCTGTGAATCTGTGATTGTCCATGTGTAGTGTAGGCGCACCGCCACCTGCAGATGATCGAAAAAGCACGTACGTACGTGCAGTACAAACAGTAGAGAGTACACAAGTCTGTCGGTCGGTTTTTGTACACACTGTATTGGCAACAGCAGGACCGTAGGGTTTTTCTGGAAATGGTTTCAATTTAGCAACTAAAGAAATCGAAAAAATCATATTTTAGTGGTTTTTTTTCTAATGTAAAAACAGCTTCTCTATGTATGGTTTTTTTTTAAACCGTTTCTCAAAAAAATATTCGATAGAGTTTCATGAGCCATAAAAAATTAGAGCTGAAGCCACGCAAAAAGCTATGCCAAATAGACTCTTAGTGTGTGCAAATGGTAATAGGTAGTAGTAGTATTTCATCAACTACTAACACGGTAACATTATTTTCACCAGCTCGGCCCATCATCAGCTGCTATACAGGGACGCAAGTGGGACCATTGGTGGGTTTAGCGATAAACTATTTTTCCGTGGGTTTTTAGTTATGTCACTAAACCCGCGAGCAGCCCCGTTTCCATCCTACTGCTATATATGTTTTTTAATGCAATGACAGGAGCTCTGCCTTTTAATTAAGAGAAAAAAAATTGACCTAGTTTTTAGAAAAAACTGAGTCCAAAAACCTTCACAAATCGCCGAAAGAGACGAACACCCCCACCATGTGTCATCGTTGCCAAACTCATCTAAGAAACGAGCAGCTCTGACTTCCCACGGTGAGCAATACGAACAACCAAACCTCCTAGTACCACATACACACAAGCACCAGCAAGAAGAACGCAGCGCGTCATGGTAGCCGAGCAATGCTACCCCGACAGGCCGAAACGTTAGTACGAAAATCGATCTGAGGCCCGTCTGTGTAAGCGGCCTGTCCAACCCAGCCCGTCTATACACAGTATAGATTACTATGAAGAAGAATATCTCTTTGCCTCCTTTGACTATTGACTCGGTCCATTTTAATTTTAATTAATTTCCAAATCCGCCCGTTTGGCCTGGCCAAAAGAGCAACGTCAGGACTGGACTAGGCTATGGCGGGACGAATTTGTACATGCCACCCTTGTATTCTCCGATACACTTAATAAGCTATATAGGGCTCGTTTGGAAGCCGTGGGTCATCCCGGCGTTTTCTCCCGATCAGCCTTCCGCACGTATTTTTTTTGATAAACACAATCCACGTTGATTAGAGGTGATCCACGTTGATTAGAGGTGGATTGGAGAAGTTTGAAGTAAAAATTAGTTTAAATTTTCGCTCAATCCCCACCAATCTATGTGGATTGAAAGGTTTTAGCTAGGATCCAAACAAACCATAAACTGTAAAACCGATTACAGTTTGTTGCAAAATAAAGCGAATGAAACCTTCCTGTTGCACTATAAAAAGCAGGTTTTAATAGTAATACTAACTTTTATTAAAAAAAAAGCTTTGTACTCCTCGTATTGGTTCTACTGCACATATTGAAACCTGATTAGGTTTTTATTTTCTCACCTCGTTTTCAACTCATACATATCAAACACTTTCCTTGTGAATTCATGAAAATAATAACTTCAATTAAGTGGGTCTTCTTTCTTTCGATCTTTTTTCTCTCTTTCTTTTCGCCCTGTAGCAACAACCAGAAAAGCACACCATCTCTGCAAAACCGGATTCCACGCATCCTGACATAGCAACTAATCTCAAGTAGTAGTTTCTTTTTTCCCAACAATTAATCTGCAGGCTACAGATGTGGTACAGTGCAATACAAGACTTTTCGGTTTCGTCAAAGATTCAAAGGGGCTCCTGCTTTTGCTAGGCACAAAAAAACAACACAACTGAACGTGGGTACGACCGTATGTGGTGAGAGTGAGAGAAGAAAAGCCGTCTCACTCGCTCTCGTCGTCGTCTTGGCATGGCAATGGTGGTCTGCTGCTGCTGCTACAGATTTGAATCCCAGGAGGACAGGAGCAGCAATAGGAGCAACGGGCTCTTTTGTTTGCCCTGCCCAAAAGGCCGGCTCCTTTACCTTGTTGCTTTCTTTCATGCCAGCTCTGCTCTAGCAACACAACACAACTCATGTGCCCTGCCCTGCCCAATCCTCACCCAAAAAAAAAAAGGCAGGGCAGAGCTTTGCAGCAGCTGCATCTGCACCTTTGTCTTTCACATTCAGAAATCACAAGCTGCACCTTCCTTTGAATTGAAAGAACCAGAAATGATCAATAATCCCAACACATCTATCTGTCTGCCTACAGATTCAATGCACAATGTATGTTGAGCTCAAAACCAAAGCTGCTCATGGCAGGTTTTCTGTCATTGACCCTCCCAAAAAGAACAGCAGGTGCAGGTCCGTAATAATCATCACTCAGCAGTTCCCAAAACTAAAGAGCAATAGATAGAGTTTTGTAAGCAGGCAGCCTCAAGGAACTCTCTCTGTATCTGCATCTCTCTGTCTCTCTCTCTGTTGAACTATTACGTAGATGCTAGTAGTATGTATATATGATTCACATGACGGCGCAGGCGTTGGGGTTCTCGTCGCTGAGCATGAACTCGGCGTTCATCAGCGACTGCTGGTCGTAGAAGGCGGCCTTCCACGCCTCCAGCTCCGCCGCCAGCGCCTTGGTCGCCGCGTCCTTGCCGTCCACCTGCTTCTCCTTCGCCCCGTCCTTGTTGTCCTTGCCTCCGTCCTTGTTGTCCTTATTACCCCCCGCCGGCACCACGTCCACGGGCCGCCGCAGCTTCTTCCGGAGCTTCTCCGGCAGGGACTTCACGTCCATGGTCCCCGTCACCGTCACCTGGTTCTTCGCCAAGTCGAACGCCACCTGCTCCACTCCTATTAGCCATCCATCAAAGCAAAGCATCGAGTGAGCTAGTGTGTGATGAGTGCAGGTAAACAAACGCATGCATGTCAATTAACTTAATGGTCGTCCATGAAGACAGGACAGGCTAGAGATCGAGCACCTTTGATCTTGTAGAGCTTGCCACGGATGCGGTTCATGCAGCCATCGCAATGGAGCCCCGTGGAGCCGATCTTGAGCACCACCGTCGCAATCACAGGCTGCATGCCAAAAACAAAGTAGTCCATGTCCATCACAGCCAGTTCCATTTCCTTCTTCCCCTGCTGTGCTCTCTGCTTCCCTACTACAGTACTAATGCTGATATATGGGCAGGCAATGAACGAGACAATATGAATGAAGAAACAGAGACCAGCACAGCATCTGCATGCTTTCAGAGTTCAGGTTAGTTGGATAGGAGGGAGGAAAAACATGAGGGAGCATGCAGGCACAGAATTAGTTAATTCCTCACAACACACTAAGGTCGTGAATTATGATGATGATCCATGAATATATATATCTGGTATGTAGCACTAGCACGTAAAGTCAAAGCAAGAACCTGCTGATCACACCAGACACCTCACCGATCAATGCGAGGGAGGATACTGCTAGCGATCCAGCATTACCATGGCAACCCATGATGCCTGCCAAGTACACTATTCTCCTGCAGCATGCTTTCGATCAGTTTTGATCCCTTACTCCTAAATAACACAGCCCAGCACCATGGCAACAGCCGAATGCATGATCATGCTTGCCGAGTACTCAGTACTGGTTACAGCAAGAACCTGATGCCGTGCGTGATCACAGCAGAAATCGGATTGATCGATGCAAGGATCGCCCATGGCAATGGCAACAACAACAACTGAATGCATGATCATGCGGATCGATCGAGTGAAAAGTACTACTACTGCTAGTGTTAGAGAGCAGAGCACGCACCACCACGGGCTTCTTGTTGTCCTTGCCGCCGCCCTTGCCCTTCCCTCCTCCGCCGGCGCCGCTCTTGCTGTCGTCCTTGTTCCCCTTCTCCTCCTCCTCCTGGCGATCGTCCTTCCCCTTGTCCGCTTCCTGCTCGCCGCCCTGCCCCTTGTCCGCCTTGCCGTCCTCTTCGCCGGCGCCCTTGTGCTGCTGCTGGTTCCCGCCGGCCTTGTTGCCTGCGTTGCTGTTGCCGCCAACGAGGTCGACCTTCTTGCGGGTCTTCCCGGCGACGCGGTCCCGCAGCTTCTTGGCGTCGAAGCGGCCCACCACCGTCATCGTGCCCTTGCCCACATCCATCGCCACGCCCTCCACACCTGCATGCCAGCAAACAAGCGACGAAGACGAACAGCGCCGCCCGGCCGATCAGTCCGGCCGTGTTCCTGCTTGCTGGAAAACAAAAAGGCCAAAAAGGACGTGGCTT
The DNA here is from genome assembly GCA_030272315.1 of Paspalum vaginatum. NCBI lineage: Eukaryota > Viridiplantae > Streptophyta > Magnoliopsida > Poales > Poaceae > Paspalum > Paspalum vaginatum. The sequence goes on from CM059015.1 coordinate 755,401, forward strand.
TCTCGCTCGCTTGCCTGGGTAGCGGTGGACGGAGGCGCGGATGCGCTTGGCGCAGCCGTCGCAGTGCATGTCCACCTTGAGCACCGCCGTCACCACGGGGAGCGGCGGCGGCGGCTTCTTCTCCTTCGCCCCCTTCTCCTTCTCCGTGTCCTGCTTGCCGTCGTCCTTGCTGTCCTTCCCCTTCTCCTTTCCGTCCTTGGTGTCCTCCGCGTCGGGGCTGGCCGCGGCGGCCTGCTCCTCGCCCTGCTCCTCTGCCGGCTTCTGCTGCTGCCCGCCGCCGCCACCTCCTCCTTCCCCGCCACCTCCACCTCCCCCTCCCCCTCCCCCTCCGCCGCCGCTGCGCTTCTTCTTCTGCGATCAACACCATACACAAGCCGGGTCAGGGGGTTTAGCAACAAAAAAAGAAAAAATGGACTCTAACAGTGGAGGTGGGCGTCGTAGGGATAGACCTTGCCCATGGCGGCGGCCTGCGGCCGGTCCTGGTCGAGGGGCGGCTACCTAGCACAACTCAAAGGATCGCCTTGCTTTTCTCTGGCTGTTTGTGTTGCGCCTGCGCGAAAGAAGAGCGGGTGCGGGGTTTTAGGCCAGGGCCAGGGGGAGATGGAGGAGAGATGGGGGGAGATCGGCTGGCAAAAGAAAGAGGCCAGGCCATGATCTGTCAGGGCAGGACAAGGAGGAAGGCGCTTTGTCGCTAGCTCTCCTGCTCTCTCCTGGGAAATGGTCGTCTCGTCGCCGTTTTTTTTTTTTTTTTTTGGATTTCCAGCTTTGGAAAATGAGCCAGATGGCGAAGCCAAACAATTTCATTCTCTTTTATTGTTTTCGCATAGGTCACTGTTGCAGTTTAACTTAGCCATGGATGACTCGGATTCAAAACTCACCCAAGACGTGTCGTACCTGCGCTTGCTTCCTTTTTACTAGCCGATTTTCCATTGGCCTGCATGTTATTCAAAGCAGACAGAAAAACCATATGTATTAATATGTGTTTATTTTTACTGTTGGTAGCTCAACTGATTACTCTGCCTCTTTGGCGTGCATGTTGGGTTTTAATCCTATCATTATATGGATAAAAAATGGGGTGCAATAAATCACTCGACTTTTTAGACGAAAAAAATCAGGTATTTTTTATCTATCAAAACACCCAAGTGATGTAAGCCATCAAAAACCACCCCAAGTACGTACTGCTCCCTCCATTCTTTTTTATTTGACATGGTTTACTTTTTTCAAAACTCTGATCATTCGTCTTATTTAAAAAAAATTCATTACCTATCATTTATTTGTTGTTACTTAGTTTATCATTAGGTGTATTTTGAGTATGACTTGAGTTTTCATACGTTTGCTTAAACTTTTTGAATAAGACGAAGATTTAAAATTTTGAAAAAAAATATCAACCGCAGTTAAATAAAAAAAATGGAGGGAGTAGCATTTAGGCAGTGTTTGGTTTGCAGTGGACAGTAGAATCTCCTGTTCACAAAATCTAATTCTGAACCAAACAGCTGTTCAGTTTTTTTTAAAAAAAAATAAAATGGTAGGCAAGAACAAAATGGATGATGCATATTCTGAGGATCTGCTAGAAACTAAACGCGGCGTTAGACACACGCCAAACAAAAGAAAAGCATCCAAGTCCAAAGGTGCAGCATGAGGAGCAAAGAGTCGTCATTTGCCTCCGGCAGGTGAGAGAGACTCTGATGCCAGCCGTACCGCTCTTCTGCTTCCTTTCCTGCTAATTTAGCCCATCCGTCTCACTTCAGCCCGCATTAACCTATTTTCAGTCCACTCAAGTGCTTATAGTCTTCTCTCTTTTTAGCGTTACTATTCTTTTTGGCCCATGTAGGTTCGTTCGGCCCATTGATGTTTGTGCCCTTCCATTTTTATTTTCCCCTCATCATGCGTTTTTTTTTTGTCGACGGGGCTATTTTCTTCCTTCTTTCCTTTTCCATTTTCTATCCATTCCATTTTTTTCCCTAGATATGTTCTTGTGAAGTCAGAGTGTTTTTTTTTCTCAAAAACCTAGAATATTTTTTAAACAAAACTAGGACATTTTTGTTCTACAACTTAGAATGCCTTGGGCGTAAATATTTGATGGTAAGGAACGCAATGGTGTAGAATGGAATTGAATGTGGATGCTAAGCCTCGAATGTATAGTTTTTTGTGAGTTTTAGAATTTTGGGTCGACGGTGATATCACCAGGAATTGAAGAAAAAAAAATCCCCGCTAGCTTTGGCCCATGTAGTCGGCATTTGTGGTTTGGTTCGATTTCTTTGACATTGTGATAGTGTTGTGGGTTTCCTCCTTTGACATGCATGGCCACCATGTTGAGCGTTTGTGATGAGGAGGATGGTGGAGATTATGAATCGAAGGAGGTGGTAGGAGGACTAGGAGTAGGAGTAGGGCAGGAAGGACACACCATGCTATGCTAATGCAAGCTGGGTGAGTGCAAGCGGAACGCAACAGCAGCAGCAGCCTTTCAAGGCCACCCCTTCCTTTTGCTGTTTTGCAAAGGAGGGAGACGCTGCCAGGGCTAGGGCTAGCTGGTCTTGCAGGGTGGGCGCAGCGGCAGTGGCCTTCTCTGGCTGTGGAGCCGGCCGCGCGCTCGGCCGATGGTGTTGTCCAAGCTCGGATATCTATCGCATGCGCAGCAGAGAAGCACGTACGGCCGCCTGTACCCGGGGCAGGGGTCCGGCCTGGTGCTGCAGACTGCAGTCCTGCGGATGCAGACGACGAGGCAGCATGCATGCATGCAGGAACCACTGCCAGTGGCCTCTGCTGCAACTGGGGCTGGAGTGGAGACCAGTGCAGTGCAAGCAGACCGGAAGCGTTTCTTGCATTGCAACGGCCGAGCAAAGAAAGAAGAGAAGCACGGTCGTCCTGTCCAGCCAAGCAAATGACATTTTTATCAAATGCAGGCTGCTACGGCTTGGTTGGTTCACATGCTGATTCCTACAGTAAATAAATAAAACAGCACTGCATCTGCATCTTCCTTCCTCATCAGAGTTCAACTTCAACTTGATCTCAGCACATGTCTAAACCGAACAACTTGATATATATATGGTACTTCACCGGTGAGTGAATTGCAAAACACACACTACTGTGTCACTACAGTACTAGGCAGCAGAGCAGAGCAGAGCAGAGCAACCAACCCTAGCTTGTTCGGTTCACTCCCAGCCCATCAGCAAACAAAACACTAGTACAGCACAGGAGCCAATGCAAAAAAGACATCAGAGAGCTACCACTGCATGCTGCGTGCTCTACAACTAGTAGTAGTAGAGTACCGCCAGCACTAGCTATCATCGATCTAAACTGCTGGCCAGCGGTCACTGGGCACGATGACGATCAGTAGTAGCTGCCGTGGCCGGGCCACCCGCCTCCGCCGTAGGCGCCGCCGAGGCCCAGCTGGGGCTGGGGGTACGCGCCGTGGTAGGCCGCCGCCGCCGGGTACGCCTGCATCTGCATCTGCATCTGCTGCTGCTGCGGCTGGAGGAGCAGCTCCAGGCCCCAGGGGTCGTACGACGCCGCGTGGTGCGGTGCGGCGGCCCCGTACGCGGCGTAGCCGGGCAGCACCTGGTGGGCGTACTGGGCGGCGGGCGGCGGCTGCTGCTGCTGCAGGCCGCCGCGGAGCAGCAGCGCCTGTATGAGGTCCTTCTCGGCCTTTGCGGCGGCGGCGGCGTCCTTGTCGGCCTGCTGCTGCTGCTGCTTGCTGGGGTTGGTGGGGCTGAGGAGCACGAGGTCGACGGTCTTGCCGGTGGACTTGTGCAGGCGGCGGCGGAGCTTGTCGGGGTCCCCCGTGGCGAACACCTTGAGCTCGCCCTTGGTGGCCAGCTCCGACTGGTCCAGCGCCTGGACGCCTGGTGGTGGTGAACGATGATAGATGGAGAGTCATCAGATCAGACAGTGAAATATACACAGGAACCGAACCATGGACTCACAGCAGCAGCGCGAACGTACCTAGGTGGTGGTGGAGCGTGAGGTCCTTGACGCCGGCGCGGATCTTGTCGGTGCAGCCTTGGCAGCGGCAGTGCATGGGCACCCTGAGCAGGAACGCCGTGCCCGCGGCCGCCGCGTCGTCGCCGCCGGCCTTGTTGTTGTTGCGGCCGCTCTTCTTCTTGCCCATGGCGCGAGGGACGGAGAGCTTGAGCTTGGGTGGTAGGTGTTGAGTGTTGACGGGTTGTGGACTGCGACCGCTCCGCCTCCTCTCCTGCTCGGTTCGGTCGCTGCCTTTTATAGGAAACAGACATGGGAAGGAGGGGCCGCGTGGTGGCTGAGCGGCTTGCGAAGGAAGATTCGCGCATGGTGCCATGCCTACGGTGGGTGGTGGGGGGTGCAGAGCGCGATGGACCGGACGACGCGCCGAGTCTTTGGTCAGTCAACGCAGCTGATGAGAGCGGGACGCGGACCGGAGTGGTGCGTGGGAGCTCCTGTCGATGGATTGATTTGATGGATGCGAAACGAAGCCCTGACCTGACCTGTTGATGGACGGACGGCGATCAGACCTGACCAGCTGAGACCATCTCAAAAAAAAAAAAAAAAGACGGTGCATAGTTCACAACGATATGTAGTGCTTATAAACAGAGCGAGAGCGAGAGCGAGAGCTGTTTAAAATAGCGATAAATAGAAACAGATGGATGTTTTTGTTGGAGATGGCCTGACCTACCCTATCCCTGCGCTACCATCCATTGCCATTGCGGGTAGCTTCAGCCTTTTAGAACAACGGAGGGGACTGCTGTGCCGGCAAAGACGGAGAATCTTTCTCTCTTCTATGTGCCTGCACTTGCGTGCCTCTGCCCTTGGCTATTTGGTTTCTCTAGCTAAAATATAACTCCAATTCGATGTTTTGACGCCAACCAAAAGTATTAAATATAGTTTAATTATAAAACTAATTTCACGGATGATGGGTAGACAGGAGATGAATTTATTAAGTCTAATTAATTCGTTAATTATGGATTAATTAGACTTAATAAATTCGTCCCGTATTTAGTTTTCTAATTAAATTATATTTAATAGCATCCAACATCTGATACGACGTGAGCTGATTCTATTCTCCAGATCCAAACACCCCTGATAAACCGCTGGTTTAGCAATGCATGTATTACACTATAATACTAGCAAACAGTTTGGTGTAAGTCCATCGTCACAAGCGGGCATGCATGTGGGGCTGTGGGGTTTGCTTGCGGGCGCGACGCGGAGTCGACCCGAACTAGGACAACAAGACCCGCGGCCGCGTTGACTGGCCCTCCCTCCGCTGTCCGCTCCTTGATTTTGTCTGCGAGCTCACATCAGATGCGAACAGAGCACATTAATCATACTAATACCATCACCGCGTCGCATTGCCGCCAATAGGAACGCACGCCCGGGCCCGGCCGCCAAGCGCATGCTGTCAGTTCTCGTCCAGTCATTAGGAAACGCTGGCACATGTGTCCCCAATTAGAGTATGGTTACAACACAAACGAGGCTCAAACTTGAACTCATCCAAACCATCGCATCTAATCTAAAGCACCGAGGCTGTCTGCTCCGATGTATCCGTAACAGTGCCAGAGTTGCCCTAAAACAAGCACAAAATGGTCTTCCACCTCCTCCCAGCGGCTCACTCATAGCTCGTACATCGCCAGCGTCCCGGTGACGTCCGACGCGGACCACACGCCGGGGGTGCTAGACGGCGCCGACCACCGGTACCAGCACCGTTCAGAAGCCACCGCCTTGGTCCTCCATGCATCCTCCCCCTCGTACTCCTCGGGCAATGGTGGCGCGCTTGGGGCAACGACGTGCAAGGCGGCCGTCCCACGCCTGTACCACCACGCATTTGAGCTGTCCCGAGCCTCCAGAGCAGTAGCAGGCGGCGCCTGAAACATTCATCATCCCGTTGGGAAACCAGTTGGTTAATTAAACAGAGGACCATCATTTGCAGTTGATGAGTCCCGCAAATTCACCATCTCCATCATTTGTCAATAACAGCAACGTTCATGGCCAGCCAGAGCCTACGACAACAACCTACCTTTTTGGAAACAAAAACGGAACAAACAAAAGGAAGAATAGATGCAGGAATAGAAGTGCAACCAGCCAGAACGATGCCAAGCTCCGGCACCATCCGCTAATCATAGATTAATTATGTTTAATAAATTCATCTCACCGTGTAGTTCTCGTCGTCTATATAATTAGTTTTATAATTAAATTATATTTAATATTTTTAAGTAGCCTCCAAACATCGCAGTGAGTTCTTCCGATCCAAACACCGAAGTCCGGCAGATCGTCCTTGCAGTCATCTATAGCATGCACGAAAATGACACTGCACTGCACTGGACTTGCTTTTCGTACCTGACCAGATAAGTTCTTGGTTTCCCCAACATGGATGCCCTCGGTCTGGCCAACTATCTTCACACACTTCTTTGTTGCTTCATGCAACACGCAACAAAGCTTCTCCGGGTCCATTCTACCGGTCACTTCCACCTCTCCCGTCTCTACTGAAAGATCAGCACTCTCCACCCCTGCAGCACATGAAGGGATCAATTCAGATACAGTCCTGCACAAGACATGCACAACTTGCTACAACAACAACAAAAAGGGTGCTGCTGTTTCTGTAGAATGTAGACACATGAAGGTAACCCTTTTTTTTTTCCTTTCTAATTTTGACAAAACCACGGCAGCTCTCAAGATCAACCTGAACCTTTATGTTCAGGAACCAGAAAGGGAAAACGGAATTGTTTTAAAGCAAGTAGGTCACAGTGAGAAAATGAGAAACAAAAAAGAATCTCCACATACCTTCTGAAAGGCTTATCTCCTTTACCCCCTCGCTGATCTTCTTCACACAACCGTTGCATTGGCAGTGCATCTCGAACTTCAAAATGTACGTCTTTGAACCTTGGACCTTGTGTTGTTCCTGCAGCAGAATAAGAACCTCGTTCGGCACATGTACGAAGAAATGATTCCATCATGCAAAGATAAGACTTTCAGATGCTTAGAGAGAACATACCTTTCCCATGATGATCACCAAAGCCCTGCCTTGAGGTTGGTCTTTTGGTGTTTCGAGTATCCAGGAAGGATGCCATCATATGTTATACTGAGAGCACAAGGTGGAGGAATAAACAAAAAAGGTTTACCTTTCCCCGTGGTTGGCCATCACCTTCTTTGACATCCTGTACAGGTGAACGGAAAGCTTCTAATAAAAAATAAGCACAAATTATGCCTAATCTGACTTGGATGACAGGCAATACCAAAAAAAGATGTACATGCATAGGAACAAGGCAATATAACAACTGTTGCAGTCATTTAGGTTTGAATTTATATACCTACTTTGATCATTTGGGTTGTTTCTGAATGTATATTAAAAAATGTAATCAATAAAGGTGTCTGACAAAGCAACTATTTTTCTGCTCTTATTTTTCTGCATGTTGCTTAACAGAATGTTGACTCTGCTGCTCAGGTACCTATTCTGAGTTTCTGATAGGAGTTAGGTTATCTGTCCTGTCAGTATCATTCAACTGTACGCTATGGATTTTGGCCAACTCACCTTGGTTAGCTCACTATTCTAAACAGAAATAACAATTTTTCAATGCATCATTCCATCATCTGACTTCATATTTACTCAGCTTATTCTTTGAGAACAGTTGTGCCTTCTTTCTGAGGAAGGGCCGAAGGGGTCAACAGACCTATTAATCAAAGCTCAGGGCTTATACCTATCTAGAGCTCGCACAATGATTTTTGGGTGGAACGGGATGGGATAGGAATCAGTATTCCAACAGCATCTGAAGAACTTTGAAAGAACGTGGGCAGCCCCAGTGCATGATCTCCCACTTGGGTGGGATCTGGAGAAGGGTCGGACCCACCATTTTTGGATCTATCGAACACAGCATTTCACTGCATTTCTATAGGAAACTGTTTCCACGACTTCCCGTGATCTGCTGGTGACGAGGCAGCAGCTTCACCACTGCGCCAAGGCTCCCCTTCAACTTTGAAAGAACATAGCTCTCAAACTTCACCAGCATTTCTCTCTTCTGCCATCTCATTTCCAAAGGTTGTAAGATCAGTCAGCACAAGTGCGTAGCGAATTGTATCCTTGTACTAAATTGAATACAAAAACTTGGTTAGCAGCTGCACCAGGAAAACCGAGATTAAACCTACCATTGTGAAGTTGACTACCAGAGCTTGTTCACAATATTTGAGAAATCCACCACCAGTGCTCCTTGCAATGGGAATCCTTTGTTTCATTTCAAAACTTAGCCCATTATTGGAACTAATATCCCTTCTGACTTCTGAAGATTTTCAACAGAAGCTCAGATCAATGAATGGAAACTAATGCACACAAAAAGGCCAGTGACAACTTCTGTTGGGGTTTTAATGCTAGAGCAACAGTCCCTCGAGTCCCGATGATCCAAGCAACCAGTGGCGGCGCCTCATGGAGGCGAAATGGGGCAGCGGCCCCTCCTTCTGCTGCAAGTTTGTGAAGTATTTTCTTCCGAGGCACACTGCCAGAAGCTGTCGGCAGTTTATGAGCTTGCATCCATCAGGGTCTTGTGCTTCCACCATTGTAGTTGGCCCCTGCTTATTCTAGCATCACGCATTCACGCTCCGCCACTGCAAGCAACCTTCTCCCGAGTCATCCTGAGAAGACCAAATGCCTCAACATGCTTTCAGTGATCCAATCGATCACCTTTGCCTGAGAGTGGAGCAGTGATTACAATATGATTAACATTACCATTCTATGCAGCATTTAGTGGGTATGGGTGTGGTAAGATTTGTGCCTTATAATCTTTCTCACCCTTGCAGCAAGGTCTTTCCTCTTCTCATCAGAAAATAAGCCAGATAATGTTGGCTTTTCAGGCTTGTAGGTAGAATCTAACTCGAGAATTTTCCTCTCTACAAGCTTTCTAATATTTTTATTTCCATGGATCTTGCAGGCTGTCAGAAGAGATGACCATACCACATGGTTTGCTTTGAAAGGCATACGTTGGATAAAGCTGTAAGCATCTTCAAGCCGGCCAGCTCTTCCAAGGAGATCAACCATGCAAGCATGATGCTTGACATCTGGTTTGACACCATACTTGTCCGACATTGAATTGAACAACTTAGACCCTTCGTCGACCAAGCCACTGCGACTGCACGCACACAAGACACCCACAAATGTGATCCCATCAGGATGGAGACCCAATGATTCCATTTCATCAAAAAGTGAAATAGCTTTCTTGCCATAACCACGGTGAGCAAGTCCGTGTATCATAGCATTAAACAACTCCACAGTCTTGAATTCACTAACGACTCCATGAAACACATCCATAGCTGTCTGTATGCACCCATGCTTTGCATATATGTGCACCAAACTGGTGGCAACTCTTGCATTTCGACAAACCAATCCATTCTGGTTCACACGATGATGAAGCCGCTTTGCCAGATCAATCACACCGTACTGGACACAAGCTGAAATCAGTATGACAACTGTCACCTCATCAGCCTCAAGTCCTGTTGCTTCCATCTCCTCGAACAACCGAAATGCCTCGCTGTATCTACCTGCTTGCACATATCCGGCAATCAAAACTGTCCACGCAACAAGATCCTTATTGGGCATCTCATCAAATAACCTTTGAGCCATGTCGATCTCCCCAGCCGTCGCATACCCTGACACCATTACACTCCAAACCCTCACGTCGTTTGCCTTCTCCCCGGACAAATCAAACACCTTCCTGGCGAGATGCACTGCCCCACACTTTGCATACATGCCCACTAGCCCAATTACCACCTCTGCAGAGTTGAACAATTTCAGCCTCAATGCCCTCCTGGCAATCCCGTGCGCAGCTTTTGCCACCATCAAATCGCCTAAGTCAGCGCACGCGCCCAGCAACGCTGTGATGGTCCACCCGTCCAACCGGATCCCGCCCTCCAGTATGTTCCGGAACAATCCAAACGCGCCGTCAACACATCCCGACTGCACGTACGAGCCGATCAGAGTGTTGAACGACACGGTGTCCCTCGCCTTCATTTCGTCGAACAGGTTGCGTGCGAGGCAGTGGAGACCGAACGAGGCGTAGAAATGGAGGAGCGAGTTCATGGCGAAGATGTCGGAGACGAAGCCTGACTTGAGGAGGTAAGCGTGGATGCAGAGGCCGGGGGAAGGGGAGTCGTGGCGAGAGCAGGCTGCGAGAGCGGCGGAGAGGGAGTGAGAGCTGGGGACGGCCTCCTGCTCCTGGGACGAGGTGGCGCTGGCCGGTGAGGGCTGATGGTCTCGGAGCATGCGGAGGAAAAGGCGGAGGGAGGCGAGCGGGTGGCCTGCGCGGAGGTGCGGGCGGAGGAGGCGGGAGGCGGCGGCGGCCGGGAGCGGGAGGCCGAGGAGCAGGAACTGCGCGTGCGCCTCAAGGGAGGGGCGGCGGCGGAGCGAGGCGAGGAGGGAGAGGTGGAGAAAACCACCAGGCAACGCGGCGATGGCGTGGCCCGGGCGGCGGCGCATGGCGGTGGCGGGAGGCCTCGCCGTGCAGACGTGCGGTGGTGCCCCTTCTCTTTTTCCGGCGTTTGATATCGAGGCGCCAACGTGAAGCGAAGGCGTAAAGGGGGGAGTACGTATCTGTTGACCTTGAGGAGGTCGACAAGGAGGGCACAAAGGCCCAGCCCACTAACTGTTGCTCTCCTCTCAGAACCCTCACCGGCTCGCCGCCGCCGCCCACCGGAGCTCCGGTGTGGAAGTTCTCCGGAGGCCATGGATCACGACAGGTAAGGGCCCTGAAACCGCTCCCTCGAGCATCACCTCCCCACCTCCTATTCATCCGGCATCTTGCAACAGTTTAAGCTGAAAGTGTTAGCGCCAAAGAGCGGATTCCAGGGTGACTTGGTGGTAGTAGTGATTGGTTATAGTAATTGCAAGTTTTTCTTGTGTGTCTTAGTTTAGTGCAATGCTCCTGCTGATTACAGGTTGAATTCGCCGAGCACGTCGGCCATTTCACTGGAGGTGATGGGCCACCGGCTGCATATTTCACAGGTGAGGAGAACTGTAGAAGCACCAGATGAATCTCGCTTCATGATGTGATAAATAGTTCTTTTTTTTAAAAAAAAAATTGAACTTCGCACCAGAAGGTGGATCAAGTTCATCTTGTGTTCAAGCTGTAGTGGTGATACTGAATGGTAGGTGATCTGAATTTTCTTTGGCTTCTGCACTCTTATCTTATTGACAGGATCCGAACTCGAAGCACCTTGGGACCACAGTCTGGGATGCGTCGATGGTGTTTGTCAAGTTCTTGGTAATTTCTTTGCGTTCTATGCTAGTAGGCTCTCCGTCACCAGTTGATGTGGATAAATATAATCTGGATTTTTTTACTGTAACAAAGCACAACCACTATAGATACGGTTTGGGCTTTTGGCAGCACCTTTGATGCTTATTTGCTGGAGTAGATGTTAATAGCAGGATTTTTCTTCTATGAAAATGTCAGCTAAATTGTATGACCATCATCGTGATTGACATTTTGTGGGTCGCCTAACACTCTGAACAGGAAAAGAATAGCAGAAAAGGTCGGTTTTGTCCAGCCAAGCTGAAAGGAAAAAGGGCGATTGAATTAGGAGCTGGCTGTGGTCTAGCTGGGTTTGGTAAGCTCAGTTGAACTGCTTGTCAGACGTATATCTAGATCCAAGTGCTAGGGGCTCTTTCTCAAATTTCTTTGCTTCTCCTTTAGGGATGGCTTTGTTGGGTTGTGATGTTACAACAACTGACCAAGTCGAGGTGCTCCCACTGCTTATGAGAAATGTTGAACGTAACAGGTCTTGGGTTTCGCAATCGAACTCTGATTCAGGTATTGTTAAGAGAAACATCTACTTTGCTACCCGTTGGCATCGTTTTGCATACATTTATATGCTGTAGTTTCGGAATTAGTCAAGATTAGCTATTAGAATGGTTCCTGTAAGTGCATATGGGTCATTGTTCTTGAAGTTTGATAAATAGACAGTGGAAAACAGGTTCCATCGGCTCAATTACAGTTGCAGAATTGGACTGGGGGAACAAAGAACATATCAAGGCTGTTGAACCACCATTTGATTACATCATTGGAACTGACGTGGTAAGATTTTGTTGTGCAGCATATTGAATCTCCTGAACTCAGCCTATATAAAAGCAGATCCTACTTTCTGTCCCTGCAGGCTTTCACATTACTTGATATTTCACTGTTTTCAGTTATCCTTGGACACATTGTTTGGTTAGAGTTTGCTGTCACTGCAAATAGATGACTACAGGCATAAACATTCTCTCAGACATTCGTTTTACTTCAACTTTAATTTTAATCTTTGTCATAGCCTTTGCACTCTTCAAATTCAATTGTGATCTTGTCAATCTTTGTCACACAGCAGACAGAGCAGCAAATGCTTATTATTTTATAGATTTCATATACCAATGTTTTTTTGAAATATAAATTTAGGGAACAGCTGTTTAGTAGAATAGCTTGTAGTTGGTTGTTGCAGGATCGATGACTCACTGATGATGAAGTGACTTACTTGCTCCTCCATTCGTGCATGTTCAAGGTTTATTCAGAGCATCTGCTGCAGCCTCTATTGGAGACAATTACTGCATTATCTGGCCCTAAAACAAAGATATTGGTTAGCTCCTGTCCTCCTTTTCAGAGGTTGTTTTTCTTTGTAAAAACACTAGTTTGAGAGCTACTGAACCGTCGCTTACTATCCAGCTGGGATACGAGATACGTTCAACCACAGTCCACGAAAAGATGATGGAGATGTGGAAAAGCAATTTCATTGTGAAAGACGTCTCAAGATCGAAGGTATGGATCGCTGAACATATTCATGCTTGCATCAGTTGTACAGATGCTTACCATGTGTGTTCTGTAGCAGATGGACACGAAATATCAACACCCTAGCATACATCTGTACATGATGGACCCCAAAGCACTGTTGCCCGCTGAGGTTGGGGCTACCGACGACGGGGTCGATGAGGAAGAGGTCCTTTCGAACCCAGGGGAAGATGAGGATTCTGGCACGAAGAGCGAACCTTGCTGCTCCGGGTCGTTAGAAGCTGATAGCGGCAGCCTGGATGAGTGGGGAATCAGAAGATGTGGTGCTATGGCTGCAAGGCTTCTGAAGGACGTAAAACTGTAACTTGAAATATGGATCTGAACTGTTGTCCTGCTTGAGGTAATTACCTTGGATTATTATTAGGACAGCGGGTGTTGTACCTTCGCCTTGGAGCAAGTTGTATCTGAACGGTTTTTTCTGGTAATAAAGCCACGCTATGACATCATCGTTTGAAATTGCATAACTAAATTCTTGTTGTACGAAGGTAATAACACAACCAATCATAAATCCATTGCCCGCCTATATACGAGAATTCTATCCACGATTTCTATTGTTAAGAAACACCTCTCCAATGCAGTGGCAGTGGCGAGTATAAGTTTGAGCGGCCAATGGACCAAAGGAAAATCAAGATGTTTGTTTTATATCCACCAGCAATCAAAATTACCGAGCTCAGCTACTGAGCTCAGAAACAGTATCCCAAAAAAGGGCCACCGAGCGATTTGACGACGTGGGCCGGCAAAGCATCAAATGGGCCATTCCCGCTGGTCGGCGCGTGACTTGGCACCGCCCAGGCGGTAGGGAAGATTGGCGGACCCAAAAACATAGCGCAAGGGTTCAGTTCATCGGAGGTTCACGACGGAATGGCGGCGCGATATCACCTCCTGCGCGGCGTGGCGTCCGCTGCGGCGGCGCGCGGCCACCGCGTCCCCATCCCCTCCGAAGCCCTTGCCGCTGGTCCTGGAAGCCGGAGCACCACTGAGGTCACCGCCGCTCTCTCTCTCTCTCTCTCTCTCTCTCTCTCTCTCTCTCTCTCCACGCACATCCTCCCAACCTCCCACCCCAACGCGTGCCTCGCGAGATCTTCTCGCGGTGTGGCTCGGTCCAGGCTCCTCTCCAAGGCCTCGCTACTGCCCGATCCATCTGCGGCCTTGCCCCACACCCGTTCCTTCGATCCGGTTCCTGTTTTTCCGAATCGCCGCCGTAGGTAGGCGAGAGATGATGCCTCGTTTGTTCAGCGGCAGGCATGATTTTAGTGCAGCATGCTAACCGAATGTGTGTAAGGCTGAATTTGAGCTATATGGATTTGAGCAGCTAGTTGAGTTATATGCATTGGTTAGGGTCAGAAAATTAACCAAATAATTCTTACTACATTTTTTTTTTAAAAAGTACATACATACTCGCCGTATTAGTGTATCCATGTTTTATGGAAGGAAAATGCATTATTGTCATACATATAGGTGAAACGAAGGGAGGGTGCAGGAGATGGATGCTTTTCCAAGAATCCATCTGTGCATCTCTTGAAAACAAGTATACGTATGCCATCATGCCAATGCATATCAGAATAGGACTAACAAATTAAAGTTGTGGCTCATTCTTGCCTCTGGTTCCTTTTGGTTCTACCACCCGTAGCTACTGCAGCTCAGTTATTATTTAAAGAAAATTGCTCTGCATATGTGAGATGAGACAGAAGAAATGTTTTTGCTGAACCATTACAGAATTCACACGCAGGGTGTTCGCCATTATGCCACCCCATCCATTGTGGAAGAGGCAGTGGGGAACCTGGGTGGGAGCCCTGAACTGGATGCGCCCAAGGCAAAACGCATTCCATCAGGTATCTCGAGGAGGAAGAAGAAAAATGGAGTAGCTATGATGCTCCCACTCCATTTCCATTACGAAGATGTGCTGCGTCAGGATCTGCTGCTCAAGCAGAACCATGACAATGTCATGCAAGTTCCTGGATTGCATGAGATCAAATTAGCACCAAGAGCAACCTCCGACCTGAAGCTCCCGATCGGGAAATTTGCTATGGAGGTTTTGAGCGGCCAGAGGTTCAAAGAGGCAGAAGTGGACCCTTTTGCTAAAGCAAGGAAGTCTTCTCGAACCAATCCATTCATGAGGGGTGACAAGGATAGTGGCAGTGCCCTAGCACAGCAGAGCGTCCTCCGGGGCCAGGCAATGTACAATTTCTTGGTCAGGATGTTGACGGTGATGTCCATGCTGGACTCCCGGGCAGAGGTCCGGGATAGCACCATAAAGTTCTTCATGGAAACGGAGTTCTGCGAGTTCTCCCCAGAATTGGAAGACCATTTCGATATCTTTGAGCAAATCCGAGGTTTCAATGTGACCGTCGTCACTACGGCAGGCACAAAGGATGAGACCGCACTGCTGTGGAGTGGGTTTACTATTAACGATGATGGGGAGACTTCTTAAGTAAAGGTAATGTTGCTGACCTTTTAACTCTGTGTAATCTCCGTGACACTGTACCTGCTGCCCTGGTTTGAACCGACCCACTGAACCTTGAGCGGCTGTGTGGCAGGGGCTGAAGATCACCGTTGCTGTCACCATGGTTTTGGAGTCGTGGTTGTTCTTGCCCATGGACTAGAGTGGCGTGCCCATCTGTTTGTTTTGCAGACTTTTTAATGAAGCTTGCATGCTTAGCATTTGCAGCGATGTATGGAGCTCATGTTTAGTTACCACATTTACTAGCGCTATATTTGGCCACAATAATCGGTATGGATCGCCTCCGCCTCGAGTTGGAGTTGGAGGTATCTCTCGATCTCGTCGCAGTCGGTCTTCTTGTCAGCATTCGGCTATAGCTGCTCTGCAGTAATTTCAGTTGTCTTTCTCCGATCCGACGGAATCAATCTGTGCAAGGAACCGTCAGTTGAGGAGGATAGGATTGTCTTGGCCCGGCCCGGCCGGCTGGAGGAGAAATCGTTGTTGTTTAATGTTTCAAGGAAAAAATGTTGTTGTTGTTTGTCTACAGCCATATCGCTCACCATGCAGCTGGGTAAAAGCAAAGGTTAATGGGTGAGGAAACAACAAAGACACGCTTTGTTTCTGCAGGAAGAACGCCTACTACTATGTTTTGATCGCTGTCTGCATATCCAAACACGGTACCACCAACTGACCATCCCCGACAGACACTGTCATCCAGTCGTCCGTCGTGCGACAAGATACCACTGACCATGGAGCGGCAGATTCCGTCAGAGAAGCCAACAAGCTCCGCTGCGGGCGGCTGCGGAGCACCCAACCCCACGTCCATCCCCTCCCTCATCTCTCCCGCTTCCCCTCTCCCTCCCACCGCGTACGTGTTCCCTTCCTTCCCGCACTTTCCATGTCACTTGCCCCGCACCACCACTGCTGTGCCAGTGCCACCATGGCCGCAGCCGCGGGCACCGCCGCCCTCTCGTCCTTTGCCCCAGCCCGCCTCCTCGCCTCCGCGAAGGCCCAGCTCCGTCTCCCTCCTCCTCCAGCTGCCGCCGCCTGCCGTCGCCGCCTGCTGCTCCGCTGCGCCGCCTCCGGTTCTGGTGGCGGCGACTCCGACCCGGCGCTCCAGGATCAGAGGCGCCGCCAGGCCGAGCTGGCCGCGCGCATTGCGTCCGGCGAGTTCACCGTCCAGGGCCCCGGGTCCGCTCTCTGCTCCTCCCTCCCTCGTTCCTACTGCCTTCCTAGTAGTATTCAAGGATTGTTTTTTTTTTTTTTTTACCCACGCCTTGGTCGGCCTTTTCAATCAGATGGCTTGCTCCCCTGGTGGGGAGGCTCTCCAAGCTCGGACCGCCCGGGGAGCTCGCCGCCGCGCTGCTCACCAGGCTGTCGGGCGCCGGCGGCGCCGCGGCGCGCGGGGGCCCGGAGATCCCGCAGGCCGTGGGCTCACTCAACGCCGTCGTGGGACAGGCCTTCTTCGTCCCACTGTACGACCTCTTCCTCACCTACGGCGGCATCTTCCGCCTCAACTTCGGCCCTAAGGTCAGCCACCAGCCAGAATTTTGCACTGAATTGGCGAGCAGGTCTCTCAATAATAAGTAATTGTTCCCTTGCAGTCTTTTCTTATCGTCTCCGATCCGGCTATAGCCAAGCACATCCTCAGGGAAAACTCCAAGGCTTATTCCAAGGTTTGCTTCTCCATCTGCATATAGTAGAGGATGCGCGCGCGCGTCTTGATCCCAGCTTATGGATGCAGGGGATTCTTGCGGAGATACTGGAGTTCGTGATGGGTACCGGTTTGATCCCAGCTGATGGGGAGATTTGGCGTGTCCGGAGGCGTGCTATTGTTCCCGCCCTGCATCAGAAGGTACCGCTTGCCATCGCCTTACTAACTGGAATAAGGTCTACTAGACGGTTATACTGCATCGTGTTCTTTGTTTACTCGCCTGGACTTTGCTCTGCAGTATGTGACTGCGATGATCGGCCTCTTTGGAGAAGCATCCGCTCGCCTCTGCGACAAATTGGACAAGGCGGCAGCCGACGGGGAGGATGTGGAGATGGAGTCTTTGTTCTCTCGACTGACACTGGATGTCATTGGGAAGGCTGTGTTCAATTATGACTTTGACTCACTATCTTACGACAATGGGATAGTCGAGGTTATTCTTCAAGCCGTGCTCCTCTGTTTTCAGTTTCAGACTCTGTATTCCTTGTTGCACGAAACCTTATTTTATTGTTGGGGGCGATGATCAGGCAGTGTATGTGACGCTAAGGGAAGCAGAGATGCGTAGCACTTCCCCTATACCAACCTGGGAGATACCCATATGGAAGGACATTTCCCCACGGCAGAGGAAGGTCAATGAAGCTCTCGAGTTGATAAATAGCACTCTCGATGAACTGATTGCCATATGTAAGGTACATCGTTTCTCTATACACTTAACATCTTACTGTCGCACATGTTCGGAATTAGAATAAAGTCATGAATGACATCAATACTGTCTGTTCTTACTAACGCAGAGACTGGTAGAGCAAGAAGATCTCCAGTTTCATGAGGAATACATGAATGAGCAAGATCCTAGCATTCTTCACTTCCTTTTGGCATCCGGAGACGATGTATGTCGTAACATGTAGTACATTATTTATTTATCTATATTTCAGCCTCCTCATCCTCACATAGCTTCAATCCATCTGCCATAGGTCTCCAGCAAGCAGCTACGTGATGATTTGATGACCATGCTCATTGCTGGTCATGAGACCTCTGCAGCAGTCTTGACATGGACGTTTTATCTTCTATCTAAGGTACGCTGCCACCAGTAGTCCAGTATCTGAAAACCCTGCTGTATTAACTGGGATTTCCAAATGCAGACATTCAGTGGTGTTTATTTCATTATCTTCATAGCTTATACCACTAATATTTTCGCACTTGCCTTCTTATCCGGTTCGTAACCTGCAGTATCCAAAAGTAATGGCCAAGCTCCAAGATGAGGTAGAATCACGTTTTTTTCTTGCTTTTAAGATGTTTCTTTCACTGCTTCCAGAATTTCATGAATGACAAGATTTTCACTCAATTGACTGCAGGCTGATAGTGTTCTAGGTGACGGTTTGCCAACAATAGAGGATGTAAAGAAACTGAAGTACACGACTCGAGTTATTAATGAAGTAAGAAGCTAACTATGCTGACCCATGAAATCATGAATTGGTCATTGAACAAGAACATCACCAGATATTTTTTTTGTTGCAGTCACTGAGACTATATCCACAGCCACCGGTTTTAATTCGTAGGTCACTTGAGGATGATATGCTGGGAGGGTACCCAATTGGCCGGTAAATTTTTTTCTAGCAATGCAAATATTCAGCTATCAGTTTAGTACTTAGCCTTCAGTTTAGGCAATTCCTCCTGTTGTTGGAGTTATATGAAGAAGCTAGTTTTAGTATCAAGTCAAGTGCAAGGACTGTTCATTAATCATTGTCTAAAAAAGTTCAAAGACTGTTTAGCACCACAGAATTAGCTTAGTCGCCTCAGATTTCTTCTACCTTTTTGGGTCATTGCTTTTTTTTTTGTGTTGTAATTCCATAGCACTTGTAGCAATGTATTAGTTTAAACAAATGTAAAATATGCAGCCCTGATGCTTCGTGTGCAGTCTGTGTAATGCAAAAATATTTTCCTTTCTGTTTTCCAAATTCCATTGCCTTTAGAAGTAACTTGATTTAATGGCTGCTCTAGGATATTTGGATATATGGTAGTGTTCATTCATTTGGCGTTACCATCTGAAACATTTTTGGTTCTTTATTTGCTTAAGAGGAGAAGATATCTTTATTTCTGTCTGGAATCTTCACCACTGCCCAAAGCACTGGGATGATGCAGAAGTTTTCAACCCAGAGAGGTGGCCTTTGGATGGACCAAATCCAAACGAGATAAACCAAAATTTCAGGTTCCCCCTCTGTCACCGCACTGCAAATAGTATGATTTTAGCCTTTGATGCATTTTTTGTCAGCCTGCCTTGCTATTTTGTCAGCTTACATAACAATATATATTTTCCTTAAATAAACAGCAAATAAAGATTGCAACCAAGGTAATGGCTGATACATTCTGATTATGCTCGCTGGCTACCACTGTTTTAATTAATGCCTGAGGAATCATTTAAACACAGTGGGATTCAAATGATCTGTTGGATTTTCAGTTACTTACCATTTGGCGGTGGACCAAGGAAATGTGTAGGGGACATGTTTGCCACCTTTGAGGTAACCTTGTTAGATCTTTTTTGTACCTGGTTTCTTTTTTCATTTCATGCTTGCACAAGCCCAACAACAAAGTGGCATCTTTAGCAAATGCAAGATTTTAAACTCAAATAAGATAGGCATACTGGATCATTGCAGACTGTGGTGGCAACAGCAATGCTTGTCAAGCGATTTGACTTTCAGATGGCTCCAGGAGCACCTCCGGTATGCTTCAACCTGCTTCTAATTCGTTATAATTAATAAGCATGCCCCATTATTTATGAGCATTTAATAGGTTGAGATGACTACTGGAGCAACGATTCACACAACCGAGGGATTGAAAATGACTGTTACTCGGAGGACAAGGCCACCAGTAATTCCGAACCTGGAGATGAAAATCGTTTCAGACTTACAAGAACCCACACGTTCTACACCATCAATGGCTGTTAGTGGTGCTTCTGTTGCTTCAGGAGAAGATCAAGGGGGCATCTCCTGATTTCATGCAGTTTCAAGTTGCGGCGACATACAGAATGGGTATGTTCTATTCATTCTGTTTGGAGCCATAATTTGATTGCTTATTTGTCTAAATCATTTGCATGCAATATGTGCATTTATTGGCATTTTCTCATGCTTCCTCCATTCGTTGGCATATTTCTTCCGAAAGATTATTTTCGGCATATCCATTTGTATTTCTCTGGAAATATTTTAATAGAGTACAACATTTGGTTGCTCCAGCTGTACGAAACAGCGAAGAAGGTTCCCGGCGTGCTACTTGTACAAGTAAAAGCTCTCAAAGCCTTTCTGGGACTATTTTACCGATGCCAGAGCACACACACATAGAATATAGATCTCTTTGCTGCTATTCAAAAGCATCTTGTACATCTTGAGCAACATAGACTATTTACAACATAGATTATTTACAAGTTCCGACCTCTGAGCACGGACTGCTGCACTTCTACATCTTCAGCAGGCCTTCCAACTCACGAAGAATATCAGCACGGGTAACTATACCTGTTGATAGTATTTAGAACTCCATTAAGCTTGCAGCATACTGTGAGTCATCAGTGCTACGGACAATACAATTCAAGTATATACATGCAGTCCTTTTGTCTCTGGCCTTGCCAGCATTCTGATACTCACCTATTACTTGTTCATCCTGATTTACAATTGGCAATCTGTGGATCTTCATCTTGAGCATCAGAACCGCAGCATCTGCAGGTGTTGCACATGTACTGTTAGATCAGACTTATTAAAAGAAAGCTTGTGAAAAGAAAATGAAAGCAACTATTACCCATCACAGTTTTGTCAGATGATAGTGTGATGGCTGGAGAGGTCATTACTTCTGCGATCTTTGTCTTTGACTGTTATATAAGTAGAAATAGATCAGTAAACAAACGGATTGATGTTCTCCTTTCCTGTCTTAGCAACTTGCCGTGTGAGTGCGTGCGTGTTGTTTCCTGTCTTAGTTGTGTGAGGGACAGTGGGTGAGTGAAATAGAGGGGAAGGGAGAGCAGACCCCATGAGACGCTCTGGCCCGGTCATTCTTGACGACCACCCCGACACATCTAAGGCTGCCGTCTACAACCGGAAGCCCTGACACGGCCTCAAAGTGGCATTGGACCTCCTCCAGTGTCTGATCTGCTGTGGCCACTAGCACAGGCTTCGACATGGTGTCACCCACGAGTGTGACATGCTGTATGCTCAAAGAAAAGCCGATGAGAGTTCAGCGAGAGCTGAAGGAGAAACAGAGACGGAACATAACAATGATAGCACGACGATGAGCTCCAGACGAAATACCTGACTGTCTGCTTGGACCGGCTCCTGCGACTCAAGGTAGGCGCGGAGATCATCGTAGCTCAGCAGGTAGACGTTCTCAGGCCACTCCCCGGAGATGATCGCGTCAGGGTTCTCGTCGAGCTCGAGGCGCAGGCTGACGTCCAAGAACGTCGACGCCCTGCACTGAAAGGTCGGTGGTCCAGCTGATCCCTTCCCAGCACCGCCCCTAGTCCTTGTGCTGATCTTCGCCCCTCTGGCAATGGAGCAACTCTGAAAGGTGTTGATGCATGCCATGGATGCGAGGAGTCTATTGGTTGGGTGGCTCACTTGTCTCCGTGTGCTCTTGTGCAGATCCTTGCAGGGGAGGGGAGGGGCGGCTTATAAAACGGCCGTCAGGCAGGAGCTGAGGTGGATAGGAATGCGTGGAAGGCCTGCCCCACCGGTGACTGCCACTGGCACTGCTGGCAAGATTTTTATCTACTACTGATAACTGATGGGCTTTGACTTGCTCTGGATATTGCTTCTTTACTTGCGCACTGCATGCTGAAACTTGGAGTCACTCACAAATCACAATGCCTCTAATTGCCTCTTAACTATGAGAGCAGCCTGAGCAGTAACCATGATCCGCAGAGAAGTGAGAATGCACTTGTATGTATCCGGGACACGTAAGGCTCTTTCCAATGGTATTATCCAAACTAAAAAAAACTGGGTACTGTTTCGGCACTGTTTGTCATTTTTTTGTATCGTGGCTAACATGACGCATAAAGTGTAATAGAATTTAAGGAAGTGGGATAAGACCTCCGAGGGGGAAACTGCGTGCTGCGTTCAGTTCTGTGAAGAAGGCCGGTTTCAGTGTGTCCGTTACTCTGAACCTGCCCCCGTTCCGGATGTGGATTTGACGTGGAATTTGGACGTGCTGGCTGCTGGAATGGAGCTTCCCCTCCAAGGCTCCCATGATGGGTCCTGTACAGTGACAGGGGGCCGGGGCCGGGCGTCCGTCGTGGCGCGCCGTGACTGGCCGCTGAGATTCCCGCGGGCCCCTTCACGTGGCAGTGGATAAGGTGACTGTGTAGAGTTTGAGTGCGTGCCCTGGACCATTCCGTGTCCAAATTTCCTTGACGTCTTGCATTGCAACTGAACTGGCAAAGCGAGCTGCTTGACAATCTGAAGCTGCAGTGTTTTTCCTCGGTGAATGGTGTTTGGATTTGTCCAGGGCAGGGTGCGTTGTATGGTTGGCCACTGTTTTGGTGCCTACTGCTGCACTTGCACGGTTTGCACCGGCGCGGCCGAGCTCATGGTTTCGGACGGAATCCGCAGGCCGGCCGCAGTGGTTCTCTGGATTTGCGCGGAACGTTTTGCTCCTTCTGCGTGTGTCAGTGTGTGTCCCGACAAAAAAGAAAAGAAAATCCTGTTTGAGTAGAACAATCGTTCTCAAGTGTGGCGACAATCTCGGATACGTGTTCATGAGACGGGTGCGAAGCTACATACTCCTCTCCTAGTGGTTAATGGTTAAGGGGGTGCAACCTCACAAAAATGCAAAACTAGTTATTTACACTGATTTTTCACCACGTATACATCCCCAATGACTCAAAAGTAAAAATTACTAGGCTGCTGACAGGCAGGCTGGAGCAAGTCTTGAGGGTCTACCAACGCAAGGTGGCTAGACCAAGTACACAACGGAGGAGTCTGTTTGGTTGGCCTGGATAGATTGTTGGCCCAGTTGGATCTGTTGTTTGGTTGCTTTGGTTAAGTTTTTCACCCAACTGATCTGTTTGTTGGAATTTGTCTAAATCTTTGCTAGATGAAGAGTAAGGCATTTTTGTACTAAGTGACAAGTATTGTTGTTATATCAGAGAATGATGGAACTCCTCCTCCTCATCCTCCTACTTCTCGGCGGTGCCATGGCCATGGCCTCATCCCATACACCAACCGCCACTCCCTCCGGCACTGCCCAGCCTTCCACCCGCTGCGCCCTCCCCAGTGCTTGCCCCCCGCACTGTCCTTGTCCACTTCGGCCCTGAGCCCATCGTCCTTGCCGTACCTACCCCACTGCCCTTGGCTCCCCACCTGCCACGCCTTCCCCGTCCACCCCCTCCTTGCCCACCCCAATGTTGGCTCCCCCTCCTACCCCGGCGCTTGCCCCTGCACTGTCCTCATCCCCTCTGGCCCCGCGCCCGTTGTCCTCATCGCGCCAGCCCCGTCCACCACCGTCGTTGTCCCGACGCCCACGTAAGGAAGAAGCTGAAGACAAAGAAACACACGTCCCCCGCATCCCCAGCCTCCTCTGCCAACGAAGAGGCAGAGAATAAGAGAGTGCGAGACAGGAGCGAAGAGAGCAGCGGAGATGACGACGCAAATGAGGAAGGGGAAACCCTATAACTACTGGAGGCGCATGGGTGCACAAATGAAGCCACCGGGCCCTAGGCCAACGGGCTCATTTTACACATCCTAAGGCAGTCTACAATCGGTGGCCAGATAACCAAACGCACGGGCTTTGGTACATAGCAGCATGGCTGAGGGCTTAGCCATGCATTTACAAAGCTGCCGCACTCCCAACTGCAACTGAATGAGACGGCTAGCAGGTGATGGCCCGTCCAGCTCTCGATCAAACACTGGGCTTGGGCTTCTATGGGCCTCCACGGAGCCCAACATACTGTACATGCCATGCCGATTGCCGATGCCGGTACAAGAAGCAGCAGCAAGATGGCCAGGCACTCTGTCGGGACCGACCGACCCATGAAGCCTAAGCCTGCGTCAGGCGTGACGCCAGGTCCGGGGATTCGTCCGTCACGGCACGGCACGTCCCATACGATACGGGCAGGACATTAGTATATCCCCCTCCTCCATGGCGGTGTTTTCAGTTGACCCTATCAGTAGTAGACTCGAATGAACGTCTAAAAAAACAAAGTGGAGTTTGCAGAACACGAGGTTGTACCGACGAGCAATTCTAAGTGCAGCTGTGCGTATGACGACTGACGGACTGAATGATTCAAGGATGTTTGGATTCTCTATCTAAAATTTAGCTCCCGTCACATCAGATATTTAGACGCTAATTAGAAATATTAAATATAGTATAATTATAAAACTAATTACACAGATGAAGACTAAACGCCGAGACGAATTTATTACGTCCGATTAATCTATTATTAGCAAATGCGATGCTACAGTAACAATTCGTTAAACGTGGATTAATTAGTCTTAATAAATTCGTCTCGCCGTTTACTCCTCATCCGTGTAATTGATTTTCTAATTAAACTATATTTAATACTTGTAAGTACCATCCAAATATCTGATGTGATATGAGCTAAATTTTAGCCATCGAATCCAAACACCCCCTCATTCACGACCGGCTGACGAACCGAAAATTTCTCCCCTATTTAAGCTAGTGCCTCGAATGGATTTGATTTAAATGCATCGGTAGCCACTAAATATGTCAAAATGTCACTTTTGTCTATAAGAGAGGGTCCATTCGTCCGCCCTGCTGTTACGACTGCGGCCGCTGCAGCTGTGGCTGCACAACCCAAGAGCTGTGGTATTCTACTAGCACGAGGTGCAGCGGCAGCCACAGACCGCTGCAGGCAGCAATCCGACACACAGGCAGCCTAGGTACGCGTTGATTCTAAATCCGTCACTAGTTATGTGTGTTGTTATACCCTCCGAAAAAGATTATAAATAGTTGGATACAATCAGACTAACAACCATACGGTTCCTTAGTCTTATATTCTCTCTATTTTAAGTACTCGGTACCATTAGCTTGTACAAATGATTTTGTTCAAAAAGAATCATATAGATATACGAAAACATAACCATAGTTAAATCACATGCACAGCTAATACTAAGAACAACCCGAACGAATGATATTTTCAATCACAAAAATAAATATCCAATTGCCGCGGCAAAGTTCAACAGTGTTATTAAATATCTTGAAGAAGAGAGTTTTATGGTTGGCCGAAAAGTCCCGCACTCCCCGTGTGTGTCTAAAACGTGCAAGCAAAAGCTTCCGGAGAGTTGGTTTGTCGGCATGTCGAGGTCCGGTGTGATCCCAATCCGTGCCATGCCGGACGCCAGCGCCGTTGCGTGGATAGACTCGCTCGGGCCGCGCGCCTTCCCTCGCCGTGACGGCGTCGCGCCACAATAAAGAGGAAGCAATCAAGCCAGGCCAACTCCCTGCCTGCCTGCCTTCGATTTCGATAGGCACAACCACAGCGCCCGCGCGGGAGAGCCATGGAGAAGGCGATCGATCGGCAGCGGGTCCTCCTGGCCCACCTCCTCCCCTCCTCCTCCGGCTCGTCCTCGTCGCAGCCTCAGCTCGCGGTGAGCGCCTCATCTCCTCCTCCCTGTGGCTCGCTCCGTCGCTCTTTCTTCCTTTCTCCCCGCCCGGTTGGCTTGGCTGATGCATCGATCTCCCTCCCTGCCGCGTCGGCCCTTCCGTGTCCAGGCGTCGCCGTGCGCCGCCGGGGACAGCGCCGCATACCAGAGGACCTCCGCCTTCGGAGACGATGTCGTCGTCGTCGCGTAAGCCTTCCTCTCCTTTTACCTGCTGTATTGTATACGCGTTCAGCGTGCTGCCTAACGGATTAGCTGCGGTCCTCAATTTCTCTTCGTGTACGTTCTATAGCTTCAGCTAGGCAATTTACTCTGCCTACCTTGCAGTCCTACTTCACTTAGCAACGAGAATGCGTAACCAAGATTACTGCTTTTATTTATATACGAGAATAAAAAACACTTATTGTGCACCACCAAACGAATCCGATCAGATCCGACAGAACAAGATCAGCTCGAAATAATAGATACTCTTATGCACAAACCATAAAAGCCACGCCCTTTGTGGGGATCACGAGGCTGTATGCTCTATGCTGTTTTCCTTTTGTCCTTGCACCTTCAACGCCTCGACGGATACTATATACCATCTCCTTCTGTGCCGCGTCGATGCAGTGCGTACCGGACGCCGATATGCAAGGCCAAGCGAGGAGGTTTCAAGGACACGTACCCGGAGGACCTCCTTACCGTTGTCCTCAAGGTTTATTTTGCCTCTGTTATTACCCTGTTCCTCTGCTACTAGTTTTTAGTTACAGGTCATACAGCTGCCTGTGCTTTGAGCAAGAGTTCCACACGCTCACTGTTTCTCCTGTTTTTATTTTCGTTTCCCACCTGTAGGCTGTTCTGGACAACACTAAAATCAATCCAAGTGACATTGGTGACATTGTGGTTGGGACAGTGCTAGGCCCAGGTTCCCAGCGTGCAAACGAGTGCAGGATGGCTGCTTTCTATGCTGGATTCCCTGGTAATCCCTTTGTTTGCAACCCTTATAAACGTATCTAGTCATATGAAGAAGAGGGTTCTATGCAACCCTTATGTTGGACAAGAATTTCACCACCCCTTGCATTTTTGTTGCTGTAGAAACCGTTCCTGTCAGAACTGTCAACCGGCAATGTTCGTCTGGGTTACAGGCAGTGGCTGATGTCGCTGCTGCTATAAAGGCTGGTTACTATGACATAGGTAATTGCAATATGTGCTTAATTATTATACATGCTAATTTTGCTACTTTGCATTAGTTTGGGTGCTGAATTATCGCTTTCACCCCTCCGAACAGGGATTGGTGCTGGTTTAGAATCCATGTCGATAAATTCCATTGGTTGGGAAGGACAAGTAAACCCAAAAGTAAGGATCGCAGACCACACTTATATTCGTATAGATTCTGCTTGGCCCTTTTTTTTTTTTTTTTGCTTTTGTAACAAATCTTTTTCCTTTGCAGATAAGTGCATTCCAGAAAGCGCAGGATTGCCTTCTGCCCATGGGAATTACTTCTGAAAATGTTGCTCATCGATATGGTGTAACCAGGCAAGAGCAAGATCAGGCTGCTGTGAGTTCCTTAGGCATTGGACATATTAATTTTTCTTCCTTTCGGTTAGGATAGCGATTAAAGCTTTATTTTTTTGTCAGGCTGAGTCTCACAGGAGAGCTGCTGCAGCCACGGCCTCTGGAAAATTCAACGATGAGATTGTCCCTGTGCCGACAAAGGTAAGGGGCATTGAAGCTTTGTTTTCTTGCTCCCAACTCCTTTCAAGTAGAAACTAGCAGTAGCTTAACACCTTAGCCTAGTGTTTAACTAATTTAACTTCAGTCTACTTATCTAGGAACAGAACAGATTGCTTTTTTTTACCGACACACTCCATACATCATGCAGATCGTTGATCCTAAAACTGGAGAGGAGAAGAAAATCGTGATAGCAATTGATGACGGAATTAGGCCAGAAACTACAGCATCTGGATTGGGAAAGCTTAAACCAGTTTTTAAAAAGGATGGGACTACAACTGCAGGTAGTGCAGAAGTCAACTATATATTTTTTGCGACCTTCCCCTTTGCAGCCAGTGTTTTTTTTTTTTTCATTCTCTGCTGAAACATAATCTGATAAATCAATCAAACTGTGTAGGCAATTCTAGTCAAGTGAGTGATGGTGCTGGAGCTGTTCTTCTCATGAAGAGATCTGTAGCTCTGAAGAAAGGGCTTCCTATTCTTGGTGTTTTCAGGTGCTCAATCTGCCTCACCGTATATGCTTGCGGCATTTTATTAGTTTATATGTTGTGTTTATCGTCCTTTACTCCTTGTTGAGAGTTGAGACGAATATTTCCCTCGAATCATTGTTATATCCAACTGTTTCTCGACATCATCTGTTAGGAGCTTTGCTGCTGTTGGAGTGGATCCAGCTGTTATGGGTGTTGGTCCTGCTGTGGCCATTCCTGCTGCAGTGAAGTCTGCTGGACTTGAGATTGAAGACATTGATCTCTTTGAGCTGAATGAGGTCTGTGTTATTTACCTTGATCTGTGCCTTCTTCTCTCACTTATCTGTAGCATCTAAATACTGAATCATCCATGCCACAGGCCTTTGCCTCTCAATTCGTTTATTGCTGCAACAAGCTGGGGCTGGATCGTTCCAAAGTAAATGTGAATGGAGGTGCGATCGCTCTTGGACACCCTCTGGGTGCAACAGGTAATGGAACATCTACTTCTGCTGCAATGTGATGAGAAGAATATCAGGGAATTGCTCTGGCATCCCTATTGGTACCTGTTACCAGATTTTTTTTTTATCAGCAAAGTATCTAAACCGGTTGATCCTATGTACTATTCAGGCGCGCGGTGTGTGGCTACTCTTCTAAATGAAATGAAGCGCCGGGGCAGAGACTGCAGATTTGGTGTTGTCACCATGTGTATCGGTTAGTTTTATTATCCCTGTGGTGTTCGCCGTCGCATGGTCACGTGTGTATAGGTGAAGAACGTTAATGGTTGTATTTAATCTGATCTTTCGTAACTAACCGTTGCTGTATTGTGTCCATTGCAGGATCTGGAATGGGCGCAGCAGCTGTGTTTGAGCGGGGAGACACGGTGGATGAACTCTCCAACGTGCGGGACATCCAGACACACAATTTTCTGTCTAAGGACGCAAAGTAGAGGCGCATAAACATTACTGGTACCTCCAAGCCATCGATCAATGTATGTCCCTAGTCCTAGACCAGTATAAGCCTGGTGGTAGTACGAAGCCCGTATTTTTTTTTAACACAGAAACCCGTACGACGAATAAAAAGGGGCATCATGCAGTATCCTGCTGTGGCCAGCTCAATGTTCTGAACTAGCTTGTTATGTTGTTGCTTTTGTTTCCGGAACTGAACAGACACGGAATTCCTGCTCTTGCCTTTGGTGTACTTGAACAGAAAGGATAAATTGGAGACGCATGCTTGCCGCCACTATGAGTCACAGCTTGTGTGGTCAGTTAACTTTTGTTGATTGTTCACTGCTTGCAGTTTTTTTGGTTATGCTGCATGAAAGTATCTGAAGCTCTTTCAGAGATTCTGTCGAGCTAGCCTCTCCTGATTGAGACAAATACCAACTTGGGTAACCCCCAATTATTTTACCATCTTCTGAGCGTTCTTCACCGGCCCCTCAAAGAGACTTGTAGATGTTGAAATTGCACATTGCATAGACAGACAGACACGCGAGCTAAGGCTGGTATGCCTCGACCAAGGCTTAGTTTTGGCTTGGCCTTCCGTTACGCTCCCGGCTCCCACCTGGAAGACGTACGCCAAATATACACTCCCTAACACCGCTGTGGCCACCTCCGCAGTCCCCCTAACTGTACGTGCCTTAATTTGACCTCCTATAATTAATAATTTCCTTCCTCTTAACCCACCTCGCGCCATGTGTTCCGGCCCCTTGCCCATCTCGCTCCACCTCCAGCCGGCGCGATGTCGGCGTGCGAGTTGCCGCCGCCGCACCTCCTCGAGGTCACGGTCATCTCGGCGCAGGACCTGCACCGGCGCCGCCTCGGGCGCCGGGTGCGCGCGTACGCCGTGGCGTGGGCAGACCCGGCGCACAAGCTGCGCACGGCCATGGACCGCGCCGGCGGCGCCGCCCCCACGTGGAACGACCGGTTCCTGTTCCGCGTGGACGACGCCTTCCTGCGCTCCGACACGGCCGCGGTGACCGTGGAGGTGCGCGGCGCCCGGGGCCTGGGCCTCGGCGCGGACCCCGTCCTGGGCTTCACGCGCATCGTGGTGAGCACGTTCGTGCGCCCCGGCCGCGGCGGGCGGCCGCGGCAGGTGGCAGCGCTGCAGCTCCGCCGCCCGCGCTCGCTCCGCCCGCAGGGCATCGTCAACGTGGCCGTCGCGCTGCTGGACGCCGCGCACCCCCTCTGCGGCGCGTCCGACGACTCGCCCGGCGCGTTCGCCGTGCGGGACCTCGTGGCGCGGAGGCCGGCGTCGCTGTGCAGGATCGCCGAGGCGGGCGCGGGCGAGGGCCGGAGCGACCAGGCGTTCGTGGATCACTCCGGCCGCCTGGAAGACCCCGGCGGCGCCGCCGTGGAGCAGAGGAAGCTGGAGCTGACGCTGGAGAAGTGGAAGGCCGACCTGTCGCCGGGCCCCAAGGAAGGCAGCCGGAGGCGGCGGCGGCCGTCGTGCTTCTGGGGCAGCGGCGACTGGGACAGATAACAGTCGCGCGCGCGATCTGATCATGCTCATGCGTTGCATGCATATGCATGGCGACGGCGCATGTAACACGGACGACACAGTGACCAATTTTAACTCCAAAAACATTTTTTTTTGGTCATATTGTTTAGGTTTTGCAACGATGATTTGACTCCTGTTCTGTTACTGTTTAGAAGCATGAGAACAATCTGTGAAAAGTAAAAAGCCTTGCTGTATTGCAAACACAATAAAAATGGTATGGCTATTAGTAGAGGGAATGCACGCAAATTGCTACAGTGTCAATTCTGTCGCCGTAAACCAAAGCAGTGGTTCGGTCCCTCGTCGTCTTGGCGCGATACCCACACGCTAGGCAAGTAGGCATGTTCGTTGAACTTCAATCGGCACACTCCAATTTTTTTTTTTTAATTTTGAGATGTGGATAGGCAGCACATATAAAAATCAATTTTTTGTCACAGTTACTTTTAGATTTCGGTGAATATTTAATTAAATGCTGTTTAATACTACCTGTAGGGAAATCCTTGTTTTATGAATTAATAATGTGAAGCAATCATAGCGTATATTCGTTTACCAGTCATTTATTTCGCTGCATTCTACTGTATTTTGGGTTGTCCAGATTAATTTTTTTCAAATTAGTTAGGTTTTTTGACAGGCAGCCGTGGGATCACCGTCTTGCACACGTGGCACGAATCGGGAACAGGACGACATTTTGGAGACGGGATCCCCTGAATTCCATTATTATTCATTTTCGGTGGTTGCATTCCCAATTCCTTGTGCTGGCTGCTCCAGAACACAGATCGGTGACCTTCGCAGCAGGATCGATCGAGCGGGAGGCGGGCAGGTGCAGCGGCGAGGGCGAGGGCGAGGGCGGAACGGACGCCGTGGATCTCGGCGACGCCTTCCGGCCTCGCGTGAAGTGAAGGGCGTGTGCGCAGCGAGCGATTTCCTGCGCTCAAGCCTGAGAACTCGGTGGCCCGGCCCTCCTGGGGCAGGCGGCACGGACCGGCGGCGATGAGCGGCGGCGGCGGCGGCGGCAGCAGCCCCAACAACACGGAGTGGCGCTTCAACCAGACGCTCCGCAACGTGCAAGGGTGAGACGGTCTTTCCCCCCCGCTTCGATCTGGTTGCTGCGAAATGAGACTCGCACAGTGGATACGGCTCTAGCTTTGCTTAGCGTCAGTGCGCTAGTACAGTTCCTAGGTCGCAATTCCCGAAGAATGCTCCTGATCTCTTACTTTTTGTCTGCACACCACTGGGACATTCAGATTTAGCTCTGTAATTCGAAAATACTAACCAAATGGCAATTTTGTAACTTGCACCGTTGCAAGTTTTGCTGTCTCCTGCTAGATTTCATACATATTACCGTTGCTACACATTGTGTGCCCTAACTGCTTGCCCAAACTCTGCCAGAATGCTGAAAGGACGGAGCTTTCCCGGGAAGGTTTTGCTAAGCCGGCGATCGGAGCCTCTTTCTCCTCCTGATTATTCTCCAAGGTTCGAGAGTGAGCATGATGAAGACGAGCGCAAGGAGGGTTCTCAGGAGGTAATGTCCTATTAGTCTGATTGCTTTCGGCATGTAAAGATGATACCATCTTGTACTAGTAACTGATGGAGTTATCGTTGTGCAGGGAGAAGGCCAAGCGTCTGGGAATTCATCTGACAATGCAAGCACAAAGAAACCAAATCTTCAATCAACAAGTAGCTCTAATTCATTACCAGATGCCCAAGGGCTAGTTTCTGGGGCTAGAGCTACTGATTCTGCGAGAATTGATAAATTCACAAAGGAACTATCTAGGCCTGCTGTCATATTAGGTATGCACATTGTTCTTCGTCTTATATCATTTGGAATTCATCATGAATTTTGCGTGAAGCAGTTTGATCTCAGAAGTAAACATCACTGTAATATTCTTATATTAATACCATGGCTGATCAGCTCCAGTTTTCTATTTGGTTGCTTTTGGATTGTTGTGGTCAGGGAGGCAAACATCAGAAGTAGTAAAAGTTTATGTACAATGATAATCTGATGGGTGGTTATTCCTTGTACTTTATGGAAGCTTTTTTTTTTTTTGCATCTATTTATCAATCAAGCTTGCTTTTGTTGATAATAAAAGGTCGTATCAAAGGAAAACTAGCATATCTGCGGATCTGTTTTTTCTTACACCCATAAACCCAACAAGTTGAGATGTGTCTGTATCTCTTGTGCAACAATGAGCATCTTATTCAGCTATCCTACAACAAGTTGCCATCCCCCCCCCCGGCACACACACCTGCTATGCAAGTATTGCTGCCTTTTGTCTACTTTTTTTTCTGGCCTATATGTTCTTTTTTTAGAAGGAAACATGTTTTGGTCAGAGGTGATAAATCATCGGCGTTTAATGTCTTTAGGCTCTTTAGGATTATCTAGAATTCAGTTGACATCTGCTATATACCCTCCACTATGTAGACAAATTGCGTGAACTGTCTTGGAGTGGTGTGCCCCCATATATGCGGCCTAATGTTTGGAGGCTTCTTTTGGTGAGTAGACACACACTTAGTGTAAAGATCTCACTGATTCTTTTGAATATGTTGTTTCAAGTTTTGAATTTAATATAGCTGGCTACAGGGATACGCACCGCCTAATAAAGATAGGCGAGAAGGTGTTCTAACAAGAAAAAGACTAGAGTATGTGGAATGTGTTTCTCAATACTACGATATTCCTGATAGCGAACGCTCAGATGAAGAAATTACTATGCTTCGCCAGGTTACTTTTTCGTATTATGACTTACTGACTCATTACCTCACCCTGTTTCTCAAAATCAATCATCTTACAGTCACTTTTTGGCCCGCAGATTGCAGTTGATTGCCCAAGAACTGTACCTGATGTTACCTTTTTCCAGAATCCTCAAATTCAGAAATCTCTTGAGCGCATTTTATATACATGGTAAGGTGTGAGCCTGTTTGGCTTGTTTTCTTTCTTTCTTTCTTTTCTGGTGGTGCTGTAGGAGTTTTCATTAACAGAAATATATGCCTCTTGTCCCAGTTCGATGCCCTATTTTCCTCCCAATGTTAGCCTGACATATGCAGTTATTCTTGTTGGCAGTGTGGGAATTACTACATTTGCAAAATTGATCTTTATTCATTGCAACTCTATGTGTTCTGTCAGGAAACTTGGTTAAGTGGATGGAATTTTGCACCACATATGCTCTTGTATTGATTCCCTTTAGTTAGTTGACATCTTAATGAATGGATCTCAACGCCGAACACTTTGCTCGCTCTTACGCTAGAATGATTATTTGTTTTCTTTGAAATAGATTCTCTATCTCATCTACCTGTGGAGCAATTCTGTCAGCACCAGCTTGACTTATCCATCTTTTCCGTGCTTTAATGTCTGTGGTCCCTGTGCTAGTATATCTCCTGTGTTTAGTGCACTTTTTTCTTTACACGTAGATGCATTGATTCTTAACTCTAAGTTTGTTTTCTTGATTTGGCAGTAATATGTTTCCTTTAATCCAAATTATCATCCACATGCAGACCTGTTGTTTTGGAGCAAAATTGACTTTGTACATATCTTTTTGATCTTTGGCAACGTTATCCATATTTACTGTGGCCAGGGTTGTGTTTATTTGCTCTTCTTAGTTATTTCTTTGACATTGGGATTTCAGGGCCATTCGTCACCCAGCAAGTGGCTATGTCCAAGGAATAAATGACCTCGTTACGCCATTCTTGGTCGTGTTCTTATCGGAGCACCTAGAGGGCAACATGGACACATGGTCCATGGACAACCTTTCAGCACAGGACATTTCTAACATAGAAGCAGACTGCTATTGGTGTCTCTCCAAGTTTCTTGATGGAATGCAAGATCATTACACCTTTGCACAACCAGGAATTCAGCGCCTTGTTTTTAGATTAAAGGAACTAGTTCGACGTATAGATGGTAATGTTTCACTGATCCCAAGTATTCCCACTTCTGGTTCCACTTTCTCATACGTAATGGCCCTTCCATCTAAGATAATCATAACGGAACAGCAGAAACTTAAGGATTTATAGGGCCCTTTAGCGGAGATAAATGATGCACATATTTGCAGAAACATGCATTTGAAAGTGCATATCCATTGACTGCTTATGACATGGGACCTGCTCATAGTATGGTAGCGTTATTTTTTCCATATACTTGATCTCATATTTTTGGGTTGCATGCACTGTGCAGAACCTGTATCCAAGCACATTGAAGAACAAGGGCTAGAGTTTCTTCAGTTTGCCTTCCGTTGGTTCAACTGCCTTCTGATACGGGAGGTTTGTCTTGTAGCACCTGATGCAACATATCATACATGCATCACAAATCACCAACCTGTCTCGTATCCTTGTAGATACCTTTTCACCTTGTAACACGCCTGTGGGACACATATCTTGCTGAAGGAGATTATCTGCCAGATTTTCTCGTGTACATATCGGCTAGTTTTTTGTTGACTGTAAGTCACATTTGAAACATGCTAATGTGTTTTTATTATAGCAATAGCAATCGGTTTGTCATGCTTGTGATAATTTCAAGTTCCTTATAGTTTGAAACCTTGTACTCCTCAGTGGTCGGAGAAGCTGCAGAAATTGGAATTTCAAGAAATGGTGATGTTCCTTCAGCACCTTCCCACAAGGACGTGGGCGCACCACGAGCTTGAGATGGTCCTCTCCAGGGCTTACATGTGGCACACGATGTTCAAGAGCTCTCCAAGTCACCTCGCCAGTTAGGACCCAAGTCCATCATGGCTGTAAGCAGCAAGGCAGCAACAGACCTGCACCGCATTCTGGTCTCATGCTGCTCCCTTGGAGTTGTTATATATATGCTGTGTCCGCGAGGAGGAAAAGTGGGGAGCTCATTTGGATCTGTTTTTGTTCAGTTCATTCGTGCTGCTCTGATTTGTACAATTTACCGAGGAATCAAGATTTGTAATGAAATGCTAAGATGACTAGTGGTTTTGAATCACCCATACTGGTGTTGTTTGCCGCTCATTGTGGCACAAGGCATGCACTCTCTCTGTTTCCTTCTGTACTTGATACACACACACACTGGCGTTCTAACAGTATGAGATGCTTCTTCGTGTTTTGTATGGGTTTCTGCTTTTCCAAAAGCTGATTTATGTGGGCTGAAAGCTGTGTTTTATACTTTTATAAGGTGAAAAGGTTTCCTTTACTGATAATGAAACTCACAATATAGGTGAAACTTCTCTGTCGCAGGCCTGCTTTTGGCTTGTGCTCCTAATACAGATACATTTATATCTATCGGTTTTCAGATGCCACTTTTGTCCCAGCTTTTGTTTTTTTTAATATCCCACATTTATATCTCTGTCGCAGAAGAATACGAAAGCTGGAAGAACTTTTGACCAGCAAAAGATAATAAAATGCTATCTGTGTTTTGAATGATGGATTAGACAGATGGCGTACACATACATACTATGTATAGGAGGGAGGACTTATGTTTGCAGCGGTCATCATTTCTCTGCAACGGAACGGATGGTGGCATAGCATAGCAATTAGCAAGGCTCTCTTCTGTTGGTCAAAAGGCAGAGTAGTGGATGCACAGACACAGACAGGAACATGAGTAGGAGGATGCAGACGGACCCCTTTTCTTTTTTGGTGTGGTGGGGTGCATAAACAAACTAGTACTTATTATAGTCTAGTATAGTAGTCTACGTACACAGACAGAGGGAAGATGATTAGCGAGTGGCCATGATATTGCGAAAGATCGGATCTTGGGCGCCATCATCGCGGATCGCCGCGCATGTGCATCTGTATTTTGTATTTGTGGGCTGAGACGGCCGGGCCTGGCCGAGTCTCATGAGTGACAGGTACTATTGGTTTGTGGGCCTGCTCCCTGGCCGCGAGACACCGTCTGGTACGGCCCGCACGCACGCACCCAGAGCCGGAGGAGATGTCCACTCCACTCACTCATATACCCCCAACTGTCATCAGCGCGCCTAGCAGCTGCCAGGCGATAGAAAAATAGTAGTAGTAGTAGTATACGGTATTAGATTGTGTAAAATCTCATGTCTATTTACTCATCATCGCTGCCTATTATCTTTTTTCTCATATTATCTGTCCACGAACGAGAGAGAGAGAGAGAGAGCAAATCTAACTGATCAAATAGCTGGCCATTGGAGCCGCCTATCCCTCACTCAATCTTTATCGTTTTATATCATTATTAGATCCTTATCAAACCACATACTGCTCATCTTTTTTTTTTCCCGGAACTTATACCTTTCTTTTGTTTTTATCGCGTACGAGTTACATTTTTTTATATGTTTGGATATATATTTTTTTTAAAATGAGACGAATGATCAAAGCTATGAAATAAGTTAACCATGCTATACATATGTGATGGAGGTAGTACTTAGTTCGTTTGTGTATTTTTAAGAAAAAAATCTAAACGTGTATTTACGGGCCTCTTAAATTTTCACCATAAAAGAATATGTATATTTTGAATGAAATGAAAACCAAAGGCGTTGTAGATCTTCATGTTCGTTGAGGTCTTTTTTTTTTATTTCTACAATAAAGAAAAAAGAATATTAGTCATATTTTGAAGCGCACGTACCCGGTAGGTTCTCCTGCTGATGGTGATTGCTTAATGGCAGGCAGAGGGACTAATCTAGTAGTAGGAGTAGTATCAAATTAATTAGCTAGCTGATGGTGTGGTGGAGAGAGAGAGAGAGAGAGCAGGAGAGGGAAGGCTGTCGGGCCGAGCACGGGGTCAACAGTTGGCGCGCGCGCGGGGCCCATCTACCACTCTTTCTTGTCGGCTTGTCGGGGCGCTGTTTGCCGTTCGTTCCCGCCCCCAGCAAGGAAGCGTACACCACCAATCCTCATCCTCACTTGCATGTCATCGTAATCGTAAATACTGGGAAAAAAATACACTTCCATTCTCTCTCTCTCAATTCCATTAAGATTAAGAACTTATGATACGGAGCAGCGAACCAAGCAGTACGATCATACTGACATTCCGTTAATACTGTGGCATGCAAGGCTATTCCCGATGCAACATATCATGTTACGATGTCCAAAAATACCACGTAAAATAAAAAACCATGATACTGCTAGATAAAAACACCTTCCGCAATGTATTGTAACATACATAGATGTTAAAATATTAATGTGATGGTTGTGTCTATTAAAGTGGATCTGTTATATTAAAATTTGTGATATAGCCTAAGATATTGTGCCAAAGTTGTATCTTCCTCGAGACACAGTTTTCCTCTCTCATATTAAATGTTGTGCCGAATCAGCTAAAAGTCGTATGTGGCATCTCATTAACGAGTATGATACTGCCCATTAGGAGTAGGCTAAGCAAGGTTAATAATAAAGCCCACTATGGACTATATAGTATTGTCATGTCACATA
Organism: Paspalum vaginatum; assembly: GCA_030272315.1. Classification (NCBI taxonomy): domain Eukaryota; kingdom Viridiplantae; phylum Streptophyta; class Magnoliopsida; order Poales; family Poaceae; genus Paspalum; species Paspalum vaginatum. The sequence continues at coordinate 792,921 of CM059015.1, forward strand.
TAACCAATTAAAAACTACATATATAATAGCTTTCTCTCGATGTAAGCTATATATTTAATGTCTGACCCACATTTTACTCTCACAAAATGTTTTGGAATCCGTGAGTAACCCGTTTTATGCTGGCTCCAAGTGCGCAACTCGTTTTCATTCTCTATCGTTTTCTTTTTCTTTTGTGTTATCGTAAATTTAAATGGCTCCCCTTCAGAGCAAAGTTAATAATAGAGTACGCTATATGTTTTATGGTGTTGGCATGTCACATATAGCAAACTAAAAACCAACTATTATAATAGCTCTCACTTGGTGCAAGCTGTATATTTAATAGTTGCTCCACCTCTTTCTCTCGCAAAGCGTCTTGGAGTCAGTGAGCAGCCTACCTTGAGCTGGCTATAAGTGAACGGTCCGTTTTTCTTCTCTCTTAATTTCTCTTTTTTCTACGTTATTGCAAATCTGATATGACATGTTTTGCGGTCGTCTGTATCACATTATTATACTTGCTCTCAGTCTGCATCACTTTATTGCACTCACTTTGTTTCACCGATCAAAAAAGCACATCCCACGGATTTAGGCCCTGCTTTGTTTTGCACGCACTTGCTGGGGTACGGTCATCAAACATAAACTCACTCACTCCTACTCACCTAGCAGTCACCTGACCTTTCTGCTGCTGCTGCTGCTTCGTTCGTGGCCGTGGCCGGCCGGTCAAGAGACAAAGTGGCAGGTTAACCGGTCGGCCGGGTGCCTTTGGGAAATGCTTAACCTCCATCATTTACGGCTACCATAAAATATCTGCCTCGATCCTCACAGATAAACCCAACCTAAAGTACGCGCCGCCTACAAATGTGCCCCTGCTAGCGCAGCGCTTGCCAAATCTTCAGATCTGCCTTTTATGGAGCGAGAGAGCGAGCGAGCTATGTATATCCGCTAGCTACGTCCATCACAAACTAGCCACCTTTTAATTTCACCAATCAAAAAGCACATCCAACAGATTTAACGACAATTGTCCACCAGAAATGCTAGTAGTACAAGTCTTTACGATCGTAGACAAAGATACAAGCACTGTTGCTCTGCAAACTATTCATCAACGGACTCGAGACGTCTACGAAGAAGTGTGGTGGAGACATTTCTTTGCCCCCTTTCAAATCTTTCAGAGAAGACAATATTTCTTTAATCATACATGACTCAAATTATAAAACTGTGTTTTCTTTTGTAACACATATAGGGGCTTTGTAACATTCATTCGGGAATGGTTCCGGAAAAACTAAACGAAATGTTTGTTTGGTTACATGTTAAGAGAAATAAATTTTCCAACATCTAACTTGTACTCCCTTGGTCATTGATACATTATGATGTTTTTCTACTTCAAAATGCTAAAAGAATTGGAGTATATATTAACAGGAGAATATATCACTAATTTAATATCTCTGGCCCCAAATCAGTGAGACACTACTCTTCAATTCTACTGGACTGGTCCAAACTGATACTAGCAGTAGATCGGCTCACGTGAAGGAGCTTTCCCGGCCTTTTGTCCATCCCCTCCCATTCTCCGGGGTGTTTTATCTCCCTTGTCCTTTGCATTTTGTACAAGCCCAACAAAAGCTGCCCCGGGGCCCACCACCCAACGGGCAACGCTCAACTTGGTTTTAGTTGGCCTTGTGGTTTAAAGTTTCTAGTGCAAATATTGTAAGAATACAAACTCAAGCACTAGGTCTTAAAATTATTTCACGCGTTCTTTTAACTATACAGGCCATTTTCTCTTGCTGAAAGTTACAACTCGTTGGTTCACATACCATACCATTCAATCCCATTTGCACTTGCCACATCTTTAATATATGAGCATGGCTACTAACTTGAAACATCAAAGACAAAGTCTGGCCTAATGGTGGCCCTAGCAATCACTAGTGCCTGGATAGGCACTACATGGCCCACAAGTCAGTATTTGCAGGAGGCGAGGCGAAAGCTTCCGATACTGCCCTGCACGCACGCATACCCAGAACTCACCTCAAAGCTCAGATAATAGTGACACCTCCTTTCCTCTCTCTCGAGGTGTCTCTCCCAAAACACACGCCCACCCAGAGTCGCTGAGCAAAGAAACAAACACAGCTGCGAGATGAGGGGAGGTGCGGGCCCCACGGCGGCGTTCATCTCCGGCGAGCCGCCTCCAGCCGCGGCATCGGCGGCGGAGGAGGTGGAGGAGAACTCTGGAGGCGAGGAGGAGGAGGAGCAGGAGGACGACGAGCTGGAACTGGGGCTCTGCCTTGGCTCCAAGAAGCAGCAGCCCCCGTCGCCAGCGCCGTGCCGGATCCTGACGGCCAGGGACCTGCAGCCGGGGGCCCTGTCTCCTGATTCCTCCGTGTCTTCCTCCTCCCCCGCGGCAGGTGCAGCCGCGGCCAGCAAGAGGGCCAAAGCGGAAGCGGCGCCCAACGCCACCACCTCGCCGGGGACGGTCGCCTCTGGCCACCCACAGAGGTGAGCACCGAGATTAGAACAGCTCCGTTTGAACGCATCTTCTTTCCATACGTAGGGCAGCAGCTGCTTATTGCAAGGAAGAAAAAAGTACAAATATCTAGTATCTCTATAAATGCTTCCTCGTTCTGCTTCTTGTAAGGATCATAGCATGACCCCCGTCACCGTACATTTACACCAAATTTGTTCCGGAAAAGAAATCTTCTTTCTTGTTTACGCACACGGCTCATAAGATTATTATTTTTTTAAACACACACACACACACACGAGCATCCTGCAAAACACTGAGAGAGAATAAATGGAGGCTTTTGTTGGTTGCATTGCATTTCAGAATTTCAGATCTGCAATCACAAGAAAACAATATCCTAATTTTATGTCTGAATCAAGGGACATCGCTTCTTTTCCTTGCTTGCCGAGCTACCCAAATCAGCCTCAACTAACCTGAACTGCATTTTATGGTTTGGTAGCAGCTTCGGAGTGGTGGGATGGCCACCCATAAGAACATTCAGGATGAACAACCTATTTAACCATGCCAAAGACAATGCTTCAGAGGCTGGCGCCAAGAAGGCAGCCGATGAGTCTGACATGCAGAAAGACGAGGAGGAGAGTGAGAAGAAAGGACGGGTCGTCGGTTGGGTGAAGGTGAACATGGATGGAGATATCATCGGAAGGAAGGTGGATCTCAACGCCCATCGCTCATATAAGACCCTAGCGTCAGCACTTGAGCTCATGTTCATGAAGCCGTCCATTGGTCTTTGTACGTCTAGTAAGTCATAATCTGATCCTTTACTTCCTCTAGTATAACGTAGTGCATATTCTGTCATGTCAACCTATACTGTGTGGAGTTCTTTTTTCCCAATAACCGTCATGAAGTGTACTGCAGATGTAATGATTTTCCCTGATAAGGATGCAAATGGTATGTTGAAATGAATCGGAAACAGTAAGGGCTATTCACTTGTCAATCCAGTGCTCTACTGCATCAGGGTTTATACTTATGGCAGTGAAGTTGTAATCTAGTATTAACCTAAGAAGCGACGAATTGTAGATACAGTTTCATAAGCTTGTGAAGATGCCTTTTCTGCTCTCACTTCTGAACCAGATTTCTCTTGGTCATACCATTATCAGGCAGTGCGAAGTCTCTGAATCTATTGGGCAACTCATCAGAATATCAGCTCACCTACGAGGACAGGGATGGGGACTGGATGCTTGTTGGAGATGTTCCCTGGGAGTAAGTCCCCTACACTATGTTAGCAATCAGAAGTCGAACACTAGATCTTATTATTGAATGTTTCCAAAAGGGTCTTGGAATAGTTCTTTCAGAATGCTTATTGTGCTTGTTTGCAGGATGTTTGTAGGGTCAGTGAAGAGGCTCAAGATCATGAGGACCTCAGATGCCAACGGTCTTGGTTAGTTTTGTCTCTCTCCCTCCTTCAGCCAAGAGTGCAAGACATAGTAAAACATTCGAAACGAATCTAGCTAGATGAATTGCTGCTTAGATTTCCTGTTGAGCTGAATCTGGATGTTTACATGTTGGTGACTGAATTACTGGATTTATAGCACTGTACCTATCCAAGATTTACGCATTTTGACCCTGCATAGTCATGCAGGTCCGCGGTTCCAAGGGGTTCACAGAACTGCAGCTTGCACAAGAGGCAGAACTTGAAACCACCAACGGGTGCTGGTGCTAGAGGACCAACGGGTGCTGGTGCTAGAGGAGCTACACCACCGGTGAAGCTTGAACTGTGTTTGATATCACCCACGGGCAGTCCGTATCTTTGGCACAGTTTGTGAGATTACCTGTTTCTAGTAGTGCAAATAGTAGAAGAGCTGTTAAAAGAGCCACACCACGCTGTTCTCCCTTTGGTGACCTCTTTGAGCTTTTCTCATGGCTACGAGCATCCTCCCCGTCCCTTGTGTCCGCACTGTTTTTATCTGGGAGGCATGACCGCCCAAAGTGTCGGTTTTTACCCTTGTGTAGTTGTGGCAAAAGTATCTGTTCTGCATTTTGATCTGAATTCTGCAGCGCCTTACAGTGTCTGTGCTGTGCAAAATGCAAATCGTTGTCTGAGGCCAACCACCGGAGTAGACAAGATATGGAGTGAAAGCGCCAGCTGTGTGCCCCTTGAAAGCTCACTGTGCTGTTGTGTATGTCTGTGCCTGAGCGTGCCTCCGAGCCTACCCAGTGAACGGACGAATGCGATCACACATATGAACAGCAGGCCGAAAGCAACGTTGCCTCAGCCAGCCATAGAACACGCCAACTGCGTGATCTGATGCCCGGACAAGAAATTCCTGCAAAGCTGCGGCATCGCCGCACAAGGCTTAACACAGTTTCCACTGATACACCTGATGATCAATCACACTCCAGAAATCTTGCAGCACCACCAGGAAGGATCACCCAGGAAGATGCTCGATACATTTCGCTGCTCGCAAGCAACAGCGATGCAAGAATGGTCCAAGCTGAACATCACATGGCACGAATCAGAACATATGCCATGGGGAAACGCATAACACGACACACTGGACAGGACAGACTGCTGTCTGTGACCACCAATCGGTCCACATCGGAAATGTTTCAAGGAAAACAGCACCCACTGGACACCCAGAATACACAAAAGCATGCATGCATATGGTCCCGCGATATCAAAACACTGGAGAGGTAGCATGGCCTAAACTCCATCAGATGAATGTTGAATCCCTCCCTGCCACTCGTTCTGTGCGCACCGTACCTCTTCACCTGTATGATTCGGTGCGTTTTGGCTTGCTTTGGACCACCGCCTCAATCCTGTCGACTACCTCTGGGGTCAGCAGTGGGATGACATCCAGGGCCTTCATGTTCTCCACAATCTGTTCACACAGTTGCCAAATGGGTCAGAGGTTGATATTACCAGTTTAGAAAGGGGGGCACAGTCCACTGAAGAACAAAAGCTCACTATATGTACCTGGTGTTCTTTGGTGGCTCCAGTGATCACAGATGAGACGTTGGGGTTCGATGCACACCAAGCAATTGAAAGTTGAGCTAATGAAACACCAAGTTCAGCAGCAATAGGTTTTAGCCCATTCACTTTTCGAAGTGTCTCGTCAACTAGGGATCTGTTGGCCAGGTTCTGGAAACACAAGGTACAAGAAACATGTTTCACTATAAATACTCAGAAGACATAAAAATACTACATATTAGTAAACTTTACATAAGATAACAAAACAGAACTGAAACTAGTAGGTGCTACACTAAAATGATAATTCCTGGAAAGGCATGTTAGGTTTTTATCCATTGATTCTACAGTGCGGCGTCTGCCAACCATGAGCTAATGTTTAAGATTAGTATTACGGATACAGTAAAGCCTTGATTAAAAAGCAGTGCAATTGAACCCTCATGATGGTCAACGGAAATTAATAGTTTACTATGTTAATTGCTAGCACCATCGAAGCAATTGCATCCTAATGAAAACATGATACGAGGCCAAGGGAGTAAACATTATTAGTGTTTGTATTCTAAATAGCTAGTACTTAAAGGAAATGAGTACTGGCATAATATAAAAGCTCCACCAAATACCTTATAATTGTCTAGGGCAAACCTACTATCAGCAGGTATGCTTCCTTTGCTATATTTTCCAGTTAGTACTCCTGAAGCTAGAGGACTCCATGTGGTCAAACCGATGCCATAGGTGCTGTAAAGCGGTAAGAACTCGGATTCAACCTGCAGAAAGCAGTGTGCTGTTTAGTTCTTGTAACACAAACAGGATGCATCGGATGATCTTTTTCAGAGTTTTCTTTCCAAATCTCAAGAGCAAATAGTGTTTACTATTGAGCCATGGACTCTCAAATAGATATCCACACAAAGAAGGAATATCACATACACACAAATAAACATGGATGATTCCAAAACGGAGTCCCTACAGAACTGGCACGAAATGCACGATTAGGCATGCAGCCGACTGTATCTGAACCATAACATAGACTAAAAAGAAGTAATATTTTTTTACAACAGCTAATGGCAAACCTGTTACTATTTCAATCTCAATTTTATTATCGTCATGGACAGTGCCCATGACGAGGTAAATAAAGGATAGTTGGGTAGAGACAGAATCGGCTTGTTTAGGATGGGATATTATATCATAGATGAGAGGGACGAACAGAAGAGGAGAAGTAGGTTGATTGTTTCTTGCTTGCCTTCCACAATACATCTCTCTGTACGCAGAGAGGTTTACTTGACTCCTAAGGAACAGATCTAATCTACTACTAACAAATCCTTATCTCCAACTAATCCTAATGGAGGCGGTGATACAGCCCGTGAGATACAGTAGCAGGTTGGCTACAGTTCTGGCCCAGCCCAAAGGGCCGGCTAGATGGCCATAACAGTTATACACTCGCTGAATTCGGAAATAAAAGGACATTGAGGGTAGAAACCCTAGCAAAGTTAGGATATATTATAACTCAAGGATGAGTCAGAAGTACCTACATACCATGTGCCACAACTGACAAAAACCATGTAAGCTTAGATGTTAGAATATTCCAAAGTCTAAACCCTACAGATGCAGATTAGAAGCTCCTCTAAAAGGTATACTTTGCTGTTTCAATTTCTGTATTAAAAATGGCTGTTCATTTGGAACCACCCTAGGCAATGCAGTTTAATAACCCAGGCTTCCATGATTATAACCAACCAAGAACTATCCTTGCAGACAGTAATAGCTACCTAGTACTGCTTGTACCCTTTGCATGGCCCTTTGTTTTACTTAAAGATTGTTCCCCTTTCCATGACAACTGCCTCCTGCTCCATTTGAAATAACCACAAATGATGAGTACGGTTTTGTAGTTACAACCACACCCCATTGACCAAACTTAAGTTTTTGTTTGTGTAGCATTTTGCTGTTATCGCTGTATCTTCAACAACGACCCCCTCTAAAACTTTGTAACACTTCTGCATCCCAGCTGCGGCACTTCAGCCTAGTAGTAATAGGATTTGAAGTTCAAAGTCCAACTTGCACATGGACTTGCATGCATCACTAATAATCTTATTCAGCGACCTTCCAACCTGGAATGACTAAGCACTACCAACTGATCGAATGCAACATCGACAGTGATAGGCTGGTGGCTTCTTCTGTCTGATAGTGAGTTTAGACCAAACACCAAAATGATGCCCAACTAATACCAAGCATAAAAGAACTGAGTTTCTATTGTCAGCATAAAAACGTATTATTTCCGGTCAGCTCTAACTTGTCCATACCATGTTGCTATACCGAAGCTTTCGCTGTCAGAATGTGCCGTCTTATGCCTGGCATCCTACATGGCACAAAAGCATACAGGAGAATGCAGCGTTGGCGTCAGAGTCTAGTTTGGTAGCCACACTACTCCAAGAGCTGTAGGTTACATCAAGAAAGACCGGATCTTTTTTTGTTTTTGTTTTATATACTCCTGGGAGGGGATCAGGGGAATGATAACTATCATACAGCCGGCCTGTCTGTTCGGTGAGAAAGAGGATCTGTCATCGTCATTCTAAGAAACCGATGCTCTCATGACCAAAGCAGGTACTGTAGCTTGTTGAATGCTGATGGAGAATTGTACTCCGTACTAGTTAGTACTCCGGTAGTGAGCAAGTGTAGTGGTACCGACAGAAGAGAATCTACCGTGCCTTGCCTCATCAAAGGGCGAATAAATGCCAAGAAGAAGCCTTGCGCAATCCGAGCTACAGAGTCGTAGATGGGGTGGGGGTGGGGGGGCAGGAGCAATTGTACTGCAGTATTAACCAACCATTATAAGAGTCAAAGATCCAGAGCAGCAGAGAATAGTAGTGCATACATTGTATGAAGGCGAATCAATGAATTTAGGATCCGCGTCCTGACTCCCGAGTAATAAATCCGGAATGAATGATCCGCGGGGGGAGGCGAATCGAGTGTGTGTTTTTTGAGAGTAAAAAAGAAAGAAAGAAAGAAAGAAAGAAAGAAAGGGCCAGACGGGACCTTGTGGCGCGAGAAGAGGTTGTACTCTGGCTGCTCGACGATGGGTCCGACGAGGTCGAGCCTGTTGGCGACCCCCCAGGCCTCCGTGATCTGCTGCGCGGACCACTCTGAGGTGCCCCAGTAGAAGGCCCATCCCTGGTCGATGACCCAGTTCATGGCGCGCACGGTCTCCTCGATGGGCGTGGACGCGTCCGGGGCGGTGGCAGTAGACGACGTCGACGTAGTCCATGTCGAGGCGCTTGAGCGATGCCCTGAGCCCCTCGACGATGTGCTTCCGCGAGAGGCCCTTGTCGTTGGGGCCCTGGCCTCCCCAGAAGAGCTTGGTGGAGATGACGACGTCGGCGCGGCGCCAGCCCAGGTCGCGGATGGCCTGGCCCATGATCTCCTCGGCGCGGCCGTTGGCGTAGACCTCGGCGTTGTCGAAGAAGTTGACCCCGGCGTCGCGGCAGGCCTGGAGGAGCGCCTTGGCCTCCTTGACGTCCAGCTGGTTGCCGAAGGTGACCCAGGAGCCGTAGGCGAGCTGGCTGACGCGCAGCCCCGAGCGGCCGAGGTTCCGGTACTGCATGGTGGTGGCGGTGGGTGGGTGCGGCGGCGGCTGCTGCCTTGCTCGTCGAGTGGCGCGCGAGGCGGGGAGGCGGGGAGGCGGGGAGGGGATGGATGGATCAGGGGAGGGGGAGGAGGAGACGATGCGCAGCGCAGCGGCCGCCGAACAAGGGAAGGGAAGGGAAGGTGGCGATGCCGATGGCGTGGGAATGGGGGATGGATGCGGTGCGGTGGCTTCTGGTCTTCCACTCACTCGACTAGGCGGACAGGTGGACCAGGCTGTACGGGGCCCAGTTGCAGTGGAACCTTGTCACAGGATGATACGGATAGATTGCGGTGTGTTTAGATAAAAAATTTTCCCGATCTCTTCCAATCCACTCTAATTTCCACTTAATTTGATTATTGTGTATTTAAATCTTCAACAAATCAAAATTTTTTTCGATCCCTTTCAATCCACTTCAACCTCGTTCAATGCGAGACTACGGTCACCGGGCCGGCGGTCGGTCCAGTAGTTCCGGGAGACGAGGCAACGCCATCGCCATCGCCGGCCTGCCTGGGCCTGGTGTTTTCTGTTCGCCGATACAACAAATGCAAGTGTTACTCTTTTTTTTGTTGTTGGCGAATCGTGCAACGTGAGGCGTGACGATAGATACCTTGCCAAAGATTCTCGATGCCTGCGCTGCGCATGTGATGTTTCCGGATCGTGTGTTCAGTGTCAAGACCGGGTGTCTCTAGGCAAGGGGTGCTCCTCTCTCTCTCTCTCTCTCTCACACACACACACACACAGAGAGGCCACGTGACACATCCACGGAAGCCTGCAAAAAGAATTCACGAGATAAAACGAACAGGATGTTAATGCACCCGGACCGGCCCAAAAATGATGACGCGGGCGGGAGTGGGCTCGGCTGCCTTATGGGCCTTTTTCACCTTGGGCCAACGCGACGACCTTGCAGCAAGTACATGCTCTCCCTCCCATGTCTAAATTAGTCGTCGTTTAAAAAAAAAAACTACACAAGTCAAACTTTTGAAATTTGACTATATATAACTTTTATATTATTTGGTCTTGATGTTGAAAGTTACGTGTATAGATTTATCTTAATAAGTACTACCATAAAATTATAATTTTTTTAGAATATTTATTTATTTCCTAATAAAAACATTGGATCAAACTTATGTTTTGGAGATCGTGTCGATGTCCAAAACGACAACTAATTTGGATATGGAGGGAGTAACACACACTGAAGAGAAATCATTCGGAGAGAGAATAGTATATGTGTATGTACTCCTGGACGTGATGATGGTTCGCTCGCTATTTCTTCCTTTTTCTTGGACATTTGGAAAAGAAAAAGGTAGCTAGGTAGGCAGGTAGGTAGCGGGACAGTGCATATTCGGATGGTCGGAGTGGAGCACTGAATGAAAAAGTGCGCGCGCCCAAAAGAAATAAAGTAAACGGGATGATATTTGTTGTTGGGTCAGGTGGGCCGGGCCGCTCCGTGCGTGCGTGCGCGCCCATCCTCGGCCTAGGCACTGTGCGGGTGTAAGCATCTTTCCTTTCCCTTCGCCTCCACCTCCACTCCCTCCCTCCCTCTCTCTCTCTCTCCGCGTCGACCAATTCGTCGTCCCAGCCTCGACTCGCCTCACCCATGGCGGCCACCGCGGCGGTGGCGATCCACCAGTTCGCCGAGTGCATCACCTGCCACGCATGGAGCCCCGACCTGTCCAGTAACGCCCTCCTCCTCCTCCTGCTCCCCCTCCTCCTCCTCCTCCTCCTCCTCACCCTCCCGCTCTGGATCTCGGCCTCCGCGCCCGCCCGCCCTTCGCGTTCCGTTCCGAAATTCGCTAGGCCTAGGCGCCACGGATGCGGCTTAGTACGCCTGGGGTTCACGATCGGATTCCTAGGGTTTCGATGCCCGCGACTAGTAAGTACGCCTACGTACCCTTCCCAACCTCATTGGGGATCGAATGTTTATTCCGTCAGCAAACAATCAGATGCCATCCTACATGCCTACTTGGGGGGATCCTCCTCACCATTTCCCTGTGCTGCTGCGGCTGCCTTTGGCTCTGCTCGCCGCGGGGACACTGCAGCTCTGCCTGCAATACCACTCTCCATGGCGCTGCCGTGTTTTCTGTTCTGTTACATAAGAGCGGAGCCGTATTTGACAAATCAATTTATGAGGAGTCGGAATGAATGCCGAGCGCAACAGAAATACGAGCGCCGGTACATGTGGTTGGTATACCAGGAACTGCTACCCAGCACTAGCTACCGCGCTCCTGTGCACTTGAATGTTGCTATGCTCACCAAAAGCGGCTCATCATAACTGCTTGCCGTGGCCGCCTTCTGAGACACCCTTCCCTCTATTTTTCCCCCTATCATAACTCCATGTTTCTATGCTACTCCTGCTGCCAATACAGGATCATGCCAGACTATGCTAGTAGCCTACCACTAAATTGTGCACAATAATTGCTACACCTGTCATGTTGTTCCATCTTTAGTCTGACTGGAAACCTTTTCCTCTCTTCCAGTGATCGCCTTCTGTCCAAACAACAATGAAGTGCATATCTACAAGTTTTTCACAGACAAGTGGGAGAAACTTCATGTCCTGTCAAAGGTAAATGCTCCTGGTTATGTCTCTCAGGCAAGGAATCTTAACTCTTTCTGCACTGCCTAATTTGGATGCAATCTTATTCTGTTCATATTTATATCTTGCAGCATGATCAAATAGTTTCAGGAATAGACTGGAGTAAATCATCCAACAAAATTGTAACGGTTTCACATGATAGAAATTCGTAAGTATATGCCAAACTGCAGATTTCTAGAAGATGTGTCTTTCTTCTTACTCCAACAGTTAATAATAGACACATGCTTACCCCCCTTTCCCTATTGTTGTCTGTAGATATGTTTGGACACAGGAGAGAGCTGATTGGGTACCTACTCTTGTTATCCTAAAGTTGAATCGTGCAGCTTTGTGTGTTCAATGGAGCCCAAAAGGTTAGCTGATGATATTCCCTTCGTATTTTTTCCCTACAAACTGGATATTTTCTCTCAATTTGTGAAATTGATAGATTGTCCAAGTGTACATGCTGTCCTGTTTTTTCCATTTCACTCGCAACGTGAGACCCTTGAGTTCTGGATATTTAATTTCTTTGCAGCTTCTGACCACCTGGCTCCCTTGATAGACGATAGCTCAAAATTAAGTAATAAGCAACTTACTACTGACCATAGTTGAATTCCTTTGTTCCTCATATTATCTCAGCCTTGGTTCCACATGTTATTCGCAGCACCATGCTGATCATATTGAAATAATGCAATTACTTGTAAGCTAAACATGAGATCTTTTTTTTTTTTTGAGTATTTCCTTAAAACGCTTGATGCATTCTTTGCAGAAAACAAGTTCGCTGTAGGAAGTGGTGCCAAATCTGTGTGTATTTGCTACTATGAACAAGAAAACAACTGGTATTTATCCCCACACCCTATCCTTTTCATCAATATTCTTTTATTTTCTTGATGACCTTAGTTTTCCATTATCTTGTGTTGTGCATCCCAATCGGTCACTGATGAGCCATTCAGAATATTTTATATCAAGTTAGTTCTTGCAGTTAGTGAGATTGATGTGGCACTCTTGATATGCGTCTTTAACTGTCTTTATCCTGCACTGGGCAACAGGTGGATTAGCAAGGTTATCAGGAAAAGGCATGAATCTTCTGTCACTAGTCTCGCATGGCATCCAAACAATGTGAGTTTCCTCCTTATTGCTGCTACCCCCTTTAAAGTAATGAGAGTCTTCACTCTTCAGTAGGAAACTTAGGACACAGAATTTTTTGGTATTCTCAATATATTTTCTTTGTGGCATATTATTGCCATTTATGAGAACCTCCACTCTACACCATTAAGAGTTTTGGATAATGTGATGAATTTGTTTTTGCTGTAAAATTTCTTTATATGTGAGTTAATATGTAGGAACTGGTATTGTCATGTATACGCAAGACCTGTTTCCATCGAATGTAATGCTAGTTTGATTACTATTGTATTTCTTCAGATATATCTTGCAACAACGTCTACCGATGGTAAATGCAGAGTATTTTCTACTTTTATCAAGGGTGTGGATACAAGGTGAAACATGCTAGCCTTAGATCTACTACGAATCTAGGATCTTCAAAATGCTTTATTTGTCTCATGCATTTTTCACTTTTTATCAGAGGATCGCAATCGAGCACATCAACTGATTCAAAGTTTCGGAGAGGTATTCTCTTCATCCATCCATTCGATACTACGTTTCTGTTGAATGTAATTGTATTTCAGATATGTTTCCCTAATATTTGTTGCATTACTACCTAGTTTAGGGTCTGTTTAGTTGGAGTCCAGAGTTCATGGCCTAAATTTGACCATGGCCAACTTAACATGGCCACGAATTTTGGCCTCAAACCAAACAAACCCTTAAAGATGTGCAACTCATCTATGATTTTTGGCAACTGTAAAGATTGTCAAGGATATCGACGACTATCTATGCACCCCATTTACTGTTGAAAATAACACTTCATTTGCTCATGAGCTAGGCTAACCTTAACTTTATGCTGAGTTCTCTTTTTGTGTGAAATGCTTGTCCACATCTTTTGTGTTTGTCATGGGCTAGGGTAAACCTGTTATTCTTTTCTTTCATGACGAGAGCCGTGCTTCATATTAGATCTATTTCTTTTCCCTTTACATGTGATTATATATCCTTTAGAACATTCTTCTCCTGTTTGGATGCAGCAAATTGCTCAGCTTGATCTATCATCTACCTGGGCATTTGGTGTAAGGTGGTCACCAAGTGGAAAAACATTGGCCTTTGCAGGTTCTTGCTCCTCTTTCTGATTCTTGTTATTGAGAGATTGTCATATCTGCATTGTGTTTTCACTGCAGTCCTGCACTATTTGGTATGCATAGCATAGCAACTGTAACTGTTGTGCTGACATGTACTTTTATCGCCAGGGCACAACTCCATGATTTATTTCATTGATGAAGTTGAATCGGCACCTGCGGCACAAAATTTGGCGCTGCGTGATCTGCCTCTCCGTGATGTGGGTCAGCATTTTCCCTTCTGATGCATTTAGTCGCATGTGGTGATTTCTGAGTAACATAACGTTGAACAACTCTCCAAACTTTCAGGTTCTTTTTGTCTCTGAACGCACGGTGATTGGTGTGGGATTTGACTGCAATCCAATGATCTTTGTTGCAGATGAGACTGGACTTTGGTAAGCAAAGATCCACACCGGAGCTCATTTCTTATGTTGTTTGTATTCCGTCTGCCTTTTGTTCTTGAATCTTGATGTGCTATGAAGTGAGCTGTTGCTTGCTATACAAATTTTATATTCCATTGCCCTTTTGGATCGAAAACATTTGTACCAGCAGCTATGATGTTCATCCATGGCACCTAAGCCTTAACAAGTTTATGTTAATTATGTCCATCATATTTGTTTTCACCATAGCTACACCTTTTTTTCTCATGTAGGAGTTTTGTAAGATTCTTGGATGAGAGGAAAGCTACTCCATCAACTTCGAAAGCCTCACAGGTCTAGTGTTTTTTCCTCCGTATTATAAGTGTGTGTTAGTGAAGATTGTGCCTATTATGCCTTACCATTATTATGCTATTGTATGAGGGTGCTATTCATTCTGCTCATCAAGGGTTTGCTTGGTCCTGCGTGGACGAGTGTTAGATGAACCGACATTTTCCTGAACGGTGGAGTTTGGTTCAAATTGTGTTGTTTGGTTGCTCATACAAGAACAAGAAGTATGCAAGAGTTGCCAAGGGGCACTTGGTATCTAGTTGCTACTTCTCTATTGCAGGCCCTGCTTGCAAAAACAGTCTCGTGGGCTAACCTGGTAAGGAGCCCTAAACTTTGGCCTACATAACGTAAGCTCAGAGCCTGAAAGGGCCAGGCTGAATTTGTATAGATTTATGAGCTGAAAATGACCAAGGGCTGAGTTAGACTGTGGAAGATCATCAGTGCCATAGCCCATTACCACCTCTAGGGCCACCTGATTCTTGATGTCTTTTCAGTCTTAAAGTATAGCCATGACCTTTATGCTTCTGGTAAGGTTTTGTTTGGATGCACTCAGTCCAAGTCCAATCCAGTGGTGGACTAAGCAGGATCCTAGTGGACATGGGATTCTTTGTCAAAAAGAGAAGATTCACAAGCAACTGATCCCGCAGTTTGTGCCCAACCCATATAGTTTAAAGAATATTGGTACTCCCTATGTCCCAGAATATTGCTAGTTTTAGTTTTGTCCTAAGCCAAACTATTTTAAGTTTGACCAAATATATGTGAAATTATATCAACATATATGGCAACAAGCTTCTATCAACAGATTAATCATTAAATATATTTTTTTGTTGTACTTATTTGGCGTCATAGATGTGAATAATTTTTTCTGTAAATTTGGTCAAACGTTAATAGCTTGACTTAGGATATACCTAAAAGTATCTATATTTTGAGATGGAGGGAGAAGCATATTGGTCAGTGGATCTTTTTTTAACGCTGATGTTGTCGACTATAAAATATACCCTCTTTGTATTAAAACATAAGTCGTGGTTGACTTTTTTCCCAAAAGTTCATTCGTTCGTCCTATCCAAATTTTTTGTGTACATATATAAGGAAACTCTCTACAATGATAAAACAAATGACAACAAAATAATTTATAATTTATATATTTTTTTGAATAAGACGAGCGATTGAAGTTTTGGAAAGAAATCAACAACGACTTATATTTAAATAGGGAGGGAGTAGTTTGGTAGTAGTGGACTGCAATTTTATGGCTATGAAAGGATGTATAGAGTACTGCTGATGTTCTTTTCAATCACAAGTTATGGGACTGAGCTGAACTCACCATGTCAACGCAACACACTGAACTAATATTGAAAAAAACATTTCAGCTCTCTGAAGCCCTTGGAAAGCTATACGGCCAATCAAAGCAAGGGACCAGTAGCGACGCAGTTGAACCATCAAAACCTCGTGGTGGCGCTCATGAGAACTGCATAACGTACCGTACTCTAGCTCCTTGTCTTTATTTTGGTATGCCTCCAGTGATGTGGTCTTATCTTTGACAGGCAGACTGATAATTTCTTCATATCCTCAGGTGTATCGTACCGTTGAGAAAAGGAAGTGATGGTACTACCAGACGATTCAGCACGTCAGGTTTATAGCTGAACCTCCCAGTTGCTTCCAACTCCTTGTTTGAACATGTTTTGATATTCCTTGCCACATGGTTTGCAGGATTGGATGGTAAGATTGTGGTATGGGATTTGGAAAATGACGTAAGCTTTGCAAAATAGATCAAAGGACGTTTTCATATCAAACAAATCGAGGGAACTTCCTTCATTGCCCATCGTAATCGGGGACCATTCTTGGCAGCGGGCCCTGCAGGTTTTCAAGATCCAGGGCCAGCCAGGTAGATTGCTTATTTTGTTGTACCTGTACACAAAAACATTTCTTTATAGCGTAGGGACAGCTTGCATCGATCGTTCCATCAAGTAGCTTCATTTTTGGCGTGTAATTTTGCCTTTTGAGTTCTTACATTATGTAACCTGTATAACCTTTAGCTAGGTAGGCGATGGCGTGATTCGGCATTTTCCTGTGTTTTTGGTGGCCCTGTGTAAAATAACGACAACGATGGGATTTTTTGTCCTCGAGTGCTTTACAGGTACTTGTGGCTATCTTGTCTGTTCTGATTCTTTGGAACCTGCATAATCGGAAGACTTGCCTGACGATTGAAATCTGTGGACACGTATGTGTACTTTAAACAGTAGGAGCGGCATGAAATCAGGCCCTGCTGATATGTGTCCTGTGGGGACCTGTTCTGCTGGTGGATCCCGATAATCTAATCCTGGTTTGCACCTCATAATCAGAGACCTTCCAGCAGGTCGGCCAGTTTTGGCGGCATATGCATGCACCTGTGTTGCTCCCTTTGCTTTTGTTCCAAGTGACGCCAAATCTAGCGGCCATGGGCAGATCACTTTCTGCTCGCTGTTTCGAGACCGACTAGAAGAGAGAAATGAGTCTAATCCTCCTGTACAAATGCAAACCGTACCTCCTCAGTACCAGCCTGTTTGTTACACGGCCTGTCAAGCCAAGCGCACAACATACCTCTGACCCTGCTCCTACGTACCCTGCCACGCCTAGACACTTGGTAGGCGCCTATCTATTCACTACTATGGGTTTGCGTCATTTGCAACCCCACATGGCGCAAGCCTATACTCGTGTTCGCCAGGTTCCATAAAACAATTTTTTGTCTGGAGCCCATCGAATTCCGAACGAAATTAGTCAAATTACAATCCCTGATCCTAGTTGACGGGCCAAGCGGGAGTCCAAAACTTGGGAGGCGAATGGGATCATGGGATGGTTTGGTATGTTTTTTTCGCGATTGTGCCTTAGCACTTTCTTCCTCCGTATTCAAATATAAATCGCGGTTGAATTTTTTTTTCAAAACTTCAATCGCTCATCTTATTAAAAAAATTTGAGTAAACATATAGGGAAACAAGTTATACCCAAACTCTCGTAAAACAAATCACAACAAAATAAATTATGAAATGCTTGAATAAGACGAGCGATTGAAGTTTTGGAGAAAAGTCAACAAATACGAAGGGAGTATTTCATTAAGAGGGTAGAAAGCATATAATTTGAACTAATAGAAACTATATACCTAAAGACTTTACGATTACACACGTAACTGAGTTTGCTACAAGCAAAGGTGTTTTATTTCTAGGAATACACAGGGCGTCCGTCCATGTGACAGACCATACATATACAATTTTCCAAACAATAATTTAGCATTGCTGAAATTTTGTTGGCTAATACACCAAGACTTTGACTAACCATGAATTCATTTCCGAAGCAACATCCATGTAACAAGGGTATTTATATAAAATTATATTTGGTGGGTCCTCAGGTCAGATTGGGCTCCCGAATCCAAAGCCCCAGGAGCAGCCGGTGGAAGCCGCCGCAGCAGGGTGGGCTCCGGAATCCCTGGCGCTCCACCTCCGGACGAGCTCCTTGTACTCCTCCTCCTCGACGATGGCGGCGCCGACCTTGCTCTTCCACGCCTGCTCCGCCTTGGCCAGCTCCATCTCGGCGTCCTTGATGAGCGAGTCCAGGTCCAGGCCCAGGTCCAGCCCGATGTCCAGGCTCAGGCCCAGCCCCTTCTCGATCTCCTTGCTCCGAGCCCAGTACCTGTCCTCCAGCATCGCCAAGAACTCGTCCTCCACCTTGTCCACGTCGAACGCCGACGCCGCCTCCTCCGACAGCTCCATGAACAGACACGGCTTCTCGTCCTCGTCGTCGTCCACCGTGTCGGGCAGCGGCCGCCTCGACCGCGACGACACCGTGCCCTTCTCCATGGTGATGAACCCCGCGCCTTCCTCGTCCACGTCCTCTGACACGCGGAAGGCTGCCCCGCCGCCGGCGCCGCCGTCCATCTCGGCCATCGAGTTCTCGATGGTGATGAATCCGCCGCCGCCACGGTCGGAACGGATGGACGTGGCGCGACTGCGCCGATCCGGATGCGGCCGCTGCCACCTGCCGGTTCCGGAGGCAGCTCAGGTCCGGCAGGCAGGAGGTGTAGGAGCCTTTGCCCTTGTTCCTCTTCTCTCGTGCATGACCTACGTAGCACGTACATCTCATCAGTCATCACCGCGGACGTCGTCTAATAATTAGTAACTGAAACTAAATACTAGTACCATATGAACGTCATCGCATCAACTAGGGTGAATGAAGAATTCTTCGTTCCTACCATGCGAGAATGAACATATATACACCGTGTCATATGGCTTCTTGATGACATGATTGTGGGCATACGAGAAGATAGTGCAGCATGATGCATTAGTTCATTGTATGCATATATGGTAGTATATATCTAGAAAGCTTATATATTACAGTACGTAGTATATATGCATCAATTCCTGCAGATCGGATCACATACATACCATTAGCCCCATGGTTCTCCTCTCGCTGCTCCATCACTCTGCAGTATATACTCACGGTGAGCACTGCACCGGCTGCCGCCCCACCCAGCGGGAAGCTGAGCGCCTTGCCTCCGAACTTGGGCTTGGAGCTCTCCGCCGCAGCGACCTCGGCGAGGTCGACGGGGAACGCGCCAAGATCCCCGCCGTTCGCGGGCGAGTCCAGGAGCGCCGCCCACACGGTGAAGCTCCGCACCGTGGCGCCGCCGGCGCTGAAGTAGTGCAGGAGCACCTCGTCGAACGCGGCCGCGCCCCGCTCCACCCGCGCCGGCGCCGTGTGCTCCCCCTCGCCGCCCTTGATCCGCCACCCCACCACCAACCCGTGCCCCTCCGCCGTCGGGGGCAGGCCGGTGACGTGCTGCACCTGCAGGCACACCACGCAGCGCGGGCGCCGAGAGCGGAGGCCGCCCAGGGAGCCGAGAAGCTTGCACCTCCACTGGCCCAGCGGGCCCCGGCTCTCGCCGCCGCCACCGTCCGGGGAGCCTCTGGCCATGTGCAAGAGGTTGAGCTCCTCGGCCCCAAGTGAGGAGGAGCCATGGTGATGGTGGTGTGGCTTACCTACCATATCTTGGCAATATTGCTCGGCAGCGACCTCCTCACTCATCAGCTATATTGGAGAAGCAGAGCTAGCTCTAGCTATAGGGGCAAATACGAGCCTAGTGTAATATATATACACATGAAGGTACAATTAAGGTGATGATTTGGGTAGCATGGCATGTCTCACCATGTGGCTGATGGGGTGGTGTGGAAGAAGGATAGGGAGGGCTGCCCTAATGTGGAAAGGGGGGACCTTCTGGCTAGGGTTTTGCCACATTCTCTGCAGCCTATGTTTCAGTACAACAAGAGGAGAGCACTGATCAAGAACTCAAGCTTTAGAATGAAGGCATGTCGTTAGTTTAACTTGCGTTTAGAGAGAGGGAAAAAAGAGAGCATTTGTATATAGATCTATTTCACTACCTTGCAAGTGGGGCTCTTGATTATTGGCCAGTACTCCCTCCATTCTTTTTTATTTCGTCGTATGATAGTTAAAAAATGAACTAGCAGCCGATGAATATTCGAGAACGATGGTAGTACATATTAATATCATATATAGGCTTAGAATTTAAACAAGGAATGACATTAATCCATGCATATTGCTGCTTCAGCGCTAGCTATAGTAGCTACCCGACCAGCTCCACACGCACCCTGATTCAATTTCTGAAGCTAGCTGACATTTGTTGTTGTGGGTATATATCTTATCAAAACTGAGATGTTCATTGTGGATATTGGATGTACAATGCTCAAAAGGTTGCATTCTTTTCTAAACTATGTACTGTCGTTAGTTGCCGTTTTGCGGTGAAGCAGCTGGTTTTGAAGAGAAAAGCAAATAAAGATATATTGAGATCATCATATATAACAGAAGGCAGCATGCAGATGGCTGCAACTAGTCTGGGACTTTGGGGGTGTAATGAGATCTTAACCACACCATCTCTCTAGCTAGATCGATCGGAGAGGGAACAAAGAGCATGTGCCATGCAGAAAGTGAGGGGGATTAGCACAGGAACTACGCACAATTGTAGTTGTAAAAAAACTGTATGATTGTAGTGTGGTCCTAACCCATTGGTGATGGTGAGCGATTATCTGGTAATTAGTTTAAGCAGCAACGTTACATGACAATTGACAGCTGTCACAGTTTCAGTGGCAAAGGTGCATTTCTTTTTGCTGCCAGGGACCAGCCAAGTACAGAACTTGCCTCCAAGCATAGCTGCAGCCCTAGCTTGAAGGGCCATCCACAACTCCATCCTTGGACTTGGCCATTTCTTTCCTCTTCTCACTGTACCAGCTGCCTGCTGCTCCTCCTTGCTTTCGATTTGACGTTTTCAAATGCAGGGGTCCAGTTCTAGGGAGGATTACAGGGTGATTTGATATGCAGTATTTGCATGTACGCTGTGAGGGTGTGATACAAGCTAGGTGGATACACTCCTACCAAGGTTTTGACTTGGTGTGTGTGAGTGTAGAATTATATACCGATTCTAGTAGCTGCATGCATAGCCCAAAAAAACAGTAAGCATACAGCAAGTACAAAGTGCAAATTGTAGCCAGCAGGAGATCGATGCAGTCACAACATAAAGTAGCAGGAGATCGATGCAGTCACATCATGTAGCTGAAACGATCGGGGCCTCAACTATATACCCACAAGAAATAATTCCACTATACATATACACTCTTTGTCCGACTGTTCCAAAATAAATCATTCTAATTTTATCCTAAATCATAGTTTATATTACGCTGGCAAAGGTTATAGAATATGCAAATAAACATGATATCAAGTTAATTATGTTAAATCCACCATACATTGATAGTGCACCTGTTTTATATTTGCCAATATATTTTTCCATAAATTTGCCCAAGATTAAAGAAAGAAATTTGACTTAAATTTTTTTTTGCGAGGATTTGACTTAGATTTGAGCTCGAGACATTAAACATATCTTTTGCAACTAGCTACAATGGTGCAAATATGCAACCAGCAATCTCTGGGAATAGAGATCCCATATGATGGCAAGATAAAGAGGTGGAGATATTTTTTCGTTTAGTGCTAGCAGCATTAAATTTTATTTTACGAATAGGTCTCCCCTCCATCTCGGCAATTGCATTGCTATGTTCGCTCACGCAGATCCAGCAATGGCGGCATGATGCACGACTCCTAGGTGGATTTTGTTGGATGGCGGTGAGAACTTGCACACAAGTCGTTGGTTGCAAAGAGTATGACGCTTATACAGTACATAGGAAGAAGTCCATTTTACAAACATAAAATATCACTGTTGTCCGATTTTTAATCTTGAATTATGAAACTAGTTAGTTAGGGGCCCGAAACTAAGCATGCCGGACGAAACACCTCCTGATTCCATTGAAAGTAGTATCGAATGATCTTTTTTATTTTAAAAAATAACAAAATATTGTTTAATATCCAAAATATTATAGTTAATTTATTTTAAATTAGAAATATAAATCTTGTACTGACTTTTTTCTAAAAATATAATCTATGTATTGATGCTCTATTTGAAATTATTTGGAAATTTATTTCTACACCTATTATTTTATTGGTCTAAAAATATTAGAAAATAGCAAGAATTAAAATATCCAAATAGACCACCAATAGACAGATGATATTTGTAGACAACATGTGATACACTTTTCATATTTTTATAATTTGATACAAGTCAATCGTGATTTTTTAGAGCTTAAATTTTTTATTATTTTGAAAAAAAATTTGAAAACAACCATCTAAAACCACTTTCAACATGGCCAAGGGTTTTTTCGTTCAATTTGATTAGTTAGGGCCTTCAAGGGTCCTAGGTATCCCGGTTTTGTAGTTTAAGGTTGAAAATCCCAACGGTTATGATAGGATAATAGTTCAATATTCTAAAATGGACTTTTCACTTATATATACGACAACTGGCTATTTGCACCCAAAAATCTATATACGTTGATGAGTGAGAGAGGGCATTCTCGCTGTTATATATTATCCAAGAGCAAAGTGCAAACTTATAATATACGAGCGTAGAGGTATGTGCTACATGCACGTGGTGAATAAATAATTAAAAATAAAGAGACCCGCTTGCGTAGAGGTATGTGCTACATGCACGTGGTGAATAAATAATTAAAAATAAAGAGACCTGCTTGATTGATGTCATTTTTTTCATTAGTTTTAAAACAAAGAAACTATTTGGTGAGTATGGGTGTAAAATGAGGTGAAAAAAATAAAAGACCAAAGAGTAGAAACATTTTCCTTCTATCAGTTTTAATCCCTTTCTAGCCCAATCATTTTCAATCTTTCCGGTGGGTCCAATGTGAACAGAGATGTTTTTGTTGGATAAAAAATGGTATTGCGAAAACTCGCTTGTTTGTGAGTACTCAACAAGTTCTCCATTTTGATCCATCAACCTTATATGATCAACCAGCAGGCCACGTGCGCCAATTGGATCGGCAAGTTGTTCTTGGACTTCTCCAGCGATGAAGAGCTTCTAAGGCTATCCGCAGTCGGAGACCCAAAACGCTACGGTAAACATATGCAGTCGACTGTGCCTCCGCAGCGGTGTTCCCTACAGCCAACTGCATCATCCCCGAGGCTCTGTCCAACCCTAAATCTGGAGTCCTTCCAGTACCGACGCTATCCGCTCTCTCCCCTCCACGTCGGCAACAGACGGTTGCTTCGCGCGGTCGCGCCATGCCCGGGCTAGGCAGCGGCGACGCGGCGACCTGGGGGAGGAGGAGGCAACGATGCAGGCGAACACGGCGACCCAAGGGAGGCGGTGTTGACGCGGCTTATGTACGAAATTTATGCATCATTTTATATGATTTATCGTTGATTTTATGCGTCAACTATATCTTTCACTAACATTTATCACCGATAATTGTGGATTTTGTAATATTGTCTTGGAAATATGCTACATGTGATTTTTACAGGTTTTAGACCATTTTTTTCGAGAAATTCACCATGATCCACTTCGAGTAAGAAAAGACCGCTGGATGACATGGATTGAAGATGAAGAACAAGGAAAACTTGGTGTACTCATAGCCCCTCTGTGTAGATCAAGGCTCCCTAACCAGAAGATTCAATGAAGTGTCAAAGAGCTACAAGAAAATAAAGATATTTAT
The DNA here is from genome assembly GCA_030272315.1 of Paspalum vaginatum. Taxonomy (NCBI): domain Eukaryota; kingdom Viridiplantae; phylum Streptophyta; class Magnoliopsida; order Poales; family Poaceae; genus Paspalum; species Paspalum vaginatum. The sequence continues at coordinate 816,511 of CM059015.1, forward strand.
TCATTAAAGATGATGAATATGACAAAAGCCAGAAGAATTCATCGAAGCTCGGCCCATTACGAAGATTCCAGAAGCATAAGAGTCCCGAAGGCCCCACACAAATATTACTTAAGCATTAAGTAACTAACCCGCGAAAGATGGAAAGGAGAAGACGCAGGAAGAGTCCGGATCGGCCGACCCTGACCCTCCTGGTCGGCCGACCCCACCTCTTCGAACGTCGGTTCGACTTGACTTTTTACCCACGTCATCCTAAGGGTATAAATAGCGAGTCTAGGCCCCGAGTCGAGGCATCCAATTCATTATCAAGGCGTGAAGTCGGCGGAAAGAGGGAGAACAACTAGAGAGAGCAGATGGTCGAGTTTCTAGTCTAGGATTAGAGTTCTTCTAGTTCCTAGAGGTGATTAGAGGCCTTGCACGGTGCTCTAATTACCAAGCTTTGGAGGACCTAATTGTATCATCAAGGGAAGGTATGATCATGGGTGTAATGTTGATACAGTTAATCAATGAAGCTTTGTTATTGTCTAATTATCAAGTTCTTGTTCTAATTATGCTTGTTCTAGTTCTAATTAGATTGAGATCTAGGTGCCTTGTTGATTAGACCATGTCATTAAGGGTGTTATTTATCTAGCGTTCTTGATCTCTAATCTAGTTTACTAATGATATAGTTATGTTTCTAGTTCTTGTGATCATGGTGATTAGAAGTTCTAGTTACTTAATTATGTTATTAGACTATACGAAGTAATTAGAAGCGCGTTCTCTAATTATGTATGCCTGTTGAGAGTTTCTCGTCGGTTACCTGGTTACTGGTGACAGTAGAGCCCGGGAAAAAGGTTAAACTCGATCTAGGGATTAGATTGGTTGATCATGATTTAATTATGCTATGATGAATATGCTTGTTTGTCTTAAGCTACTAGTTATCTCGCTGTTTTATCTTAGATGTGATGCCCGTTATCGCATATGTTTTGGATCCGTTTAGAGCCGGATTAAAAGCTAGTTGATACCCTTTAATTAGTTTTCTAATGATGTTCTAATCGTCTATCTTATATATTAACATATCTAATATAGGTTAAGGATTGGTTTAGATTAAGGATTGGTTTAGAGTTAACTATACATCTTTCGCCCCTTTAAGTTTATCTCAAACTCTTGTTAATTAGATTACCTTTAGTTCGTTCCTTGGATTGACAAAACCCACGATACTCATCCTGGAGAAAAACTACACACGATACTGTCGTTTGCAGTATAAGGTTTGCCGTGCTTAAGTGACGTCAACAGGCGGCGGCGGCGCGCGAGGCCAGATCCAGTGGAGGGCGAGCAGCAGACCCGGCCTTCTTGGCCGGCTCCGGTGGGGCGAACATGCCACCGAGGGGAGGGGAGGAACCTCCGCCTCGCCGTCCGCACGCTGGCGGGCACGAAGGAATCCTCAGAGGAGCCAGAGGGCAGCGCGGCGGCGTCTTCTCCAGCGGAGGGCAGCATCGGTGGGAGGAGAGGGAGGCAGTGGATCTTGGAGGAGGCGGCGGCGCTGAGGGAGACGATGCGTCGGTGGGGGACGCCGCCGCCGGCGCGGGAGAGGAGGCGGCGGATGGGAGGAGAGTGGCTACAGGAAGGGGAGGAAGGATAAGGAGAGGGGGAGGAAGGATTATATAAAATAATAAAAATTGTGGTGGTTGATATAGGGTAGATATTTAGATTAGAGATGACTGCAGATGATTGTGGGAATATGGTAGAGAATCTTGCTGATCAGAACGGAATATTTTTTTAGATAGAAAAATAGAATTGAATGAGTGCTAATAGCCTAATAATTGCATGCATACATATACGTATGTTTCCCGATATAGAAAAGGCATTCGATGCCACGACGTTGACGCGGTTTATTTGTTCAATCAGATTGGAGGCAATCAGTTTCGTTTCCTGCAGCAGCCGTCGTAGCAGCTACTTGTACGTGTTGATCGCCATCGCCCAATCTGAAGCTTGTGCCCTCTCAGCTCGCTCACGATATATACACCGCCTAACCCCGGTCCTTCAACAGTTCAACTTTAAGGCTATCTCCAATAGATTGGATAAAAAGACTGTCTATAGTATACTTTAATGCTATCTTCAATAAATTGGATAAAAGAACTGTCTATAGTATAAAATGGTACTGTAATGCTACTGTCTAAACATAGAGGGAGGTGGTTAGAATAGTGATAGGCAAAGATAAATAGACAAGACGTTGAAAATGGTCTTAACAAACCCAGCTGATGACCCAGATCGATGATCTCATAAATAGAAAAGCAAGCCTCTCATTTGTTGAACTTGCTTAGTACGGGGGGGGGGGGGGGGCACACACCAAAGTGTGGCGTGAGATTATCCTCCATGCGTGCATTGCAATGGCTTTGCTTGCTTGCTTCATCAAGGGAGATTATTAAAGAACATAGACCGTTAGTATATATATGTTTCTAAAATACTACAGTATCTTCAACGACTGTTAAATTTATGTGCCCATGTGAAAGCACGAGTTATTGATAGACTAATACACATAGTTAATTACTATCTAGATTCGCTTATAATTTGTATGTGATCCAGGGCCTCGACAATGCTTCATATGCATCTAGCCAGACGTCTAGACCTAACTATAATTTATCATCGATATGTCGTCCGTCATCTCGTATGCATGCATGAACCTCTTTTTCATTTTGTTACTGATTATTTTACAAAGGGGGAGTAGGGAATTATATTAAAAAGAAAGGATTACATCCCAGTTTACATGGCTACCTTTGACAAAGCAAAAAATACAGCATATTTTTTTTATGAATCTTCTTCCTCTCCGATCACCGTCTCCGTATAGCTAAGGACGCCACCGTAGGACGGTAGGAGCCAAGGCCTCGAAACCTTGGACTTGTCACATACAAGAGCTAGGCCACGGACCAAAAACCATGATCCTGTCTTCTTTATTAAATAAAAAAGTATTTCCAGCTTATTATGCTCTTATTTGTAGGGAGGAATGCTAGAGGTCTTTGATAGTAAAGTGTTTGAAAAGTCAACTGGTTGTAAGGGTTAAAAAAGTATGGTTTGGGACAAACAAACTAATAATGGCGGCGAGCAGCCTTTGCCACGCGCGGACTGAGGAGCCTATTGATAGACAAGATAGACATTAACAGAAAGACACTTTCATGGTACACAGTTTTTCACTACTATTAGACAATATATCTTGCATTGATATTATTAATTAAAAATAAAAAAGTTTAACTTAAAGAAAAAAACTACCTAGCCGCAAACAAAAAGAAAAGGAAAAACCCTATCTGGACGTACTTGTATTGTATGCTAATCTCGGCCATGATTGGGAGGGATCACAGCAGTCACTAATAATTGGTACCGCCTCTGTTTTCTCGAATATTTACCGACGGCCATTTTATTTTGAACAAAACGTAACAAACAAAAAAACAGAGGGAGTAGCATATAATTAATCTTTCCAAAATATAAACTCTCATCAATCCTTGCTGACTCTGTGACCTACAATCCTGCATGTCCTTGTTGGGACACACGGTGTAGAGGCGGTAATGTCGATGATAGGTGAAAACCCCTTTGATAATAATACATTTTTTCATTAAGATAACATTTTATACAGATATATAATAATGTTAATGGGAATTAACAAGTTTAACTCAAGGAAAACTTACGAAACTTATATTTCCGATACCCCACTTTAATCTCGGCCATGACTGGGATCGCGGCGGTCATCAATTGTAGTAATAAGAAAATCTTTCCAGGATACCACCTCTCCCGTCTCCTCACTACAGAGCTACTAGTAAGATATACACTGCTGCTGCTCCTGGCTGCTACTTTCTACAAGCTGTGATCCGATTACTCACTGGCATTACATTACAGAGGCCATGCCAGCTCGATCAGATACCACACATTTCCTTGCTTACTGTCAAACCAGCTTCAACATCAAATGGACAAATACTACATGTACTTGCACAATGGAATAACAAGGGCCCATGTTAAGGATGGGCTCAGCTGTCGGACACCGTCTCTTCCGATGACGCGCCCGTGTCACTCAGTGTGGCACCGATGGGTCCTGCGATGGCTGTGACCCCTCGGTTCAGATCCAAGGCATCACCGGACCGGAAGAGCCTCTTGCTGAACGACTGCCAGTCTGCATTCCTCCTCATCGCGCGCTTCAGGGAAGCATCAGGGAGGACATGTGACTTCACATCGTCACAAAACAGAGAGGAGGATACCCTCGGTGGATCTGCTGCTGAACGCCCAGGTGGTGGTGCCACGCCCGCCCACATCTCCAGGTTGATTCGGCTAGTGCCAGTCTCGGCATCCTTTGTAAGCCACTGGGGAAGGCTGTTCATCGGTTGCTGGTTGATGGGAAGGAGCTGAGGCATCCTGTCTGATGACTCTTGGAACCAAGTTGACTTGTTCTCGTAGTATGACTTGTGGAGCTTTGATGCCCTCCTGCGCCTGCTGCCACTTCTTCCATACGAGGAACAAGCCCCTGGAAAGCCTCCCAGGGACAGATTTCTTGTCCCACCGTCAACTCCATGAAGGTTCAAGACGCCCAAACTTGATAAATGATGCTGACCTCTCTCTGAAGCACGAGCATTGTGAAGGTAGACGTCGCCCAACGAAAGGTCCGTTTGGGCTCCAACAAATGGAGACTTGGAGCATCCAGAGCACGAGGCTCTACCAAGATAACCCTCCGCTATGTGAAGGGGTGGTGCAGGCCCCAGAGCAGATGACAGAAGCTTCTTCTGCTCCTTGTCCCATTGCTTAGCAAGATCCTCAGGCATTCTTGAGTTTGAAAACCGTAGCCGTGTATCCCTCAGCATTGCATTCCAATTATGAACTCCATACCTCCTAACTCCAATCCAAAGAAAATCCAACTCTTCTTCAGACCATGGAGCCAACTGCCTCTTGTAGGAGTATATGCCAAGCTTTTCTGTTAGTTTATCAGATGTACTGCAGGTGCGTCCAAGAAACAACTTATCACTCCTCAGGGCAGCTATGCTATTATCTGCGAAACGATCCAGGCTGAGGTCCAAACTGAATTCAGGAGCCTTATCCATTATTCTGAACTTCAATTCTGAAGGCAAGTTCTTTGGTCCCTTCAGACTCCCAGTGTTCCATGGTGGAGCCAGATCAAACAAATTCGAGTATGAGTTATGCATGGTTGAGCTTTCTTCATGCTGCCTTTGTTTACCACGGATAGGATCTTTCTCCTTTGTGAAAAACATCCTTTCAATTGGTTGGGGCATTTGCTTTCGAGCATTACCAACTAGATCCTGAGAGCAACGAGAAAAATGATTCAGATCCTTCAAGGCCCAAGCATTCACTGTTAAGGAACAAATAAAATAAATAATATGAAACAAGTTTTACACTTGCCAAAGAAAACCCTGAATGGAATGGAAATTAGAATGGCGGAAATGGCTATACATTACTCAGATAACCAACTGAGAAAACAATTCTCACTTAAATGGAGAATTTGGACATAAGCTAAACTACCAAAAAGGGCTAACTTTATTATCCTCACCTCATCTGGAAGCCTTAGAATTGATGAGTCATCCAAACAGCCGTTCAGGTCAATCTTCCCTAAAGAAATTCTTTTATTTTGATTATGAAGCCCTTGAGCAAGAGCCTCTGAATTTTCCAGCTCCTTGCCTCTCTCATCACTATCCTCATCCAAGACTATGATTGGAGCATTTTTTGTTGAACCTTGAGATTCTGGAATATCTTCTGCCACAGATTTATTGGTTGGTTTCAATAAACTGGTATTTACCTTTTGTCTTGGTGACTGCAGGGAACTAGTTTCCCCAATACAATGTCCCTCCCCCAGCACATCAATGAATTTGGGCACATCAATAGTAATTAGAGTTTTTTTGCTCAAATCCTCCACTCCTGCTTCTTGCTCACAGACCTCTTGCACGCCAGTGAACTTAGATATCGGTGTAACATCATCTTCCAGGGTCATGTTCTGGTTTACATCTTCGGCAATCTGTGGAACCATGTGCTGAACTGAGGATTTTACAATGTGCAAACTACAAAAGGAACGTCATATTAATTCCTTAGTGACTAAATCTCTGTGCTAACAAAAATAAGTACAATCAACTTACCTTTCTTGTTCAGTTGAGTGCTCAGCTTGTGCAGATGGTCCAGTATTTCTCACTGAAGCTGCCTGTAAATGAATTATTGTAAGCTCTAATTATTCTGAATGCCCTAGCAAATAATGTCCATATAGGCAAGGAAATCATCGATGATAGCATGTTTATTGCCAAAGAAATACAGAAACAGTAGTGCATGAAAATTTGATTTATTGAGAGAGTATTGAGAGAGAGAGAGAAGCAATAGGAAGAAAATTAGGAAACTACAGCTCCAAATGTTTGTAGAAAGAACACAGACATTATAAATTTCTTTACATAAGGTGCATGGACAAACGATGTAGTGCCTTCTACCAGTACTTTATGTTACCCTGTATACCAAAATTTGCCATAATACCAAAAGGCTCTGCATACTATGTTGTTGAGATTTTTAATGCACTTGCACAAAAACAATAATCTTTTAACAGCAACATCTTCCCCCATTCCCTACCCTGAATAAGATATAGGCAAGTTCCAACTGTTAAAGACGCCATCCTTCCTGGTTGATTTTTGAAACATTTTAATTATCGCACTATTTCCAGACAATGGTGGGCAATTTCAATAGTACAAGGTACTGAAAGTAGCGTATTCACTTCCAGCCTACAAGGCCCTCTCAGGGCTTATTTGTGTTTTGGCACTTTATGTGGTGACTCCTCAGGCCGTCTCCAACGGACCGACTAAAAGGATTGCCTATCACTATTCCAACTACCCCTCTCTCTGTCTACAGTAACGCTACAGTGTTGTTACGGTGTCGATTCATGCTTTTGGCAATCCATTTGGGCACTCCGCTGAAGACTGGACTAGACCATTTCTGAGTACCATTGCAGTTTTATTTTATTAATGTTTTTGAAAGACGTGTATGAGGCTTCCCATCTACATCAGAGCCTCATGGCTTAGATGGCAAACTTCAAAGCCCGGTACAGGTACATCAATAAGTTATTGTGCATACGCTATGAAATCACGTCAGCACTAAAAAGGCTTCAGCTACCTTCTCTTGTTTGTCAGTTAACTAAAGTATATTCTCACCCATTTCTATACAAAATTTACACTTAACAGCAACACATCAGAACCAAATGCATATATAAATACTACATCAAACAGCCCCAAGCAAGAGATCACCCGAACCAGCAACAAAAGAGGGCAGACCTATCATGTTGCTTTTTTTAAAAAAAAAAAAGGCAGCATAATTAACTCCCATTCAATCTAAACAATGTCCACCTCATTATTAATATCGAAATGTCCTCCCAAGAAAAACTAAAAGAAGGCAGGGCCATGAAGAGATTATAAACTATGGCATTTTGCATCATTGCACAAATGCAGGGGAAATGGCTAAATGAGGGTGAAAGCATACCTTGTCCACAATCTCCAAAGGGTTACCAGCAGTATGTTTGAGCAAGGGTGTAGCATTTAGTGACGAGCATGGTGGGCTGCATGTCAGTGTTGAACACTGTTTGTTGTTGTCCGATGAACAAATTTCCTCTGCTGGCTCATCTGAATTAATTTTCTTCTTAACTCGCCTGTGAAAAGTGAGCAGAGGACTAAATCTATTCTTATATTGGCCATCAAGCGCAGAGACATTTGAATCTTTTGTCTGACTAGGTGTCCCATCAGCATGCATGAGATCACGCACAGAATTTGAAACAGGAATTTGATTATTTGTGTTATCTATGCATTGCGATTTATTGCAACAAGCCTCTGACGTTGAGAGAACGGTGGCAAAACAAATCTCAGGTTGTCCTTTCTGTGGTAATGGTTCAGACAACTGGTTCTGTCCTTTCTCCGGCTCACATTCTTCTTTGATGTTTTGTTGCAATGACATGGAGAAATGCTGCTGCTTTGTAGGAGTAGCCTGCAAATTTGTCCAGATGAGAAAAGAATGATAGACAATAAAACGGATGGAAGAGGAAACAGAAGACCAATCCTGATCGGGATCAAACATGATAGCCTGTTTGCTAAAAGTTTTCAGAACATGTAGATATCAAGGATTTCTTTTAGAGGATTGAGTTTCCATTTTGAAAGGCACTCAAGGTCGATTCATGAAAACATGCAGCTATTAACATCTTAGACAAATATCCACATGACAACACAAGTTCCAGGCCCAAGAAAATCAGATGTATCTTATGCATTTTTAAGGAAGCAGTGAAAGCAGTAACATAGGCAATCGCATGAGACAAACAAAATCAGACAGCAACATCAACAGGAGTAAGGGAAGATTCCTCACAAAACTATCTTCATTTATCACGGCGTTATCAGCATGAGCCTCAGACTTAAGGGGTATACTGCTGACAACTGCGCTGCTGGAAGCAGCAGAAGATGAAGCAAGAACTGTATCATCTTCTGTATGGGCACGTGAGGTGACACGCTTCCTCTTGTACGTTATCATGGCCTTGGCACTCATCTTGATAAGCGCAGAAGTTACATAAAGTAGAGCTTGCTGGCTGTATCAGATATGCTCAACCGCATTCACTGCAAAAAGACAAGTGATGATATGTAAGTAAAGTTCCAGCAGTGATAAAAATGTGCTGAGGGACAATTTAAAAGCAAAAAAACTGAGGCAAGGGAGACTATAACCTAGGGTGCAGCATGTTTCAATCATTCTCCCATGAGATTAGTGTGATTGCAATGTGGACATCATACATAACATTGTTCTGGAAATACAGAAGAACGTTTTTATCCCACAAAGCTAGTTCTTTGCATCAGTTGATCGAACATATATCTTTTTTTAAGGAAAGGAAATGAGCCTATATATTTAAAATGTCAATGTTTCACTTAAATGCAATGCCACCCGTTCCACTCCCCATACTCGCCCATGAATCAAGTACTAGAACATTTTAACTGAAATGCAAGCAGTAAAGCACCCCCCCCCCACCCACCCACACCCACACGGATACAGCCAATTTCAGAAAAACTCGTAGTAGGCTACCACACATCAGAAAAACTCGTGAAGGAGTCCCGCAAAGAATAAGAAACTCCTGGAACGACCCGAACGCAAGCAGGTTGGGGTGGATCCCCGTTCCCCAACCCCCGCCCAGCCCAGCACCGTGAGGAAGGGAGGGGCAGGAGCGCATGCGCATGGCGAATTAGTCGTGAGGGGAGATATCATCGGAGGGAAGGATTGGTTGGGATGGAGACGGGGGAAGGAAGATGGCGGCCCCTTTCTTCTTCTTCTTCTTTCTTTCTCTAAACAGCAACCCGCAGATTCTCGAGCAAAGCAAGGCTGTCTTTTTTGGCTCCTCGAGAAACAATCCACCACCAAATCCAACCAACTAACCAGCCAGCCACCGGTCCAAGAACGCAACAGTAATCGCGGAGCAAACAACCAAGAAACAGAGTGATGGGCCGGGGAACCCATACCGTCATGTCGATCGAGCGAGCGCGGCGGCAGATTGGTGACGACGATTCTCGGGTGGGCGACGGGAAGGGGAGGGAATGGGAACGCGGGGGCGGGGCGGATGGAAATGGACAGGAATTTCGTATGGGGTTCCCTCCTCCTCCCCCACCCTTTTCGTTGGTGAGGTGAGATGGAGCAGTCAGCAGCGCCCTCGCTTTTCTATGCGTTGTTTATCGGGAGTGGACGGAGGTGCCCCTTACAAATGCGGCGCGGCAGGCCAAGGGTGGGGCATCCCGGTGAGGGTAAATTTGGAAAGTGGAAAAGGTTGGAGGCTGCTGTTTCTCTCTCCTTGTTTTCGGAAGGTTGGCGCAGCGCAGGAATCCGAACCTTCGAAATCCGATGGCGCCATGGCTCCCCATTTCCTTATCCTTCTTTTCCCCCTCTTCCCGCGAAATAACCAAGACGATCGATAGTTTTCTTTTTCTCTTGGAAACGAACCTTCACCAGTAGATGAGCCCAAAGCATGACAGCGACACGGCGCCGTTTCAGCACAAGAGCATATACCAACCAAGTCTACATACAGTTCAACAACGAGGAGGCAAGAACGCAGCATCTCCACGGCGTTGGGCCACTACATAGTATAGTAAGAAGCATGAACCACACGCATGGTCGACAAACCTCCGTGATCCCTCACACCACGCACTAGTACACTCTCAGACACAACAGCAAAAGATGTCACCAACATAGCTGCATTTGGTACGTATATGGCTTTCTTTCTTTTCTTTCCTTGCACTGTTGATTTACAGTATACATATAATTTACAAGGCCTATAACATAACTGGGAAGAGGCTGCTAACATCGCCTCTTCCCCCCCTCTCCTTACCACCCTTGGGTAAAAAAGATTGATTTGATGTTGCCCTACAAAGAATCATTTGCCCCGCTTTAAAAGATACGGCTTCTCTAACTGTAAAGGGGGGAATCCCATCCCGTCCCCTAACAAATACCTATATGGATTTTACAAAAAAAAAAAAAAAAAATCTAGCTGGAAACTAAACAAAGGCACATATGGGATAGAAAGGATTGAGAAGAAAAGAGAGATGTACAACAAATCAAGAAATGATGTGGCAAGATATCTAGCAGCGTAAAGCTCGAGAGTTCACAAGCCCTAATCCTGTAAAAACTGGAAGGCAGGGTTCTCGAGTAGCTCCTCGGCCGGTTTGAGATCCGAAAAGTCCTTTTCCTGCATAGAGTTGGTGATATCGTCCACCGAGAAGGGGATGCTGAAATTGTAGATAAAGAAGACCAGGATTGTCATATTGTCAAAAAATCATCAGAGCAAATCCCATAGCCTGACGAAGTTGTACTTGTATTACCTCGAATTATCATCTAACAAAAATGAACTGCTTTCGGCACTGTTAGAATCCTCTGTCATCAGCACCCGCATGTTACTAAGAACCTGAAACATTAGAAGGTCAGGTTGCTTTTCTTTCCATATAATTCCGCGTGAAATGTGCAGCCTGCCTGTGTGTGCGTACGGCACAATATAATATTATAATTTCCGCATGTATCAATTCCATAAAACTAGTGAATTGTAAAGCTTTATACTTTTCCACCACAAAGTAGAATTTGCTTGACAAAAAAGATAGCACATATAATGGTGGAGCTTTTCAGAAAAGAACTCACATCTGATGAAACACTTTGGGTATTATACTTGTCATCCCAGTATTGTGTGCATATTCTGTACAGTTGTTGGACACTCAAAATCTACATGCATGGACAATAAAACATGTATTAGAAACAAGATGCTTCAAAACTCTGAAAGAAGTGAATGAAAGTATAGAACAGCACAACATATTAAACGTTGATTAGTAGGTTTGAAGTACTGAGATATTACCGGACATAGGTCATTGACTATCTCATCATAAGATATTCTGAATTTTTGGAATATAACCTGAAACGAGCATTAAAAATGTTTTTAATACATGAGTCAGCTCTTAAAAGACACAACGCAAGATCAAACAACAGAAAATGCAGTGTTCGTCTTGTGTCCGAACTATGAATATGAAACTTAATATACATCCAAGCATCCATGCACAAATCTCAATGTGAATATATTAGAGTGCACAAGTTGGTAGAGCCGGTCATACCAAAAAGCCAACAGCCTGTCTAATATGCTTGAGTTCATCCCATGAAGATGCTGCATACTGTAACCACGAAATTTTAGTGATTAATCAATAAAATAAAATAGAACAAGCCATTTACACAGAAAGCAGATCACCTCAGTTGTTGCCTTTGCACACCACAACTCCAGCTCAGCTAGACCAGCCTTGACATACTCTCCATTGCTGAAGGAGCAACACTCACGGCGAAGCAGCAGACTGCAGAACAAAAGCTACAATCATTCACTACACTAGTTTCCACATGCATAAAGATCGAAACATTGAAAGACAAGTTCACCTGTTGAATAGCTGTACATTAACGTACGAGAATATTTGGGTAAAGATTTTCTGAGCTAAAACTGGAGGCACCTGAGGAGAAACAAAACAACAGTAAACATACATCCAGGCATACAGCAGACCATTAAAAATCATATGGGAATAATGAGACACACACATGGTTATCTTGCAGTATCTTTAAGAGCTTATCCAAGCTTTCAATAATTTTCTGCCAGTGGTTGCTCTGACTCTGAGATTGACCAGATAAACGTCCAGAAACTCGCAGCATGCTAGCTTTCATTGTTCTTGGGGCCTTGTGGTTTAACAACATCATAAACCATGAATTTTTTGAGTCAGATTTTAGAACCTAATCATAAACATGAATTTATCAATGAGCAATGAACTGCAGATGGGGTATGCTACCTGGATACATAGAGAAATCAAAGATGATAATTCCTTTTTAATATTGTCACGGACGATTCCATATATCTTCTCCACATAAGCAGTTAGCTGTTGCTTGAAAAGCAAGGCAGGATATTTGGCCTCAACTTGGCGGACAACATCTGTCGCTTCGACATGCATGTTGGCAAAAGATGCCGAGCGCAAGCCCTAGACAAACGGATTTATGTTATACCATATTCCCCAACTCGTTAGTTCAGTTTTCAGGCAAGCAAGCGTCAGCAACATACTTGAGCCATTCTGCCAAATAATGATGTTGGCTGAGGAGGTTTCTTTCGTGAAACACTACCAGGAGCGCCAGCAGCCTTGAGACTTCTCTGCAGTAGGAACAATAAGCTAGATGTATTCGAGAGCCAATAGGCAAGGTTGTCGTTGTCATCCTCATTCTGCATTAAACACTGCACAAAGTGAGTGGATTGGAACGAAGATTGAAACAATAAACTTGCCACTTGTAAAACTCAAAAGCATAGTAAATGACTAAACTCACAAGAGAACATAGCAGCAGGCTCAATTTTAAAATGAAATTTGATTACCAAAAGAACAGTGAATGCTGTCATAGCTTATTGCTTCGGCATTAAGGATGTATTATGTTAGAGAAATAATGCAGGTGAATTAGATATCTTCATATGCCCAGCTTTCACACATCTACATTGTCCGTGCTGGAGTAAATCTTATCTTTATTAGAAAAGGATGGCTTGTTCATTTGTTGAATTGCCTATTTGGTATTTTGCATGTTTCAGTGTCTTAATTAAAATCACACTTCCTGGTTACCTCAATTGCAGATCCGATTAACTGAATGAGACGGTCAAATACACTAGTCTTCTCTGCCTCGAATGATTTCCAATGAAGAAGACATTTGTATATGGTAAAGGCAGCAACTGGCTTCCCAGCACAATATCCAAGGTTTTTCCCTACACAGTCAATAAGTGCATCCACATTTTCCTACAGAAAGAAAAGTATCAGATTACCATGTTCGGATAAGCAATTTAAAGAAATTTTAGTGACTTACAAGTTGCCTGTCAACGCCAGATTTCCTCAGCTTTGGATCGCCATTCCCGTATTCCTTAATAGCAGGGGGTGCACTTTGGGGTTCCTGGGAAATTACAATTGAAAACACATTATGAGAATAAATGAAAGTTCTTGTGACAATGTAGATTGGAAAGCCCCAAACCTTTTGTTCTTCCACTTCATGGTAGCCGTTCTCCAAATTCTGAGTAACGATGAAAAAGAAGAACTGAGTAAAGAAACAAAATAATTTGAATAGTAAGAACCATCATTTACCAATCGTTCCATTACTTGTACCTTTGGAGCAATTGGAATTGACAAATGTTCAGACATGCTCTTGACCGGTGTGCTTATCAGAGCTTGTCTTTGCACTTTCTCCTCAGATTCCATGGTGGATATTTTCTCTTGAAGCCTGAAGCAGAATAATAAAAGGAAATGTCCAGTCTTCTGCGATTGGATGTATGTAAACCATGTGCAACCTAAAATATAGGAAAAGCAGAAAGCTGTTGTCCTGGGACTAGGAAGATAGAAAAACCTTAGCATTGCCATGTTCAAGTCAACAATTTTTGTCTCAGCATCCATTGCCTGCTTGAGCCTCTCTTCGCTGATTTTGCTTGTTTCTTGATATTTCTTCTCAGTATCATCAATCTTCTGTTCAAGAGAACTGACCAAAGTCTGTAGCACAGCATGCAAAGTGTCAAACATAGCTAGAAACTATGAGGAAAAAAAAAAACAGAACTCACAAGTACAAGGAAATGGTGTATCCTATGTCAAGGTCTCACCTTCAGTTTGTCATTTTCATCTCTAAGCTTATTCATTAGCTCTGTGTCTATAACAGGGACCTCTTTAATAACTGGAGCTATCTCTGCAGCCTTCTTGGCTGCTTCCCTCTCATGTACTAGCATATCTTTTGTTTCTTTATACTGTTGTTGCACCTCCTGCAATGCAGCTTGCAACTTTGAATTTTCTTGTGATTTAGCTTCCTCGAGATCAGCCTACAGCAAACAAGAATAAATTACATACAAACTCAGGAAATTTGAACAAGTAACCATTCATGTATTTTAACTTGAACAAGGGAGGAAACTGGAGCATGTAAAACCAGATGGTGTGATGTCAGTGACAAAAATGCTTTGGATTACATGTCAATGGTGAGAATTGCAAACTTTATTATATAGAACTCACTCGCATGCGCTTCTCCAACTGTAGCCGCCACGTAAGCTCTTCAACTTGCTTTTCAAGTTTATTTTTGGCAGCTTGCAAGGCACCAGTTTCCCGGGCAGCCTGATAAACAATAATATAGGCCAAAAAAGTCTCAATTGACCTGATGAATATGTATATGCCACAGAAATAGCCTTGGTAAGTGCCTGCCATCTACTGTGCCTGAACTTACCATTTTGAGCTTACGAAGCTCCTTTCTGGCGACCTTTCCTCTCCAGGCACACTGTGTGGTAATTGCAGCTTTCTTTGTTCTTGAATAATGCAACCTTGCCAAGAATTGACGGCAGCGACTCTGTAACAGAAATATGAATGAACAAAAACGTCAGGAACATTTGACCTTATCTGTTGATAAGAGATACCGAGGATAGTCACCTAAAATAATACAGAAGTCATATATGAATGATTAGGGTGATACAGTTGTCAGGTTTCATCAATGTATCATGTTCTTAACAAAAAATGTGGCACAATCCAATTATATGAGTGTAATGCGTAGCTGGTCTTGATATCATGGAAAACATTAAACCCAGTAGAAGTATGTGTACCAACTCATTTTGTTATCTTCGTTACTAAGAAAGCCATAGATACAGACAATTTTTCCATACACAAAATTTCCATCTCTATGGCTGATTGTATAGAAGAAAATAATAAGAAAACCAATTTTCACAAACTTTAATGTCTTCTATAGCTCCCTACTCAGGAAAAGATCCGGACACAAATTGCAGGGACTTAGAACTGCCGCTGGGATATTCAACCAGTAAATTTAACATTGTATGTTAAATGTTTCAGTATGGCCATTAACTCCTGCCAGATGCTAACAATACCAGTATAAATTTATTATAACGGTTATTTCCTCCTAGTAATCCATTGCTTGTAGCCAACATGAACATGACAAGGTTTCTTTACGCGTCATATTACCTGGATGATAATTGCAGCTCTTGTTTGTCTTCTGAAGTGCAGCTCTTTACGTGCACACGTACCGCGCAATCCTGATTGAACAGTAACTGCTGAAGCTGAAAGCTCGTTGTATGCTTTTCTGGCAGTATACATACGGTACCAAGTCTGGATCTTGAGTGAAGCAGCTTCCCTGCGGAGGTTGTGGTAAACTCTTCTTGCAAGCTCCCCTGCAAAGAATTAACCAAAACCACATCAAAAGATCTTTACAAAAAATATTAGCTTGGGATAAATAGACTAATTGGTATAATAAATGGGAGAACAAGATAAGCTCACCGCGACAAACTGTCTGGATTTGTAAAGCAGATCTTCGCAGTTCAATGAAACTCTTCTGTGCCAAAAATGAGCGGACTTTCCTCTGAATCAAGCTAGCTGAACGCCCTAAAACTTCATTTCTACGAGCATCAAGTTCAGCCATCTGACCAGCACGAAGGAATACTTTTGTCTTGCCAATCTAGATGATGTTGCAAAAAGACAAAGTTTTAGTCCACACATCAAACGGTCATTTTCAATATATGGCTAAAAAGATAATGTAACGCTTGGCACCAAAAGAGGAGGTCCAGTCTGAAGGAAGATCTAATTAGTTCTGACATTTTACTTTTATGTATTTTATATCCGATTTTGTGGATCTTGTTGGGTTTCATCTCTAGCCTACCCTGACTTGCTTGGAAGAAAAGGCTCAGTGGCCATTGTTAAATATATATTCACCCAACAACCTACACAAGTAGATATCATATGGGAGGAATGCATCTCCCTTGCACATAGATTCACAGTTCTAGCGCATTTGTTAGCTTGCTTGAGGTATAAACCACAGAAAGATCCACAGTTGTCAGCATTCATAATATAGGGCTACATAGGATCGGTCCAGTGGCAGGTCCTCAGATAAATGTCTAGCGTTGATATTCCAAACGAAGTTAAAAATATCCGATTACGTAAGAGTCCCTTCAAAATATTTTGTGCATAAACTTCAGAATAATCATGTAAGGCACAGTCACTAGACAGTCTACAAGGAAAGATATTTTACTTCTGATCCTAAAACTAAGTACTTGAGAAGCTCAGGCACGCTACAAAAGAGTTCTACAACAGATATTTAGTTCTGGTCCTAAACACAAGAACTTTTGAAATTCAGGTGCACTACAAAAAAGTTTGACGATTTACCTTTGTAATTATTTTTTTTAAGACCGGAAAGCATAATTACTAAATATCAAAAGCCACATATCAGCATTGCTACAGCCCATGATTAACAGATGCAGAATTCAGATTACCATTAACACCCATTACCTGATAACCTTGCAAATCTACCTTCTCTAACAACCTCCTTACAGCACTGACCTCATCAGAACTACAACAGTGACAATGACCTCATCAATATATAGGATTAAAGAACAAAAATAACAACAGAGTAAAATATGCACTTATTATTCATTGACCATTATTACCTTCCACTCAAAACATCAGGTGCAAGAATACCAAAACGGTCTATGAATTCATAGAATGTTCTTCTGGTTGGATATCCAGCACAGCTAATCCTAATCGCCTCCATAACTCCCTGAAGGAAGCCAATGATAGTATCCAACAATATAAATACTAAAGTTGGAAGCCAAAAGAAAATGCTAATAGAAAATCTTACTCCACATCTGAGTTGCTGAAGAACGCTCTGGTTCTCAAAGATTGCAGGCTTCAACAGATTATTGGGCTTTACACAACGGATGTAGTGTGGCTCAGTTGCACTCAGCGTTTCCAAGAGAGATTGCAATTGTTGCTGCATTTATATCATATAAGTATTAAAAATACTATCTCGAGTTCTCAACTGAAATCAAATTGAAGCACTAAGAGGAAGCCGTTATTCACCTTGAACCTAGAACCAATGGATGAAAACTTCGAAGATTTTGAGGAATCCTCAGATAACAGAGGGAAAAGACCCGAAACAAATGCACATTTTGAAGCACTCAAGAGAGCCTGATGTTCAGCAACAACATAATCTTTATTCTTGTCCAGAAATAACTCTGTTTGATAGGTGACCTATACAAAAGCATATGTTCACATCAGAGTTGGTTCTGTGAATTATGTCAACAAACAAATGCAAAAAAAAGTGCACACTTACATCTCCTGCATAATGGCATATTGTGAAGTCTGACCGAGATAATTTGGGCTTAGTAAAGCGCTTGTTATTTTTGAAAGTTTGGTACAATTTCTGAGCAAATGTCTCGTGTGTAGATCTCGGCAACATACTGTAACACAATAGCAAATGTAGACAGGTTGAAGTTATTAGAGATACAAGAATCCTATATAGCTTTTTTTTCTCAAACACGCAGGAGAGCTGCATATCATTATATTAAGGACAGCAATGGCAACTATAAATGGATATCACACATTCATACCAAGCTTCATCAAGAAGAGAAATAATTCCACCAGGTTTCTGCAAAGAAGGATCAAGTGGTTAGATGAAACAAAACAGTACAGCAAAATAGCGTTTAAATGCACCCCATGTCAGATTAATTAGCATTAATGTCTATCTTGATTCTTGAATTAGAACTATGGATCAGAGCAGTATCAACAATATTTGCTTGCTAAGCATGCTGCCATTACTTGGTTGTCTTCGATAACATGTACGCTCTCATCTGAACATTTAATGGTGCAGTTACTTGTTTATCCCGTATAGAAGACAGTATGGGATTCTACATGTTTGTATTAACAGTATGGTGCTATTTTGGTTCCATGAAAACTAAAAATAAAAAATAGACAGCAAACGACTACTCAAAACAGGACAGCATGCAAAGAAAACTACCTTCTCGATGAGATCAAGAACATCCTGGTTGTCAATGAACTCAATATAGCTCCAATTGATTTCTTCTTTGGTGTACTCTTCCTGTTCCATCTTGAAGACATGCTGCAGGAAGCAGAAATACAAAGTTAAACCACAGAGAAATTGAACTAGGAGTAACAGCACCAACTAAGAAGGCTCTATAAACTTGCCTGATTGAAATGTTGTTGTAGCTTTTCATTTGTCAGGTTGATACAAAACTGCTCAAAGCTGTAAAGAGGAAAAATACATAGCACGGCAAATTAGTAACAGAAAGGAGTAAAAAATAAGTGTGCGTGTGTGCGAGAATAAAAAAAATACCGAATGCTTCTATTCCACCACGACTAAACGTAAAGACCTTAGTCAATTTGCCAATCAGACTGAAACTGGGGGGTGGGGGGAGGGAGAGGAGGAGGGGGGCTTCGACAATGTAGATTGTACCAAAGTCTCCAGACCTACTTCACTACCATTCTCACACATACTACCATACAAACATCAGAACTGCTTATACGGCCTACTCAGCTAATAACAAGCCAATGGTGTCCTTGCAACCCATGGATAAACGAAACAGTAAGTTCACAGCAATCATAAAAAAGGAACACCATGCACTCCACATGCACCACTTATTATGCAAGACTTTCATTCAAGTCGCATTCCTGTCATGAACTATCCAAGTTGGCAAAATTAGCCTCGATTTATTATTTTATTAAATAAACTGCACCCAGCTCCAGCACCTTCCAACTAGCTGGCCAGCCTATAGACAACAAAACACCCAGCGTGCAATCAATAATCTAAAGCGTACCAATTAAGCACCTGTTTGTCTTGAAGCTTTCAAACCCATAGATATCCAGTACTCCAATTAAGCATTTTGAGTCTGGATCTTGGCCAATAGAGTTGTTGATCTTATTCACAAGCCTAAGATCAAAGGTCATTTGCCATTTCAGTGTCAAAGGAAACATGAGAAATAACATGAAGCTCGATTCGAACAAGAACAACAGAGAAAGTGCAGAATGTTGAAACAGACTCACCAATCAAACAACCGTGAGTATACGGTCTTAGCAAGTGCATCTCTACTTCCCTTGGCAGCTTCAGGATCCAAAGTTTTTACTATATTTTCATCACGAGTCACGATAATGCGCTGACACAACGAATCTTTTAAAGCTTTCTCGTCACACCTACAATATCAAATTTGGATGTCGAGTCAGCCAGCGTAACAATGTAAAAGTTTCTAAAAAGAAGCCAAAAAAACATACATAAAGAGCTCGGCGGCTGTCCTCAAATGAGACAGAGATTTTTCATCTTTGGGTTTTGATGAGTCCGCATCGTCCCCTTCTGCAAACTCAACATTCCCCAAGTGGAGAATAGCAGCAACAACCCGAAAGATTGCTTCCTAAATGAAACACAAGTATGTGGTCAAGTGCGAGCTCCACCTGATTTTAAAGGGAAAAAAGGTAAGAAGCAATCATTAATTAAAATGTGTACCTGCTCTTCAGAACTAATTCCAATAATATCCATAGCCTTCCTAGTTTCAAGATACTCTTTCGATTCATCTAAACCATCAAGCTTAATGCAGTTGGACTGATTAAGGTAGTGAAATGTTCTGGGATCCCCGAGTTTGTATCTCTCACGCTCCTGATAGATGCGAACAGTATCATTCAAACACAATCTGCTTGCTAATGGGAAAATAATACTTTAAATGGCAAAAATAGGTACAACATGTTATTGTTCCAATACAAGTAGGGCATAACGAAGCAGAATACGATTAGAGGGTACGGAGTTAAAGAAATGTGTTGTATTGGAGAAGTGCTTGGGCAGGCAAGGGGCAGTACCTCAGGAGGGGCAGCACATAGCATGTAGAAACAATGGTAATTTCTCTCTGGATCTGATATCTGACAGACACGGGATCTCTCAAGAAGATAAGTTCTTACGGCAGCTCCTGATATTCTCCCTCTCTGGTCAAACTGGATCTCAACAAATTTACCGAAACGACTGCAGCAATAGCAAAGCTGGTTGAGTGACAAAAAAGGCTACAAATAGTATTAACCAAGATGATCGTGTAGAGAAATGGCTCTTACCTTGAATTATTGTTTCTGACAGTCTTTGCATTTCCAAATGCTTCGAGAACAGGATTGGACTGTAATAGGAATATAATACATGTTATCCAGTCAACACAAAACGAAGACACTGGCCTTGAGGATACTTTTTCGGGGCTAGGTGTCTAAGAAACCATCACCTGAAGTACTTGCTTCTCCACGGTTCGCCCTTCGGAAGCAGCCTTCCCACCCATGTAAGCAAGATACCGCATGATCATTTTTGTGCTTTCTGTTTTACCAGCACCACTTTCTCCGCTAACAAGAATCGACTGACTTATTCCCTTCGTTAAGCATCAATCTGCAATGGTAGAGTATCCAAGGTATTCTCCTCTCAGTCGAACTCGAAGAGTAGAATCATCTGTTGTGATCATATGGGCATAAAGCACCCCAAAACTGTCAACAAACTATAATAGTGTACCTACCTATATGCAACATCCGCAACGGCAAAAGGATGAGGACTTAATTCACCAAAATCCGCCCCTTTATATTGCTGCATCATCTGAGTGTCGTACAGATGAGGCAGCCTTCGGAAAGGATTCACGGCAATCAATATATTTCCAGTATATGTCTGGTTTGGCATTCGAGATCGTTAGCAACACGTGACAGAAAAAAAAAAAAAGGTATCGGTACACGGCCTGCCCAACTTACATAAATTTCATTCATGTCATATCTAGATTTCAAATTCTGAAGAACCCCGGGTTCGTGCAGATAGGCGAGCTTTGTCATGTCATCAACTCCACATGGTGCTTCCTCAGGGTCCTTAGCATGGACGTTCGACGATTTCGCCGTGACCTGAACAGAGGGCCAGGTTCTTAACTCAGTGTGCATGCTGCTTTTAGCTTGCATGTGCGCTTTTCCAATTATAGAAGGTTGCCGCGGCTCAGGAAGCCCTTCTATTAGCGGTTTGCCTAGCGCTAACGAGTAGAGTATAACCCCCCAAAGTTGCGGAAAGCAGCATACCGTCTTGTCATTGGAACAGTTGACCGTAACCGTGTCCCCATTGACTTTTATGACCTCCCCGTCGATCCAGGCGACATCGGGGTCCTCGACCCAAACCTGGGATCCCGCGGCGATGGAAGCTTGCGCCGCCTGCAGCGTGAAACGTCAGCCACATATGCACGATACGCGAAACAAAACATAAAATGACGATGCGGTAGCAGCTCCAAATGGATGCTATGGAAGCAAGACATAGCAAAGTGATTCGGTGGCGCCAATGGTGTGATCAGAAGCGTAGCAAAAGCACGGGTCAACGGCCATGGCGCTACAGGCTGCCAGAAATGGCACTCTCGTTTCTCAGACGCGGTCCGGATCTCCATGAGAAGGCTAGAAGCGGGGAGTCAGCAGGACGGCCCCAGGTTTTTTTTTTTTAATTCGGCAGAGAAAATAAACCGCTGCTTGGTAGCGCGCTGGCAGTCCGGGGTATAACAGGCAGGGCTCCCAGACACAATGTGTGCACGGGCGCGGCAATCGGCTCCCGGATCTCGCGCGCTCCCGTTGCCGCGCGGCCTGAATCGAGCGCCCCGCGCGCGGCGAGCGAATCGACGACGACGCCGAGGAGGAGAGAGAGAGAGATTCGGAGGTGCGACAGCTCCCGGAGCAGCGCGGGAGCCCCGGGCGAGGTAGGGCGTCCTTACCATCACAGTAGAGGCGGCCAAGCCCTGGCGGATCTCGGCTCCACGGCGGCCCGGGGGAGGGGAGGGGAGGGGAGGCGGCGGCGACGGGCTGCTGCGACAGGGAGAGGGGTCCCCGTCCGAGGCGGCGGCGCGAATTCGGGTGGGCGGACGGCGGCGCGTCCGGCGAGGCGGGTGGCGGCCCCTGTGTTTGAGACGACGATGCTCTCCTCTCTCTCTGCGTGTCTCTCTGGCGGACGGAGGAAAGGGAAGGGGAGAGAGCTGCTGCGGAGACGGGCGCCTTTTTTTTTCCTTTTCTTCCGCTCCTCGCTCGTTTACTTACTGCAGTCGCCTAGGCTACTGGCTGCTACTGCGGTGCGCCGTTTCGGCCGAGTCTTTTGGGTTGGGGTCCCCTTTCTCCATTTTGGCTTGCTCTCTTTTCCGGGTTTGGGTTTGGGTTTTCTTCCCTAGCTTCGCTTCGACTTTTTCCTACCACTAAATCCTGGATATGATTTAGCAATAGGTTTCGCCTTAAATGCAATCCCATGTGCCTCCTAGACCGAGTACAGGATATGATTTTTTTTTTCTTCTAAACTATTGAATTTGGATTTTTGCCGATTTTTGTTGTGAAGTTTATCTATGGATGTACTGGATGGTGAGTTTCTCTTTAAGCGAGGGATTGACGAGTAAGAAGAATACAAATAAGTAGACAATGAAAATAGCAGCCGACGTATAAACGGTGTTGTGAAATTGCTCGAAGCATGTTGGCTCTCAAAAAAAAAACAGTCACGTGAGATCGATCCTATATGCAAAAGCGCAACGGAAGCATGCATCCGCATAAAAAAAAAGAAAGTGGCACTTTTATTAGACAGGAAGATAAATGCGCCTCTAGCCTTCTTGCATGTTCTTATTGGGTTATCTAGACCTGCCTTAGTGAAGATTTGACTGTTAAACACACGAAGAGGCCCATTTACATGTCTCTACGTCGACAATGATGGCGGCAGGGCTCAACTCGCATGCGCCTCCTCTGCTAATTGAATTCGATCACCCTCTTTTGCCAGAAAAAAAAAGCCACACCAGTCGACGTTATACCGCCCAAGGATGCCCTTCATTTGATGTCTTGGGCTGGCATCTGCTACCTACCGCGAGCCAGCTATTTGCATGTTGCCAATTGTGTTTCCTTGGTATGCATACATCCAAGGAAAAAGTAGGGAGGAGGATTACATAGCTCGCTTCTTGTGATACCGAGAATATTTTCCATGAACATATTTCTTCCAAGACTAGCTCCCTTGTCGAGCAATTAAAAACTTGGCGAGGGAGAGTATCATAAATGTATAATGACTTCCACGATTTTTATTATTCATCCTATTAAAAAAATTATTGAAACATATAAAGCACAGCTAGTACTAAAAAATTGATAAGATAAATAATTAAAGCTGGTGGGTAAAAAAATTGCGTCACATATTTTTGTAGACGCATAATTAAGTCGGCGGCTGACCACAATCAATCAACCATCCATTCATGCTCGTCGCCCGCCACGAAATGGAGCCTAACTGACAACATCTGGGAATGGAAAGTAACTTAAGCGGGCGTAACAATCAAGCTGAAACAAAGGCGTGTAGTTGTAGAACAATAGGCGTGGACGTACGTAGTATTAGTACTGATAATGTATGCGGTAGCTGGCTTGCCGTGCCGTGCAGCAGCGGAGGCTGAGACGGGAGAGCGGACCCGCGGGCAAAGGAAGCGAAGCAGCAAAGGAAAAGCCCGGATCCGACATGACCCCGCCCGAGATGTGGGCCCGTGTCGGTGAGCCGGACATGGCCCTCGTGATTCCGTGCCGGCACGGTTTCCCTTTCCCAGCTACGGGAGTCGCTCGCCAGGGGCGTTTCCGTCCGGGATTTCATTTCTTTCAAGCGCGCGGCCTACCTGGTCGGTGGTGCCAGCAGGCAGCAAGCAGCGGACTGCTAGCGCGTGTGGAATGACGCATTCACAACAGGTGGTGGCTCCCACGTCTCCGAGTCCGATCCTCCTCGACGGAAAATGGAACGGAGCGAGAGCATCCAAGGAGATCCGAATCCAACGCCGCCCTGTTTCTTTCGTCAGCCGACCACTACTACACTCCTGAATTTGACGTTGTTGTGCCTCTGCTCTGGTGGGCTTTCACCGTCGAGCCATGATTACATTCACACTAGCACTCATGCTTCGCCGTTAAGCTTAAGCATCTATATGTTTACCATGTCTCTGTCCTACTCACTCCGGTTTTAAATCATCGGTTTGCGCCTCTCATATCATCGGTCGGTCGATCAGCGGTACTTGTGTGGTGAGTCGAAATGCGTAGTTTCAAACAAAAGTTCACATGGAGATAAGATAGAACCATCATCCATACACACCATAAAAGAGCGAGTTTTAGGAAAATCTTTTTTATCTACGATGGTTCAAGTGCACCCCTCGCGTTGACCTCATCGCGCAGGTTGGAAAAGGACTAATACCGATAGAAGAAAAATATTTTCACTCATTTAGTTCTTTATTTTTTTTCGTTTTATTTTGTACACGTACCCGTCGGGTCCTTTCATTGTCTTGGAATTAACAAATCAGGTGGGCCTCCTTTCTGTTAATTCATCGAATCTTTTTCTCCCTCCTTTCTATTGCTCGGTCGATCATCTTATGACACGTGTGTGTTGCAATTAAGTCTACATTAATAAGGAAAAAAAGAGAGAAGCTAGCATATATCATATGTATCAACGAGCTGACAGCTAGCACGAGATTAACGATTTCTTGCCAAACACTGCGTCCGGTAGCCCGGCATTCGCGGACGCCATTCTCTCCATTAAACAAGATGAAGAAATTAATAATCTCTTGGGCGATTGCTGTAGAGATCGAGTGTATGGTAGTGCTGTCGTACCTACTACACCTTACGTTGTCCGGCGGCAGGCACAGAGAAAATCAGCTCGCTCATCACCTCCTCCACTGTGTTGTTTAATCGCTATGCACCTAAGATGGAGCAGAGCAGTATTAGCTAGCGACCAGATCCAATAATTAATCTGATCTAACGAGGACCAAATTAAACTGCCTGCACTGCTGTCGACCCAAGTTAATTAATTAGTATATGCATGGGCATCGATCAGTACGGTCGATCGATCGTTCACTTATATAAAAATACGTACTTTCATTTCATGCGACTGGATCGGACGTATATGTTTGTATATACTGCATCTGCACATGCGTGGCATTGTGCGCCCTTAAATTTCAAGATGCATGGCGTCATGGATTGGATACTTTCTGAACCGGTAAAGCTCGATCTGAAGACGTACGTACGCCACTGCTGCTTGCATGAAAAGTGGGAGAGCCCAAAAGTGTGACTTCATATATACCAGTACCATATATGTGATGTGTGGTGTTGTCATACGAGGGATGCTTCCTTATCTTCATGTACAGTTCGTCGATGCGATGACCAGAGCAACTTCATTATTACCGGTTTGGAGCACCTTATCGGTTATCCCTCGAAGCTTTTTTTTAATTTCCATGGAGGTGGCGGCAAGGACTCAATCGTCGTCTCACTGCGAATGGAAAGAAGGCATTTAATTGTGTGAATTAACAAAACGGCAAAGGTACAGCATCTGAACATATATAGGGCTAAGTAAACGCGTTGGGACTTGGAAAACGGGGTCAAACCCTTCTGCCATCAAATAATGGCTTGCCCCTTCCTTCTCCGCATGCAGGATCTGCCTGCCCAAGAAACCAAAAACCAAAAGCAACGGCACGCCGGATGGCAATGGATCGGGTCTGGGGGCGGAGGAAAACCCACATAGCACGTGACAACACCAAACAAAGTACTCCATTCGTTCGTAAATGTATAGCATGATTGATTATTTTCAAAACTTTAATAGTTCGTCTTATTAAAAAACTATTCAAAGTCAACCCATACAACGCATGACAACACCACGTCGTCATTGTTGGAATTTTTATCTTGCAATATAATAACTATGATTGAATTTTTACATCTACCTCGACACTCACTGGGATATCTATGTATATTTACACGTGTCATCTCCATCCACCCTCTCCCCTCGTGAGCTCGCCGGTGAAGGAGAGAGGGGGGCAAAAGATAAAAGAGGGTGATATATAGGTAGAGGGAGGGGATGACTTGTGGCCCCATGTCGAAGCCACGCTGCTTGTCCAGTGTGGCAACGGAGCCGGAGAGGTTCAGCAAGATTAGAAATCAAAGAATGGTATAATTGAGTACCTCCGCTGCAGTATGCTAGAGAACTTGAAACAAATTCCGACGCATCCAGCGAAACCTACTCGACTAGTATAATTTAGAACGACAATATGCATGGTGCATCATCCGGAGCATTGGACGTGCCAATGACGGAATAAAAATGAGCTGAAATACACACAAATGAAGGGCTGGTTCACTAATTTGCCCCGACCAACGAAGTAAGGACGACGTTTTGAGACGCCGATGAATAGGACAGATGGAAGCAGCTAGTGCCTATGAATTTAACCCGGACGGTTGATCGAATTGATGCACGCTACTGCCAATTGTAATCAAGAATGACACCTGGGCATAATAAACAAACAAACAAAATTAAATAGAAAACGGCTGGACCAAATCCCAGGAGGCCAGACCAGGATCATGGTCAGCAGTTTGAGATCGAGACAATAGATAGATAATCCACCTACAAGTTGGTGCAGGCTAGTGCTTTGGTCGTAGGGTACAACGCACCGTCGACGACTGAGAATATTGAGCGTGAGATTATAGAAAAAAGAAAGGGCCGGGTGGGCACACCACGGTGCCACCGTGCACATCTGTAGCACGACGGTGGCTTTTTAAGTTGAGGCTGAGCTGTTCCCCGCATTGTATAGTCTGTACAGGAATGGAGAACATTTTATCTGTTTTTTCGTTTGTTTCTAAAAAACTGAATTGTTTGTTGTGAAATTTTTTATATAAAATTCCTGCATTCTAAACGGGTAAAATAAAACAAGGATGGGATATGTACATCTGTTTTGCAATGCGGACACAGTTTGTTCTAATAAAAAAATTATAAGAACGAGATGGACACCACGAACTGCGCTGGGAACGTGAGGTGGACCCGGTGTTTGTTGACGCTTCGGAATCAACGAAATGAACTCCACAAACAGGCTCACAACGTAGTACGGCCTAACCAGCGGTTGAATTGCTGAAAGGGGAGGTGAACGTCGCTGTCGCCAAAATTCGGTGGCAGCGTGACCGATGGCTGTGCTCTGTGGAGAACCCCGGTAGCACCGGATGTGGGTGGATATGTTGCGATCACGGCGTGATTGGATGGCGTCGAGATCCAGTGATAGATCGGCTGTCAGATCGATACGTGCTCTGCGCGATGTGGATGCTGCGCTGGTGGCACATCCATCTTTCTCCCATGACGGTGGCCACTGCGGCCATCTTCTATCGTCTGCAACTGAACCAAGCAGACGCATGTTGCCATGTCCATTTTCCATTATGGGAGCGATTTTATAGCCAATGTGGGCAACAATCACTGCATCATAACCGCCCAAAGATGGGAAAAGCAGGTCTGCAGCAAGAACAGAAACCCCAGGGCACTCCCACACAGGTTTTTGCTGTGATGCAGATTTTCGTTGATAGATTTTAGAGAGAGGCCAAGAGCGGAGACATCGAGTCAGACTGTCAGTGTCCAGAACAGACTGCTGCAGTGTCGCAGGAAGTCAGTTCAGTTGTTGGGAGACAGTCAACAACAGATTTTGCAGACTTGCAGGTACCGTGGGGTCTGGTTGGTTCCTGCATAAACTCTAAAGCTGGATAAGATCCACACAGTGTGGCTTAAGGGAGGATGCAGCCTAGAATAATATATATGCTACTAAATCAATTCCCTCGTTATTTCCTATCCCCACCGTCCTGTGCATTTTCCATCGCCCTCGATGAACCACTTCGGTTGGGCTGAGATGCCACTGCGGTGGCTTTGTGGGCATCCGTGGCAGTCTGCAGGGCGCCAGCACTGCCCACTTCTTGGTGCGGAGGAGCACAAGCTGCACCTGGATCAGAAGGATTTTGAGCTGCTTCGGCAGATTCAACTTGGGCGCTCTTTTCTTTAGATACAACTGTTAACAAAAAATGTAGGCATCAGGGCAAACCCAAAGGGTAGCTATGTTAAGCATGGGATGTCAGGGCTTGTGTGAAAAACCTTGGGAAGAAACAGTACTATGTGCGACTGACTGTACAGCTTGCAATGAAGCAGACGCTGCTGAGGTTCCTCTTTTACTTCTTGACTGCAACCAGGGAAAAAAAGAATGTGACTAAAAGGATGGAGAAAACATGCCATTTAGCAAAAACCCCATCACAAGAACTGCAGATCATACCTTCATCTCGTCACAATACTTTACAACGGAGGATATATTGGAGTAACGACCATGAACCAAGGTATACACCCACAAGAGGAGCTTTCTCGGAATACTTAGGTCTAGAGTCTCAACTACGGCAGTGGTTTGCAGTAGCCCTTCAATAGGCTCCTGTGATGGTGTTACCGTGTAGAGATTAATACCTGAGGGAAATGTTCCACAAGAGCTCTCCCGGTAAAAGTTGTAAGTGCTCTTCATTAACGTAACAGCAGTCTCCAAATTATCTTCGGATGTTTGCTTGATCGGGATGTTCTTAATTCTGTTTAGTGTCTCAAACAAGTTCATGTCAAGTCCTTTGAATTGAGCAGGCCCATCAGGGGATGGTATAAGAAGCTCGTCAGGTTGCAAATCAACATAAAGTAGAAGTCCGTTGGATAATGGAGCAGGCCGATTGGCTGCATCCACGGATTCAGGCAGTGGAGTGATTGAGGCCAGTTTGATGAGAATACACCGGCACCATGCCACAGAAGCATGCTTGCATATCTTAGCAAAGTTGCTATTTGACAATTTTGGTGTCTTGAAACGCTTTCTTATCTTCTCATTTAGTCCTTCGAGAACATCTAGTCGGACATCGCTCTCGAGCAAATGGATGTATTGGTGGACATAACTGCCACAAAAAAAGTGACATTTCAAAAATACAAAGTTTAAGAAGAACAATTTATGGCACTATGACTGAGTAATTTACCTGTAAAGATTGCTTTCTGATAATTCTGGAGTGTTCACCTCTGGTATAGTGCTTAACTCAGCCCACAAGTTTGCATGATCCATGAATACACCGAACATTTTCTCAAGTAGATGTTCAACGGAAGCATCACCAGAAGCTTGACGAATCTCAGGATTACGAATTGCCGCTGTTAGAACTTGAAGGTACTTCCCAAGACCAACAGGAACAATATCACCCAAACACAATGCAAACTAAAGAAGAGGGGGAAACAACCTTTTAATATCCAGGAAAACATGTACAGATTGGCAAAGTTATTCTGTTGTTAGGAGGTACCCTCTTATCTGTCCGCAGATATGTATATGCCTTCTCGAGTGTCCACAGGTCCCTATTCTTCTCCAATAGGTTTAAGTAGAGTATCATGTATTTCCTGATGCATGTGATGAATTTTCGTGAACTTTCTGATAAACTGACCTCCAGATTCTTTCTGGATCCACCAACATTTGGATTTTTCCTCCTGGAAGGATGGAACAAAATTCCATATCAGTTAATAATCTTATACTATCTCCGGACTGAAATAAATAGCTTCCCAAGAATACAGAATCAAACTTTTAGAACTTTAACCATCACTGGACATAACGTACATTTGTTTTATGAAAATGACATTAATAGATTTGAGCGGAGCGGGACCTGCGTTCCACGTTCCGGGAACTTTCGTCCTAAATGTGGGGCGGGAACCGATCCGGGTACGTGCTGGTTCACCGCTTGGAACGCGACCCAGGAACGCAGGCGCATGGCTGCTGGAATGGTAGGTTAGGGAAAGCCACTTTGGGCTGAGTGGGTTTGTAAAGCAGTCGAGGACAGTCCAATAGCATATCTCTTCCTTTATATCCCTTCTATGTTTTTTTTTTCACATCCTTTTCTATCTATTTACCCTATCACACATGATTTGAGAACACAGCTTGTCCCAAACTTTCGTCCAGGAAATAGGTGGTTCACGTTCCCAAGTCTCAACCCATTGTCCCGAAGATGTATACCCCCTTCGTACCGGGAGCAAATATAGATCCACGTCCGGTGTCACCGCCGCGTTCCTCGATCCCATCGTACTGGTTACACGTGTACTTCTACATATATAGGCAAGTATTGCATAAGATAGAGACGCTGAACTTTACCTTCCTTTTCTAACAGTGCCATCAATCTCCCACATGTTCACCGTAAAGGAAGACCGAGAAGATTTGAAACAGAATGAGAGCTCTTCCTTAGCCCGCTCCAGGTCCCCTGCTTCACCTCTTCTATAAAATCCTTGAGCAAGCTTGTATCTCGCCTTGTGGAAATGCTTGAGCTCCCCTTCCACACAAGTACTCAGAGCATAGAGACAATCATCATAAAGGATGTGCCACACTTTATCAAGTGTATCAGGTTCAACAGGCTTATTTTCCTCTTTAGTCTCTAATGCAGATTCTTTATCAGAAGATGAACGTGAAACATTAGTTGTAGGCCCCAACATGCTGAAGACATTTTCTTTTGTTGACTGGTTGTACATGTAGTCAGCAACAACCTATAAAACAAACAATCAAAAAGTTAACATAAACTAAAGAACTATGACAGATGCCCTAATTAGGAAAACAGAAATAATACAATGCAATGAACAAAATATTGAACTACAGGAGTGGAGGAATGATTACAGAGAAGCTCAAAGCAATAGTCATAATCTATAAAACGATGAAAAAGAGTAATACAGGAGTTATCACCGTAAAAATTAAACGCTGCAGAACTGTCTCTCTTTGAGTTGGCCAGAAAATAAAATAAATAAAATAATTGCAATACAAAAATCCTACAATCAAGTTTCATTTGTAGCTGTAGCCGAAGCTGAGTTATATTTTTAGGATGGCACCAACAACATGCGCATACTAATAGAAAATAGATAATGCTATAACTCAAGGATTTTATAAACTCAGTCCCATCTTTCACTATTGAGGAAGAAGAAGAGTGATTTAGTATATTTCCCTTCTTCTCAGCCACACTATCAAGAATAAAATGAACTCAGCAAGTCAGCATTTAAATGTTAACTTGAGCCCTATAGCCTGCCTACCAAGTTCTCGAAAAGTCAGGCCAGGTCAATCGTGGGCGGTAGGCAACAGCAACCGCCTAATTTTTATGGGATCACAAATCATGGCTTAGGATATGGATGCTATTGAGATGACCTCACCAAATGCCTCAAGGAAATCCCTTTTAGTGAGAATTAATCACAAAAAACAGATAGAATTTGTTATTGCTCTAGATAATTCAGGCAATATGATTATCAGCCCTCGTGACTTTGGTAGTGAAACAGTTCATGTGGTCATGCGATCACTCGCCAGTCAGTTAGTATGCAAAAGCATAGCTTTTCACAAGAGTAGACTTAAAACCATTCAATAAAGAAGCTCACTGTAATATCAAATTTTCAAGGAAAAATAACTCAAAAACTGGCCTGGTACATCTTCGACAAACCTTTATAGCTTCAAGATTATGTTTGCCTTGAGTGTAAAGTAACTTCAAGCGTGATGCATGAATCCTGTAAACAGGGTCGACTGCAGTTGGATTCAACACCATGGCTTTGTTGTAATATGAAAGTGCCTTAGAAAAGGAATGCCCCAGTTTCTCACACAGTTTTCCAAGGTAAAACGCATGAAGCCACTGTGCCCTGCAAGTGAATACTTATAATATCATCCCATGTGCGAGAAACAACAGACAGAACATGAAAACAGATTAGGAGTTCTCGATTACTTGATTTCAAAAGCCTTCTCAAAGTGTTTCAGAGAATTTTGACAAAATATCTCCCATGTTGAATCCTTCACTGGCAAAGTAGCTCTTTGATCATAAAAAGGTACTACATTTTGAAGGCTATCGTAGTACACTAGAGCCAGTAATTCATGTGCCTCACTCTGGATGGAAATGAGTTTAGATGTCATCCAAGCAATAAGGAAAGCTTTCATCAAGAATAATGGAAGGTAACTAATTGATTGGCAGAAAAATGCAACACAAATACACAATACACAACAGACTAGAGGAACTAACCTGCTCAGGAGCAGTTTTGGCCAGTAGTGAACTCATCAATAAGCAGCGCCGACTATGCTGACGACCCATCTCAACCCGTCTGATTAAATCAGTGTTTGTTTGCCAATCCAAGATACTTATATGTTTACTACCATCATTCAGCAACAGATCAACTTCCTGTCGTAATAACACTGGTTATGAAACAGAACTGATTGATATAAAGGAAGTGATCCAATCAATTGGTACGGCTAAAAAGATATCACCTCATCATAAAGATTTGAAAGCTTCTGCCAGCTTTCAAACCGCAACGGATTGTACAACAAATCATACTTGAAAATATTGGCACTCTGTTCGACAAATTCTTCTCCTTCCTTTTTCAAAACAAAACCTGCATGCTTGTCGGTGGCACTGATATCTTCAGCTTGTGCTATGTAGTAATACAGGTTTCCATAAACATCTGAATAAGGCTCAGAGCTGCACCGAAAAGTTGAACATGTTGTTAGGGCAGCTAGAATTCCTCTATTTCAAATCACAGAGAAGGGACTCTAGGGGTAATGCACAAGCCAACCTGGCAGTGGAGAGTGTTTTGAATGCTTCGTAACCTCTTTCACCTGGGAACAATACATTCAGGATAGCTTCCCTAGATCCATTGCTTTCACAAATTTCAGAGAGTATTTTTTCACACGAGTCAGGTCCATCAAGGAAACTATCAATAGGGCTATTCACCAATAAGTCATAGGGTGGCTGTGGAAAGTGTTTACGTATAGCCCGCAGCACTCTCCGTAATTTAACCAAGCCAGTTTTCTAAAACACGGAATTAAGAACAGGCAAGGCATTAGACACTATCTTAAGCTAGCTAACTAAAAGTAAACTAAATGTAGGAAACACGAAGGTAGTTATTAAAAAACAACTCACAGATAGAGCTTTTGCATACGGCAGGACATACTGAAACACATCAGCACATTGTTCTTTTGTTTGATAATCACCACGGCTTGTGTTTTTATGTACCGCAAGATCATCTTCACTGCAAGAATCTGGGTTTATTTTCAAACCATACAAGCAGAAAAAAGCCTGATCCAAGGCACTATCAAGACATGACTGTATGTCATCCAATTCTGCATGAACAGGACATTTATCAGGGTATAAATTTCGGTGCCAAAATATACCAATAAAATAGTGTGTTCATTGCTTTATAATTTCACTGCAGCACCAAGAATTTATGAAATTATAATTCAAAAGAGATATATAACAAGCCAGCACTATCTTAAGTTATGCATTATCTTCACCACAAAATAAATACAAAATAGCTGCACAGTACTAAAATGGTCTGTGCAGTCCAGTATTACCTGATTCTTCCTCATCATCAGAGTTCTGCTTGCTGTCATTAACTGATGGATCATCCACCATAATGTCTTGTGCTCTGACATTTTCTGGAACTGCGTCTTCTTCCATCTCATTTGAATCTATACGAGATAGAGAAAACCAACAGATGTCAGTTATTAACCGACAGGGAAACAACATGTCTACTATAATAGAGTTTGGTAAGAAAACCCTACTAAGTTGAGATTTTAGTTTCACGTCTAGAGCCATGAGGTGTTTGATTGCAAACTTGAGGAATGTCCCTTCCTCCCCTTCACCATCCCTTCCAGCACAGCAGAGCCCATACTCAGCAAGCAAATCATGGACTGCGACAATTAAGTCAACCTGCATTGAATGAATGACCGGACATTGAATGGGAAAAGCAATATTCTCCATTTCTTTTTATAAGTCACACATATTTTAAGATTCGAATGATTGGATTCTTATTTGAAACTACTATATCTTATGGTTATGTTTTGTTGATACAAACATTGCGGTGCAAGAGAAATTATGGGTTACAGTCTGATTTCCCCTTATGTTTGATGAAATGGAGGCTATACTACAGAGCTCTGTAATAACTTTGCCTAATATGAAGGTGGCACATACCTGAGTTTTGATGGATATTGTAGGATCAAGGTGCTGGAGCTTGCAAAATGCAATGGCTGCATCTATGAGGCAGGAACTTTCCAGCTGGTCAACCTGATAGGAGGTTCCAGAGCATGATGGTTTTCTCGACAGAATTATCTTGACAGCAGCACACATTATTGTCAGTAGCAATGATTGAATATCACCAACAATAGAAACTAGTGAGCTCCAGCCATCCAACCCATCCTGCAAAAAAGAAAATAAAATTATGGCCCTGATGACAGTATTAAGGGAATTAATATATAGGTTTCCTAAGCAAGCATAAAAGTTGGGTCAGATGCATTAAAGAAAACTGATACAGGTGGCATTGCAATGCCTTTTAACTAGACATGGCAATGCCCTGGAGCAATTCTCACAAGATGAAAGTATGAGCAGTGCACATGGAGAATTGCTCAAAAACAATAAAAGGATTTTCGCTTAACCTTTTTTAACTATGTGGAATAAGCAAGTATATCAAAGCTTTGTCTTTCCCACCTGATCAACCAGTATACTCCTTCCAGTTAAAAACATAAAACAGTTTACCTTGCACGGTCTCCAAGATACGAGTACATGTTTAACCACTTGTACTTACCATAGTATGTTCGCAAACACTAAAGACTATACACTAAGAATAGTTTCTACAAAACTAAAACTCTTTTTTACTATGGCCAATCCAGATGTTCATAAATACATGAGTAGTCAAAGACATAAAGATGTTAAATATGTCAAAGTTTTAAAGTTCTGACTTTGTCACATCCATGGAAAATACAAATCAGTCAGAAAAAAAATCAATCTCACTCTATACTACTATATGATATTTCTCTGTTGGCGACACTGTCACACTGATACTGTTATACTTATGAATTACACTAGCAAAATTCAGTGCATATTGTGCCAAGAATGAGAAACTTGAGTTAATAGGGCGATGAAGGAAATTCTGAGAAAAAAAGAACATCCAACTCACAGAATTATCACATTGATCAATAAATTCTTTTGCTTTGCTGGCATTTCGAGATACATCTTTGACTGCTTCCACGACATTTTCTAGCCGGTTCCTGTTCATTGCTTCCACAAAGTCCACGTCGCTTGGATCTTTTCCCTTCAGGGGAGTAACAGATCCAACCACGCCAGCTGCAACAGATAGGACTTGAATTTTTCTTCTGTGGGAGTCAAGATATACCTGGATGTTCATTGGTTTTGCTTTTTCACATGCAGATATTAAGACATCCAAGGCCGACAACTCCAGTGAAATAACATTCTCGCTTCCTCTTTGTGGACCATATGCATTTCCAACATAGACATCTTTGGTGGAAAACAAAAGTGGAGGTAGCAATTTCATGAACTCTGTATGAGTTATTTTGTTGATATTCTCATCATTATTCCAAAGTAAAGATTCAAGCCTGATCAAGTTAATTTCACGGAGAATCCTATCACTTGTTAGTGATCTTACAAGCTTGGTGTGAGGTAGAAGAATGACCTCTCCACAGCTTTTGGCATTGTTGCTATTTCTTAGGATTGACAGGGCAATATTAAACTCCTTGTAAGCTTTCTCTTTGTCGTCTGATGAGAGGGAGAGACAACCACTCATCCAGAAGAAGCGAATCCAGAACGCATAATTCATGCTCAAAGAATAATCACATTTGGACTTTTGATCACTAAGCATGTCACCGGAAACATGTTTGTCAGAATTCGCCTGATTGCTCTCAGTTATATCACATGAAGATACATCGGTCTTACTGCTTTCCATATCCAAATCCAAGTTGGTGAAATGGGT
This sequence comes from Paspalum vaginatum, assembly GCA_030272315.1. Lineage (NCBI taxonomy): Eukaryota > Viridiplantae > Streptophyta > Magnoliopsida > Poales > Poaceae > Paspalum > Paspalum vaginatum. Next base: position 852,385 of record CM059015.1, read on the forward strand.
TTCTCCAACAGATGTGTTTAGTGGCAGTTCCAGAGCTACTGACTCGATGATCTTACAAAGATGGTACGATGAATCAGACAGTTCTTCAGATGTTGATGGGCTTCCAGAACACAAAGCCCTATCATAGTACAGTTCAGCTAGAAATAAATTGCACAGTGCAGATCTTTCTTCAGCCCAACCTCTAGTAAGTTTGTCCAGTTCAATGAACTTGATAAAATAATCTTGGAAAGGCACTTTGAGATGAGCTATCTCCTCAAGTAGCATATAACCAATGTGATGAGGACCAAAATTTTTTGATATCTTGCATAGAAATTGCTTAAAATCATTGGCCTCATCATCAGATGTATAGATGAGAATATCAGGATTAGAAGCATCAGCATTTCCAGAAATATCATTCTTTTCTTCAACACTTGGCCCCTTTAGTATAAATGGATCCAGAAACTGGGTCATAGCAAGTGATATATCTTTACCATCAGATCCAGTTTCATCTTTTCCAGATTTGCGACTTCGCAGCCTCTCAAGGCGTGTGCTCCTCCTTTCATGATGATGTTCTCTATCCGAACTAGCATCTTTCTCTTTAACAGCAGTTTTGCAATCATGAGAAGGCACAGTCTCAGCATCATGGTGTGAATCATTTCCATTTGCACCAGCAGATTCCACACTTTTGAATGTATCTGCTGCTACAACAACATCGATCATGTTATAAGCAAGCCCCTTGGCACTACCCTCACTGCCTGAACACCTATAAACAGCATCTGTGCAATTGTCTTCATCAGCCTTCTCATTATTTGTGCTTAAGAAGCTTAGGATACCGTCTAAAAGGGCCAACCATTTTGCTTCATTCAATTGCAATATAGCACTCTGTTTAATCTTCTTTGTCCCTGTATCCTGATATATTTCATCGCCTACGGATTTCCTTTTATTGCAAAAGATGAGTTTCACATGCTTGGGTTCAAGAATGTCAATACCCCGAGGTGCAAAAGGTACTGGCTCAGCACATTCAATGGTTTTCTTCACATGTAAAGCACGATGATGTGATGGCCAACTCCTAAGTATTAAATTTGCCACAGAAAGGCATGCCACTTCATCACGGATTGCTATAAGGACCTCCAATAATTTCTCCATGCAGTTCCCTGCAGAGAGCAAGAGCAAGAGTAATAAGTGTATAAGAACCCAATATAAGTATTGACAGCATGATAGATCAACAGAATATCATATCAATTATAATGAGCAAAAACGGATATCATACAGTTGTTTGGGCTGCATAGAAGCCCTTGTTCAAATGCCCATCTTGATACACTCAGCAAACCCATTGAACAAGAAAGTGTTCCCAGATGATTCCAGACAACTGAATCATTTGAATCAAGCTCTACAGCTTGTAGGTAACAATGAAGAGCATTGTCATAAAACTCTGGACCTAGTTGAAGGAAAACAAATGCTAGGTTTTTCAATGTCAAAAACCTGTGCAATTGAAAAAGGTGTATCAGAATTTTAGCAGTCAGATGATGAGATGAATCAGCCATTGGAATCCATATCCTATGTATAATTCAATAGCTATCACCAACCAAGTAGGCAATTATATTGTGTTTGTATAATATAACTAAAACATTAGTTATTACAAGCAAACAGTAAGTTTATGATGATGTTATAATTCATATGTGTGGAACCATGGACAACTGGAGAAGGGGTATCATTTCGAACAGAAGGAGGGAATGATGTTGTTATATGTCATGTATATAGAACCATGGACACCTGGAAAATGGGTATCATTTCGAACAAGAGTATACCAAAAACAACATCGTGCCAAAATAAAAAAAATCACTGGTGAAATAGGCATAAAATGAGTATTTTCCTTCTTGTGAAATACTACACCATTCCCTTAATTGTAGTACTGCAGTTTGTGCATTTAATACATAGATATTCAAATTCTGATCACTTAAAGGACAAAGTTGGTCTTCCAAAGTCACTTTAGCAAGAAGGCAGTACCGTTGAATAACCGGTACCATAAAATTTAGAAGCACCATAGTTTTACGCAACTAAATTGTTTCGTGAATTGTCGTCTATTTTGTATTTTTCCTCAGTACTATGCCTAGCATTTCACTAAATGCATATTTACCATAAAAAAATGAAAGGTGTGAGAAAAGAACCTTAGCTGCAGCAAATGCTGATCACTGCCAATGTTATCAACCTGTTGAAATAGACTAATTGTTGTTATGGATAAGATCACAAAAGAAAATATAAGAAACTAAAAGGTGAAATTGCCTGAATGTTTGATATTAGTGGGTCCTTTAAAACATCCTCAAGAAGCTCACGAGCTTTCACATAGTCTTTTTGTTGCAACTTGAGGAGTCCCTCGTGGTACTTCTGGGAGAGCGCAAATTCCTGACAGTGTTAAGAGGATATCTCAGTAATACAATGACATTGAGGCAGAGTATTAAGAACACTCCACACTGAAATTTTCATTCTTTCCACAAGTAAACTGTCATAATCGATTCATCAGATGATACACCTTAAAAAAACTATTCAGCATATTCTTATATCAACCTATGTTGATCTAGCAAAAGCAAAAACAACCATTGATAACTTGCGCCAACTGACAATTGCTTGATAAATGATCGATACTTCAACCAGTAAATTCATGAAAAAATTTGTGGAAAAAATCACTTGCAGATTCTCTTCTCATGTGATAGGTACTCCCAGTAATTGATATAGACAAAAGGTACAGAGAGGTACTGCAATATTATGACTGCTGTGCTTTCGGTGCAGCTACGGTAGCACCCGCCATTCAAAGAAAATACAGGTGCTCTGTTATTAAAAGAGCCCCCCCCCCCCCCCCCCCCCCAAAAAAAAAAAACAGGGCAGAGTGTGTATCATATTTTGGAACATAACCAAATTACCAAGCAATCCCGTCTAAAATATCAGTACTCGCACGAGATCAATTTTTACAGTAACTAAGATATAAGAACGCAAGAGATTAGGAGTACATTTGTTCATAAGAGATCCAAGGTTCTCAACAAGAACTTTTTGTTTGCTACAAGCACTATTTTGGTCAGATCTTATTATTAACCTAAGTTATAACTTGACATATCCTTCAGGTGTCCCTCTTAACTGACTCAAGACTTGCAACAAAATGCCTTTCCACGCATGCATCTCCTTCCACATAGATAAACATAGTGCTTGGATTGAATATCTATATATAAATCATAAGGCTCATACATTCCTTATTGTCACATTTAAACTCAAAGCAAACCAGGGCTAGAAGCAATTGCACGAGGTTACTGCATTCGGGTGCAGTGTCTTATGCCACATGCCCACATCTAAATCTGCCCAGCTCAAAGCTCGTCACAGCCACCAATTTACTGTTGATGCGTGGATATCTCTGACTACATCATCTTTTACTAATATATACCTTGCAAAACAGGCCTAAGCGCACAGCAATAGTTTTTATAAACACAAACCTTGAAACCATGTTACTGGACATTTATCTGCATCTCAATCACAACAGAACTCTACATAAAGAATATCAACTAAACTCTGAAAGACCCAACAACTTTGTGCCTGCAACTGCGATTGAGAGACTCCGCTTCGATCTATATAATGTCTAATCTAAAAAAAACAAACAGTTTTAGTAAGAACCAAACTTTACAATCTAAAATCACCAGTGCTAGTCCAGCATGCTGTACTTATAGATGAGCAGTGTTCTTCTTGACGGTGTGCCTAGTGGGACAGGTCCACACGTAGAGTGGCAAACAATGCACATAGAGCTTCCATGCATGCTTATGCGTGGATTTTTTTTTTTAGCGTTGAGGTTTTCTGGATTTTACTCTACCCTGTAGTACACTAAATGACAGGACGACGCTACTACACAGCTCATGGTCTCGCAACGGGTGGCTTGACAGAGAAATTACAAAACAGTTTCGTCAGATGGAACAAGATTGGCCCAACACATTGCTTTCGACGAATCAGAAGCCCTAACTTACCACAACCCACGAGCTGAACAAGCATTAAGCAAACCAACGAAATTTCCGGGCAGTGGAAAATTCGGATCGATAAGGGACCAGGGAGGAAGAGGAAACCTACTTGAGCTTCCTTGGTAGGCGCGAGCGGCTCCCATTGGCCGCCGGAATCGCTCTCGTTGATGGCCGCGATGGAGAACTGCGAGCGCGCGTGCGCACGAGAGGGAGCAGGGGTAAGACAAGCAATTCGAGCAGGGAGCAAGAGGCTTGCGGTGGAATAGGGTGAAGTATGGCTCACCATGGTCAGCGGCGCCGCCGAAGGGGCCGCGGGAAGATCGCCGGCGACGAGGGTTCCGGCAGCGAGGGGGGCTCACCGGCACCGCCGCGCAAATGCGTAGTTACGTATTAACCACCAATTGTTTGGAGAGATTTTAGGAATTGGGACTCAATTCGTGCACCTTTCAATATACGGAGTACAAGGTTCTTCGTTTCGGTATTTTTCTTTTTCTTTTTCATTTAGATTTTTTTCTTGTCTTTTTTTTCACCTTGAACTGACCCTTTTGCCCCTGTGGCCTTGCGGATAGGTGACCTGACCTGTCTCTCGTGCTCTCATTCTTCTCTCCAGCAGGAAGCTGCGCCAGCGACAATCCGGGCGAGGCGTCGCGGCTGCTGGGAGAGCGGCAACAGCAGCAGTGGCAGGCGGCGAACAGCGTGGAGGGCCGTGGAGGCCGTGGCCGGCGGCGGGCAGGCCATGCAGGCTGCGTGGAGGGGCGTGGCCGGCGGAGGCCGGGATGGGCGAGCGGCGTGGTGGGGTTATACCTATTTATATAATGAGGGATTAGACAAACGATTATCAATAGTTTACGGGTGAAATACACTTTAAAATATATTTTATCCATGTGTAACGCAGCATAGGTAAAGCCATCTAGAATATTCAGCTTTATAAGTGAGGGGGTTAAATAGACGGACCATAGTAAATCAGAGTGTGGCGTTGACTTTTTCCAAATACATATGTACTTTCGTTTCTGACGTCGCCTATAGGAGGTGAACAGCCTAATTGGAAAATTTAACACTTAAACCACTGTCAGCTCTAACACCGGACAATCCGGTCAAACCGGATAGTCTGTCACAAGTCAGCGTAAGCTTTGGTGTCACATAGAGAGGTAGCTCAATAAAGGAACGATGCGTGTAAATACTTATCGAGCTAAGACGAGTTGTTACTCGTGCCTCTCTGGTGATGTATAGCAGTCCGGTAGAACCGGATAGTCTGGCATAAGTCGGCGTAAGTTTTGGTATCACATAGAGAGGTAGCTCAATGAAAGAATGATGCGTGTAAATACTTATCGAGCTAAAAAGAGTTATTGCTGGTGCCTCTCTGGTGATGTATAGCTCTTTTTTACCGAATCCCTGCACTCAACACAAACTTGCACAAAGAATGATAGGGAAAGCACAAATGTTAAATGCATGTAAGAAATGCAATAAAGCTCAAAGCTTGATGCTCCCAGCAGTGCCACAACACATGGGACACAAGATTTATTTCCCGAGGTTCTAACACACCCACAAATGTCCCTACGAAGAGCTCGAGTCTTTTTCAGCTCACAGCCTCCCCTAACCAACCACTAAGGTACGATGAGACTGCTCACTAGCAGTGTTCTGAAGAGCGAGGTGATACAAACTTGAAGAGTGCCACAAGCCGGATGCCCTTTGGGACTCTCTAGCCGTCTAGGAGTAGACCTGCAAGAGTAACAAAAGTATTTGTCGGAAATTGCTCGCCAACTTGTGCTCAAAAGCTAGCTTGCTCTATCAAGCTCATACAATCTCACGAATTCTCTCCCAACTCAAGAATCTCACCGAGTCTAGTTCAATCTCACAAAGAGAATGTTGGGGAGTGTTTCCCTAGTCTTAGAATGTGTATGACGTTGGAGGGAAGCGGCAACCCCAACAAGAGATGGAAGGAATGTATAAATACCATCCACCACAAAAACTAGTTGTTGGCCTATGTCAGACCACCACCGGTTAGTTCGGTGGCCTCTACCAAACAGTTCGGTAGAGGGCAACCGTTGGGGTTTAAACCCTCTCATCGGATAGCCTGGTGAGCCTCACCGGATAGTCCGATGAGGACCTCCTGCCAGATGGCTAAGGCTAAGAGTTTAAAGCACAAGAAAATATCATAGATCTCACACACTTAGCTCAAGGCATTGGCTACACCGGATAGTCCAGTGAAGCCCACCGGACAATCCAGTCTACCCACACTCAGCCTAAAATCACTCATAATGAGCGTTTTAGCTCGACACTCTATGAATTAGATAGAGCGCATGTTGACTAGTGACTTTCCATGCCTAGCTTCCCTATTAATAGTACAATATACCTATACTCAAGGTCAAAATATAAATCTAGTTGATCTTCGCTTGAGTATTGTTTCTCGATGAACAGTGTCGCCTTGATTAATTTCAGTAGAGAGGGGTAACCAAGCTGATCTTCTTGTTAGAGCAATACTCTTTGAGCTGAATAATTTGGACTTCAATGAGAAAACCTCCTTCACAGGTAGATGGAGCACATTTATTCATTAACCATTAATATACTTGACCTTCATTCTTTGTGGTTGTGATATGCAATAGTGATGCTTTAAAAATCAACCACTTGTCATTTGTGCATAATCCAATCAATACAGTGACCTTCACATGGAAGAGATAGATTCTATGTCACTTTCTATAAAATTATAACCAAGTGACTCAGAGTGCATCAAGAATAGCAAGCCAATGTTAATCAACACTTAAGGTAATGTATTCAACAGAGATATCCTATAATGTGAATGCCCATGTCATAGTGATCAAATACAACAATCATGGATCCAATGTGATGATTCAAAGAGTGAATCCAATGGAGAGCTTATCCTTGGCCAAATATCTCAATATAGAAATATTATTCTTTTGAAACCCTTGTTTCTCAACACATGAGGATGTTTATGCTTGAACATTAGATACATACATTAAAATCCAATCTTTCACATTAGATCACAAATTGATAAACTCATAAACCTATAAAAACCTGCAAGTTACTTCACACAGAAGTTAGATCTTTAATCGTGTTGTCAGTTAATACACTAAAACCACTAAGAAACCATGTTGCACTTACAGTTTCATATGACTGGTGGATCATCGAATGTATTGGATCTGCTATGCATGCGTGTTGTTGAGCACCCTTTCAAGAAAAGCTAGCGGTACTATGAGTTTTGGGTCTAACGATGGTGAAACACATGACGTCAAGGATCGGATACTTTCTGAACAGGTAAGCTCTGAAGATGTATGCCACTGTTGCAAGTAAATTGAGGCAATGACCAGATCACCTTATGACTGGCTCGAAGCTCTTTTAGTAGACCCATGAGAATGGTTTCAGTGGCCGACCCATCTCACAATCTATATTTAAACTTCATTTTATATATATAGTGTAGCTACTATGTCTACTTGTATTATGAGTGTCGATATAGGCTGTCTGCAGGAGGTGGCGGCAACGACTCAATCATTGTCTCAGTGTGAAAAAGCCACTTAATCGCGTGAATTAACAAAATGGCAAATGTATACCCCTCGAGAGCTCTTTTGGTCGACCTATGACTCCGAAACCAGCAAATATGGTCTATATTCAAACTCCATTTTATATATACAGTGTAGGTACCGTGTCTATTTGTATTATGGGTGTCCATATAGGGTGCCTGTTGGAGGTGGCGGCAACGACTCAATCATCATCTTACGGTGAAAATGGCACTTAATCGTGCGAATTAACAAAACGACAAAGATAGAAAAGCACTAGGATCTGAATATACTATAGGACTAAGTAAACATGTTGGGACTTGGGAAACAGGGTCAAACCCTGCCATCAATGGCTTGTCCCTTCCTTCTCCTGTCTAGAAACAAACAAAAGCAAAAAGCAACAGGATGTCGGATGGCATTGCATCGGATCGGGTGGTGGAGAAAAACCAATATAGCACATGACAATACCAAACATAGTATACAAGCCACACCCATACCCATAGTTTGCTGAATTTTCACATCCATATGCACACACATCGTGCTACCTATGTATACTAGGTACAGGGAGCCTACTCTCCATGTCTAGCATGTCCCACATTCTGAATTTTGTGAAGGTTGTAGTTAGGAAATAGGGGAACTTGGGACACCTATGCACCATGAGGCGAACGCCATCCCGCCACCTCGCCATCCCATTGGGAGCATGCAATGGCGGTGGACATCCACAACCAAGGCCTGTGGGGTGTTTCAGGATTGAGTTCCTTTGAGGGTCAGCAAACGTTGTTGAGGATGCTGCAGAAGTGGCCTGATAAAAAAGACTGAACTACTCTAAAGTCTGAATATTTTCGTTATGTTCAACCATTCGTGGATGTTGTAGGTGTCTTGGTCATACAGTGAGAGGGAAAGAGTAGTAGTGGGAGAGATCACCCCTTCCTCTTATATAGTGGGGAGGTGGTTGTTTATGTACATTCTATTAGTCTTTTTGGATTATTAGAAATAGATCCCTATTTTTTTAAAGGAGGCTCCTGCTAGATCTATTTCCCCAACAATGGGCATTTGTCAATCAAAATCCGTATAATCAGCTGTTAGAGTGTTAGAGAATAATAAGAATGTTGGCAGGCATAGTGTTTTTCTGAAAAAAATTCACACCGAATCATATTCTTCGATCATATAGGCTACTTTCATAATCAAATATTTCTAACAATCTTGAAAAAAAATGAATGACTAAATATGTAACACCTTTTATTGCCAACCATTTAGAGTAGGCTCTGGTCGATTTGGTCACTGCAAAAGCAAAGCTGATAATACCTAAAGAGGAGAAGAGTTAATCATTATATATTAGTAGTAGTACTGTTACGACTAGAATTGAGTACTTATATATGCTATTAAAATGATGGTGCGCACTTACAGTTTGCAAATTTAATTGAAACTGAAAAACACCCACATGAAAGAACAATTAACCAGTTTTTTATATGAAGAAGAAATCCACCTAAATTTATCCTAACTTAGGTTTCATTGTACATACTATCATACATCAAATTCAAACAGAACATTTTGACAAAGCTTGATAGTCAGTGTGTAATATAACACTTCCTATTTTTATTAGGAGATCTCTAGCTTGTGATATAAATATGAAATCGACTCGATTTGAGAGTAAAACAAAGCTGTATATATATAGGAAATTATTTGTATGTTACGAATTGAGAAATTGATGTTCACACAGGTAAGGTGCACTAAATTAAACCTACTGGTGAGAGTTTCATGCTGTCCATGGATGGGGATGAGACTAACACAAGTTTTGATCATCAAAATAATGCTCGAGGAAAAGGGAATAGTATCTTGCGGCCGTCCGCGGTGACTCTAGCCTCGACGTCGCCATCCAGCAGCACACCGACCTCATGCTCCGCGCCGGCCTCCAGGAAAACACGCCCTTGCGGACTAGCGACGGCACCTCACGAACCGCTCCCCACGGCACGGCGCCAGCGACCCGGCCACCGGGATGCCGCCGTGCAAGCGGCCGACGTAACACGCGGGTGAGGTCGCCGAGAGGGGCACGGACTTGCATTGGCGTCAGCGACCACATGCCACAACCACGTGAAACGCAGACGCCGGCTCGGCCCCCACGCTGCCACGTAGTTCCAGAACATGCCCGCAACGAACGTTGTGACAACACATAGCATGTTTGAGTGGAATGAGCAGAGAGACTAAAAGTAGATCTCACATGTGCGACCACGAAGTTAAGAACCGAAGGCAGCAACATGAATTGTCGAGGCGGAAGGAGGCGCCGAACTGAGCGAGCGGAGGCGACAACGGCCACGGATCCATAGGCAGCCGATGAGGGCGGCACATAGCACGTGCAGAACAGAACAAAGAAAGGAGCAGTGGAACATTGCAGGCGGAATTGGAAGAGAGCGAGAAGGAAATGTGGAGGGCGAAGGGAAGCAAGCAGCCAAGCAGGGACGAACTCCAAGCAGAAGGAAGACAGTAGCAGCATCGGATACTTGCTGTGGGCGCCTCGGGAGCAGAGCCACGCAACCTTTGAAGTAAAAACTGCCAAGACCGCACGACACAGCCCATGGGCCGAAGGCAAAGGCTATTCATGTCAGAGCCACACTGGCTATTCAGTGTGTCATGTTAGATGGAGTGGGAGAGGTCCTGGACCTATGTGATACGATTAGCAATGTTAGGAGTTAAAAAAATAGTATACTTGAGTACATAGACTTGGTTGAGAACCTGAAACTAGTTCAAAGACCTTAGCAAAATTTACTCAGCTATAATTTAGACCGACAATATGTTTGCATCATCCACGACCAACCTGACACCTGAGCATTGGCCATGCCATGGACAGAACAAAAATGAGCTGAAATACACACAAGGACCGGTGACTAATTTGCCCTGACGAAGTAACGACAACCCTTTTGAGATGCTGATGGGTGGAAGGACAGGTGGAAGCAGCAACTGCTTATAATTCAATCCGGACACCCTGGGCATAAATGAATGAATGAATAACGGTTGGACCAAATCTCAGGAGGTCAGACCAGGATCATCATGGTCAAAACTTTGAGAAACAATAGATAGATAAATCCACCTACAAGTTGGTGCAGGCTAGTGCTTTGGTCGTAGGGTACAACGCACCGTCGATGACTGAGAATATTGAGCGTAAGATTATAGAAAAACAAAGGGAGCACCACCGTGCCCACCTGTAGCAGGAATGTAATGGACACCACGCATTGCCGGGAACGTGAGGTGGCTTCAGAATCAATGAAATGAACTCCACAGACAGGCTCAACGTAGTACGGCTTAACCAGCGGCTAAAAGGCGAGGCGAACGTCGCCGTCACCAAAATTCAGTGGCAGCGTGACCGATGGCTGTGGTCTGTGGAGATGATTGTCGCGATCACGGCGTGATTGGTTGGCGTTGAGATCCAGTGATACCCCCAGACGATCGGTGGTCAGGTCGATGCGTGCTGCCTGCCTTCTGATGGCTTAGTAATTGGCTTACGTGCTCTCTACAGGATCAGGATGTGGATGGTAGGCTGGTGGCAGTGGCACATCCATCTTCCCATGAGGGTGCCCACTGCTGGCCTTCTGTATTTGCTCCGTCTGGAACTGAACCAAGCAAACGCATGTTGCCATGCCCATTTTCAATCATGGGGGCGATTTATAAGCCAATGTGGCAACAATCAACGAATCATACACAGCCCAGGATGAAACAGGTTTGCAGCAAGAACAGAAACCCAGGGCACTCCCTCGCAGATTTTTGCTGTGATGCAGATTTTTGTTGACAGATTTTAGAGAGGCCATGGACGGAGATATTGAGTAAGGCTGAGTCCAGAACAGATTTCTGCAGTGTTGCAGATTGCCAGTTTGGTTGTTGGGAGACAGTCAATAACAGATTTTGCAGCCTTGCGCACCGTTCTATGCGATCGCACAGGATTCTTTTTTTTTTTGGATCTCAACGCAAAAGATGCACAAACGCACCAGCCAATCTGCCAAGGCGAGGTCGAGGCGGAAGACCCCCACATGGCCACATGTTCATGCAGAGCAGCTGCAGCGGGACACTCACGGACGGCCATCCAGTCCAGATCAGACACAGGGTCACAAGCGACGAATGGACCATGTATTCAGAATCAAAGGGTCTTACAGTATTATGCTGTGAGTGAAACCTCTCAACTGTATCATCGTTGGAATGGTTCCTCTCACCACTTGCATCCAGCTCAAAAATGTGACAAGAAAACATCTGAGCATTATCCTTATTGGCGTAAATAAACAAGGAGCAGGAGCCACGCATGGAATTTGGGTCCCCTGCTCGCTGGTGAGGCAGACAACAAGCACAACAAATGCATCTGCTGCTAAATGATTATAGATCTACAGTGTCTGTCTTCAGAACCGGCACGAGGCTACATCTCGGAGCTCCTCATCTTCTCGCTCACCGTCGAGCCAAAAGCCGGCCCGCCCTTCCTGTACGACACGAGGTACTCCACCGGGTACCCCTTCAGCTTCTGAGGCATGATGCCGAGTTCCTCGAAGGTGAGAGCTGCAAGATGCATGCATCGGAACAGTCTGAGCGAGTGTCGCGAGTAAAGCGAGACAAGATGTTACTCAGTCTGTTGAATGTTGATGAGACCCTCACCGTCCTCAGACACGAGGTTGTCCGTGGAGAACGCTTTGATCTGGTCTAGGTTGAAAATGGAAGGAGTTGGCAGGGGAAACGGCACTTTGTTGAGCAGCATTTCCCTTGGGGAAGCAATAGCCTGTGAGGACCATACAAATCAGCACGATAGTTCACCTAATGCACAGTTTCCTGACCAAGTCAAACATATGCTTGTAACTGAATTCATACCCTTGCAACAGGTAGCGGAACGTTGACGTATCGTGGCCATTCGCGGATGGTCTCATACATCAGCTCAGCCTGTAATACCCAATCGTAGCCAACGAGTACAATCACTGTATTGTTCTGATATGCAAACTAAACTTTATTCATCGGCACAACAAAGGTTGGAGTGACAGTTACCAGCTCATGGATAGTGTAAATTTCAGGTCCCCCGAGTTCATATGTCTTTCCCATGCTAGTGCCGTCGTCCTTGAGGGAGTTTAGAATAGCGGCAGCAACATCCACTACATAAACAGGTTGAATCCTGCAAATGGTAGCATCCATGTGAAATAACTGCAAGTAACAAATTTCTAACATGTACATGAGTAGATCATTTCATTCCACAAACTCATTTTCAAGTCAGGGATTGCAACAACAGCCTACAGGTAAACCCAATGCAATTACTTTGCAGATCCGCCATTGACAAGTGGGAGGAAACCCCAGTTCTTTGCGAATTGTGCCCATCTGTTCAAAATCCGATCTTCTGTGCCAATCATGGTGGCAGGCCTAATTATTGTAGCCTGTTAAAAGGATAGAAACAAGTTTCAGTTGAACTCATTGTTCATAGAAAAGAAACATTATTTACCACTAAATTTGGCCTTTGGATGGTTCTAAAAACTGTAATTATCATTGTCTGTTGCACTACTAAAGTTGAAAAAAGATGATCACCTCAGGAAATTGTTTCAAGACAGATTCCTCTCCTGCAGCTTTTGTCCTGAACAGTCTGGATTCAGAAGAGGGTGATGCCCCTAGGCAAGAAACCTGGATAAATCTCATGATACCCCCATGCTCCTTAGCAATCTGTGCAGAATCCAGACATCAGGTTACTAGCCAGGTACCATATAGTCTTACATGAGATCTATTCTCATATTGCAAACAAAAGTACCATGCCTACCATGAATGGTAGGAGAAAGATTTCCAATTGTTTATGCAGCAGATATAGTTAGTGGCTTAATGAAATTATGTAATCTAGACATTTCTCAGGGCAAAACTCGTGCACAAGCAGTGGACATTCTACATCAGAACCTGCCAATATGGCCCTAAACTAACGGGAGGCAAAGGCTCAGTGGGAGGAGAGATAGATTCTTTGCTCTTGAAAAAACATGCCACAAGCAAGGCACCATACTCTACACTAAAGCATGGAGCTAAACACTACAAAGCTTTACAAGAAGGAAGACAATAAAAGATCTCACATATGGTCGATTTGGATCATGGTATATCTGGGCACAACCTACCCAAGTCAACTATGCAAGTACAATTTGATAATCAACAACCCTGAGTTATGTGATCCTGCCAGGTGTGCCACCCTAAACTTAGCAGTCATATGCACAACAGTCGAGGAGTCGACTGCCTTCTTATGCTGACGCGGTGCATCAGTGAGCCAGAGCCAGGACTAGGAGGCCCACAACCACAGTTTTTTCACTACATCTGGGCAACATAAAATCAACAGCCCTTGCAGAAAGAGCCCACATAGTTTTTAACTTTCCAGAAAAAAACATTTCTAGAAAACACCCAACATGTTTGGATAACAGATCTGCATCAGGAAGTAAAATGGATGAGGATACAGGGCATACCATTGCAAGCTGTTCAGCCATGTGATGGTTTACTTCTTCGAAACTGTAGTTTCTTGTTTCATACTCGCGTCCTATTGAATCGGAGTTAACAAAGTCAGAACAAGAGTTGATCATGAAAAGCTGAATACAATATGCAACTCAAGTAAAACAAACCTATGAGGTTAACAACCACATTTGATTTGGCCATAACAGCCTTAATCGAATCAATATCTCTTGGATGGTATTTCATCGGCACAATCTGCCAGAAGCCAAAAGGATGAAATGTACATATATAGAAAAAAAGTAGTTAACTGCTGAAGCTACTTGTCTACTGATTTACCTGACCCAAGTCACCCATAATCTTCAGGTGCCGATGAGAATCCTCACAACCTCTGAACGGGACAAGCACTTGAGATCCCATCTTGGCTGAATAAAATTGCACATTTGAGTAACCCTTCTATCGATAACTCAACTTATATAGCATCGTAGGCTTATCATCTCACCAAGTTGTTGCACAAGATAGCGTCCAAGAAACCCAGTAGCTCCAAACACCGTAGCTACAATTCCACTGTGAAGGCCAAAAACTATGCTCATTATAAAGCAAGATAAGGTACATGATTAAGGCAACTTCACAGTATAGATGGAAAACATCTAGAGTTTGCCTGGATATATGACAAATGCAACTATGGAGCAATCCAGCTCGACCAAGAAATGTTGGCACGTCACACAGAATGGCTAATTTCATATTTTTACCAGCATTGTAGTGCATGAGAAGACGGATGGAACTGTAGCATTGCAGAATCTATTCAGATTATGTGAGACACCAAACCAAGCAATTTTGAAACCCATTCTAATTTTTTTACAACTTCAAAAACTATATGGATTAATGCATCGACATGGCTAGGCCTCCACACACTTAAAACTGATTAACAGAATGAAGCCGGGCATAAATGCTAAAAGGGAATCAACTTTACTACATGCCACAGTCCAAAAGCCTAAAGCCATAATATTTCACTAACCAAACAATTTCGAAGAAAACGTTGAAAAAAAAAAAACGTTTACTAAACCACAAAGGAGCACTGAAAAGATCATCTAAGGCTTTCATATATTATCGCCACAAGCTTCGGCAACTGCCACAACTGTGTTTCAGAGATTTCCTGGTTACAGAATTCTAAAGTCCTTGCCATGTTTCATATCAGGCAAAGTTAATGGTAAGTACATTTCAAACAACAGCTACTGCGCCAATCAATCAACCAACTAGCTCAATCTGGTACATACATTGTCGGGGGTGACCATATGAACTACATGATCTGGCAATCTGAGCATCAGAGAGGTCATATCTAGGCACTACGTCTATGTTTCTCAATTCAACAAGGCCACACATTAGCTCAATCACGCTAAAAAAAAAAATCACCTGAAAGTGCAAACCACAGTGCCTCACACTTGCTTGCACTTAATTCCAAGCAGAATCAGTTGGGACAAAAAAGAAATCGAGCTTTCACCTGACGGAAGACCTCCCTCCGGTGCCCTTGCGGACGAGATGCCCTGACCCCTTGACCGCCGGCGCCCTCGCGGACGACAGGTACCTCGCGCCATCCGCTGCACACGGACCTGAAAGGCAACAACTGCAACTGAGATCTATACAGAGAGGGCGCGCGTGCCGAGGGAAATGGTAGCTACCTTACCTTGGGGAGTGAGCCCCGGCTGAGAGGCGGATCTGAAGGCAGCGACGGCGGCCGAGGTGGTGGGGGTGAGATGACGGTCGAGGAGATGACGCCTCCACGCCGCCGACTGCATCGTCGCTGCCCCTGTCGCCGGTGGACGGTGGTGGTGGTGGTCGGAGGAGGGGGCGACGAGGGAGGGGGGCCAAGTGGTGGAGGCGAGACGACGACGGCCAAGGTAGGGTTGGGGGTGTCGGGGCTTGCCAGTCCGTGGGCCGTGTGGCCCGACTCAGCGGCCACTCGTTACTGGGCCTAAGCCCATTTGCAACCGAAAGACGTCGGAACTACGCGAGCTGCAACCGCCGCTGCGCCGCACAAATCCGCCGCCGCTGCCGCCTCCGACGAACCCTAGCGTGAGGAAGCCGTCGCATCCGGCCGCGTCGCCTCTGGTCCCGCGAGAGGGGAGGATACGGCGTCTTCTGCCGGTTTGAGGAGCAGCGGAGGCTGGATTTGAGGTACCTGCGGTGTGGTCGTTTCCGTTTGTGCAGCTAATTCTTTTCTTTCTTCTTAAATTGCCCGGCTCCAGAATGGACACGGGATCTCTGCGTTCTCCGCTTGCTCTTCCGTTCACTCAAACTGAAATAGAACGAGAATGCAGTATATGGTATAGAGAAACACTCAGCCTGAAACAATTCGAACCAGCGCCGTGAAATTCAGAATGGCATGCGAGTTGGGGGTCGGCTTGCGAACTGGGTGTCGAATTCTGAAAAGTTCTTATTGTGGTTAGGTACACCTGCAGGCCGCACCCGACCCAGCTTGCCCTTGTTGATTGCCTGCTGCCTCGTCAGCTCCGGCCAGCCAGCTTTACAGCGCTGCTGTCGAGGGAATGGACGCCCAGACTAATTGGAGAGCGGGGATGGCGGCCTCGAGGCTGTCGTACAAGAACGCCACCATCGCCGCGTGCGCCTTTAACCTCGTCGTTGCTGCCCTCCTCCTCCACAACTACTTCTCATCCTGGACGCGCATCGCAGGCGGCGACAGGCTCGATTCTGGTATGGATATTCACCTAAAATTTCTGATTTTGTGGTTTGGTTGTTTGGGTTCAAAGATGTGCTTGGTTTGGTCCCAATTTAGACGGTTCGCTGGTTAGCAAACTAAATCTAGCAAAGTTCAGGGATTTTCTTTCAATCAAATGCCACCATGGATTCTCCTTAGAAAATGCATCTCATAGCAGCTGTACCCTCCGCTTCTATTCTCTGATAACTAAATTCAGCCTAAGTATTCGGTCCGTGCAGCTCAGCTTCGGTATATATGGGAATCTGAAGAGCTGCGTCGTGCTATGGAGCCTGTGGATTTGATTAGAAGAGTACGCTTCCGTTCCGTGCACTTTGTTTATAGTGATTTGAGAAAGACATGGTATACAAACCGTGTTGCTGCGTAGATTTTTTTTTTTTTGGTGAAGTCTCACTGATTGTTACATAGGTGAAAGAAATTGAGCAAGAAGCTTATAGTGAGCATGGCATGGTGACAGACGAAGATGCTAAGCAGACTGCTGCCGTTGATTTATCAAAACGGCTGAAAGATTTAAGGGCAGGGAGTGATGGCAGTAGCCAAAAAGGTTTTCTTCAGCCCGCTGCTCAGTTTTTACTTGCTGCAAAATTCAGAGAAAGCATTATTTTTTCCAATTTATTTCTCTTCTGCCAATATGTGATAGGATTCAATAAGCATTGTTCATTCCCTTAGCACCAGGGATAATTTGAACCGATGCACTATGAGCATGGTTAAAGCATCAGAATCTTTAAAAGTGATGTCATACTACTATCAATTTGTGTCCCACAATTTTTTACTGAACGGGCATGTTCAAGGCTACCTCTCTTGGATCTAAAGATCCCTCATTGCCAAAACATTTTGTCCTGCTATTTCTCAGCGGGATTTACATAAAAAAAAGAACTTCCTTTTGCTGTTGAAATATATATCTAGAAATATTTACAACTCAGAGTACGAAGCATGACAGTTTTATATTAATCAGACTGCTCTTTGTTGTATAGTGGTGTAATAGTATCCTCTTAGGAACAGAAATACCAGATGTAGGTGGAATCAATTTAATCAAAGATGCAATGACGTGTAGATAGAGCAGAAAAATGAGTGGAATTAAATTTGTTTCCACCGGATGAACTGCAGTTAGCAGCTAGCTATTTCTTGCACATAGTGGTTTGTAAGTGGTGGCACTGATGATATTTTGTGAAACATCTCCAGCTCTTGAAGAGTGGCGTAAACGTAAGATGGAGCGTGCGAGGCAGCGGGCGATCGAAAAGAATGGTACGTCGAGTGGGAAAACACGATGAGGCGGTGAAGTATTTATTCAGCACAAAGGGGTTCTGCCTTGTAGCTGCTGCGGCATAGTGCATCCAGTTCTGTCTGTCCGTCCGTCGCGGGTGAGAGGAGCCATGATAAATCATAACTGATGTTTTTTTTTGGAATCATCACCGGCAGCAGCGTTGTTCATGTAGAAATACGGAATTTTTAACCAGCATGTAGCATGTATATGTTTTGTATTTGTTCATGGAACCGCCCTGATAAATACTGGATGTATCCAGCTATGGGAAGCTATTCTTGTCCAGCTGTACTGTAAGTTGTAGCTGGGATAGACCCTGATATTTGAGAGCAGGGAAGTCTTGGGCTTGTTAAATTGGTGTGAAGAGGGCCAAGAAAATGGTTCCCGTTTTATTTTATCCTGGTAGCTTGCGCCTCTGAATTTTTATGCCCGCCAATTTTGCCACAAGATGTTTCACTTCACCAGGCCAGGCAGAGGCAGCTCGCAGCTGGTAGCATACGTGGTTGGCGATCTGAACGCGCGAATGGAGCGCGGACACATCGCGAGCGTGAACCCCACTCGCTCGCACACCTGATTCTCACGGTGGTGGTGGTGGGGTCGTCGTCGTCGACGACAGGTCCACGCGATCGGGCGTTGTGTCCGCCTCCGCGCCATCCATGCGCTCCCGCACTCGCCGCCGCGCACGAGGGCCCCGTGCGGCCGGTGCCAGTGCCACAAGCGCAATCCCACGCACTCGTGGCCGCGCGCGAGCCAGCCGCGCACGCTGCGCTCATCAGTTCAGTGCCTTGCCGCCTCCGCTCCCACCACCCATTGACTGACCCGCCCCAATTCATCTTCTCTCCCAACCACCACTTCGCAGTTCGCACTGCGAGCCAGGTTGCATCCCCCGCCGCCTTCTTCCTCCGCCAGACCGCCACGCCGGCTTCGCTTCACCACTCACCAGCCTCCATCCAGAGGCAGAGACGCGGCGGCGGTTACAGCTGAGCATGGAGGCCGCGCCGCATCTCCTGCACTGCGGCGGCTTCGGCCGCGTCGCGCACCTCCCGGCGCTCCCCGGCCGCCGCCGCCGCAGCATCCGGGGACAGCTTCCCCGCGTCCGCGCCGTCGCCACGGAGCCCAAGCCGTCCACCACCACCTCCTCCTCCTCCTCTCGCCCAAGGCCAAGGACCCGCAATGACCTCTCCAACACCGTAAGTTCAGAACCGACCCGTCACCGTGGCCACTCTTCGACGGTGGCCACCTTCCCCGGCGCTGTATGGCCTTGCTGACATGGTTCGCTTGCTTGCCTGTGAACGGCGCAGAGGTTCGGGGGCGTGTCCAAGGAGATCCAGCGCGTGCGCAAGGAGATGGAGCAGGACGAGCAGCTCGCCACGCTCATGCGCGGCCTCCGCGGCCAGAACCTCCGCGACGAGCAGTTCGCCGACGACAACGTCCGCCTCCGCCTCGTCGAGGTCCAAACCGCTGCCTACTATTTCACTCGACCCACTCTTGCATTAACCTCTTTCTTTAACAAATTACTACTACTGCTACTTATTAGTCGCTTCCATTCCAGCACAAAGCTTGTCATTGAACTCTGTCGCTTTTCTTCCCTGGTTCAAGGTAGAATCTGCGGACAACAATGAGGGGCTGCCTCTTGTGTATAGCCCTGAGATCATATCAGCCTACTGGGGAAAGCGTCCAAGGGCTGTCGCCACTCGAGTCGTGCAGCTGCTGTCCTGTTGCTGGTGGTTTCATCTCCCACCTAGTATCAGATCTTATTAACAAGAAACTCAAGGAGGTAGAGCTTATCGTTTTCCTGCAGCTGAGCCGCGCCACATAAACCACGTAAAAACGCGTTTGCTGATCACTATGTCTTCTTCTGTTGCTGTCAAATGTTCATCGGTAGAATGAAGTAGCTCGCGCCATCCAACTGAGGGAAATCGTGACGTCGCTGGGTCCTGCTTACATTAAGCTTGGGCAAGCGCTAAGTATACGGCCAGATATTCTGTCCCCTGCAGCAATGGCTGAGTTGCAGAAATTATGTGATAAGGTAAGCGTTGCTTTTCTTGTTCGTTATTTCCCCCCTTTCTGTGGTTCTGCCACACACTTGTTTGCTAATGGGGCTTTCTACTCCTATGTCAAGGTTCCTTCATTCCCAGACGATATAGCAATGGCCCTTCTGGAAGAAGAGCTTGGTCAGCCTTGGCAAGCAATCTACTCTGAGTTATCCCCCTCCCCAATTGCTGCAGGTAACTATACTAAAGAATTTTGCATGCTCCACTTGCCGCACTAAATCATCCTATTCCTTGACTAAAGTTGTCCTATGCATTGTATTGCAGCATCTCTGGGACAGGTTTACAAGGGCCGCTTGAAAGAAACTGGAGAACTGGTGGCTGTCAAAGTGCAGAGGCCATTTGTACTTGAGACTGTCACCATCGATTTGTTCATCATTAGAAACTTGGGTTTGGTACTTAGGAGATTTCCACAGGTGAAGATTTTCATCTACTTGGGAAGAACTGATAGGGATATTGGATTTGTTAATTTGAACTGAATCATTGCTGAATATTGTCAGGTCTCCATTGATGTTGTTGGCCTGGTAGATGAGTGGGCTGCTCGATTTTTTGAAGAACTCGATTATGTAAATGAAGGGGAAAATGGCACCTACTTTGCTGAAATGATGAAAGAAGATCTTCCACAGGTAACTAGCTTTGGTATTCGTATACATTTGCCCCATGGGAATTCATCTAACAATATTCTTAATAACTTCTTAACTCTTATGATATATGTTAGTTTCCCTGTAGATCTGCTCACTTGTGAGTTTATTGGAAACCCTTCCAGGTTGTTGTACCCAAGACTTACAATAAATACACATCTAGAAAAGTTCTTACCACGCAGTGGATAGAGGGAGAGAAGCTGTCACAAAGTACAGAGGATGATGTTGGATCGTTGGTCAGTGTAGGAGTAATTTGCTATCTGAAACAGGTTAGTTTGTCAATCATTTTCTGTACATCTTATTCATAGCTTTCCCATGTTACATGTGATATGCATGCACACTTGCTCAATGCTGAAGGGAAGGAATAATTTTCCTCACCATACTATTCATACTATTCCCATCTTATTATCATTGAAGATGCATGCACACACTTGCTGAAGGGCAGGAACAATGTTCTTCAGCTCAATTCATTTTTTTTTTAAAAAAATCCGTCATGTTATATTTATTGTTATTTGCAGTTGCTTGATACTGGATTCTTCCACGCTGATCCACACCCAGGCAATATGATTAGAACACCTGATGGAAAGCTGGCTATTCTTGATTTTGGTAAGTCAACTAGTTTGAAAATCCACAGATAACTCTCATGCCTAACTATGTTGTTTTGCTTTCTAGCAAACACTGGATACATTAGTACACATTTTGTGGCGCAGATGACTATGCTTTACTAAATGACACAATGGCACACATTCAAGCAATTTCTTTCACTTTGCATTACTAACTACTGCAGCACACACTAGATTAGAGCATGAAAAGTGCAAACCTCCTTTTTTCAGTAGCATATTCTAAAAGCTTATTCCTATTGCTTTTAGCCAGAATTCTGCAGAGCTTCAAAAAGTAATTAATCAGTATCCTTAGCTATTTGGTCCAGCCTGACTTTTGCTATGTTTTTGTTTCCACATTTTATGCATATGCAAAATCAATAAAAAATGTTTCTTTTTTCTTTGTAGGGCTTGTAACGAAACTGACAGATGATCAAAAGTATGGAATGATCGAAGCAATAGCTCACCTTATTCATCGTGATTATGATGCAATAGTTAAGGACTTCGTGAAGCTTGGTTTCATCCCTGAGGGAGTTAACTTGGATCCTATCTTGCCTGTACTGGCCAAAGTTTTTGACCAGGCACTTGAAGGAGGCGGTGCCAAGAATATTAACTTTCAAGAATTGGCAGCGGATCTAGCACAGATAACTTTTGATTATCCATTCAGGATTCCTCCATATTTTGCTTTGATTATTAGAGCCATTGGAGTACTGGAAGGCATAGCTTTGGTGGGAGATCCTGAATTTGCCATTGTGGATGAAGCATACCCATATATTGCACAGGTCAGCACTTCAACCTTTTCTTTAACTTCCACACCCCCATATATTTCTACGCTATACATGGACACCTATCGCAACTAAAATATTCCTCATTTTCTATCAAAGAGGCACACAGAGGGGGCACTTAGATTTTAATGGAAGGTTTATTTTAGGGTTCTGTATTACTAATCTGTGGTTTTATTTGACAATACCAGAGGCTACTAACAGATGAATCACCTCGGCTAAGGAGTGCCTTGCGTTACACCATATATGGCAAGACTGGTGTTTTCGATGCAGAGAGGTTCATTGATGTTATGCAAGCTTTCGAAAATTTTATTCGTGCAGCAAAGAGTGGCGGAGGGGAGAACTTGAAGGGAAATATGGCTGAGCTGGCTGATATAGGATCTCAGTCTAGCACCAGTTTGGTTCCTGTATTTCCAATGGCCATAGCCCAGCCTGAGCGGTCCAGTGAAAGCCCGTGCAGCTCTAGCTTTTTTGTTATCTGAGAGGGGGAACTTTTTCCGGGAATTCATTCTTGATGAGGTGAGCTCCTATGGTACAGCAGCCAATGATTGTTTGAGGACTATGAGTTGTAATTGGCAGATTAATTTGCTTGATGTAGGCAAATGCACTATCAGAAATTCCAAAATCTAAAGCTTCCTTATTTTCTGCACTTGCAGATTGTGAAAGCCATCGACGCAATTTCAAGGGAGCAATTAATCCAGATTGCTGCATCTTTTGGGATAGGAAACATTACCCCAGTTTTTGGCATGGTTCCTGTCAGAGCCAGAGCGTTGCTTCCAACAATCACAGAGGAAGACAGAGTGATCTTGAACAATGTTGAGAAGGTTGCGAAGTTCCTAACATCTGGGACTGCAACCCCGACAGTGAACGGGGTATGGGTGCTGAGCTCTCCTTTTTTCTCCGTTTTATTTTGAAAGTAAAGAGCCAATGTTAAAGGTTGCTGATAATTTTCGTCAACGGCAGGACGTAAATATGGTGTCCCTGGTGCAAGAGCTTCTACCTCTGTTGCCGGGCATCTCATCAAAGATCCTACCTGATGTCTTGAGCCGGTTGTCATCACGAGTATTTGCACGGTTGATCCGAGAGGCATTTTTGTAAATTGTTTTCTTTTTATTTTTCTCACTAACAGGATACTACAGTTAGTTATGTCTGCCCATACAACACAAAATGATGTCCTTATCAAAACACACACACACACATAAATGATGATAGAGGAATGTACAGCAATACGATGTATATAATGTATATCTATGCAAATTGACCAGAGTTTAACCAACAATTCTGATTGTGTTGCATACTGTGTACACTTATTTTCTCCCTTTTCCACGTACAAAATTTGATCGTCTGTGGAGAATTCAACAAAAACAATGTTGTCAAATGATCGCTACAAATCACATTCATATTCAAGAGCCGTAGAGCAAATTCTAATCCATACAATATCGTTCCATTTCTCGATTCCAATATATACCGAGTTCCTGACATGTATGCGGAGAATGCAAGGGGTGTGCTCCCCCAGGCAACAGACAATATGCTTAGAAATTGGGAACAGAATTACAGAAACAGGACATGTCTGCAGGCAATGAAGAACATGCACGAGAGAAGCAAATAAAATTCGAGACAGCATCTTAGAATGGCATGTCTTCATGTAATGAGCTCACAAGGCATCCACATCTTACATGTCTTCATGTAATGAGCTCACAAGGGCTTGACAGGAGCAAATAGGACACGGAGTTTTGAGGTCTATTCTTCTGTTGGCTTGACCACAGCTTCAACTTCTGCGATTGTACTCTCAGCCTCTCCAATCTCAACACCTTGTTCGTTTGAATCCTTCAGCTCAGCCTGCAAGAAGACAGTGGTTGAAACCGATGAAGAAAAGAAGCCAAAAATTTTCAGATATTTTTGAGTGTCGTACCAGTGTTGCTTTCAAGTCTGCCAGTGCAGTTTCAAGTCGCTTGTGGCAGTCTGGAACCATCATCCTCGACTCAGCTAAAACATTCTCCTGCAAAGGCGAAGTTCAAGTTTCAGTAACTTGTGAGTTTTGACGTCAGAGCGTTCCAAAAATGACCTTTCACAATCTCAGTTACATGAAAAAAAGAAGAAAAAAACAGTGGCTTGATGTGGCCCGGAAAAATGCAATGCATCTGAGAAATAGGAGTTCAGTTCAATGCAAGATTTCAAGTATATATAGGAGACAAAAAGATAATCCTAGGTGGAACATAATCTCAACTTATCTTGTACCCGCCAACAACAGAGAAAGCGACAATGTGTCACTCAACAATATGTTCATGTAGTTTGATCAAAATTAAAAAAAAAATCAGTGACATTCGATTCTAATTAAACCGAGCATCTCAGCTCAATGGAAATACTAAGCTAAACTGACCCAATTCCCATTTTTCCAAGGCTAAACTGAACCAATCACCGCGCAGCAATTTGAAAGAACTAAGCTAACTAGATGCTCATCCAAAGAACAGCGAACAATGCTTCTGCAAGACACTCAAAGAACAGCGAACAATGCGACTACAAGATTACAACCAGTCGCAGGTACTGCAAGTCTTGAATAACAAAGAGTGATGTAGTCGGGCCGGGAGGTCAATAACTGCATCGAGGAAAACCAAAAGAGAAAGCCTTGAGAAGCAGAAGAAGATTTGTGACCTGCTGCTTGAGATCGTAGGGATCGGCGCCCTTCTCCTTCATGTCGGCGGTCTTGGCAGCCTCCTTCTGGACCTCCTTCTCGTACGAGCGCAGCTCCTTGACGATCCTCTTGCACGTCGACGTCTTGATCTTGAGGTTCCTCAGTGTCGCCATACTGGAATGCAGGAACAGCTAAGTAAAGAAACAGGGACTCGAAATTGGAACCATCGGGATCCAACCCAAGAAATCGGATGCCGAGGACGGCCCTTCGAAGAAGGGAAAGCTAGTCCAGCAATCGATCTGGTGAAGATTAATATGGAGAGGTCAGGAAGGCGGACACCGGCGTACCTAAGGGTCCTTCTCCGGCGACGTCTGGCAGCGTCGGCGGGCGGCTGCTGGAGCGGCGGAGGACAGTGGTTGGGCTTCGGAGGTGGTGGTGGGGACGATGGTTGGCAATTGGAAAGGAGACCAGTCCGCCTCCGCCGTCGGTCCAGTCATCGGCCCCCGCGATTAATTCCCTATCTCTCCTCGGCCCATTTCCATTCTGACCCAAAACTAAATGGGCCTATTGAGCCAGCGAAGCCATGCTCATGGGCCTGGATCTGCTGTATCTAAGACCCCCTTGGTATTGGTAGGTCTCCTGGAAAATGGCTTCAGCCTATGAGCCAAAGAAAACCGGAGAAGCCGTGTTTTAAAGTATGTTTGGTAGGGTTTCGGCTCATCTAAAAATGGCTTCGGCTGTAGCTTCTTTGGTTTTTGGTTTCTCTAGAGAAGTTGAAGCCATTAAGAATCGTTTGGTAAAATAGTTCTCTTATTTTTAAAAAAATAGATGCAAGGTGTAAATGTTTATAGTGCCCTTGTTCATTAGACTTGGTTAAACACGAGACATATGTTTGAACTCAAATTGCAACGTGGCCAGGGGATTTAAAATAAGCAAACGCTAATTCAATCGCATGCAACTTACGTCCAGCATGCATGAAAGGTAAAGCTAATAGCCTATGAAATGGCATTAGTGCAAGACAAAGATGCCCACTGCCCATTCATCCTGCTGTATCATCGACGGCCCCGTGTTGCTCCGCCAGGGCGGTAGCATAATTTCTACGCAGGGGTCAGGAGGAGCCGGTGGAAGCTGCCATTTTGTGGCTTCGCCTGGCCTGTGCAAAACCTGCTCGGGCATCCTAGCAGCTTAGTCCCCCGAAGCCGTTTTCCGCTATGCCGTTTGGCAGAAGCCCGCGCAGGAGCCGGCGTGGGAGCTGTGCCAAACACGCGCTTTAGGTTGCTTCTCTTCTCTAATGTAAATGGTTTCTTTTTTTATAGTTTTTTTTTTGGAATTGTTTCTTAGAAAAATATTTGGTAGAGCTTCATCTAACCGGAGCTGGAGTCACACAAAAAGTCATACCAAAAAGGACTCTAAGTGCATGTTTGGCATGACTTCTCAGCCGGCTCTGGCTGCAAGTCGTGCCAAACGGCACCAGCTAGATTGGCTCCATCCACGGAGCACTTGAAGGAGCCGAATGTTTTTTTATGTGGGGAGCCGGAGCACCAAAACAGTAGCTTCTACCGGCTCCTGCTATTTACGCGAGGGAAAACAGATATAAAATGTATAAACTCGTATGTCCAGAAGCTGTTATACCAAACATATTATAGAGTAGCTCTGGCTCTCTTAGAGAAGACATTTTTTTAGCCGAGCCTAGAGCCAAGGCTATTTTCAGAGGAGCCGGAGTCCTGCCAAACATGCCCTAAACCGCCTCCGGTAAACCATGGTTGCTAAGATGGATACACATGATCCTCCGAACAGGCACTGAGGCAGAAAAGCGGGCTGATTAGCTTTTTTTTTTCTCGAAACGCAGCACAATGCAGACGTTTACACGCGCGTACATTCATCCTTATGAACGTATACTGGTACATCATATCCTATGAGCACCTCCGTGGAACTAGACTGACCTAGATTGGCGTCTTGAGGTTCACAAAGTCGCCACAAACACCTCACTATCCACGTTACCACGGGATGCACCGTTAAATCATGCGAACACCGGTGCTAAGTTGAGAACTTAGAACCCAAATGAATGGAGGCAGGTTCCATCACAAAGAATCTAACTAGCCCATATATGTTCAATTCACAGGCAGGCTGATTAGCTGATAGTAAAAGTCGTGTACCGGTTGTTGGTCGCTCTGGAGATCGATTAGGTTTTAATTATTTGATTGGAGAAACGGGGATCGATCATGGACTGATTCATGTTATAGTACTGGCGGATGGACAAGGCCCAGGGGATGCATGTGATGTGGGGTTCTCTTCTCTAAGGGTTTATTATTCATCCACAACTGTATTAAGTTCTGATGCTACATGGCCATGGCCAGCAGGCCCGGGAGCGGATTATATTCAGGAGGTGATCGATCGGTCACTCTCTCAATCACTCAGGTTGAGCTTGAATCCAACATCGTCATATAAATAGCTCCCCGAGGGGACCGGAATTTGTTGAGCCTTAATTTGTGTCAATACAAATCCTTTTTAAGGATTTTATTTCTGTTGACTGATCGTTTGCTGTTAATTTCTGGTCAGCGGCCGTATGTATATGCATGCATGCATAGCCATGCTTTTAGTTCAGGTCGTTTTGAGCTTTTGAACACAGTACTTTAGCATCCAGCAGGAGAGTGCGTGCAGGACTGCAGGACCGGCTCCCCCTGCACTGCAGAGAGTCGGTCCGGCAGAGAGCCGGTCCGGAATGGCTGCCTGCTATCAACATGAATGATTCATTCATGTAGGTTTTCAGCCTAAACAGTTAAAAAAAAGGTTTTCAGCATAACACATGTATGTATCTGTCTATTTTCATACTTCAATTGTATATGCATGCGCTGAGCTACTAATTAGATAGGTCACGTACTGCAGGTTTAATTTATGTTGTCTCCACCTAGCTGATCTGCATCCAAATATATCCTCTCACATATATACCCAGGCTATCTTGATGTGGACAATTAATCTATAAACCTAGCATGCATCTCATCCCTTGCGATGCACAACCAAAATAATACTACTAGCATGTGTATTAAATAGGCATGCTAAATTATTAAATCCAGCAGTATCAACTCACAAGATGTATATGCATGCACGCGTATCATGCTCCGTCGCCCCTGATTTCCCGTAGATTAGATGCTTAATTAGCTGTAGCATACTCCTATATAGATCAGTGCTGTGTCTATCTTAATTACCCATCCGAATCTGATAGAACAGGCAGTTGGAGCGAGTATTTAAAGATCGTACGTCACTAGTACGTACTTAACTATATATAAATTTACAATGTTGTCTGCTTAGGAAATTAAAATCTGCCATGTTGCAGGGTATCGCCCAAACCGCAGGCTTGCAGCATCTCTGAATCGTCTTATATAAGCTAGCAATCTTTATTAGTATCCACGATATTGTTAGAAAAAATATATATAATGCTACTACCACCGCACCACCAGTTTGCCATGCTGTGCCTTGCATTCAGTTCCATGCATCTTAACTACGGGAATATATTCCGTACGATTGAAGTTTTGATGTAATCAACGTACAATTTTAATAAAAAAATTTTAAAAAATTTTGAAAAAAAATCATGAATGTATATCTTAGCCTACCCTATCTATACCTAAAATTTCATGATCAAATTTATCTTACTCTAGCAGTAAAAAAAAGACAAATCTAGAGTGCATTTGAACTTTACCGTTTGTCAAAAAATTTGTCTTTTTTGTAACTACTAGAGTAGGACGAATTTGATCATGAAATTTTATATATAGATGGGGTAGGCTGAGGATATACATTCATAATTTTTTCAGAATTTATTGAAACTTTTTTAGTAAGATTATACGGTGATTACACCGAAACCTCGATTGCACAGGATATATCCCTTAACTACGTACGAAAAACTATGAATGCTGGAGAAACAGTGCTTGTTTTGTCACACATGCGCCGCTAGTAGCTACTAGCCCGCGGAGCCTTGAATTATGAGCTGAAATTTGTGGTTTAAATTATTAGCGTCACTCCATGTTCCGTTGCGTACCAAGGCAAGCAACTCGTGTACAGAAGAATCACTAGAGCTAGACGTACTCGTGGAGAGTTTGGTGTGAGGCTGTGTGCGTTGTGTGGTACTGATGCGCCAGCTGCATATATATATTATTTAACAGAAGAAAACTGGGGCGTATAGCTAGCGTACTGATGTGTGGTCGCCATTGCTGCATACATGGTTTCTAGATGGCGGAACTATGGAAAACTATATATGTGTGCCTGACCATCCATCCATCCATCCATACCAAATTTTTTTGTTCTAAGATTGCGGCCAATTAATAGTAGTGTATATATATACTCCACTGAGTAGTTGGACCTTGAAGGACATATAATTAAGCCAGCCAAGATCATCACCAACTATAGCAGAGAGCAACGAACATTAATGTATTCATTTATACAATCTTCGGATTTGCTGAAGAGGGATGCCCCGTTTTGCCATTTTCTACCAACGAACCGAAATATGTAGACTTATCTCTTCTGTGTCAAATTAAAGATGATGTGAGCTATTACTACTGTGGTTGAGCTCGAATAGTTCTTGCTGTCGTTCTTGCAATAATCTCGATGCTGATCCTTTGTACTTACAGATATGCATGTCCGATTTTGCGGGACAGCAGAGCCGTCGTTGCTCCGTATGCATACACGTTTCTCCTTTGGCCGGTGTCTTTGTGGGTTACGTGACATTTATATGAATGTAGATAGATACAAAAAGGCTATAAGAAACCTCTTGCAATTTGGTGCAGATGGGTTATATAGTTTTCTTTAGCAGCAAATATGCATGTGCTGTCACGATGTATATGCGTTTATATATATGCAATTAATTATACGAGGACGGCGACGTGCGTGTGCTGGTACATACGCATGTGTTCATGCGTATGTGTATCTGTATATACCGGCCGGTTAGAGGTGTCCATGCATGGGATGGGAGGACCACCAGCTGGCCGGCCGGATCGATGGCGAGTACAGTACTATGTGTGAGTGAGACACTGTGAGAGGGCACGCAGTCGAGTTGGATTAATTATTTTAGTTAATGGACGTGGAAGTGACTGGACCACTGTAGTACAGCACCACGTATCACCGGGCTGGGAGCTGGGATCTGTAATCGTCGTATATTATACGTAGATGCTAGTACGTATGGTAGCTGACGGTGATGAGAGATAGATCATGTGTAGCAGGTAATAAGGTTTTGCATGCAGGTAACATAACTGCTAGCTTATTGAATTGGTTGTGATGATCACCAAGCCGGTACGTAGCTGTGGTAGCTGCAGACGACGCTAGGTCTCACGAGAGACGCAACGACGTGCGCGTACGTGGTTGATGATAAGCTGTAAAGCTTACTGTAGTCGATGGGTCGCGCATCGTTGCATGTGTATGGCATGCAGAGCGTCGCGCACGTAAGTACACGCATCGTTGCATTGCATGTACATGCCCATACGTACGTACGTACCTGCATACCGTTGTGGTTGTGGTGCCTGGTGTAGTGTCTGAACTTGTCAGTCAGTACGTCACTCTGTGTGCAACTGTGCTGTGCATGCAGTGCTCATCTCTATATATCTGAATTCTGAAGAACCAAACCAACCAACCAAACAAACAAACGCAGATCGATCCACAGCTGCGCCTGCGCGCGCGGCCTGGAGTAGGCAGTAGTAGCTCTACGGCTACCAATAACCAATGCAAACAACCAGGCCGGTTCATTCGGCCATGGCAGCCTCGGCCTCTCCTCCATCTGCTCCTTCTTCTCCCCTGCAGCTAGCTGATGCATCTTACTATTACTCTTGTTCATCCGTGAGTGCCCGGCCTGTCTCTCTGTCTGCTCACACACAGTACTCTCCTTCCACTCCCATCCAATGCATGCAGAACACACTCAAGGCATCAAATCTTCCCCAATAAAAAGAAAATCAGACTGCAGGAGTATATATATGCATTAGCCACTCACTGTTGGCAAGTCCAAGGCAAAGTCGATAATGGCAGGCGAAAAGGCCTTGCCAGACTGAACCAAGCAGCATGTCTTGTCCACTACACTAACAACAGTCACACAGCAGCACAGCTCGCCCTGTAAAAAATAAAACAGCAACACCACCCAACAAGTACTGCTGTGTTCCTTCGGTTTGGAGAGAGCACACACGGCACAGGGTGGTGGCCACTGGGCCAGCCAACGTCTGGATCTGGACTGCTGAATCTGAATGCTTGCTGGTGCTACCCGGCATGCATCAGCCGAGCCAACGCAGGCCCCTTTGCCTTTGGCCCTGGTGCCCCGTCGTCGTCCTCCAGGTCCCCATGGCTCTCTGTAGCAGAGGCAGCAGCCCCCTGGTATCAGCAGCACAGCCATCTGGTGTGTGGGCCCGCGCGGCACGCCTGCATGGAGCTATACCCTCTCCCTCCCACATGGCAATGACCACACCACAAACAGCCTTTTCAGCACATCTGCTTTCTTTAAATCTATATAAACAGCAAGCAAGTGGATATGTATGTATCTGGATGAGGTCAAATTGTTTGTTTAACTGGTGGCGGTGGTGGTGGGAGGGCACAGCTCCATGTTTGATGCCGTGGTTTCAGATTCACCCCACCCCCACCACCTCTAACATCCTTCACATGATAGGAAGGCTGCTCCATGTTTGATTCTCCATGACAGTTTTTTTCTTTATGCAAGCCGGGAAACGAGGCGGAGACAGGCTAGTTTGTCTGCCCGACGCCTTCCCCAAATCATGCCAATGGGCAGGCAGCATTTGTCTTGCTGCTAAGCGTGTACTAAGTTTCAATCTAGTGCCTTTCTGGACTAAACTAAACGGCAAGCTAGCTGGTCCTCAGATCAAATAAACAAGTCACAGTTGACATGCGTCATAAGACTACCTTGTGAGCTGTGTTGACAGGACGCGCTCCGAGATGCCATGTGCATGTTTTATGTCTTTTTTGCATGCATCATGATCATGCATTGGACTGATTGATCCAACTATATATCCAAGCAAGCATAGGTCCCACCCCCCCCCCCCCTCCCTCCACCACCACCACCACCAAAAAAACTTGAACTGCGTACTGCTTTTCTCTTGTTTCTAAGCCCCCTCCTTTTCTATATCCAGACTCCAGAGCGAGACAATCTCAACAGCAGGCAACATCAACGACCTGGTACTATGGAGCTATGCAATTCATCAATTTTTTTTGTCATGTTGCGTGCGCAAAAAAAGTTATAAACACAGCATGGCATAATTCATTGCCAAAACATGAAATAAAAGTTACCGCTAATTACAAGAGGGGCAAATATCATAGTAGAAGACAAGTGCAAACAAGGTAAAAGGCGCATTTGGCATCACAAATGGAGCAGTGTTAACAGCAACAAGTATCGCACGGAACAACAACATTAGGGAACAGGGCAGAGGCAAGATCATTAGTTAGGTCAGAGGTACCTCGCTAGTTATTAGTTAGATCTAAAACTGTCTCTTCAACCAGGTCCTCCAAGACCATGACGCAGACCGTGGCGTTGAGATCAAACATCTCTAACCGAGCCGTGTCAGCACTGGCCGATTCAGCCACCTCCCTCTTGAGTATCATCTCCAGTAAGAGATTTCTTTCAATAGCTTCACCGGGAGGATACTTCTCAAGTATCGACCAGTTCCTTATGACCCGCCAAAGCTCCTCAGCCGCAGAATTACCGGAACCATTCTTGCAATCCCTGTGCTCTAAGGAGGATGATCTTCCCCAGGGGTAAGCAGCCAGTTCCGCCGTCGACGTAATCTCAGCGAGTGCTTCATTTACGGCGTCAAAAAGAAGCCTCTGTTTTGACCTGCCTTTTCCCCAACTTAATTCCCTCTTCTTGGTAATCTGAAAATGCCTCAAGCAAATCTGGGTCCAAAGGGTCAGCTAATACGCAGCCTTCTCTATCCATGCCACAAGAGTGGACCAGCTTTTGGATGAACGTTAGTGAATCTAGATCTTCATCAGCCTTTGAGAAAAGCCTTGAGAGTCTCAAAGAATTTGGCGACATGACTTCCAGCGGGGGATCCTCCCATGATAGTGACCGTGAAAATGATCCGATCAGTGGAGACCTGGACAGAGCTTCTGCATATATACATGTAAAAATGGCATTTAATATACTCTTGTAACATAAGATCTCCAGTCAAAAGCTTGACGGAACGGGTTTCCAGGCTTACGTGGGGACGAAGTGATGAAACTTTCAGATGAGTACAGTAGCCTCCTGTTATTATCACAGATAAATGGTCCATCTAGTACAGATACAGGACTTGGTTGGTCCTGAGGGTCACCCAAAATTCCTGGGGCGCCAAGACTTGACATAGAAGAAATATCCTGGCATGGTAAAGGTAACTATTCATATTTTAAAATTCTGAAGGCTACACAAGCGATTGTACAAAAACTATGGGCGCCGGATTTAACAAGATAAATTTTAGATTACCTTGGCTGGAATGCTAGATGTAATATTAGCATGACAAGAACTAGTCACAACTCCTTGCATAGCGTTCTTCTCATCTGCGTTAAGACAAGTATTTTGTTTCCGAAGATTAACTAGCATGAGATGGTTCGAGTCTCCGTTCACATCACCAGTAGTCACAGCACCTCCATGCATGAGCCTATTGCTGACCGATGGATCTACCTTCTCCGGAGTTGATTTCTTAGTTTTAGAGAACAGGCTCGAAACTCTTTCCCTAAATGATGACGACTTCCTTATTCTTTCCTTTTCAGCATCCTGATGAGTGCAAGAGGCTACTCCATTTGAATCAGCGCCCCCATAAGACAAAGAAATTGGAAGAGATTGAGACCTTGGCAGACATGAGAAAGGTTCATCAGGTTCCAGCTCAGGTGCTTGGCTCTCCTGCGTTTCGCCCATAATTTCTTCATGATCCTTGACTTTTGGAATTGTGAGCATGTCACCTAGTGTGCCTGTACTTCTACGGCCTTCCATTTCTTCCTCACTACTGACTGTTGATACCATAGACCATCTCTCTAGAATCTTCTTCTTGCCTTCCCTAACTACTGACGGTTCACGTCTGTGGGATGTCTGGCTAGAGCATGATGCAGAGTATGGACTTCCACTCCTACTCATAAAATCCCAAGAACGGCCAGACGTCGGAGTGCCAAACTCCATATCCTCACTTGTTTCACCAGACATCTCTTTTGCAATCTCAACTTCTGATTTATTGAAGGAGTCGTCTCCGATATAAAAATCAGGATATTCACATGAGAGCATGCTTTCTTCATCTTGCTTGTCTTTTAGCCGCATCCTCATCTGCCAAGTGATCTCCTTTGCCAGCCTTCTTGAGCATACTGTTTCATCAACCGTCATCATACTGTCATCTTCACTATCTTCTGCTGATGAAGATGAAGACCTTGCAATCCTGGCATCATGAGAATGTGTGAGTCCTGGCTTTAGTACTACAATTTTTGTTGGCTCAGACAAATTTGAAATTGCTGGGGAAACATCTAAGCACTGACGGTGCCTGTATCTGTTACGTTCACTTTCATCTCCATCAGGAAATAGTTGTCTCCCCACAAGAATGCTGCCCTTTCTCTTCATTGGTTCTGATGGCTTCAGTATGGTTATTTGCTTGACTTCAGAAGGTGGTGCAGCAGGTTGGAACTCATAACGGTTGCTTGATAGCATCAGATTTGGTTCATCAAGGAACTCCAAGAATAGGTCTCTATTTGAACTTAAAAACTGCAGCGCATCTTGGAACTCCTTTGAATGAAGAAGTTTCTCGTCTGTGGCTAGACGCTTCGCTTCAGCAAACTTTTCACGAACAAGTGACATTCTCTTCTCACAACAAGGCTCATTTCCTTGGTTCTTGATCTGGCTGTTATTGATTCTTGAAGGTAGGTCACTAAAACCATTCCACGTGTGCTGATGGCGTGAACCTGCCTTTTGGTTTTGATGCAATTTGCTTTCCTTGGGCTTGAGGCTCTGGCAACTCTCTTCAAAGCCGCCAGACTGATATTCATTATCTAGTTGTCTTCCTAAAATGAAATTGGACCGATGAACTGGAGCATCATGAAGGCCCATTAATCTTGCAACAACATTCAGCGGCTCCTCATCAGGCATCCCTTCTTTCCACATGTCCTGCTCCATGAGCATCTTAACGGGAGTCCCACCAGATCTTTTAGTAGGTGAGTTTGACATTTTGGTATGGGAATTCCTTCTCGCCTGACTATCTCTCTGCAGGTAAATCAGAGAAGAAACAGAACTGTGTAACTTTCAGCTGTGCTCAGGAATTATTTTCAGCGAAAGAAGCAGCGCAAGAAAATGTTCACGTACTTGTTTGTCTTCAGTCTGGGCTGGGGGGTTAATCGCCATCCTGAAAGTGTTACTCCGGTCTTTTCCAGCAGGAGAAACTGTAAGGCGTGTGCTAGACTGCATCAGAGATTTTATGGAGCGAAACCCGTCCCAGGGAACAGAAGCAATCGCGCAAAAACTATAACGGCAAGGGAGCCAATAGGGCAAGAGAAACGGGTACCATCTCTATGTGCCTTCTCGGTTAGCATCTTGGTCGCAACCACGCCATTGCTGAGGTCGAAACATGTTGATCACCCTCCCCAGGCATCCCGGGAAGGGGGCGAGAACCTGGAGGTCCTGCTTCTTTTTGTGCCCTTTATCCTGAACTCCTTTCATTCACACCGTCCTCCTGCAAATTCAGAGGTACAGCAGCATCAGATGCCGTAATCATATCGGACTGCACTTAACTAACTGAGATTTCAAAGTTTGAAACCTTTGAAGACGGGGGGAGAGAGAAGTAGCTGAAGAACAGGACAGGACCAGAGCGCAAGAACCGAACAAAAAGGAGTCAGCACGTGAAGCGCCACCCCACATCCCCCCCCCCCCCCCCAAGCTCGCTCCGGAGGACAAGAACAATGTGCAACGGACGGTAAGGAACTATGATGAGAGAGCAGACAAGAGATCGACGCCACAAGAACTCATCATCACATTTCGCCGGCCCCCGGAGAAGACCACATGAGCAGCGTAGCAAGAGACGAGCCGAGATAAAAAGACTCGCTGCGCGAAAAGCCCCTCCTCTCTGCCTCTCTCACACACATTCCCCTTATCTGATGCAGCAGCTCGCTTTCACATTTCAGTAGGAGCTGGCACGCAAATGCAGCGAGAAGGGGGAATAAGCTTGCCAATGTCGCAACCACGCGGCGAACGGTGGGGGATTTCCTACCCAACCCGAGTAAATCCACACGAAAAGGAGAGCGCACGGCAAGGAAGCCCAGCTCGCATTGCCTTACAGAAAGCTGCGACGATGGCCGGAGAGGAGCGCGGCGCAGAAGAAAGGCACCGGCCTTTCTTGCCCGACCGGAAGGACGCAGCGGCAGGAAAAAAAAAATGAAAGACGAGAAAAGAGCGGACCGAATCTCAAATTCTCACCCACCCAAGGAGACGCATGCAGCGGTGAAAGGGATGGAATACTGAACTACTACATAACATTGCAGAGTAAACAGAGACCGGCGGCAGAGAGAGATGGCGTGATTGGAGCTGCCCCTGCGCACAGAGGACGCATGTTACCTGGTCGGCGGAACGGAACCGGAAGGGAGGCCGCCGTGGGGGGGGGGGGGGGGCGGCACGGCAGGCAACAACCGAATCCTTGGGGTGAGGACGCGGCGGTTGGCGGAAGGAAGGGGCCGGACGCAACCGTCACCCCCCTCTGCGTCGCGCGGCGTGGCGGAGGAGCACCGGGGGCGGAGCGAGGCGGTGGCAGGCAATGCGCGCGGCGGAGGCAGAGGAGGTGGCGCTGGTCCCATGGATGCGGTGCGGCCGGTACAGTTGGGTTGGGATTAAGCGGTGGTAGGAGGCAACAAGGGTTAGGAGGAGACCGAACTGGGGGCATTGATTGCACTCGCTCTCGCTCTCTCAGGTGACCGCGATTAGATCGGATTAGCGGAGAGAGATTAAAAGAGAGAGAGAGAGAGAGAGAGAGAGAGAGAGAGAGAGAGAGAGAGGCGCGGAGGCGGAGGGAGGAGGCAACAAACCCAATGGGAAGGGAAGCGCGGCTGAAAAGGCGGCGCTTTTGGGAGCGAAAGCGACGGAGGTGGCAGCAAGGAGCGGTCAGCTCCCCACCGCCCCCGCGGCCCAAAAATGGCAACAGCACCGCCACTCCGCAAGAGGCAGGGAACCAAAGCAGCGGCAGGGGAAGGAGGGAGGGAGGGAGGTGACGGACCTGCGCTGCAGGAGCTGCGGTGTTGGCGCGCGCGCGAGGGCCGCCGCCGGCGTGGTGGCTCGGCGGGCGGGGCCGAAGAAGGTGGCACGCGGCCAGACGCGCGGATCTAGCGTCCTCCTGCGCCCGGCTGCCTTGTTGCTGTTGTCGCTAGCCAGCGCCGGGCTCCGACGGCAAGGGCGGCGCGGGGGCCCGCCAGGCCGGCGGGCGTGGCGGCTGGGCGGAGAGTCGCGGGACGTCCCGCGAGACGCTGCAGCAGCAATGGCAGCTTGTTGTACTGGTGCGTGAGGAGCGATGGTATTGGGAGGGAGGTAGCCTAGGGAGACGCAAATGGCAAGTTGGCAAGAGTAGAGGCTTGGGTGAGGGGAGGAGCCGCAATGGCGCACGGAAGCGGGGGGAGCGAAGCGAGGGGAAGGGAAGGGAGGTGGGGGCGTGGCAGGTCACGTGAAGCACCATTAATGGGCCGCTCCACGCCCGCACGCACCCCCTCTCTCTCCAAGACAAGACTGGTAGAGCGAGGGAGGAGAGGAGAGGAGAGGAGAGGAGCTCTCTCCCTTGGCTTCGGCCGTGGGGGCGGAATGGTCGGCGCTCCGGGGATGTCTTGCTGTTTTTCCTCGATTCCATGCACCCATCGAATCTGCAACCCGTCCGTCTGGTCGTCGCATTACTCGATTGATTATTACTGGGGTATTATAATTATACAGTACATCTAGTGGAGTACAGTATGATATAAGCATTGGGTAGCGGTAGCGGTATTGGATTACTGTTCTGCTGCCACCTAGTAAAAGTGGAGACTAGTGACCGTCGGATGAATGGATTCATGGATTCAGGGCGCGTGGCAGCGCAGGCCGCTGTGGGCGTGCGGCGCGCCCGTGTGCACGTACTACGTCTCGTCTCTCCTCACTCACCTAGCTCGTGTGCACGGCCAATGGCGGTTTGGCGTCACGCGGCGGCATGTGCCACGAGGCGGAGACTAAATCCAGCTCATCGTGTACACGGTGCGAAAATGATGTTGTATCCGGACATAGATGATTTTGATTTGAATATAGATGATGAGGCAGGGGCAGCCGAAGTAGCGACCTCCGCCGCTTGCGAAAACGCTAGTACAGTAGGTACGTCTATGGTGGCAGGGGCCTGGCATCTTCTTCTCTTCTCCCCGCTGTCGCTGGAGAGCCCTTGGCGGCTGGGCAGGGCAGCGCACGTCCGTCTCGTCCGGCCGGCTCCAAGGCCGGGGCACGACACCGCATTCATGGCTGCTGCCAATGCAAGCCGTGTGTCGCCCTGTTGATTACCCTGGCTCCGCGGCTGCCGTGCCCGTGGCCGCCTCGACCCTCCATCATGCATGCATGCACATGCATCCTCCGGCTGCTGCTGATTACTCCGTAAATGAACGCAGGAATTGTACACGACAAACGCAGGGGCAGAGGAAAATTTCCTATCTTCCACACAGGGCCCTAGCTTTGGCCTCTTCACGCTTCACATGATGACATCGCAACGGCCAGCGCCATTGCCACGCGCATGCAGCACACCGGTAGTACAGTACATACAACTTGCGTACACCTTATTTATTCACTACTGCCTGCCTGCAAATGCACTGCACTGCACTGCGATCTATTCCGCATTCAATAGATTAAAACCGGGAGCGGCCTCCTCCTCCATCTTCTTCTTCTTCTTCTTCTTCTTCTTCTTCTTCTTCTTCTGGGCCGGGGCGCGCACGGGCGTTATGAGCCGGCGAGAGTGGTACGCCCCTGCTGCCTAGAAGCATCTCTGCATGATGATGCATCAGCCGTCGCCCGCGGCAATGAATCCTGCCCGGGACGACGACAGCCGGCTGGCGTAGGTGGTTACGAGCTGCAGCTGCGCGCCGTCCAGCCCTTCCAGGTACGGCAGCAGCGCCGGCCCCAGCTTCAGGTACGTCTCCACCACGCACACCATCACTGCCTGCATGCACACCAGCAAGCCCCAAAGGGTAAATGCTGCCTCATGGCGCGTTCAGAAGATTCAGATGCGGGTTCAATTCGTTCAGCCATGTAAACACGGCGCCCAAGCATGCGTAAATGTAAATGTAAATATTGTGCGAGTGGTAAGTGTAGGTGCTATCAGGATGCAGACTGGATGCGTCAATACGGCCAGGGGGTCCACCCAACCCCATCTGGCGCTTTTACGTTGCATCTTCTGTTGACTGCATCCGGGCCTGGCCTGCGTTCACTGTTCAGTAAAGACCGACATGGCCCGGCTAACCGATCGCAGCCAACAGACCAAACATGTGCTGCTGATTTTTTTTTTCTGAACACATTCAATATTGTGATGCTACAGGCAACAAGCCTACTGGGTGGGAGCTACACTATCAAGGCTCAAGGCTGTAGTAAGCTAAGCTAAGCTATGTATGATTCGTGCTGTGTGTTTTTTTTTTCTTTCCAACAAATTCTTATGTCACTTTTAATTTGCCACCATATATAGTCTGCAGTCCTTTTAATCTGCTGCAAGTAATATAATTTCGAGGAGATGCAAAATAAGAACGACTTTCCTAAGAGACAGTGAGGGAGCAAATCTCAAGATGGCATCTATGCAAAACAAAGTGGGGGCTGGATTAACCTTGCGGACATATGGGCTGTGGTTTTCAAAAGCATCCAGAAGTGCCGGGAAAAACGTTGACAAATGAACCATGAGGTCGTCCTGTGATAATCGGGTCACGAGCTGAAACAAAAGCAAGGATGATAAATGTTAGTAGTATCCAATCTGGGAAACAAAAGGTAGCTGTACTGTACGCCTCTCCTAACCCACATAACATGGGTCAGAGTGAGACAATGATCTGTACAGATGCAGCTAAATATAATCCTCTAGTCGAGTCCCGGTTAAGGACATGAAACCAAAATTGAGGCTCGCCACCGTACGGTGTTAGTTTTTGAACTGTTCTGCTGACATGAGAAGCGTGAGATTAACGTACGTGATGAAACTTGGTGGGGTTGGTGATTACCTTGCTCAAACTGTTGATGCTGATAATAAGAATTTTCTCATCCTGGCAGGACAACACAGAAGCAAGGGCCTACATGTCCACTAGATTCAGTTCAGAAGGCTGGTATCCACGGCTATAACCAACACCTAATAAAAATGCAAAACGAACGTACCCCGAGGCATCTCAGTGGGTCGAATTGAGTGACCACAGTTGTCAAGCAGATATGGGCCTGATTTACGACCTGCAGGGACAATGACATAAAGGCCTCAAATGCCAACTTTATGGCTGCATCAGCCAATGCGAGCTATAACAAGTACCGCAAGTGTATTACCTTCAAGGCAGCGTCTTTTGTCGCATGCAGCAATTTGACTATGAGAATTTCAACACAGTTCTCCATTGCCTTTCTCTGTACCGAAAGTGCAAGGCAAGGGTCATTTTCATGGAAGACGGCATTCAATAATGGCACATGTAGGAAACAAGTGGTCACTCAGCGTTAAGGAATTCCAGAAAAGCTTACGTGTTTTTCAAGAATTTCAACCAATAGAGAAAGCGCAAGCTCTCTGGTGGGCACATCTGGATCGTCAAGCATCTCGAGAAGGGAAGAAGACATCTGCTGTAAATTCTGAAAATGTGAGCACGATGAGGTCACAGCCAACAAAATACCAGAGGAGAAACACCCCCGAAAATTTTATTTATATTAAGGTGATACAACATACGAAGCAAGAGCCCGGCCTAATCTAACCTTGGTGGGCACACTGTATCCATTGGTCTCAGAAACTTCTACTAATTGACTCACTGCCTCCTGTTAACAGAAAATGAAAGCTACGTTACCGTACCCAACTTTGTAAAAGAAATATCAGAGGACACTCACAGCACACTAACCGTTGCAGAAATGAGAACAAGCCAAAAGATTCTCCCTCCGTTCATAAATATTTGTTGCAGGTCATTAGTCTAATTTTAAAAAAATCTAAACTATTTTGTGAGTTGTGATTTGTTTTATTATTTAAGGTGGTTTGAGCATGACTCGTATTTTTAGATTTTTTTTGCATAAATTCTGTGAATAAGATGAACAGTCACAGTTGTAGAAAAAAAATGAACCACGACAAATATTTAAGAATGGAGGCGATGCAGTACATATCAAATAAAACATCAGCAGGAAATGCTAACCTCATGATCATGGCAGTCATTCCTCGTGGATTTGTTATTTCTGATATTCATACTCAGCTCTCTATCATTTGCTTCATCAAATATCTTCATATTTCGGACTGTCACTGCTTGCATTCTGGCCTATGTTATCTGATATCACAGTAAAATCACTTCTTCTCGGGAGACCATTCCTTGACCTCACAGTATTAGACTTCTTATCCAACATTTCAGTTTTGTGACCATAAGATTCGTTATGAGATTCAGACTCAATCCTTTCAGTATGGTGCTCCTGGACTCCCAAAGAAATATCTGGGAGACACTGGAGTGCAGAACTGAAACAATCATCAGTCTTCACATAATTAGATTGATATGCTGGATGCAGCGGTGATTTAGCAGATTGATATGCGGGATGCAACGGTGACTTAGCATATTGATGTGTGGGATGCAGCGGTGACTTAGAAGATTGATATGAAGGGTGAAGTGGTGATTTAGACGACCGATATGCAGGATGCAGCGGTGATTTCGAAGACTGAGATGCAGGATGAAGTGGCGATTTAGCAGTAAATATATCAAAAGATTGAGCCTTTTGCTTATGTCTCTTTTGTTGCAAGAACTCTTCTAAGTCACTTTCTATTGTAGGTATTAATTCCATCATTGCCCGTCTCAGCCGCTTTTGTTCTTCCATTGACACGCTGACCAAAAAGCTTAACATGGATGCAGCATCGTAGTGAGAATAAATTGATGAGAAAACAACCACTGCGGCCTCCTTAAGTTTTTTGTTTTTATCCTTAAACAAAAGAGCAAGCTTTCCAAACCATGGCTTAAGGAAACTGCTGATAGAATAGCTTTCAGAATTGATTGTGCATTTTACAAAGGAGGCATTTGCAAACTCGACAATTGCCAATTTTGATTTTGGAGATTTCTGCTCATCTATTGAGCGAAGTAAGGCCGGTAAGAGAGAATCAATGGAATATAATTCATTTGCAAGTTTCAAAATTGCCAAGCATTGCTGCTTGATTGGTTCCTTTGGATCATTTAACCGAGAGAAGATATGGGGGAGTGTCTTGTCGAGATATTGTTCAAAAGGCTTCTTGAAAACCGGCATGATCTCAGTTAGTGATGAGAGAGCAGCCTGTGCAACTTTGTGATGGGGATCATCCAGATATCGACAAACAAGCCTCATAACCTTCTCAAAATTTTGTGCAACTTCCTGAATGCCTTTTGGTCCACGTTCTAGCAAACACTGTCTTAAGAAATTGAATGCATATACCTTCATCATCCAATCTGACCTTGGGTTAAGACCTAAAGAAAGTGCCTCTGTGAGAGATGAAGGCACATCCATGTTACTGGCCATTTCTCCCAAAATAAGTTGCTTCTCATCTAAATCACTTTTGGTACTAGCATAAAACCAATTTGTCATCTGCTTACTCAGGAGAGGTCGCCGGAAGTTAGGAGTGGAACTAGCAGTAGCGCTCTTCTTAGGGGTTCCAAAATAATGCTTCCTTTCCTGATGAGATCCTACTTTTCGACTTGATCCAGCATCAGAGCTTACTTCAACAGGATTTTGTTTTAGCAATTCCCCTTGTCCTTTTATGTTAATAGAAGGTGACAGGCTCGTGCAGTTAGAATGGTCTTTTTCTGCTTGGACTTGCTGAGAAGTTGTTGGTTCAACATTTGACCTGCACTCAGTCTTATCTTCAACTATTGTTACAACAGTTGCATAATTCAATGCCATTTCCGAAGGCTGCCTCTGTTGCAATGGGAGTGGCAGGTGGCAGGTCACAAGCTGATGGATTGATTCCTGCAGTGTTCTCTGAATTAATGCAAGAAATTGATCAGTGGAGTCTAATATTTCCAGTTACATAAATAAAAAAGTTTTTACAGCGAATAATATATTCTTTTTTTCATGACAAGTACCTGAATCACATTTCTCAGAATCACCATTTGTATTTTCTACCTTTCTCAGGGTGATCTTATCCTCAAAAAAACTTCCAATAGCCAAAGTGCCATCCATATTGACTTTATCTGGGCCTTTTGAGGCCACATCATCATCCTGCAAGTATAGTCTCTCTGATGGTTGCAGATCTCCAGAAGAAAATGATGTCCCGGAATCAACCTTAACAACTTTGTCCACTACAACTGGAATGGAAGAACTAGGTTGGGGTTGCCTTAATCTAACTCTTTCTATTGGAGGAATATGCCTTTGAGGTGTTTCAGCATCCTCATCATTTATCATCTACAGATTTAAAGAAAAAATCGAGTTACATTATATGATTAATCACACAATATGTCTGATAAATTTCCTACAAACATAAGATAGGTTTAAGGAAATACTTTCTGTCTGGAAGGTTCAAATGATGAGTACAGTTGATATGAACGCTCAGGCCAAATCCTTGAGAACATCCTATAGCATGCCCTAGCACTTGATCGGACCTTGAAATTGGAAAGGAGCAGAATAAATCAGAGGACTTCCACAATGAGAAGACAATTTGAAAACATTTGATCAGAGCCAGAAGTTGAGGACTGCAACAACTATAGATTCTTCACAGGCATCTTTCAGTTGACAACCTCCACGTAACCAATGACAAAGAAAAAAAGGTCAAACTAAAAAATGCACTATTTTATTTTTGAGGGGAACAAAAAGCATAGCAGCCCGGGTTTTCCTTTTGTCCCTTCTCTTCAGCATTGATAATAAAACAATACCCAGCCTTGATAATCAACAGGATGGTAAAAAAGAACTAGACCCTTGGGCAAAGACCTCCCCAACAGCTTTGCATTAAGAAGAGGCTAAACCGCTTCTGGGTCTAGAAAAGGTCCCAGGTGTCAGCATCGATTGGAAAGTAGGTTCACTGTATATTTTAATGAATCTATGTGGTATACCTAATGGAAGTTCTTTCAAAAAGAAAATCACTAAAATGTGCTCCAAATTTACCGGAGAAAGAGGCTACCTTTTGGTATTCTGGTCAAAATTCTAACAAACTTTCTCTCAAAGAAATGACAAGAGACGGGG
Source organism: Paspalum vaginatum (assembly GCA_030272315.1). Taxonomy (NCBI): domain Eukaryota; kingdom Viridiplantae; phylum Streptophyta; class Magnoliopsida; order Poales; family Poaceae; genus Paspalum; species Paspalum vaginatum. The sequence continues at coordinate 896,291 of CM059015.1, forward strand.
AACGGATAAATGGAAGAATGTAAATACCTCACTAGTTGCATCTGCTATACAGCATTTTATGAGGTCTTCGAAAAGGTCAGCTGATCTCTGTATTTCTGGAGTATCAACCCAGTACTCTAGCATTAGTATTGCATATTCACAACACCTGCAATTGGGGAAAGACTGAGCTTCCATTAAGTATTATTGGTCAATCTACCATATCCGTGGTTTTTATACCTGGAACGAAGAACAGCACTTCTATCATTCTTTGCAAATTCAATAATCTTTGACAGTATACGAGCTACCTTGCAGTTCCTTAACATCTGTGCATAGAGAGAGTAAGAATCAAACAACACGAAATCAAAAAGGCCAAAGCAAGAGCATGAGCATGCATACCTCTTTTATACAGTTATCAGCAGACTCAGCAATAACAGAAATGGTAATTACGACATTCTTAAGAAGGACCTGTGAATTTAAGTAACAAGGTCGATTCAGATGCATCAGGTAGACACCGATAGCTGTTAGTAGTGGATTCATACAGAAAGAAAGCAACAACATACCGGAATAAGCAGCTCCTGCATAGGGTTCAAAGTCACGTAGTAGCTCTTTCGATAGGAAGTTCAGTAAATGGCATGCCTATAGGTATCCAATACAAAAGTGCAAGTCAGGGTGTGACACGAAAGAATGAAATATGGCATGTTCTATTGAGTACTCTGTTCTACTCAGTAGGCTATTTGAGAACCACACATGATGTCTGTTTTTGGGTCACGTGTCACACAAATCTAATAAGGCAGTATCATCACAGTGTGTTGGTTTGCAGTACATATAAGCAGATTCTCTTTCCTCAGTTAACGAATTACAAAAATGAAACCACGAATGACTGAACCTGTTTTACAACACTCGATCTCCTATCCAGAAGCTGAGTAATTAGAGGGGTCACGAGCTGTTTTAGGAGCATGGGGAAGGCTGAATAGTCCGCCGCGCCTGGCACAAAGATGAAACAGAAAAGGCCTTCAGAAGAAATCCTACACTTCTTCAACTGAGAAATTTTAAACAGTTAAATTAAACGGCAAAGCTAACACAAACACACAAAAAAGAATCAATTAGGAACCTCCAAGCACTAAGCCTTCCACTCTTTGCATTGCAGTTATCCGGACTGACCACTCGTTATCTGGCTGTAAAGTAGATACCACCTTTTCTATTTCCTTCAGTAGGTCCTTCTCAGAGAAAACCTTTATAGGATCAACTAATTTCCTTGTGGTATCCCCTTCTCCTGCAACAACAACGATGGCAGATTATATCCCAAAATCAGGAACTGGTAATGTAACATATGAAATTAATGGAAGTATTGAATAATGACATTTGGTTCAGTTAATGGAAGTACTATTTGTCTGGTTTTGCAACACTTTAACACTACGGCAAGTATCACTGTATCAGATTAATTATGTCATGGAGTAAACAAAAAAAGTATTTTGAGAATTATTTGATATACTAATTTCTAACGCATTAATTCATACAAGGATCTTGCTGGATATAGAGAAATAGACTGAATATTTCACATCCCATAGACCGCATCCTGAAAAAAAAATGAACCCAAGCACAGTGCACCTGCAAGAAGTGAGACATCTCTTGTGCTAATCTTTTGTTTGGAACTGTTTTCGGCCTGGCTGGTATCTGAAGGCTCCATTTCAATTATCGTATAGCGAACGTGCTGGTCAGCTGATATGCAAGAATTTGGGTCTTTGTTTTCCGCTCTTGCATTCATCTCCTTCATCTGCAACATCAACAACCAAAGCAGCAAGGCTCGTGAGTTTCTGAACGCACAACTACTAAAAACAAATTAATACATAAAGGTTAGTAACTAGTGTTTTCTGGGACGTGCAACGGGCTAATTAATTCTCAACGCTTAACTGAAGAGAAACCCACGGCTACGAACGCAAATAACGACTAGTAGTAAGTCTAGTAAGTAGGTACTACTGTACTAGGTACCACATACAGTATTAATCATTTCAGAGTCGCAGCACTAGTACTACAATCTCAAATGAGCGAAGAGAATCGAAAGCGTCGCGCGGCGCGATACCTCCATGAGCAGGACGAGGAAGCTCCTAGCTGCCTCCCGAACGGCCGCGTCGCGGTCCCCGAGGCGCGCCACGACCAGCGGCGCGAGCCCGTCGGCATGGCGGCGCATCGCGCCCCCTCCGCCCGCGGCGCAAAGCGCCTCGAGCGCCTCGAGCGCTGCGTCGTCGGCGTCGGCACCGCCGCCGCCGCCGCCAGGGCGTAGGAGGCCCGCGCAGCACTCGGCGAGCGCGGCGGCTCCGGCGGCGTCGAGCTGCTCCGCCCCGGGCGACGGCGCCAGCTCCCGCAGCCGCGCCACCGCGGCCGACGACGCCATCTCGCTCACCGGGCGCTGGGGGGAGGGTTTGATGAGGAAGCGATCGAGGTCGAGGCGAGCGAGGTCAGGTGTGGGTTTCGGAGGTCGGTGGTTTTATAGCCGCGGGGATTAGACGTTATGGTGCAGTGGCATTCTATATGAAAGTTACTTTCGCCTTATTTTACAGCTAGTTGATTCTATTTTTTTACTTACAGCTGGCGTCCGGCAGCAGGTGCTTCCAGGCGCAGATCACCATGGAATCAAACTATTCTATTAGAAATCTAAAATTTCCACCGCAAACATTGATCTTTATCCAACGCTTTCTCGTACGTCTAAAATTTTCACTACAACATTATAGCATGTTTCATATAGCAATCGGACATCCAAAATTCTTATTACAATTAGTTATAACATCACAGACAATAATTTACGACGTCAAAATAAAACACAGTACAACATTGGGAAAAAAAAGAAAACGTCTGACATCATTGTTTTCCATCGGCACTTAAAATTCTCATTGCAACATCATAGCATGTTTCATACAACAATAAGACGTTCATAATTTCCACCGCAATATTATACCATGTTCTATGCAAAAATCGGATGCAAACATCTCATATATTTCCATGCAACATCCGAAAATATGTACGCAACATTCGGAACTACAAGTTGGAACAGTATCATTGAATCTGGTTAAATGCTGATGGGAGTGATGGCCCTGCGTGTCCGATAGGTTCGGACGGTCGAGACAGCGTTTCGGCCTAGTTTATTACACGTAGGTTTGATACAGTACTGCATGTTTGGTCTTGCTGCGTCGTTCAACACTATATAACACTCATAAAAAAACACGATATAACACCAACAGATATACACCACGCTATGACTCAAATGCGAAAAAAAATATCTATATGGTTTGAACTACGCCTTGTTCAGGTATTCCCCTCCATCCCTTCCCAAGTGAACATCTTGATGATCAATACGGTGATTTCAATACACATACATATGCCGAACATTCCAAATTTGTTTTTATAAATACATTTTGGACCAAAGCTTCTACATACATTTCGTATAGAGTATTCCCTGTATAGTTGCCTTGTATGATAAATCAACTCGTTCAAGGTGTCGCTCCTTATTAGCCTCAAGGGTTAGCAGCGCATGCATGACTTATATAGAAAGTTAAAAAAATAAATGTATTCATGATGAAAGCCATCTGTGCCTCTAAAGGAATGCAATATAATACACTGTCATTTTGAGAGCTCGTATTTCGTATGTATGTATGTCTAGTATAATGACAGTGTCTAGCTCTAGAATTTTGAATGTGGTCGAAGGTGGCATAGAGTTTCCATGGATAGATTCTCATCTACCTGAGAGACGATCTGCTCCTACCCTCACGCTCACCGCCCGACCCACATAGTCCTAGCTAGAGATATATAGGGCTTCTTGTTTGAGGGAGAGGTCGGCGTGTCATGTTTGGAAAATCAGACACTACAAGGAAAATCAATATTTCTCTATAATAGTTTAGTTCCTTTGTAGTTGGGGATCCTGTATGTATCCGTCTGTTCTATGTACCTTCTAGTTAACCTATTCAGAACTTAGGTACGTATGCTCCTAGTTTTATGTCGTTAACAATAGTACTCTCGTCCGTTCCTTTCCCTTTTCTTTAGGGACAAATGCAAGTTGATGTTTAAACCTTTTAGGTCACTGACTAATAATTGGAGGATTTTGTCAAACTGCGAGAACCAATGGAGGTTAAGTGGAATGACAGTTGACTAGTTAATGATCCACTGGCTTCATCAGTTCAACAAACTCAACTCGAAGCCGTTGCACAGCATCGCTGTTACGTCTTAATCACCAAAATTGCAAAGTAAACACGGAGAAGAGGGAAAATGTATATAGTCCACATATATATTATTATTATTTTGGCTAACGACGACTAAAAATAAACATATTGTCCTTGAAGTAGTGAGGGTTTAGGTTCCACTTGTCTATTGCAATTGGGTTTAGTTCCTAAGCTTAACATGCATGATGGTTTGCTTGATCGTATTGTTTTAGATTTATTTCAGCAATAAACGATATTTTTTATTCCATGGTAGCCAAACATGTAGTACGTGTTTAGTTAGCCTTAGCCTCTAGGGAAACGTACGCACGCGACAACCACTGCAAGCCCCCTAGTTAATTAGGGTCCCAAATGAATAAATGATGCTTGATCGTGTGTGATATATTCTGTATAAGAGGAGTTCCATTTGGAACACCTGACTCATCAGTAATAAGGGGAAACAGAGGTACATACTTATAAATGTGTACGGTCGGGTCAATAGCCATGGAACCCGACCGGCCTCGCTCGCCTGGTTGTTTCACTGTTCCTTTCGTTCCAGAGCTAGCAACAAGCGTACTCCCTCCGTCCCATAAAACATGTCGGTCTAGTATTCAAAAATTATTCAGAAAAACATGTCGCTTAGCATTTATGATGATGAGACAATACAGATGATTCCTACCTCAACCGTCTCTCCTCAACGCCAATCCCGTGTATCCTAATGGTTTTTTAATCGTAGAAGCAGTGATGAAAAGCGTACTCGGCTGCAGTCTCCAGCTTCCTAAAAGCAGCAATGTACAAGGGCCTTGCACGTCTTTTTCCCTTGCTGCTAATTCGGCCGCAACATCCTAGACCGACTAGAATACTGGGACAGAGGGAGTATGTGATGACGTTCTATGTTAGTTGTTCACCCATCACAAGACAGGAATGTAGCTGTCCTCACTGCATTGGGCCCTCTCTTTGTATTAGAACTGTTATATTTTTTTTGAAAAAAAAATATCCATCATTCCATTAAATTAAAGTAACCTCTACATTTGCATAAAAATATTTATCATGTCATTATTAAAGATGAATTAAAGTAGCACTTTGTATTTACAAATTACTTACATGCATGTCGGTGTTTTGTACCAAGAGTCTAATACCCGAAGATACCCTGCGTGATAGATTTAGAATGAGAGCTTGGTTAAGACGAACCACGCAAGGAACATTTTTTTTAATTTAGATAAGTTCAGGCCGCTAGATTACGTGACATCCTACGTGTTGTCTAAATAATAGAAATCACGTAATATTGGGAGGGGACAAAGTTATAAGTCGGTACATGATTCTACCCGTAGCCGTATCATAAGAGTAGAAGGATGCGAGTATCTTGTACCATGAGTCTATCAGTGTAGAAGATGCCGGTCGATCCACCGGTTAGGTGGCCGACCTATCTGGGACTAGTGGTAACGTGAGGTATTACCCCCTTGTGCCATTGCATTGTGAAAGATAGTTTAAAGTAACTCTAAATGTATATATAAATTACATGTACTATGTTATTACATAACAATACTAACATAAGTAGCACAAGGCTGGTGTGCTTTTGGATCGTGTCATCGCATTATGAAAGATGATTTAAAATAACTCCAAATTTATATACAAATTACATCTACTGTGTTATTACATAACAATACTAACATAAGCAGCACAAGGCTAGTGTGCTTTTGGATCTCTCCAAAGTTATGCACACAATCATCTCCTAACTCGATTTGTGCCCAACCATTCAGTCAATCACGGCAATGAAAACCTGCGACCATATTACAAAGGAGATATAGTACATCGGTCTCTCACATATCGGACGGGGCTATCGATCTATACACGCATCACCGTGTTCTAGCTGCGTCTTGTCCCTTTTAGCCTTGAGACGCGGCCTGCCGCGTGCCGCCTTATTGCCTAGCTCACTGTGTGGTTGAGACATGCACGTCAGACGTATATACTATGGTCAGCAAGCTAGCCGAGCCAGTAGCCATAGCGGATCGCTCTCGCGCGCGCCCAGACACTGGATTAAGAAAAAAAATAAAGAAAGAAAGAATTGACAATCTCAGCAACTTTTTATTATTCCTTCCGTATTTAAATATAAATCACGGTTGATTTTTTCTAAAAAATTTCAATCATTTATCTTATTCAAAAAATTTGTGTAAGTCATGCTCAAGCTCTCTGCAATAATAAAACAAATCACAACAAAATATATTGTAATTTTTTTATAAGACGAGCGATTAAAGTTTTAGAAAACAATCAACCGCGATTTATATTTAAATACGGAGGGAGCATTTTCTTAAAAAATAAAAGTTTTCTTGCAACTTTTTTCGTTTTTGAAAAAGCGGAAAAAGTTGCAATATTTACTGTACTCCTATATATCATCATCTGCGATACGCACAATAACTATTTTCACGGTAGATTGATTTATGTAAACATAACTTCTCAAGTTTAGTCTTTTTAAAAAAAACAGCACAGTAATAGTTTACGTAGCGATGCAATAACGGGGCATCCCTCCCTAAGTTTGTGTTTATTTTTAGCGTTATTAGTAGTTTGTGGACGGTAGAGATGGATGGTGTCAATTGCGTTTCGATCTCCTCGTGTTCTTTCATTTTCCTCTACCTGGTTTCCTGCCATTTTCGCGCAGTTCATCATCGGTCCATCCGTTAAGACGTTCCCGTCGATCACTGTACGAACGACGACCGATCAGCACTCGCTCTCCCATGGCGAGATACCAGGGCCACCAGATCGAGAGAGACCAGGGGGCCACCATACAACAGGCCAGTAGGGTATGTCGTAGCTACATACATACCGCTCCTTCTTTCGTGTTCGATTAATTATTTCCCTATCCATCGATCCGAGGTCGGCCGGCCGGTGCATGCATCCATGCAGTTAAGCATTATGTTTCTTGCGTAGTAGCGCATGTTGACAATTTAGATGCATTTCTAGCTCTTTTAGTTTTTATTTAATAATAGTAGGCATGAACAATTTAGATCTATATTTAAGGAGTCAATTTTATGGTTTTTTTTTGTTCATAACGGCAATGGTGAGTACTTATTATTTACTATAAATAAAATAGATTAGATCTAATGCTATTAAGATTGTACCACACCAAATTGACGGACGGAGGGATATTTCTTTATTTTAGTGATAAGTTTTAGGATTTATTTAATTATTTAGTTGTCTTGAGGATTAATCTAGAGACCATGAAATAATTCTCTAATTAATAATATAGTAAGATTAGATATATGGACTCAGCTACTGTACTGTACGAAATGATCTTGTCTTTTGTACACACTGCCTTACTACCGAACGAAGAATACAGTGCACGCACGATTATGCTGTTTTTTTTCTTGGGAGTAGTTTAGGAAAAAATTGTCCTGATAAGATATACTACTCACCAACCACAAAGCCAGAGGTAGCTAGCTAGACAAATTTTTCTTCATTTTGTTTTCTCGCTCTCTTCTTCTCATTTATTCGGTGTATGCGCGTGTACGTACGTGCCGACGGGTGACCGTGCGCGAAGCGTAGACATGGGGATCGAATATGAACAGATATATTGTATATACCACATTTATTTTCATATTTTTCTTCAGATATATATATATATATATATATTTATCTAACTTTAAGTATTCAGATATGGATACAGATCATCGAATACTAAATATCGGCCACATGTCGGATCTTTCACCCTTACAGACGGATCCGGACTCAAATACATACCACCTTTGTATTAATTATATTTTAGGTATTCAATTGGCTTGTATTTATGAGTTGCAATATATGAGGTCAGAGATGTTCTTAAAACAATACTCACTATAATTATTTCCGTCGATCGCCTGCACGTGTGTACTCAGTATATAACTATATGTATGGTTACTAGCTAGCTAGCTTAATATAACTCTTCGTTGTTATTCAAGGCACGTGCGACGAAAAAAAGAATAGTAGGAAAATTAAGGGGTACATCGCCATGCTAATTCCTTTTAGAACGACGAAGAGGAGCGCGCGCTATGGTCAAATGTATCGACTGTTGCACAGTGTACATCAGTAGTGTTATTCCGTTGGATGCGAACGTATGTAAGGACAAAGTCATGAGTCTACTCTGTGTGTGTGTGTCTACATAGATGGTTCTGATGCTGGCTTAACAACTAGCTTATTAGGTTGTCTTCTTCTCTGGATGCATCAACAAGCTAAGTATATGACCAGCAGGATGCATGGGAGTATTATGACACAGGGACGAATATATAATGATCGCATACGATGAGGCCAGGATATATGAGCTTTGTTGTTAGGTGAGGTGAGTATGCAATATGCGTGTTTTTTTTCTCTCTCCTGCGAAGTTGGTTGATTTAGGTAGACACTTTCTGTATGTTATAAACATGAAGAATTTATTTAAAGCCGATCGCCCTTTATGAATTAATTACAGCTCTATTTATATATATGTGTTTAGTATGTCAAAATCCATCAACATGTCCCGACTACCCACTTCATTTTATTTCGTAAAAATTAAAACATATCCTTACATGGTTCTCGCGAGATGCATGTAGCTCCTTGCTAGCTAAACATGACCATAATGCAAAATTGATACTACATTATTATATATATACTGGGTCAAAACGTTGACTGTGTACACGCTGGCTAGCTATATGGCTTAATTATTCGTCAGAGTATATATATATTTACTCTCGTTAGAGTTGAGACTTGAAACAGGTGGTGGTGGTGGTGGTGGGTTATTAGCATATGGACAAAAATTCGATCGATCGAGACATCATCATCGGTACTCCGTTGCAATAGTATTTTTGAAAAGGTTACAATATGTACGTACTCCTGTATATCATCATCTGCATGCACAGCACACAATAACTTTTTTCACGGTAAATTGATTTGTGTAGACATAGCTTCTCAAGGTTTAGTTTTTTTATAAAAAAAAACAGTACATGCAGTAATAGTGTACGTGTAGCGACGATGCAAGCGGGCATCCCTAAGTTTCTGGTTTTAATTAGCGTTAGTAGTTTGTGTGTCAATTGCATTTAATTTGCTTTTCTTTTCTCATTCTTTTTCCTCTAGCTAGTTATATGCCCATTCGGTTAGTTGATCATCGATCGATCCGTTAAGACGTTCCCTGTCGATCCACGAGCTACAAATATTAATTAACGAGCATACATGTCGATCAATCGCTCTCCTGTGCACGTATGAATCGATCGATCATCACTCGCTGTCGTGTCCCATGGCAGCCAGAGGCCAGAGAGACCATGCCACCAATCGATCGATCCGAGGTCGGAGCCGAGACAGTGTGCATACGCCTCCCACAGTCCCACGACCCACCTCGATCCATGCCTCTCACTCTCCATCCGGTACGGTACGGTCCATCACGAGCGCGGCAGCCAGCAATGCATTTTATTAGCCTGAAAATACATCAATATAAGTTTTTAGTGAATAATGACTTTAATTTGTAATGACTTTAATGGACTCTTTAATGGTGTGGACATCTTGCATGTTAAGAGAAATATAGTTAGTGGATTTCACTTATGTAGATAGGTTTTATATATATTAACCTACAGTATATGCAAGGCTACTAGCTATCTAGCTAGCTTAATAATTCTTCGTTGTTATATTCAAGGCACGTGCGACCGAAAAAAAAAAGAATAGTAGGAAAATTAAGGGGCACATCATGTTAATTCCTTTTAGAACGACGAAGAGGATCGAGCTATGGTCAATTAAATATATATCGACTGTTGCACAGTGTACATCAGTGGTGTTATTCCGTTGGATGCGAACGTATGTAAGGACAAAGTCATGAGTCTAAGGTTGTTTTCTTCTGGTAACCGTGTGCGTCTGCAACCAATGCAAGGGGCGTACTATACGCGTAGGTACTGTTGTACTGTAGCGCCTCCGGATTGGATGTTTCAGCAAGCTAAGTATATGAGACCAGCAAGATGCATGGGAATATTATGAACACGTACAGGACGAATATATAATGATCGCATACGATGAGGCCAGGATATATGCAAAAGGCGTGTTTTTTTATCTCGATCTCCTGCGCAGTTGGTTGATTTAGCTAGACACTTTCCGAATGTTATTGTAAACATGGAGAATTTAAAGCCGCTCGCCCTTTATGAATTAATTAATTATATCTAGAAATTTAATTATTACTGTTTAATATGTGCGCGTCGTCTAAATCCATCAACATCCATCAAGACACATAAAAAGAGGACTGAGTGTGTGTGTGTATATTGATTATTTAAGATTAAAAACACATGTCCCAACTAACCCCCTTCTTTATTTTTATATCCTAAAAAACGTATCCTTGCATGGTTCTTGCGAGATGTAGCTCCGTGCTAGCTAAACATGACCATAATGCAAAATTGATACATTATTGATTACTGGTCAAAACTTTGACTGTGTATATCATACGCTGGCTAGCTATATGCATGGCTTAATTATTCGTCAGAGTATATATAATTTTACTGTCGTTAGAGTTGAGACCTGAAACAGGTAGGTGGTGGTGGTGGTGGTGGGTTATTATTAGCATATTGACAAAAATTCGATCGATCGAGACATCATCATCGGTACTCCGTTGCTACGTTCACATCATCAGCGCGAGCGCGCGGCAGTTCCACCGCCTTCTCGGTGAAGAATTGGCTGGCCCGGCCTGTGTTGTGGTGGTGTACGCAATGGGACTGATGAGTAACTACGTATAAAGTACATACAGTGATCCTCCAACTGCTCGTAAGGTGCGTACGAGTACGATCGGCTCACACGTAATACAGTATGTAGTCGTTGGGTCCTACTAGCTAACAGAGTCAGAGGCACAGCTGTATGTACCAAACAGGAAAAAAGAAAAGAAAACCCAAAGTCATATACTATTTTTGGTCTGACGGGCCGCGTGTGACAGAGCAGCTGAGCGGGCCGAGCCAGAGACGGCCCACATCTCGTTGCAGCCGAGTCGTTCCGTCCCCCTTTGCCTGATCGACGCGGGCCCTGGGGCCCATTTCTCCTTCACCGCCAAATGCCCTGCAGCCGAGGCGTCAGTCACGTGGCGACCTACTCCACTCCACTTGGCGGCCGGTGGGTGCCGCAGTGGAACTGCAAGAACTGAACCCTGTCTGCTGCAACTGCGATCCAAATGAAATGACCTCCAGCCCAGCATTTCACGGCAACAAATCGCCGCCGCCATAAATAGCCGGTTAAACGGGTCCGCCTTGCGCCTTTTGACCCCCACCTCGCCAGACAGATCGCCGCCACTCGATCTCCACAGGTACCGCAATGGACTTATTATATACATACATACATACATACAGTAATATAATGATGCCACGGCTAGCTTGCAGTACTGCTCAGCCATTAATTAACCCTTCTTAAGCAAGCAATGCACACCGGCCATTGGGCAGCACTGCATGTTACAGACAGGTGATGCCCAGCCCACCCAACCTCCTCCTACTTCACCTTTCATTATAGCATATCGCAGTTGAAGCGCAAAGCAGAAGCAGATGGACAGTTAAACCGGGTCATGGACGGAAAATACTCAATTGGCAGATCTGCAGATGGACTCTGACGCTCTGCACGGGCCGCTCCATCACTACTGTAGCTACCCTCCTGTAGTTGTCAGCTCACACCAGCTTGCCTTGCCTTGCCATGCATGATGCATCCTATCCCTATCAGGCTATCAATGATACGCTGATGGTAACCCTCTTCATTCCATCAGTACAGTCAGCATCATGCATCCTGATGCCATTAACACCATCTAAACATCGCTCTCCGAATGCCTATAATCAACAAATAAAACATCGCTCTCGGCGGCTGCTTGCATTGCATTATCATCATCATCGGGTCAGGGAGCGGGGAAGGGGGACAGTGACCTGCCATAAACCTCTGCTTCGCCGATCGCAGCAACGTCGTACGTACGAGGATCCATCATCCATCCAACAAAAGTTTGTTTTGGGTTTCCCGTCATCCAGGTGTCATCACACACCGGCGGCCGGCCCATTTGATTTTGACGACGATGCCCTGATCCAACAGCCAAGCATACCGTGGCATGCTGGCATGGAAACGGGATGGCTGGATCATCACTCCAAACGGCGGGCTCCTCCTGCAGCAGCTGTGGTGTGGTGTTAAGAACCAGTGAACCACCCACCCACCTCAACCGCACCGCATCCATGGATGGACGACGATCGGCAGCTGCATTGCATTTGCCACTGCCCCGGTTGTGAGTGAGTCCACCTCTGCATCTGTCTCTGCACTTTTACTCTGTAGTAGCAAACAAGTATTACTGCAGTGAAGTATTACCACAGGATCAGCGAGGCATGGCTGCTGGGAGGGACAGGCTAATAAACTGATGCAGCCGTGTGTACTTGGCTCCATCGTCATGGCCTCTGGGACAGTCTCTGGCCAATTCCAGGAAACCGACACCAAATTCTGTACTTGAACCGGCGCCATCTACTTCGACCTGCTCGCCTCTTTCCTTTTGTTTTCATCCGCCTGCCCAGGGAACACCCGAATTCAATGGCCTCCATAGGAAGGTGTGGCTCTGCATCTATCTATCTATCTGCGTGCCGCCCAGTGTGTTATTACGCACGCCAGGTCATTTGTAAATTGTAGGGCAGTCCCTTGTCTCCTCCACCCACCTGCACTGCACTCCCATTCCCATCTGGTACAAAACACTGTGCTGGACCGTCTGAAAAGTTCAGTTTGACAGTGCAGGAACTGTCTGTAGCTGCGTGGCGAAATGCCCGGTTTGTTTCTGCAGAGAATGTATGCGGACTAGTGCATCCTTGATACTGAACCCGCTCCAGAGTCAACACTGTATATATGCGAGATCGAAAGAAGCAACGGTAACTGCAGGCTTCAGGCAAGCACTGCACAGAGTAAAAAATCGTTTGGGAGTACTACATTATTTACAACAATAATGACGACGAAGCATGCACGAGCGAGGATGATATGCATGGATGATCATGCATTTCAGTAGTAAATGCAGGGCGGTTGAGGGTTGGGGAGGGCCCCTCCCCTACCGGCTTGGCTTGGACGACAGATTCATCAGTCTCCTTAGATTTCACCACTGTTTTTTCGGTGTTTGGTTTCAGGCATCTATCGGAGTGGTCAGCCATTTCTTCACCTTACTACGTTAACGTTTGTTTTCTGTTTGTGTTTAGATGATCGATCCCTCGATGCACACTCAGCTCTAGATGAAGCGATTTCTCAAACCAAACATTGTGGTGCGTGAACCGTGGAGAATTGCTCCTCCATCTGAAGTCTAAAGCTACCAAAGAACGGAGGACTCCAGAACCCAGATGCTATGTCTTTCACTTAATGACGACGAAGGAGGAGCTGCAAAGTGCACACAGTGACAGTGACTGTGTGACAGGGGAGGAGAAGCAGCCGCACGTGGGAGTGTCCATGCAAACCGCGCGCTGCCCATCCAAATCAACCTTGCTATCTATCATGGTATCACTGCATGTGACTGCTCACTTTCATCAATCAAGGGTTAGATCAGTTCAGATATAGGCTCGCCAGATACAGGCATACATACAGCTCATGCATGCCCATCTAACCCCAGTCCCAGCCTAGGCATCACTACGCGGACGATCGATGAGATAGATCTGTAGCAAGATCCCCAACCGCCCTCATGAATACCAAACAGTGCTGTGCTCTGCTCTAATGTAATGGCTGTAAAAATAAATCAAAGGTTTTGGGCACATTCCTGGCTCTTGAGCACGTACGGTTTGTTCAGCCAACGAAACCTTGAGCATTTTCAGAAACCCACTGATGCGCCGCTCCTAGCGGTTGAGTCTGGTTGGCTGGCATTCAAACAAACCTGTCAGAAAAGAATTGAGTTCCTCTCCTTATTATGCTCACTCCTGACTCCTTAATGGAGGATCCGTGCCATATTCTCCACCTAAGTTGCAAGATCCAACTGTGGAGTGTGCAAAACTGGAAGTGATACTGATGCAACTAACAGAGATTTTAACACCAACCATGCAACCAGAGAGAGCGGTCTTTCTGATTCTGAGTAGTAAGACCCGGCCCAATAATATAAGTATATGAAGAAATAGTGCGTGCACTAATGAGTGTCACCAACCGCCGATCATACGGGAGACACGGCTACTAATTGGCATGGCGAAGAGGCGCACTATAAAAAGGCCGCGAAGCTGCAAGGATCGGCAGTGCAGTCAGCAGTCTGCAGTCCAGTCCATCACATCGATAGATCGTCGATCCATCCATCCATCAGCTAATAGACAGGACGGAGGGTGACAGGTGAGGTAGTGACACAGTAGAGCCGCGATCGAGCGATGGCCTCCTCCTCCTCCTCGCGGTGCATGTGCCTCGCCTTCCTCCTCCCCGTGCTCTGCTGCCTGTGGACGCTCCCGGCGCCCACCGACGCGGCCCGCGCCTTCTTCGTCTTCGGCGACTCCCTCGTCGACAACGGCAACAACAACTACCTCGTCACCGCGGCCCGGGCCGACGCGCCGCCCTACGGCATCGACACGCCGGACCACCGCGCCACGGGGCGCTTCAGCAACGGCAAGAACGTGCCGGACATCATCAGTTAAGTCGACATTGCAGTCTAGTCGATCTCCAGTCCAGCACGCAGTTAGCAGGCATGCAGTTCCTGACCCCCGGCCGGGCGCGCGCGCGCGCGTTGCGTTGCGTTGCGTTGCATTGCAGGTGAGCATCTCGGCGCCGAGCCCGTGCTGCCGTACCTGAGCCCCCACCTCGACGGTAACAAGATGCTGGTCGGCGCCAACTTCGCGTCCGCCGGCGTCGGCATCCTCAACGACACGGGGATCCAATTCGTAATGCGTCTACTACCTTGATTCGTAGTACAGTACAGTACAGTAGATGCACTGCATGCATGCATATCCATTCAGAGTTTCAGACAACGACGTCTGACGTCTCAACATTGATCTGCATGCATGGACGATGCATTCAGGCCAACATCATCCACATCGCGAAGCAGCTCCGTTACTTCGAGCAGTACCAGACGCGGCTGAGCTCTCTGATCGGGGGCGCCGCTGCGTCGCGGCTTGTGAAGAGCTCGCTGGTGCTCATCGCCCTGGGCGGCAACGACTTCGTGAACAACTACTACCTGGTGCCCTACTCGGCGCGGTCCCGCGAGTTCTCGCTGCCGGACTACATCACCTACATCCTGTCCGAGTACCGGCAGGTGCTGACGCGGCTCTACGACCTGGGCGCCCGGCGCGTGCTGGTGCAGGGCGTCGGCCCCATCGGCTGCGTGCCCGCGGAGCTGGCGCTGCACAGCCTCGACGGCGCCTGCGACCGCGAGCTGCAGCGCGCCTCCGAGATGTACAACCCGCGGCTCATGGCCATGCTGGCCGACCTCAACGCCCGCTACGGCGACCACGTCTTCGTCGGCGTCAACACGCAGCGCATCCACAACGACTTCATCGACGACCCCAAGGCGTACGGGTTCGCCACGTCCACGCAGGCCTGCTGCGGCCAGGGCAGGTTCAACGGCATGGGGCTCTGCACCGTCGTGTCCAGCCTCTGCGCCGACCGCAACGCCTACGTCTTCTGGGACGCCTTCCACCCCACGGAGCGCGCCAACAGGCTCATCGTCAACCAGTTCATGAACGGCGGCGTCGACGTCATCGCGCCCATGAACCTCAGCACCATCCTCGCCATCGACAGCCTCCACGAGGAGCAGGAGCAGCAGCAGCTGCGCACGTGAATTTTAAAATATTTTGAGCCAGGGCCACCGCGCCGGCGTCCCATCTCATCTCATCTACCATCGGTAATTCGATCAGTATGTGTAGAGTAATTATTCAGTTCCAGGCCGGTTGTTCAGTTCAGTCCTGAGTCGTCGTCACAGTGCCTACGTCGTCCAGATCGATATGATGTGATCCATTTCCATTCTGCTGCAGGTTCCCATCCTTCTGTTAGTTTGCACGTGTTGTGCATGCATGTGTCATTATCTCATCATCGTATAGGTCTTCATTTTCAGAATTCAGAACTACAGTATTATAGATGATTGTTCCATCTTCAGCTTCTTAATAATAAATCTTATATAGCCCTGCAGCAGATGATCTTCAGTTCCATCATCAGTAGTATCGATCCCTGTAGCTGACAGCTACTATCTATCAGCAATCTTGATTTGTAAAATTAGCAATAAGCTCTGAGTATGTACAATGGCATTGATGGATCATCCAGACGGCGGGGTAGCTAGCAGCTAGCTACTCTGCAGATCGATCGATCGATCCAGCTGATCGAGCGAGCGGTATGGCAAAATGGTGTTGAATATCAATGAAGAAATATAATGGCCGTGCCGTGCCGGGGCCATTAATTCC
The DNA here is from genome assembly GCA_030272315.1 of Paspalum vaginatum. NCBI lineage: Eukaryota > Viridiplantae > Streptophyta > Magnoliopsida > Poales > Poaceae > Paspalum > Paspalum vaginatum. The sequence goes on from CM059015.1 coordinate 912,771, forward strand.
AACGTACGTACAGCGCCACGGCTACACGCATGGATCCACTCCAATTCGATCCAGTATCAGTTTCCTACAGACAAAAAAAAAAAGTGCTGCCGTTGAACGCGCAACCAAACGGTTCAAATAAATCAGACTGATGCTTTCTCGTGGTAACAGAGGTGCTTAAATTGGTTTTAAATTTGGTGTGAGACCTTTTGCGCAGCCATGCTTCTCCTGCAATAATCAGGTAGAGTCTTTGGATGATATGGTTTATAAATTGATATCCTAGCCTACACTTTCTCGTGGCATTGTACTATGGTCTAGAAAAAATCGACTGGCTCTGGGTCGGTGCAGTATTCCAATCCTTAAAAAACACTACTCCATCTTATGGCTATACGCTACGGCATTCAAAACAATGCATGGTTTGCAAATACCAACTAAGCACATCTTTAAATATCGTGGTATTATATTGAAGCGGTAAAAAACCTCGTTAACGAGTAGCCCTAAGGGCTATATATCATATAACAACCCTATCTCTAGAGATAAGATGGCGAGGGAGGGCCTACAAATTTACTTCGACCAAGTTTATAAAAAAATACACCAGCATCAACAATATCATATTTGTTTTATTAAATTCACCATGAAATGTATGTGCAGTGTATTTGTTTGGTATATTAGTACATGTTAATATGCCTTTTGTTAATGACTTTCTTGATTTTTTTTTTTGGCCAAAAGTACTCCCTCTGTCCCAATTTATATATCGATTGACTTTTTTTACACCAAGTTTGACCGATTCTTTTTATTAAAAAAATTTACGAAAATATAAAAAATAAGTTGTTTTTGAAGTATATTATATGCTAAGCTGAACCACGATGAAAATAAATGATAATTATGAAAATTTTAGAATAAGACGAAAAAATCAAACTTTGTGTCAAAAAGTAAAACGATCTATAAATTGGGACATATGGAGTAAGAAAGTTGGACGTTGGCACGTACGAAATTTCACTTATTTTCTTGTCTGGTTCGAGAAATGCATGGAAGGCCAAGTGCTGACATTAGTCGCCTCGTAGTAGTTTCGTGTGGACGTGTGGTGTGGATCATTGAAAATGGGAGAGAAGGGTAAGAAGGCTACAGTGAAAAACCTGCACGCAACTTGGTCCTGACAGACAGGCAGGTGCACTGCACGGTACCGCCACTGGTACATCCTATCCTACTAGCTAGGGAGGAAGCATTCAATAGCCTCCAAATGAGGTAGAGTAGTTTGTGAAATTGTGGTGCCGAGGCAGGACGCCGGGCGGATCTGCAGCGCAAGATCCTGGCCAATGCAGGAAATCAAGGACAGGAGACAGGATGCAGAGCAGGTCGATTAACTTCAACCCCGGCCCAGCCGTGCAGGTTCAGCTAGCGTAAACAACTGGCAAATGGCAAATTGCTTACAAATTGCTGCATGGTCGTAATTGTACATGTACTAGCTTAATGGCTGCTGGTTCTACAGCCTTCATGTTAACCACAAACAGGGACGGAGATTGTGTGCGCACTGTGCAGTGCAGTGCATGCACCTCCCCGGCGTGGTATCCAAGAAGGTGAAAAGGGTGATGATATATAGCCCTTTCTTCAGGGCGCCCGCAATGGTTCTAACTAACTGCTAGCTAGAAAGCCTCCATGTCTTTCATATAGCTGATACTTAAAGATAGTGCTATACTGTACTATCTATTTAGCTAGCTTGTTGTGTTTCTCATGTTTGCATGTGCATAGAAAACGTGATGGTACATTGTGCATCATCTTTGTGGCCTTGCATGTGGAGGTTGACTGTCCAGCTCAGGAAATAACATCTCAACATGTGCAAATAAAAATGAGCAAAAAAATAGCTTACGATACTATCAAAGGATAGTTACAGTGATTATCACAGATTATCACAGGGTAGCAATAAAACATTACACGATGTGGTTTGACCACAACAACATAGTTTTGACCCAAATAGTAAACTAGATCACTACTCCTTGATACACTACTAACATTATTCAGACCACGAATGTTTATTTCTAACGACAAAATAAATAACTTCAGCTAGCTGCCACATTCTTTTTTCTTGATAAGAAGCTGCCATCGTTGAGGAAGAACAACCAAATGCCTAGTCATCTCACATTAGCAATCTCTGCATAAACAAAATAAGATGAATAAGGATAAGATTCCGTATTACAACAAGGAAAACAATTCTGTGCAATCCATAGCACTAGGAATCAGACGCACATACATGTTATTGTCAAAATAAAGGGCAAAGACATACATGTAATTTATTTGGTCTGCGACTTACTAATTTGGCGGCGTCACCCCTGACGAATTAGCTTGTGGCAATGGTCCAGGCCACCATCCTGCAAAGAATTGGTAGCCTCAGTTCAGATATTAGATTACCTGGTTGGCTTGGTTGGCTTCCAAGATGCGGATGGATCAAATCACCAGGATTAAAAGCAGATGAGGACGGGGTTGTTCAGCGGCGGAGCTCCTGTCTGCTGCAGCGGGAGAGCTCCTGCCAGGTGCGGCGGCGGAGCCATCTCCCTCTTAGTCCGACGGCTCATCAGCGGCTGCCGGCTGCTACAAATTTGGGGGCTAAAGTCGATTTGGCTAGGACTAATCTAGGGTACAGTCTTGTCTGGACTAAGAGAGAATGGGAGAATGAGAGTTACGAAGGTGAAGCGACCTTGCTTTGGCGCGCATGGCATAGATCGAAGGGCTTGGCGCGCGGGAGGGAGAGGGTTTCGCACGGATTTGGCGGGATGGAAGGGAGGACTTGGCGCGCAGGAAAGACGCGAGGGGGTCGGCGTGCGCACGAGATCAGATGGAGGGGGAAAGCGCGTGAGGAATAGTAGGCGGCAGGCGACGAAGCTGACGATTACAGCCTCGTTTTGCGAGCGAGACGAGCGACGAACTCGTCGCTAGCTCGGGTGTTTTTTTGGCTTTCTTTCTCTTCCACGTAGGACTCACGATGACATGTACTACTGAATAAATAGCTAGCTGACTCAGCCTCGTTGGAGGCGCCCTTATGCATCTTTAGATATTTCGGGTTTATATGGCAACATATGCATTTAATATATATCACTTTAACATTTTATGTGCTAATGTATCGAGAGAGTTCGAAGCGAAGAGAGAAAAAGCTGTATTTTTTTAGAGATACTACTTAAGACACAGAGACTATAGAGATTGAAATTTGAACCATTTGAGTGGTCCACGGTTCATACTCTCTCACACATCTACCATTTAATTATTTTGTAGGGACTAATAAACAATCTATAGCATTATGCATTGAAATAGTTGTATCTTCTAGTGTTGGAAATAGCCTTGGGCGACCTGTGGATCAAGATCCAATAATACTGTGAATGTTTTTTTTCCTCTCTCTCTCACTCAGTCGCACTCGGTTGGCTGCTCGGCTCTTTACCGTCGCTTATTAGATTTTGTTTGGATCGTTACCAAAACTCGCTAAAGGATGCCACAACTTTTACACCTAACTTTAGTCATATGTTTGGATCATTGCCGAAGATGCGGCGACGCCGAAGCTTCCATGGCCACGCATCTCATTTTGCATGCCATGGGACGCCAATAGTGTGACGGACAAATCTCTCGCCACACTTACGGTTCAGCCGCTGCTCTGACTCGGCACTCTCACAACAAAAGCCAAACACACCCTTACTCTTCCTCAAGGCCTCAACTTAACATCTCCGGCCATCCCTCTTTTGTTACCCAGTGTCTGATTGGTTTATTATAGAAAACAAAAAAGCTAAGAAGCGAGGAGTCGCGCTGGTGTACGTGCGCATGAACCCTATAGCCTATTTACGGTCTGCTATAGCCTAATAAAAAAAGTGGGCAGCCATAGTCCATGCGCTATTCGTAGTTCAGCTTAGGAGAGAGAAAATATTTGAATGACATCATCGATGATGCAAACAACAATATTTACGTGCATGGTTTTAGCAAACTATATTATACGATGTAGTAACTTGAACAATACAACATAATTCCCTACTATATTCTTTTGCAAGAGTTTGATACATATCCTTTCACATACGATTATGTATCATGGCATGTAAACGATGTTATCTCTACTTTGACATAACTTGTTATACATTTTGTAATAAGTCGCTACTATACGTCTTTATAAGTTGGTAGTAGTTTTAAATTCAACTTCAAAATCTATCAAATTTGATCTTATTTTGCAAATGCTATCACAACGAGCAAAATAGCCAATAATAATGCAAATGAAATCGGAATGCAACTTACATAATACAAGTTATTACATGTTCATGCATAAATTTCTAAGAAACATATAAGAGAAGTTGCTATTTTCAAAACATAGTGCAGCTTGTTGTATAGTTAATACAGTAATGCACAAATTACTACAGTATATAATATAACTTGCTACACGCATAAGACAACATCAAAACACATCTAATATTGGTCTTAGTTTTACAAATCTTGTCACGAGAAACACGTTGGTGCAACCGAATTTAAAAACAGACACTCTATGAGAAAGATATGCTTGTTGAAAGGAAATATATTGGCTTTTCTTTGATGACGTCAGCGACGATAGCGACATCGTGTTGCACACTCCACTCCTCGTACTGATGAATAATAAGTGACTCAACTAGCCTGTATGGACATGGACACGTGGCTACACTGGATTGGGGTCGCTCCATCTCATTACGTGCGACCCGTCGCGTTTTATCGCGCTCCATAGAAAATGCAATACTACAAACCAAAATGTTAACACTAAACAAACAAGCCAAAATTTAGCCATGGCCATAATAACATCCGGATAGAAGTCGATTTTTCGCCATTTAAAAGAAAAGAAATTGGCCCAAGGCAGCGTTCGCTAGGTCGCTTAAAAAAAGCCCCCAAATTTGTGGCACCTGAAATTCAGGCGCTGTGAAGGCGTAATCTTGAATACGTTAGTTATCAAGTGAAAGCGGTAACGGAGGGACGGGCTGTGAAAGCTCGCCGCTTCAGCCAACAGGCCGACGCCCCAACCCGCACCACACAGGCGCAGCCCATAAATCCACCACAGCCTCCGGATACGGGCCATCCAGCGGCCCAGATCGCGCCACGCATGGTACCCCGACTGCTCCTCGGCCCCCACCGCCTGCTCCTGGGCCCCCTCACCGCCGCGGCGGCGCCCCTCCCCCGCCGCCGCGCCCTCGCCGGCCGCCGGCCCATGTCCTCCTCCACCGCCGCCTCCGCCGCTCCGGCGCCCGCCCACCGGCCGAGGCGGCCGCTGCGCGGGGTAGTCTTCGACATGGACGGCACCCTCACGGTGCCCGTCATCGACTTCCCGGCCATGTACCGCGAGGTGCTCGGCGGGGACGCCGCCTACGCCGCGGCGCGCGCCGCGGGTGGGGGATCCGTCGACATCCTCCACTCCATCGAGGCGTGGGCGCCCGACAAGCAGCGCCAGGCGTACGAGGTCATCGCGCGCTTCGAGCGGGAGGGGCTCGGCCGCCTCCAGATCATGCCCGGTACGTGCGGTGACCCGCCATGCCTCCCTTGCTGCTTCTGGATTCTGCAAGTGCTCTGCTACTCTGCCTTATTCATCGGTGTGTGAGTCTTCAACTGCTTGCGGATTGCCCTGGGTTTGCAGGGGCGTCGGAGCTATGCGGCTTCCTGGACGCGAAGCAGATCAGGTCAGTGCTTGCTACCCCCACATTGTAGTACTAGCGTTGATTGCCTCCTCCGGATTGACCGGTGTCCGACTGCTCCTGTTTTATGAGATTGCATTGCTTCGGTGTAGTATTCCATCTTGGTGTTTCAAATCCACACCTAGTTGGTTCCGAGGCTGATCGTGATCCAAATGATACATGAGTGGATGCCAAATGATATGTGCGGTGCATGTCTGATTGGAACTTCTACACTCTTGTCTTTGAGCTGAAGTTATTCTTAGATACAAGAAAAATATTCATTCAAAGAATTTTACGTAATGGTGCGACACTGCAACTTTAAAAAAAAATGGCAATGCATCGGTGATCACCATGACCTATACATATGAATATATGATAATATCATGTGCTTTCATTCTAATTGACCATGTATCATGATTCTGTGGCTTTCCTGCTGGTGCAAACCATATAGTTATCAGAAAGAATCAAAGAAGCGAACTAGCAACCGTGATGCACTGCTGCGTGTTGAAATGCTGATATTCACTTCTTCTCTTGTTTATTGCATGTAGTTGAGACGGTAGTGTTGGCTGACAGAAGGCGTCGAGTTCCTGGCTATTGTCTAGCATGTGTGGGTGTCATTTTTAGAGCGAGTTGAGTTGATTATATCCAACATGCATAAATAACTACATTTATTGTTATTGTTTGTCTGCAAATTGTTTGTTATGCATAAATATTCAACATTTAATATCTGGCCTCAACATTTTGCAGAAGAGGTTTGATCACCCGTAATGTGAAGGATGCAGTTGATTTGTTTCACCAAAGGTTTGGTGTAAGTTATTGCGTTGGCCTCCTGCTGATTACTAAGTCATGCACTTTTGATTATTTGTGGTTTTCATACCTGTCAAATGTATTCGATCATACTGTAGTATTTTTCTTTTGAGATATGAGCTTATGCCCGTATTATTCTGGTTGATTCCTAGTCATTGTATTGCAATAGTGGAGTGGGATATGCACAATTGTTTTAAGAAAAAAATGCCATTACATTTAACTTGTTTTTTGTCTATGTATGTTTGTATTGGGATCTCTGCAGATTACGTTTACTCCTGCATTGAGCAGAGAATTTCGCCCCTATAAGCCAGATCCAGCTCCACTGCTTCACATTTGCTCCACTTGGAACATTCCAGCACATGAAGTGATCATGGTTGGTGACAGTCCCAAGGATGATGTGAGCATTCTTCTTCTGATCATAAACTGTATCGTGTAGAGGGTTTCTTTATAGTACCTTCCCTTCCATCTTTTCAGTGAGCATGATGAAATAACCAGGAATCAAATTCGACGCCTTATTTCTACATACTACTGCACCATAACCATTTCTTTTTAAAAGCTAACCTGGCTCTGTGGTTTTAAGTTATCCTTGCATCATAGACAAAACCAACATAATTTGTCATAAATTGATCTTTTACTTGCACATTTACTTTACTAGTTCCTGAAGTATTCTATTGCTTTTTGGCAACCTGTTCGATGAAGTTAGTGTGGCATTTACATAAGCTAGACTGCTAGATAGTGCAGCTGGACATTGTGCTTTCACTTATTACTTGCCATTTGAAAATTTGGCAGATTGTTTGTGGAAAGAGGGCTGGAGCTTTTACTTGCTTGCTCGACGAAACAGGGCGATATGGTCGTCATGATTCTTTGCCTGAGGAAGTTAAACCTGACTTCAAGGTGTCATCACTTACTGAAGTATTCACTGTGCTGGAAAAGCACTTTGATCTGGCATCAGTGTCTGCTGAGAGTAGAATATGACAGGGAAATTTAGTTGAACCTGCCTGCTAACGTGAAACCGGCTACCCAATAATATGGATGATGTTGATGGCGCTTCAAGTATCAGAAGCCTTGCTGCAGCCAGAAACATGATGGCTGTTCCAAAGGTGGATTGGATTGGATTGTCTTTGAAGCGACACTTAAGCAATTCAATTTGTTGTAAATCTACTACAGTGTGTTGTGCGTGGCTAAATCAGTTTTTGTGATTTAGTGGCTGAAACGACCATGAATATGTGGCAATTCATCCAGGATATAACAATCGAAATTGCCGTGCACATCATTTGTTCAATTTGGTTGTCCCAAGGTGGGTATCCTCATGCGCACAGCTTTAGTTGCTTGGGCAGCCCTTTTTTGTGATGCAATGGGCATCAGTTACTTGTTCATTTTTTACGCTTATAAACATGCCCGTGACGAGCATCAATTATACGCAACTGATTTATTCTGGTAGACATTTCTGCGGTAAATGGTTCACAATAGTAGCCTGGAATGTTCTGTGTAATTGTGTCTCCGGCCCTGTTTCAAAGGCATTGCCAAGGTGTCCATGTGGTGCCATGGAATTTTATGGCATAGACGTTTGGGTGGCACCTGCTCTGAATGGTTTGTCTGTCTTGCCACCTTTGAAACCATGTCCCATGAATCTGTAGCTAGGTCTGGGATATCAGTTTTTATTTTCTTTGTTTTCTCTTATTGTTTGTTTTTTCTTTCATGCGTTTCCATTTTTTTTTTCATTCGTTACTTCTATTTCAAACGTGCCTTTTATCATGATCGCATTTCCGATTCAGTTTATACTATTTTGTGACAGTCTTGTGTATTTTTCCACTTTGCATATTTTTACATGAGTAAAATATACCGCTGGTCCCTAAACTTGTGGGACTATGTCATCCTGGTCCCTAAATTCTCAAAGTGCACATCTAGATCCCTAAATTTGTAATTTGTATCATTCCGGTCCTTAAACTCTCAAAATGCACATCCAGTTCATTAAACTCTGTTTGAATCTCACTAGGATCCAAACGAATATAAATTCATTTGTGTGGCATTTTGACCAGTTAACTCTATGCTATTGTGGACCTAACATGTGGAGTTCACATGCAGACACATCTTCCTCGCCCCTTTACCTCCCTCTACCCGTTGCCCCTCCCCTTAATGAGATCACTGTCCCTCCTTACCATGCCACCAATATCGCCTATACCTAGAAGCCATTTTGAAAGAGGTTGTAAGGACAACAACGACAGTGAGGTGAAAGGGTGCAGGGTGACATAGCGTGACGTGGAGAGAGGAAGAGATAGTGGTAAAGTATTATGAAAGGAGGGATTAGCTACAACGATGAGTATGTTGTAGAGGGAGATATGAGGGATGGAGCAGGAGGAAGAAGAGTAGACACATGTCACCTCTTTACGTGAAGCGGCTCAAAACTGTCTTCGACCTATTATGACACTTAGGACGAATTTAGGGACTAGGATCCGCACTTTGAGAATCTATGGATCAGAATGACACAAATTACAAATTTAAGGACTTGGATGTGTAATTTGAGAGTTTAGGGACCGGAATGACATAGGCCTGCAAGTTTGGGACTGGGGGTGAATTTTACCCTTTTTGTAACAACCCTAATTTTTTATGTACAAAAATCACTACTTAAAAATTTCGTTTCGATTATTGCTTCTGCATTGCATATAACCTACTAACACTCGAATAATCAATTAAATTTTGAATTCAACTTGCTAGTAAAACAAACCCAATTCAAACCAAATTCAAATCAAATCCAATCAAAAAAGGGAAAAACAAACTAGAGCAATCCAGCCCAGGCCGGCCAACAGGCCCAACCTAGCAAGGAGACACCTTCTCCTGGGCCACTCAATTCGGACAGCCCAACCCTTTCGGCCCAGCTGCCGATACTACCGAAGCCGTCGCCAATGAGTCGCTGACAGCTGGGGCCTGCTGGTCCGCTTTCCTCTTCCTCCTTTCCCTTCCGCTCCCACGCGCTCGCGGTCGCTTTCGACCGCCGACCGCCCCGCCAGGCGCTTGACACCGGCGGAGGGCAGCTTGCCCCCTGCTGCCCTAACCCAACCTCACGAGGGCTCTGCCGCCGCTCGCTGCCATGTGGGGCCGAGGTCACGCCCCTTGCGTGACCCTGCCGGGCGCGAGAGAGGAGATGGAGAGAGCGGAGAGATGGCGCCCGGAGGGAATCCGCCTTCGCCGCGCCAGCCCTAGCCACAACCCTAGCCGCTCCACTATAAAGCGTGCGCCGCGCGACTCGGAAACCCTAGCCGCCTTGGGGTTTTCCCCTATCCACCGCCACCGCCTAGAGGGACCGAGAGAGAGAGGGTCGCGGGAGGAGCCGGAGCCGGAGGAGAAAGGCGAGTGCCGCAGCCGGAGCCTGTACCTTCGCCGTCGTTGTCTTCCTCTGCTACCTCTTCACCACCTTGGGAACGACTACTCTCCGGCGAGCCAACCCCGGTGAGGAACCCGCTGCCCCTAGTCCAACCCCCGCTGCGGACCCGGGCTCTCCGAGTCCTTTCTGTGCGTGTGCTGCGCCTTGGCTTTCCTGGAGCACCGCCGTCGCGCGGTGACTCGAAGCCATGGACAGCCGTCGTAGTGGCCGGTGGAGTGGCCAAGTAGGGAGCGCCGTCGCGCCAGTTTCGTAGCCGGGGTGCCGATCCAAGAGCCGTATCACCCCGAGCCACGCATACCCGTAACGTGTACGCCATGCGCGCCGTGGCCGCCACGCCGTGAACGCGGGCTGACGCCCACGCGGCCAGGGATGCCCGTGACCGCGAAAGGCCACGCCTCGAGAGACCCTTGTCAATCTGTGACGCTAGGTGGTCGGTCGCCAAGCCGAGCCGCCCCTGTTTCCATTATCGCGCCGCCACGTTCCTCCTTGCAGCTGGGTGGCCGGTCGAGAACCGCACCGCCCTGAGCGCTGCTGCCGTCTGCATGCCGCGTGCGCTGCGTCGTGGCAGGTGACGCCGCCGTCGCGGCCGGGAACGCCCGCAACCGCAGCATGGCTTCGCCTTGGTTTGCTGTGGTGCTGGCCTTCGAGCCAAATCGCTGTGCGTGACCGCCTCGTCGCCGCGACCGAACTACGCCCGTGCCCGCGCGCGCGCCGTGCCTTGGCGAACGGACGGGAGTCCGTGCTCGCCGCTTTGAGAACTCAGCCGCGTACCCAGACCTAACCATCGTCGCCTTCTTGAAACCATAGCCGGAAACGCTGGGCCGTGCCCCGAACCGCCGTCAGGCCAGTCCTGCTACGGTGGGTCACCGCCGTCGCGCACCCGCAGCCCAGTGCGCCACCCTGGGTATTGCCGCCATCGGAGCCAATGGGTTTTGGCCTTGGAACCGTGTCGCGGGAGAGGAGTAGTCGCGCTTCTGCGCGTCAACGGTGCCGGCGGTGGGCGCCGCCGATGAGGAAGGTGCTTGGAGGCATTTCATCGAGCAGGTGGTGCGGGGTGGAGTGGAGCTGGAGCTCCCAGGCTCCAGCCCAATTGGGCCGGCGTGATCGGCCCAGGGCCTCCGAGTGTGTGCCGGCCAGGAAAGGTGAGGGAAGGCGCAAGCGGGCCTTGCTGCTGGCCCACGACGGGATGAAGGCCGAGCAAGTAGGCCTGGGCAGCGCAAGGGAAAAAGAAGAGGTGGGCCAAGAGCGCGGGTTGAGCTGTTGACCCATGGCGGAAGGGGTAGGCAGGCTAGATTTGCGGGCCGAGTGAGAAAGAAAAGGGGGAGGCGCGTTGGGCCGGTGCCCTCGACCGTGAGAGGGTGACGAGGGCCGCGCCCTTAGATCGAGCCATGTGGGCCAAGTTTCGGCCCAAATCGACCGGCCCTTAGCCAAATGGGTTTATTAGTATGCAAATCTACCTAAAATTTGGTAAAATACACAATAAACCTCTCCCAAGTCGTAAAATCGACCATTCTTCTCATCTCACAGTAAACTTCTGCATTTGGGTTGTAAACCCTTGATTGGTGGTGGTTCTTATCTGCTTACTCGGATCTTTCTGCTAGACACTCACCCGTAGCTTATTTAATCCAGAGCCGAAGAACCAAGAGGAGGACCCAGAGGACCCGGAGTACTTGCCTAAATAAAACACCGATGAACAAGGTCAGCGAACACCCCGCATTCCTCTCCTATAGACACGCGCAAACGGTAGTGCGTAGGAAATGTCTTGTGCTCCGCCGGAAGCCACCCTGAATGGACTTTATTTTATTTGAGCCACTGCTTTGCTTAATTGCTCAACTACTACCACCACTTTACTACTTGCTATTAATTAGAATGAACATGACGTGAGATTTGGGTGATTATTGTGGTGGGATGTGTTTAATCTTGGCGTGTGTGAAGTGGGTGGTTTGAGAGCGAGATGGTGTGTGAGATGGATCGGCGGGAGTCGGCAACAGAATTTATGGGAGAGACTAGAACTCTCTTCTGAGTGGAGAGAGGTGTGTGGTGGTGCGTGGCCCACCGCTGTAGGGTGGCAACTGACCCTTGGGAGGCTTACTCTCGCCAGTCAAGGACCGAGTAGGGGGACTTATCATCCGGAATTATGACTCGTGCATACCATGCGCCTCAGGCCCGATTCATGAACTCCCTCGAAGGCACCCGGACTGTAGGCGTGAGGCGATAGTGTTAGGGGGTGCTGGTGGGTCTGTGATGCAGCCACACGCCCCCGATAGGTTCGACCCGAGGGGCCCCGGACCATTCGAGTTCACAGTTTTGAGAGTGCGGTGGATAATATATCCGCACAGTTTCTAGCTCAGGAAAGCAGGAAGGTGCCGGAAAAGGGGGTTCATCCGTCGGTGTGGTGGGCTGGGGGCAGATCGCTACTGCCTCCGTCCCATTTCGTGTGGGTACAGATGTACAAAATCCTCTGCAGAGTGTATGAACTATATGTATAGCCGCCGTCCCCAGTTAAAGGACGATCCTCGGTGATTCTCCCCTAACTAGCATGGGATTCTTCTCTTCTCCCTCGAGTGGTTGGATCCGATTGAGGCCGCTAAGGCTTGGGCGGGTGGGAGTTGCCCTTGCCGCAGAATGTAGACATGAATGAGAGGTGGATTGAAAGAAGAGTATGGTGGTGATGAGAATGTGTTGGGATGAGTGCTGAGAGTGGGATCCGGTCGAGTGACCGACATCCCTGATTGAATAACATGATCTTCGGTGTTCCTTTCTCTTTATGCTTTGCTAGGAAACCAGACTCTAATATTTGAATACTAGCTAGGTTGCTTGGGGTGCTCGATTTAGTGACCTGCACGCTTACCGTGCAGATTTATGTGACGAGGAGCCAAACAACCTTATCACGAGGGACGATTGGTACGAGGACTGAGGGCGCGAGGCTACGCTCAAGTCTGCATGTGATGGAGCCTTATCCTGAAGACGCTACTCTGTGGATGATTTGCATTTTCTGTTTGCCTTAATCTCGGCCTGCGAGCCGAAGTATCGCCTTTATGTGGCATGTAATAAATTAAACTCACGATGTATGGATGTGATAATCATCTGAGACATGATATGCGATGGTTATGTGATTCCTGGGCTATCGCATTGTCATAAAGAACTTCGATTCCGGCACCGCGGAATTAGGGTAGTTCCACTTTTCACTTGAAGAATTCTTGTGTGAAGCTAGAATAATATTGCTGTGAAGCTAGCGCATTTTATTTTTTAAGTTTTGTCTATTTTTCTCTAGCAACAATTATCTCATTAAGTATTTTTAATCTTAAGGCAGCTGGTAATAAATTTGATAGAGAAACCAAGGAGCCGGATGCCAACTGGGCCCCGGACTAAAAGAGAGAAGTTTTAGGCGATCAACGATTTTAATCGCTTAAGCCACCAGTAGCAGCGCGCCAGCGCCTTGGTAAGTTCAGAAGTTTCTAGTCTTCTTTTCTTTCACAATGCAACCCATAATGGTTCCCTCCCGGTTTCACAGCAACTAGCACGACAACATTCCGTACCAACATTCCGTCCCTCCAAGGCAAACAAAGCCTTCTTTTAGCATAGAAGGCAACAAACAAATAAACAATACAGTCAAAATCTTTTTTTAAGGAGCCAATTAAAAATAGATCAGAATATGACCTGACCATTGCTCCATCAGAAACAATGTAGCAAAAAAAAGGTAGTAACACAAGTGGATGCCACGATCATCGCCTGTCTGCCCTCGCCTCACTATGCCGAACACCAGATTAATCAACAGAAAACACTTCATTGCAGTACAGACAAGGAGCAACAATTCCCTGTTGCATTACTTTAAGCCTCGAGCCACATGGGAGCAGAATGGAGACAAACAAAACAAAAACAGATTCTCCCAAACAGATTAGTCTGAAGGGACTCCCAAGAGGATAAAGACAAGCGCACTACGTTCACAGGCAAAGCCACACACACGTGACGGGAGCAACGACCAAACCATCTTTCAAGAACAGAGTTAGTACAGACAAGACATCTTAAGAACACAACTGTACTGCCGGACTCTAACGATCCAAGAAGTTTTCTAATAAACTGAACCTCGGTCCCACCAGTTCACCGCAAACATTACAATCTACTACTCAGCTAGTCTTTGCACAACTCAGACTGAAGTACAAGAACAGCATCACTCAGCTCCTGCTACTGCAGGCCTACAACTACTACCAGACGCACCACAATTCCACAAAGCAGCATACCACACTACCAAACAGGCTAACCATACTAAACTAAGCGACCGCCATCTCAGGCACCTACAGCAGACTAGTTTGTTTGTCCCTTGATTCCTTTGAAGCTCATCCTTCCCGCCAAAATCACCTAAGCAGATCAGGAAGCCAACGGCCTAGTAAGCAGTAGAGATCACCAGGATCACAGCAGGATATCAGCCCTGGAAGGGAGCCTTCTGAAGAAGCTCATCAGCGGAGACGGCATCCTGCTCCTAAACCTTGGTGGGCGCATGGCGTAAAGACCCCAGAGCCCAATCATCACCTTCATAGGCACACAATATGCAATGACCGCAGCAACGACACAGCCGATGGAGAAGAGCAATGTCGCCCTCGGGTCACGCCAGCTGAGGACAGCCTGCATCCTCTCGCCCTGTGTTGCAATGTCACCAACCACCGTCTGCACTCTCCCGGCCACGCTGCGGAGGCGGTCATACCGGAAGCGCACGACATCCCCACGGCTTGAAGGGAATGTGTCAAACTCCTCATCCAGCTCATCTGCAGTCGCTCCGTCTGCATGAGACAGCCTCATCTCCATGTGAGGCGGGTGCCTTGGACGGACTCGATACCTCCAAAGCCCAGTGAACGCCATGGCCAGAAAGGCAGTTGGAAGGATCAGCTCTGGCATTGTGACAAACACCAGGAATGTGAACACCGCAAGGCATGAATGCACCGGGCGCTGCCAAGAGCAGACAAGCTCAAACCACCTGCCAATAGCGATAGGGCCGGATAGGACATTGACAAGGCGGAAGAAGTTTGCTTTGCTGCGCCGCATGCTCCACAGGTGTGAGCGGTGATCAAGCATGTACTCAACAACCTCTTTCCCAAGGGGCGGCTCCGCACGCCCAAGTCGGGCTGCAACCACACTGGTGGCCTGGAACCGGAGAGTCTCAACCTGGCGCACGAGCAGCGGCTCCGCATAGTGCATCTTCGGAAGCAGCGGGCGCACATAGGCATGGAACATGTTGCCAGCATTGCCGCAGCAGAAGCGCACAGCTAGGTGAAGCTCCCCCATCTTCTTGACCCCCGATGGATGCAGCATCAGCAGAGGGTAGGCATGGGTATACACCCTATCAGTCTCCAAAGTTGAAAGCCGAATACGAACTTTGCCAATGCAATTGTCGCGGACAGCCATAGAAGTATTCCCCGATGCAGGCTTGTCGACATGGCAATTGTCAAACACACCAACAGTGATGACGGTGCAGGGATCGAACACCTCCCATGTGTACTGCTCGTTCCACCGGGGGCACATCGAGTCAACAATAGTGCGTGTGCGGATCCACTTCTGGCCATACTTTGCAACACAATAAGCATCCGTGGTGGCACCCCTGCCATCCCGGGCCTTCATCGGTAGCAGGCCAGTAGCACCAAGAACACCGAGCTCAAGCACCCCAACATTCGGTTTCCACAGCTGTCTGGCTGTGGGCTGGAGGTCGCTGCTGTAAGCCGTAGCCTCATCCAGAACATGGTAGCCCCCATCAAGGCTCAGCCGGAGATGCACGCGGCGGCTCCCGAACCTGTGCACATTGCTGCCAGCTACATTGCCCCCGCCACCGGTGCCACGGTCCAACCCGAACCACCTTGACACCACTGGCTTCCAATCCCACCGCCTCTCGATGGCCGATATCGGCACAGCAAGGCGGCCAAGCAAGTCATCCCGGCCAGGGGACACACGGTCTTCCACAGACAGCACCAGGAACTCCTCAAACGGCTCTGCCACCACAAACATCAGGTCTTCATTCCAGAAGGGGCTGGACGGGCCCCGAGCGGACACCACCGGCGCGGGGCGTGTGCGCATGATCTGGTTCCCCACCTGCGCGCGCACGAAGAGCTCCGGGAACCGACCGATCGCCAATGGCCCCTTGTCCATCGGGAACAAGTCCTGCCCTTCAATCACGGAGACGCGAAGGTACCAGAGCTTGGGCGCGACGTACACCTTGGACTTGATGGAGCCCAGCGGCCCGTTCCCGTGGACGCCGGCGGCCTTGGAGTGCCATGCCTCCGCGAAGGCCTCGTCGGCCTGGGTGCCGAACCAGACGGCGAGCATGACCTCCGCGCCGCCGCGCTGGCCCTTGCGGTCCTCCATGCTGTACCACTGCGGGGCGAGCGTGCTGTCGGGCGGCGCGCGGCGCGGCACCTCGGCGAGGTCGAACCAGACGCGGCCGACGTGCTCCTCGCTGCCGCGCGCGCGCACGTAGACCTCGACGAAGGAGGACTGGATGGTCTCCTTGGAGAAGGCGAAGACCTGGTCCCAGCTGAGCGACGGGACGGCCGGCGTGAGGCCGCGGTAGTTGCCGAGCTTGACCTCCGCGACGGCGTCGCCCACCACGGGCACGCCGCGCGCGCGCACGACGCGCACGTAGAGGTACTCCACCTGCTCCACCAGGTCGTAGGTGGCGCTGGCCTTGTCGGCGGCCGCGCCGCCGCCGAGGCGCGGCCGCGTCTCCTTGAGCGAGAAGTCGCCGGGGCCCGAGAAGATGGGCGGGACGGGGTACGGGTCCGCGTGCATCACGGGCTTCATCGCCATCGGGGCCGGCTGCGGTACCACGTCCATGGGCGGCTCCGGCTGCACGGCCACCACGGGGTGCGGGTGCTGCTGCGGCGGCGCTTGCTGCTGCTTCTTGGGCGCGGTCACCGTCGGCGCCGCCACGACCTCCGGCCCCGGCACCACGGCCTTGGGCTGCTTCTCCGGCTTGGGCTTGGGCTTGGCGACGGCGTCGCCGGAGCTGATGCGGTAAATCTTGAGCGTGATCTCCCCTCGGATGTGGGAGAAGAGGCTGCGCTTCTCGAGCGTGAAGAGCTGCGGCACGGCGTCCTCCCCGGGCGCCGGGACGCCGGCGGCCGGGACGCGCACCTTGCCGAGGAAGTTGCGGCCGGGCGCGGCGCGGTCGTTGTAGACGGCGACGTCGATGGCGCGGTAGGGCAGGTCGTCGGGGTCGGCGACGGGGAAGACGAGGCGCTCGTTCCAGACGGGGTTGAGGTCCCTGGGCCTGGGCCGCGTGCGGCGCTTCTGGTGCTCGAACTCGACCTCGACGAAGGGCGAGGAGGAGCCCTGGCCGTCCTTGGGCATGAGGTTGTGCGCCGCCACCACCTCGACCACCAGCTTCTCCGCCGCCTTGGCCATCCCCTCCGGACACGGGGGATCAAGGTCCCTCCTTCAGTCCTTCCCTCCTCAAAGACTGGAAATTTCAAACAGAGGGGAATGCCGTTCTTGGTCCCCCGCGCGTGCGTTTTCGGGGTTTATACGGAGGATAGGGCCGAGGCGGAGGAGGAGGAGGGGGCAGGCGCGCGTGAAGGAATCTCCATCATCGCAATGGATGGGGAGGCTCGAAGGACGCGCGGTGGAGGAGCCGAGGAGGTGTGGTGTGGGCACTGGGCACTGGGCACTGGGCTCTTGTGCTCGGCGCTCGGGCAGCGTGGTGGTGCTGGTGGTGGCTCGCCGCGCTGCCAGCAGGCGGTTTGGGTGGTTTTTGAGGGCGCCGCGCCGCGCGGGTTCCGTTTTGCCTGCCCTCAGAGTCCAGTGAGGAGGGGTTGGGTGGTGACGTCACTCCACCACTGAACCGGCCGGGCCGGCATAGGATGCCCGCGCTGCTGCTGCGTAGTGAGCTGGAGTGGAGCGGGAGAAACCAAACTTTGATGAGAGAGTTTTGCTTGGGATTTTTTGGCTGGCTGAGGTCCACGCGTGAAACCTGGAACCGTTTCGTGCGTTCCTGCTCGTGTCAACAGAAAGAGGAAAGGACATCTGCTGTGATGAGGGAGGGACGACGACGGGGACATGCACGTTACGAGAGCGCAGAAGAACCTCAGAACGTGGCTGATGAGGCTCTGATCTTGAGCCCAAGTACACTCCACGGTCTAGGCAACAGATCGATCCATCCATCGACAATGCTTCCTTCTTCTTCCGAGGGTTTTTACTACTATTGTATGTATTGTTGCCGCACGAACCCAAGAAAGGGATAGGGACTGGAGAGTGGGAAACACATGTGAAGGGAGAGCTGCTGCTGTCGCTGGCTGGTGCCCGGACCGGAATTCCTCCGCCCTGCCCGTGCGTGGTGCTTCCTCCGTGCTGTCCTGTCCCGGGGGCTTGGGATTTGACATGGACAGGCCGGGGCGCGACCCTGCACCTGCACCTGGGACTGACTGGCCAGTGGTGTGGTGCTGGAACTGCAAGTACAAACATGTCCCACGGACCCCCACCCCACCCCCCGTTTGCACCTGCAATCCGATGGATGCGTTCTCTCTCCTGCATCTTTATCCTAAACAGAAAGAACCATAGCCGCTTAGGCTATTCTCAACGGGTTATTAAAAAACGGTGGCTATTTGCTACCACCGTTGTGGACGTTCTTAGACTACCTCTAGCGGTGTCCCCATCTTTCATCAACTATCACTGTTACAACATTATTTTGTATTGTAGATAGATTTAGGCAGTCGATTGGAGGGAGCCTTAGACAGTTAGACCGCCTCCAGCGCAGGTTAGCCAAATGCATTTGACTTTTTTATCACTGTTCAAACCACGTCCCTCCCTGTCCACGGTACCTCGTAAAGAAATTGGATCCAAGGGAAATTTCTGCACGGGCGGGCTCAAAAAAAAAAAGATCCAAGGGAAATTTCTGCACGGGCGGGCTCCTGTGGCTAGCGACACCGCCCGCCGTACGAGGCGAGACCGAGCCCACCACCGCGCCGCCCGCCCGCCCCCGTCCGTCTCGTGTCCCGCAGCTCCCGCTCCCGCTCCCGCGTGTGGATGACATGGGACCACGCCGCCAAGGAAGCTATTGTGCGCAATTCTTTTGGCTCCCCAGATAGGAGAGGAGGCAAGGCAAGCCGAAGCAAGGCGGCGGTGCAGTCCGCCAAGGGCCCGCCGCCGCCCGGGACCAACGGACACGGTCCGGGACCGGGGCGCAGCAAGCCGGAGTTCCTTTTCATGTCTCGATTCGAGATGACGGTCCGGCTCGATCGGGTGCCCGTCATCGACCATCGACATCATCGACCATGCATGCGATGCGAGAGTGGAGCAGGCGAGGCGAGCATGCGCATCAGCACATGCATGCGGGGTGTGGTCCTCGGCAGCTGCCTGCGCGGCGTCGTGCGTCGTCTGCTGCCGCTTTTGTCGCCGTCGCCGTCGCCGTCGGACTGATCTGCTGCCACTGCCCACTGCCATGCTCGCGCAGAGTCGCAGTCTGCACGAGGCGACGAGCGGCCGGCCTTTCCTACACCCTACCAGCACGGCAGCACCCACCTTTGCCTCCCACCTCTCGTCGCTGCTGTCCCTCCGCCGTCCCCACCGCCTTTGGATAAGGACGACGCGCGATGCGAGTATGACATAGCCCCAGATGGAATATGCTCTAAAACAACCATACATGTGTAGTAGAGAGGATGCTAATATTACACATTCAGAATGCATGCTAATATAATCGGCAAGCTTTGCCGGGCTCGTTTCAAAAAAAAAAAAAAAAAAAACAACAATCTGAATGCCATGGCAACAGCATATCGAAAGATCTATGCGCACAAAAATTCTATCAAAGTTTCGCCGCCAGATAATGTGACCCTCTCAGGAACGGATACAGCAGGTTCAGAGAGATGATCAATGCTCCTCCATCGGCACTTGCGGTACATCCCACCTGTCTTCCTCGATAGGCTTTGTGATGACAGAGATTGGTGACGGTAAGAGCAAAACGTCAAGGAAACAAGGCTTCAAAAATATACTGTCAATATGAGGCTGTAATTAAGCGTAAATTTCTTCACTTCAACTGAATATTGTAATAAGCAAGTAAAAGATTGCGTGACACATGATGGCATGCACTGCAAAGGATATAAGTCTGCAAATTGGCATCTTTTTCACCCCTGTTGCAGCTGCTACGAAGTTCCCTTCGAATTTCTGGAGTAACCTATTTGGGGAGAGAGAGGAGGAAATCTTAGACGATTCCCACGTTACAGTTAACTAAAAACACTCAGGGAACACTACTTAGATATCCATGGAGGCATTGATAAATCTGTAAATGATGAGACCAAAGCAGCATACCAAATAATGCTTCTGGTGATCTAACAGACGTGCAAGTTTCTCCTTGTCCTTTTTCTCCAACTCATTCTTGTATCTGCCACAAGACTTTTCGTGTCAGATACATGACTAAACCAGTGAAAAGGGTGAGCAAGGACGCTCACAAAGAAACACCAACTATCAACTCACTGTCACAAATTCATCATTGAACCTCTGAGGCTTAAGAGTATGAACCTCTGAGGAGCATACAGGAAAAAAAAAAGCATGTTCAAATTATATAACTTTCGACTAGAAAATTTTCCAGGTGAATACTTTATCCCATCAAACAAATACGTGTAGACCGACAGAAGAGAGAAGGGAACTTTTCATATTTTAAGCATCAGACTGACAGTTGTCTTGCTGCATGTCATAAGTAGAAATGATTCCGATCCTAGGCAGCAGGCACGCATCACTAACCTTTCCACAAACGCAAGCAGTGATTGATGCCATATAACAGGCATGATCCTCTCATCATCAAGAAACCGCATGAAATGATCAAGTACTGCATCAACCGCACGGTATGGCAAAGCATATTTCTTGTCTAGAAATAGTTTGATGAAGTAACTGCAAGAGAGAGGATAGGTTACAGCATCCTCAAGGTAATATAAGAACAACTAAAATAGGATATGTACTACTATAAGCCAAGCTACAACTATATTGCCGTCCACAATATATTTCATCAAACACCAAGATAGAGGTGAAATGCATTTAGTAGCTAAAGCATTATGCAGCCATCTGCTGATAAGACAAGAAAGCATTCAAGGAAATGGCATAATGCATTGCGCTGCACAAATTTTAGTTTCTATGAATTGCGATATCTAACTCTTTTGTTTATTCCTGTAGTGATGAAATATGAGGCTCATTATGAAGATGGTAACTCTCTTCTCTTCTGATCTATTTTCACATGGCCTGCTGAAGTTTTTTATGCCATTATTTTCTAACAAGCGTATTGCCAAGATATGTCTGTCCTGCACTAGAAAAATGAAAAAGGCATAGCCACAATGTGAGTTTTTGTTAAAAAGTTCAGTTGCTCTTCTGGATTTCACATGCTAACTCCTATGAGTCCTGACCATTGTTTGAAATCCCTAGCTTCAAATGCAGATAGATTTGCTGAGAAGGGTAGACTAGCGGTTAGAGAGGAAGGTGCTATGCGCTCGTTGACATTGAGTTTGTTTCATGGTGGTTATGAGTTGTTAGATGTCTACTTGAGTCATTTTCACTTATGGAAAGGTCTCTACCAAATCATTTGTGATTTACTTGTTGCCAAAGGAATCCTAATTCTAAGGTTGTTTGTTTATCCATTGGTATTATACAGTAGCTAAGCAACACATTGATGCAGAGATTAACCAGAGTTTTTCATCACGTTGTTTGAATATGTGCTACAGACTAATTTCACACAATTTCAGCTCACACCTAGCTGGACAAATTGAAGCTGAAGCAGGGTACTAGTACTATGAAAAGAGAATAATAAGATGCTAATGTGGCGCACTTACCTGGTAGTGCCACAGTACTCCATCTCTGCTAATTTCACCAGAGCGACACTACATCCAAATGCAAAGTGGAGATAAGATACTAAATCACAATCATCTTGAACATGAATCTTATACAATACCAAACTCACCTTGCATGAAGAAATGGAATGGAAACTTTCTGGATAATACTTCCAATGATTACTGCTTCACGGAGAGTGCAATTCCTTTCCTGCAGCAATATATGAGCTTACAAAGTGTACAAGGGGGAAAATCAATATATCCTGCTTGGCCAAAATGTGGCCAAGGGAGTAACAGACCAAAAAAACGACTGATAGATGGAAAAAGAATCAGCTATCTTTCAATTTCTCATAACGATATGTTGTGCAATATGTCAATATAGCTCCTCCAAATCACCAAGCAGGAAATGACGTTTGCCAGGATTTAACAATGCTATGTAGATATATAGAGAGGCAATCATTCACAAGCGAAATGAACATTTGACATAGTCTGGACTCTGGAGAGCAATAAAAAAGGAAAAGGATATGTCCTATGTTGTAACGAACTAACGATGATATGTGAGACAAAGAATTACCCTGCAGAGTGGCAGCAAAATTCCTTTGTTAAATGCCGCAGGCTTGTAGAGGGACTTCTTCAGCGATTGGTAGAGCGCAAAATGCAGCCTCTTGTTCTGCCGTATGTCATGACGAACACGAGGGAGCAAAACTGCTTCATAGAACCGTTCAGCATTCTTCGTATTCATGTTTGAGGAGAAGAGGCGCGTAGCTTGATATACAGCATTAGGAGACCAATGTTCTGGCTCAGTTAGCTGCAGCACATCAGCCCAGCAATCCAGTGATGGGATGCGCTTGAATGCTTTTGGAATTTTCCCACTCGTGTACCGGCTTAAGAACTTCCCAACCCTGCATATGGCAAGTTCAGCTCTGTGTAGAGGCATGCTGTAGCTTATTTACAGGAAATAAGAAAGGAGACAGTCACATACTCTTTGTAAAGCTCAATAATGCTGTTGTCCAATTTGACACGAGGCTGTCCTCCTGTGGAAATAAATACAAACTTTAGGAAAATGCAGTCATCGAATTACGTTGGTCAGCAATCACCGACACATCTAATTCTATCCGTATCAGGAATGCAGCTAGAGGCATTTCAAAGTAGGTTACAGACCCGTCGAGACCTCGGCGTCCTTGTCCCTAATCTTCTGCAGAATGATGTCGCCAAGTGTGCGTTCGGCGGCTTTGTCCTTTGACATGAAGGCAGCAAGGGCCTTCTCGTCCTCCTCGTTGATCTCCACCTGCCAACACCACCAACAAACTGGCATCTCAGGCACCGTGGAATACTAGTTAGTTGCTCACCCCATTGCAAAGCCACGCACCTCGCCGTCGTCGTACCCGCTCAACGCGTCGAACTCCTCGTCGTCGTCCTCCTCGTAGTCATCCGCGGCGGGGACGGGGGAGGAGGCTGAAGTGGACGGCCCCGCGGCGGCGGCGGCTGAGGGTCCGTCGTCGCTGTAGTCAGCGAGCATCTCCTCCTGCTGCTGCTTGCGCGCCTCGCGGAGGATCTTGGCGCTGAGGGAGGACGGGATGGAGGCTTCCTCGTCCGCCTGGTGCTGCTTGCCGGCGCCAGAGCGGCGGCGCTTGGAGGCGTCGGCGACCGCGTCGGCGTCGGCGCCCAGCGGGAGGCGGTGCTTCGTCTGCTTCTCGGAGCCGGACTTGCGCTTCTTCCCCGCCATGGCTTCGCTCCTGGGTTGGCGGCGGCCGGCGGCGAGTAAAAACCCTAGCGGGGCTTGCGTGGTGGCGGGTTTGGTTCCACTGGGCACGTGCTCTGTACCAGGTTCGTCTCGGCCTTTTTTTATTTGTCCCAAAGGCCCAAGCACAGGCCCAGAGCCAGACCGTCGAATTCGCGTGTTGTGTAGGCTGGGCCTAAAACGCTCGAAAGGCCCACGGCCGGACTCGTTCCAAGCTCCTCCTGTGCTGCTGCGTGCGTCGCCTTCTCCCCTTCCCGCGGCAAATGACAAATGAGCGGCACGGCCAATCGCTGGCCGTACTTCTTCCGGTACGCAACCTGGTCGAGCCGCCTCTGATTTAACAACTCCCAAATTGAATTAGAGTAGATAAGAAGGGGTCAAGCGACTTTTGATCTATCGTGTAGTATTTAAAAACACCTTATTTTTCTCGATCCGCTTCGATTTCAGAGTTGTCAGCCTAGGTTTGATGAGGTTTTCCCCATTTCACCACACATACTCGAGGCAGCGAGATTGTGACCTTCGTTTGATAGACCAATTTACAGGAATCGCTGCCATAATAAATTTAATGAGTTGATTGTTTAAAATAAAAAAATTTAGGACCTCTAGGTAGCTTTCTCCCGGTTGACTCCTAAGACAGAAATAATTTCTTCCTTCAGTTTGTTATACAAAATCATTGTAGAACTATTTTCTGCCACAAAATCACTTCACCTGCCTAATCGGAATCAGAAAAATATCTAGAATCAGACCCGTAAGCATAGATATTTCACCAGCAACATACCTTTGCACAAGGCTAGATACATCATTATTAGACACATCTCGGTCCACGGACAGAAATATCTTCTGTTAATGTCCAAGAAAATTTATCTATTGTCTCAAGAAATGTGTTTTATGATATATGGTGGCATTGATTTCTTTCCATGCGAAGGAGATATGGTACTGGTTTTACAATATCTAGAAGACAGCCCAAGTTTATTTTGCCAACTTTGAAATCTTGCTATAACTCTTAACACTATGAGCTGGCCTTTTGTTGATTTGATTAGTGTATTGTTGGGGTTTTCATTGGAGATTTATATGTTTGATGATGACATAACGTTGTCTTTTTCATGCAGTTCAAAGGTTCCATAAGACTGTCTTCAATGGATTGTATGTATGGGCTGCTTATAGTACAAGACGAGATGTGGTTGGAATAGTGACAGGCAAGAGTGGATATACGATCCGCTGGAGATGGTCTAAATGCACACTTTAACACCACACGAAATATTAGAGTTTTATGAGATATGCTGTGATTTGACAATTTATAAGAGATGGCATATTTTATCCTGCAATCTGTAATTTTAGAAAGTTACCAAGATAGTTTCATCATGTAATGCGTTGACTGTTGACCGCGCAAGAATAAATTCCTAGTGCGAACTCATATTGAGTAGCGCTCAAATGAAGGTGTAAGGCATCCATCAAGTAGCCTGCCATTGCATTTACATTAGTATTTGAATCTTGTTAACGGCTTTTAAATTTGTTATATGCATCGCATGTATGGCAATGCCCGAAGTTTTCAGAGCGCATGGTCACACCCTATATCCCCACAACGGACTACCATGTTATTTAGCCCGTCAACATCTAGATGAATCATCAATGTTCTAAATCCTAACTACACTAGGGAAGAGCCCTTTTGTCACATGATCTCAGACATATTGTCGCATGGCATATGGCACGCTACTTATTAAATGCATCGTTCGGATGATGGGTCAATAATGCAGAGCAGCTACCTTCTTGTTCCAATTCCATGCAGCAACCATTTCCTTTCGGTTATGCCATCTTTGCCACATAATCGTATCCATCTTTCTTGATCAAATATTTACTCAGCATACTACCAATGCGATATGCATGGGTACAAGCTACAATAGGTCAATAACCAGAGACTTAGGGTTTCAGCAGTGGATGGTGGAGCAGTGTTGCGTGGTGAGGGTAGAGCGGCAAGGTCACTAATAATTGGCCGACGATGCGCATGTGAGGGTTTATGCTGGGCTCCACTAGTCGACAACCTTCAGGCTTCAGAAGGAATGGTTAGCGCTTTTGATTGGCGAGATGAGGCTAGACGGTGCGATGATTCCAATGGAGAGACACGACGAAGGTGGCGGCAACAGAGACACATGTCACAAGGCGCACGTGTAGAGTTAGAGCATCCTCAATGGTACTCTCCAGCTGCTAGTTCGGAGTTTTATACGTCAGTAGAAACGACAGCACGTAAAATATATCATTCAACAGTTCACATGCTCCAAGGCATGGGTCCCACGGCGCAAACCAATCCTTTCAAATCACCTTGAGAAGAAGCGATAGCGATTTACTTTTGCTCGTTCTCACTCATCCACGTCAGCTCAAAGCTGACTCGGCTGGCAACGTCGCTAGCCCGTTGGAGCCGGTCTTAGAAGATGTTTTACAGCTATATAACCTAGCTGAAGAGTCAAGACAGTTTATTTGGAAAACCACGTTGATCCTAGGCATGGCTTCACCTTTTTCAAGTACATGTTGCAAGAGTAAAACATAGGATAGGAGTAGTATGAACTCGAGAAAAAAGAAGAGCACGTTTGACTGGAGCCAAATCCGAAGCCCAAGAATCGATGCAGGGTTGCACACGGCGGGGCCGATCGACGACCGGCGATGACCCACCACACTCCGCGATTGCCACTGGTACGGTGATGGGGGTGCACTGTTCCGGTCCGGCCGCGCCAGAGCTGCAAAAGCGCAGGCAGGCAGGTCCAGCCCCGCCGCGGGGCCCACTCTCGCTCGCTCGCACGGTCGCAGGCCAGGGCCCCGCAGCTTCCGTCACTCTCCCCTCCCCCTGCTTTTGCTTCCTTCCTCTTCCTTCTTGATGAATCGCTCGCTGACCTCGCGGCCTCTCCCCCTCCCTCCCTCGGTTCGAAACCTCCCAAACCCCGCGATTAGCTGCTCATTAACTCCTCTCCGAATTGGCAGTACCGGTGGTGATCGGCATCCATCCACAGCGCCAGCGGCCACTGCCAGCAAAACCACCAAACCCAACGAGAGAGCAGCCACGGCAATTTAATGCCTTCCCCACACATCCCCGTCCCCGTCTCCTCTGCTGTGTAGAGAGAGAGAGAGAGAGAGAGAGAGAGAGAGCTGCCTGCTCGTTGCTCTCCTCGCCTCTCCTCGCTCCCCCATCCGGCGCTGCCAGATCCGCCGCCCGGGCAATGCTGTAGCGCCCCGAGCTGGGATGGGTGGCGTCGGCGCCGGGCTGCTCCTCCCGCTCCTCCTGCTCCGCGCGGCCTCCGTGCTCCACGGTACGACCGCCCTCCCTTGCTCGCTCCTTCGCTGCCCTAGCTCGCTCCCCGCCGGCATTGCTCGGGCGTGTTCCGCGGCGCCGGCGCGGGAATCGCGCGTCTCGCGCTGCATTTCCGCGGGTGAAAAAAAAAAATCCTTGCTTTGCTTCCTGGCAGCTCGTCGGGTGCTCTGTCATGGCCCGCGCTGTTCCTGCCACGGGGCACGGGCTCGGGGTGCCTGGAATCGGGCCGTGAACTGTGATGCTGCCGTCGCGAGCGCGCGCGCGTGCGCCGGGGGTTTGATATTTTTGGTGGGGGGCGCGGAATTCGGTTGCTTAAGAGGCACGGGTTTTTGGGGGGAAATGTTTTGGATTGCAGCCTGGTCCATGTTTTTTCCCCTGCTCCGTGGAAAAGATCCAGTGAGGCGTGAGGTTCACGATAGTGTCGGTGGGCTGGGTCGGTGACGCTGAGCCAGTATCATCGGGATCAGGACTCGGGAGATGGTGGATGCAAAGGTTGCTATGTAGCGCGCTTCATTTAGAGAGGCCGCGATTGCTAGCTTCGCTTTCTTCATGATGCATGCTTCTGTACTAGTCTTGCCTCAGCTAGGGCCCAGGAGTGCCTCTTGCCCTAAGTGGTTCCTTCAAGGCGACTTATTTTGCATTTGTATGTGCCATGGTAGCAACGGTGGGGGCACTATCTCAGCCTCCTGACCAGCCACAAAATCTTAGGGAGGATAGAGCCTATGTTTTGAGCGGCGCATAAAATCTTTGGTGGTTTTATTTCGACTGGGGCAGTACTGGAACTTGTATGTGTATTCCATGTTTGGTCTCCATTTGTTAGAACGGCAGAAACCATTCTTGCAGCATATTTAGAAAAGTACCAAGTATGAAGCTTGCAACAAAATAACTTGTGCAAAATTACTAATTTTTCTGTTGCTGTATGCAGTTAATTGCGATTCAAGCTCTTGGAAAAGTTTTTATCTTTCCATATCATTAAGCCTTGTTTTACAAATAGAGTAAATTCCAATGGATGTTAGCTGTTATTTAAATGCGCCACATGCCTTTATGATGTCAAACTGTATGCAGTGTTTATTTTATTTTTTCCTCCATCAGATTTAACTGTTTTTCTTTAGTGTAAACCATAACGGCCTAACCCCTCTATGTTCTGCAGCAACTATATCACCTAGTCCAGCACCAAGTCCATCAACCCCCCCTGAAGTGAGATCGTTTGGACCTCGATTGCCCCCTTCATTTCCTCCAAGGGCAATGTCTCCAGCTTCTGGTACATAATCTTGACAACTCGATAAATACTACAATGTCAAAGCTTTAAATTTTTCACAGACCACCATTTAATTTCTTTTTATTCTTGTAGGCATTGATGTGCACCACCATCCGCACAAGCACCCGCACCACAGATATCCGAATCAGGGGCCTTCACTAGCCCCATCACCCCCACCTGAAGGTTTGCCATCACAACTCGTTTATGCAACTCACAAATTTATCTTGTCAATAATCCTTGCATTAAGTTACAGAATTTGATCTTTATGCCATTCTTCTGTGGTCTATTTTTCAAATGCTGTTGCTTTTGAGATCTGATATACTCTTATGACTAAATTTATGACCGTATGCACTTATCTATATTCATTGCATAATTCCTTGGATCTTTTATCAGGTTGTTCTAGCTATGTTTGCACCGAGCCAATGACTGCAACACCAATTGGTTCCCCTTGTGGCTGTGTGGAGCCTATTAATGTTATCATCGACCTGGGTGTAGCTCCGTATCTACTGTTTATGCACATAGCTGAGCTAGAAGTTGAAGTTGCAGCCGGTACATTTCTTAAACAAAGCCAGGTGAAGATCATGGCTGCAGTTGCAAGTATCCAGGATGACCGGAAGACAAGGGTGACCATCTATTTGGTGCCACTAAGAGATATCTTTGATACTTATACGGCATCACTAATATCTGATAGGTTCATGGATAAAAAGGTTCAGATAAATTCATCTATTTTTGGAGATTATAAAGTTATCAATATCAGCTATCATGGTAAAACCTTGTGCATGGAATACTCCTTTTCTTAGGTCTTTCGCTTGAATTATGTTTTTTAATTGTGCATCATTGTCACTGCAGGATTACAATTACCACCATCTATTCCTGGGGGATTGGATCCTTCAGGAAGTGAAGATCCTATAACTGCGGAACTGCCCAATCAGAAGAAAAGGCACAAGAAATTAGATATTTGGATCATTGTGATAGTTTCAGGGTCTTCTCTCGGACTTCTGTTAACATGTGCTGTTATCCTGATTTTAATATTAAGATGGAAGAAACTCGGACGGCTTCATGAGGCTATGAGCCCTGCAACTACTCCAGCGCTTAATAGAAGATATGGTATGAAATTAAATACAGTTTAGTGCTTATTTTTGTTGTATTATGCCTCGTTGGTTTATGCTTTGTCAACTATTTTTGCTTATGGCTGCTTTAAAAATATGGAGAATTAATGCTTTGATAGGACAAGCTTGCATCAATCTGTTTTCTCTAGAGCACCATTGTCATGATCATGTTGCTAAATGCCTAAATCTAGATTTTTTTGGTGAACATTGGAAAACTTTGATTTCTGTATATTGAAGAACCACTTTACAATGGACGGAGTGTTGGCTATTTCTACGCGGTTGGGTAAAATGAAAATTGATATTTAATGGTATCAGTTAGTTAGTCCCTGTAGAAGAATAAAATTATATCTTTTATAATCTGTGTCACTCAGAAATTTTAGACATCAACCAATCTGTTTATGATAGACAATTAAACATGCATTAATACTTTCTAATTTTCTAAATCTTTATTATCATATGGTTGAAAACAAAAAACTAGTGGTAAAAACCCCACGAGTTCAACTTATTGGGTACGCTAAATATTTGTTGCTCTTAGAAGTGCCGCAGTTATGCTGACAGCTTAATGCATGGTGCAGGCGCTAGATCAACTTTGTCAACCAGCATGGTGAGCTCTGCATCAGCATCGATGTTTTCAACAGTAGCTACTTGCACAACTTCTGTAAAGACATTTTCACTAGCCCAGTTACAGAAGGCCACAGATGATTTTGATTCAAAACGAGTTTTGGGTCAAGGGGGCTTTGGACGTGTCTACCATGGGATGATGGAGGATGGAAACGAAATTGCTGTCAAATTACTTACAAGGGAGGATAGGAGTGGTGACCGTGAGTTCATTGCAGAGGTAGAAATGCTCAGTCGGCTACACCACCGTAATCTTGTCAAACTGATTGGTATTTGCATTGAGCGGAACAAGAGGTGCCTTGTTTATGAGCTCATACGCAATGGAAGTGTGGAATCCCATCTTCACGGTATGCCAAATAGCAGTTACCATAGACTATGCTTGATAACTCTTGAATGGAAAGCACTGACTAAATTAATCTCCATAAAATAATCAAGGCTTATTTATTTTGTTCAGACATGAACTGGATGACCCAGCTGTCATTCAAATTATAGGGCTTTGTTTTATAACGATGTAGTTCTCACTTCTCAGGGAACACCGAACACATATATGTACAATATCAACTGGCACTTTCCAATTTAAAAGCTGAACTAAAAAAACACAACAATGGCATGTCTCAGTGAAACTACATTACCACAACGCTCAGAAACAAAAGTATATACACCCATAATTTCCTTTGCAATGTTGGTGCCTAGGTTTAGGATTACCATGATTGGTTTGGGTTGATCCTTAGCCTTTTCTTTTGTCCTAGGTGCGGACAAGGCTAAGGGTATGCTGAATTGGGATGTTAGGATGAAGATTGCTCTTGGGGCTGCTCGAGGCTTAGCATATCTTCATGAAGATTCAAACCCTCATGTCATACACCGTGACTTCAAGGCCAGCAATATATTGTTGGAAGGAGATTTCACTCCCAAGGTTACTGATTTTGGTTTGGCAAGGGAAGCATCCAATGCAACTCAACCCATATCTACCAGGGTAATGGGTACCTTCGGGTAAGTAATCATGCCATCATTAGTTAATATAACAGTGTCCATAACCATGTCATCATTGGTTAATGAATTGTATAATCTTCTGCGTTTTGTTATGTTGGTAGCATGAGTCTGGTTCTCTTTGGGGTCAACACTAATTTATGTTCTGGATGCGCTCCTGGATGTCACTGTTGGAAAAAATGCAGCTAGTATAATTACCTTATTAAATGCTGGAGTTATCGAAATGATAATTCATAGAGTTTGTTCATACAATTTTGGTGTTGAACGACGACGGTGCTTGAGAGATCATTCTTTTTTTGTTAGATAATTTGTGGTATCACAAATGTTTTTACCTACACTTCATACACCAGAGTGGTTTGGTTTTTTACTAGACTGTATTTTAATTTTTCTCTTTGACTGTACAGCTATGTTGCTCCGGAATATGCAATGACAGGTCATCTTCTTGTTAAGAGCGATGTCTACAGTTATGGTGTTGTCTTGTTGGAGCTTTTATCAGGAAGGAAGCCTGTTAGCATCTTTGAGTCCAAGGATCCTGAGAACCTCGTGACTTGGGCCCGCCCTCTGCTAAGCCATAAGGAGGGCTTGGAGAAGTTAATCGACCCTTCTCTAGATGGAAAGTTCAACTTTGACAATGTAGCTAAAGTGGCATCCATCGCATCCATGTGCGTGCACACTGATCCATCACAGAGGCCATTCATGGGTGAAGTTGTCCAGGCACTGAAACTTATCTACAATGATGGAGAAGAGGCTTGCGATGACTCATACAGTCCAAGGAATTCGTCTGACCAAGACGGTGACTACGAAGGTGACTTGGTGTTTGAGAGTGGCAGCTGGGGGATTGGGGTCTCTGGCTGTCTGGACCGGAACTCCTTACCATTTGTAACTATGGACTACAGTTCCGGCCGAATAGATGGGCCGCATGACCCTCGTGTGGCATTGTCAGCGGGCTCCCATGCGCAATCACCAGTGCTGCAGAATAGATCAGGCCCCCTGCGGATGAAGAAAAAGCTAGCCTCCTTTTACCGTTCTAGAGGCAGCATCAGCGAGCATGGGCACCTGGCGCGCCATTGATCAATCAATAAACTAGTGTTAGGCTGTTAGCTTCGGTTGACTCCGGCATTGAGGCTGGGGGGTTATCATCACCTCTCGATGATTCATGCCTCATGTTAGTGTACAGTTTCTGGTTATAGGCGTTTTCATTTTCTTTCTGCTTGTTCCCCGGAAGCAATGAGGATGGGGTTGGCAGATGCCATCTAATTTTGCAGAGTTGCGGTTCATTCCTCATGCATCTGATTGGTGTAATCTGGGTTAGGGAAGTTTGTTTCTTGCCGGAATTCTTGGCATCATGTTGTTGTGACTAGGTGGTTGTACTGGATGCAGTTGTTGTAAGCAGTGCTAGTGATGTTCCTCGCGTTGGTGAGGTGAACTATACAGCCGGCTCAGCTCCTCAAATGTCAGGTGGTAACTGTTGGTGATAATCTTGACTTATTACGTAGCCTTTTCCTATTCCACCTTTTCATTTAGTTAAGTGATAATTTTGTATGCTCATGATGCTCATGGTCATGTGGATGTGAGATGTCCAGTCGTCGCTCCGGATTCATGTTCGCGTAAGACTGCAAACTGATTCTTGGCTGGTGCAAGTGCTGGTCATCGCCCTGAATTTGACCTAGACTGACCATTGGATGATTGTTTTAGTTCATGTAACATCGATGTGGCTGCATGGTATAAAAATTTCGAATTGTTTTTTCATTCATAAAATGGTTTGTGGAACACTTTTTTTTTTTAGCGTGCAATGCATTTATTTTGTCTGGAATCCCTATTTTGTCGTGTTAGTTTGTAGAATGTATTTTTTCGAATACGTATGAAAACTGCGTATCTTTGTATTAAGAAAAAAAAAGTTTAAGGAATGCTTTACGCTTCTATTCTGATTTTCATATTGATCTGCAGCGGAAGACGGGAGTGTCTACTTTTTTTTGTTCTGTTTGGCGCTGGTGCCATCGATTTTCCATCTTTGGCTCAGCTTTTGCTCCCAAAAAAGATCAAAAGAAAAGAAGAACAACGGGCCGAATATGGGCCCAGGAAGCCCATTGCACTCAAGCCCACTGACCCACGAAGGGGAGTGAGGAAGGCAACGAAAACCCTCCCCCCTCGCTTTGGCCCCCAAACCAACACCGCCAGTGGCCGCCACCGCGATGGACCTCGACGGCGGCGGCGTGGTCACACCTGGGGAGCTCCTCGGTAACTCTTTAACCCTCGCTGCCGGACGCGGGGCCTACGCCGATGGCCGCTCCGTACGCGCGTCGGTCACCGGACACCGCCGCATCGTGCCGCCTGCACCTGGCTCCTCCGACCAGGTAGGGAGTAGGGTTAGTTTGTTGGAGGGTTTCCGAATTCCTTTTTGTTGATGCGTGTGATTCTGTTGCAGAGGTCTACAGTGGAGGTGGTCGGGCACAAGGCCCATGGAGCTGTGCCGCAGCCGGGGAGTGTCGTCATTGCCCGGGTAAGATGGCATGCTGGAATCCCTCAGCAATCACCAGAGTTCTTTGCAGCTATATGGATGCCTATACTCATCGATTTCCATAGTTGTTGGATTGGTGGGCATCTAGTGTCAGTGCCTGTACTCTGTATCCTGCCGCGTCTCAGACTCAGTATGGTTGGTGAACGGCCAAGGCTTTATAATACTACACTTTTACCTTTTTTCTGTTACAAATACTCCATGGCCATGCTTATGTGAAATTCCATTTGCCACACGCATCCCCTGGTCCAGGTTGGGTGTGGGGTGATGCGTGTGTCTGAGCCGTCAGGTTTTGTGATTACAGGGTATTGGACACATATCGCCACATCGGTACTTGTCAGTCATCTTTGCTGAAGGCAGTTGTCTAGCATGTTGCGCACATCACTTTATTTAAACAGATGTTTGTAAACCTCTGATTGCTGTAAGCCGTTACTTTTTGCAGGTAACAAAGGTTATGGCTAGAATGGCCTCTGCAGATATCATGTGTGTTGACTCAAAGGCTATCAAAGAAAAGTTCACTGGCATGATCAGGTGGTGCCTTGCCCATGCCTTTGTTTTACAGTGTGCTGCTTCCATCTTTTATTGCTTGCAGCTGATGTCTTGCACTACATTTGCTTTAGTTAGTTGCTGAATTCTGCGCGTGGATTCATGCTCTTGTTCATCCTAGAGACTTGGTCAACCTACTTGGAAAAAAAAATCTCATGCATATCCTCTGTTTTATTGGCAGGCAGCAAGATGTTCGTGCAACTGAAATTGATAAGGTGGATATGTACCAGTCATATCGGCCTGGGGACATTGTTAGAGCTGTGGTTGTATCCTTAAAACTGAGGAGAAAAATCCAACACAAATAATCTTTGTTTTCTTCTCTTGTTATATCAACCTCGGTTAGTTTGTTAGGTTCACTTGCTGTCTTGCCCTTGGGTCATCCACTTCTACGTGCTTCAACTGGCAAATTTTTTTAGTCTTTATACTTTAACTTTGAATATCTACCCTGTATGGAGTATTTAATATCTCTGGTTGCCTTGGGACCCTTAAATGATGCCAAAGCTTTCCCTTGGTGATGCAAGGGCGTATTACCTTTCCACTGCGAAGAATGAACTTGGAGTCGTTTCAGCACAGAGTATAGCTGGTATGAAAGGGTGCACGTTGCAATTTGTTCGTCCAAATACATGGACCTGCTCCCATGCATTTTGCCATGTTTTATTAATTTTGCTCCCCATTTGTTTCTTCAGGTGGCACATTGGTCCCTATCAGTTGGACTGAGATGCAATGTGACTTGACTGGCCAGATTGAGCAAAGGAAAGTTGCAAAGGTTGAATAGATGTGCACATGCTGGCCTTCATGACAAATGGTGAAATGTTAGTAGGTGATCTTAATTTGAGTTATCTCATGTAGTCCTAATTGTGGAATATATGGAAAGTCCGTTCACCATACTCCGTAAATGCTAATGGATTGGTGCATAATGCAGTTGAAATTTTGCTTTTTTTGGTCATTCAATTAAATGCTCGTCTGTCTTGCAATTTGACCTCAAAGTAATGTGATTAGTAATGTGATTGATAATCACTGTTCGTTTTTATCACAGATTTCTTTGTTCTCACATTACAGTTGATGGTGTACAGCATGTTGGCTAGAGGAACCAGGTCCTCGGGTGTGGACTGCTGTGGACTGCTGATTGTGCAATGTCCAAATTCGTTTCAACCTCATTGAACCTGGTTTCTAATAGAACTGTTCGCTGATAATCATAGCTATGGACCATGTACTGGATCTGTAACCAGAGTAGTGGAAGTTTCGCGGAGTTCTGTACGCAGAGCTAGTGGAAGTTTTGGCTTTGCATTGTTGAGACGTGTTGCTTTGCCTTTATTCCACCTGGTAATTGATGGAGAACTACTGATTTTAAACGGGCCTGGTCATGATTTCATTCAGGGCCCCATGCGTTCTTTTCTAGTTTGAACACTGGTTTGGCCTAGATTGAGGTGAGGACATGTGTTGCTCACGGTAGCCAAATGGCTTCGTGTGTTCCATAACAACAAATAAAATGGTGCTGGCCATGGAAGATGTTTTCGCAGTGCTCCGTTTCAAAATTGTTGCAGTAATGATCTGTTCCAACAAGATGCCATAAAAATTGGAATCAATACAATATCTAATGAAATAAATTATGGATTCTAAACCACAGTACACGACCACACGGCTCCTAGGAAGCACCATGTTCCATGTTCATCTGTACAACCCATCCAACACAAAATGTTGAGTGAAGGGGTATGGTCATGATCTTGTAAACAGCTGTGCGGCATTCAGATTGCAAGGAGCTGATGAATCCCTAAGACAGCTGCAGAAGCTGTCTTCGTCTGTAGGGAATGACGCTGGCAGTGGTCGATCCGGAATCACACCAACCTGCCAAGAATATCATTCACAACTCAAAAGCAGCTATAATCATAGGCGGGGTTTGTTACCAAATTCTTGCTTTTTTAGGCAACGAACTAGTTTGTGATCGTTTTCTGCTAACACCTGAGTCCTGACTAGCAAATGGCTATGCTTACCTTGTCAATGTCGGTGTGCGCGGGAGTTTCATAGCGTGCTACTGTCACAGCTAAGCCAGATCCATCAGATAATCCAAAAACTGACTGAATCTTCCTGAATTTTGGAAGGCAACGGGGGTGAGATAATAGGCACTGCGAATTAGAACAAGGAGATCAGTGATACAGCCATACAGGGAGGGGCAATCAGTACCCTTTTCCATATGTTGGTTCCCCATACACGACAGCCCTTTTATTGTCCTTCAATGCTCCAGCAAGGATCTCACTTGCACTTGCAGTTCCTTTATTTACCTAACAAGTTCAAAAGTTGCATTATTTAATGTGTAGTAACCTAAGAAACAACAGAATAAGAAGAATATGCAATCATCCTGTAAAAGATTAACTGAATCTGTCAGACTTTTTTTTTAGCAATGCTAGGTTATACCAGCACAACCAAAGGTTCCGATGCAGCGATTGTATCAGCTCCATCTGCCTCATAAATGTCGCGAACACCTTGGCTATCACATATATATACAATAACTCCCTTGTCCATCCTGGCAAAGCAGGAGTAAAAGTTAATACTTTAAGCAACTTAGCAGTTACATTTTAAAACTTCAATCAACTTTTATAACAGTTGCTAGAGTCCTGGACAACGGCGTGCTACCATCTTTAATAGGAACGTGCTATCATCGCATACTGTCAAGGCACGGAACAGACAACGTGCCAGAGGTTGGAGAATACCAACAAGAGTCAAAAGCTGCACCCAAGAAACAACGTAAAAAGCCTACAACTAAACAGCCAAAGGAGGAAAGTGACAGAAGATGCTGCTGGTGAACTAGTGGTTACAAAGCGCAATTGAAAGGGAAAAGCACACACAGAAAGGCAAATGGTGAAATCAAACATGATTGCTGGGAATCTAATCGATTTTGTGAACAACTTAATCGTTGAAATGTTACCTGGCCAAACTTTGTTTGAATGAGAACGGAGTCACGAGAACATATGGAATCTAAACAAATTATGCTATCTGACTCAACTGTAGCACGTTCCTGGTGAGTTCTGTTGTTTGCTAACTACACAGCCATCCATGTCCAACACTCCAACGCCCAACCAAATTATTCACCGCACAGAAAAGAAACAATGTCTTTGTATGGAACATCAATATTTCAAACGAAAGCATGTTTGCGTTCAGACTAAATCCTTTTGCTGGGAGGTTTACTGTCTTTGCTAACCGTCCGTAACGCATCCCGAACCAATGCACTCACCATTTCACGCACCAAGTTTAAAAAATAAAAATAAAGAGAGAAATCAGGCTATGGACGGATGTTTGAACGCTAGTTAGAAGTATTAAATATAGTCTAATTAATAAAACTAATTACACAGATGGAGAGTAAACGGCGAGACAAATTTATTAAGCCTAATTAATCTATGATTAGCAAATGTGTGCTACAATAACCATTCGTAATCATAGGATTAATTAGGCTTCATAAATTCGTCTCGTCGTTTACTCCTTGTACATGTAATTACTTTTTAATTAAACCATATTTAATATTTCAAACTAGCATCCAAACATCCGATGTGACGTGGGCTAAATTTTAGCCCCTGGATCCAAACACCCCTAACTAGTTCAACATTCGTGATATTAGTGAGCACCTCTAGAATAACATCGAATTTATCAAGAAAACAGATGACCGCCATGGCACTGTATTTGATTATGATATTGCAAGGAGTACACATTACTGTTTCGCACCTAGAAAATCTTTTTTCGTTGTATGACTTCATTTTTAAGACTTCATCTAATTGTTTCTCGAGAGATGTACCCAATTCATCTATTTTCGTATCTTTAAGCTATGTATTTGTGCAATACAGAGCATAGATCTGGAGTTGCCTTTATTGACTTGAGAAACAATACCCAATCCATTGCCAAGAGAAGAGGACAAACAAAAGTATCTATAGAAGGAAACATGTAACACATCTTGGTATACACAACAAGGCCATAAAATACTACAGATGTACTAAAGGATTACCAATGCCAAAATATAAGGGTCTTCCATTGGGACTAGAATACGAGGCAAGTCTTCGTCAGTAAAACATAAATTGGGGAAATAAAATAAAAGGGTAATAGGAAAATAATTTGCATATATTGTTTTGCCTTGAGTGCAGGCTAATGATATGGCAACAAGTATGTCCGCACAACTCACTGGTCAAATTGAAACTCGTAAAAAGGAGGTCTCCTAAGAACCATTGAATCAAATTGTTAAGTTATGCAGCATTCTAATAAACTTTGATTTTTTCTAAAACCGATAACTCACCAAAACCTAGATGTGTGTTACATGTTTCCTTTTACAGACACTTGTCTGTCCTTTTCTCTTGGCAATGAATTGTGTATTGTTTCTTGAGTCAACAAAGACAACTCCAGATCTATGCACTGTATTGCACAAATACAGAGGTTAAAGATATGAAAAACAATTAAATGAAGTCTTGAAATGAAGTCCTATGGCGAAAAAGGATTTTTAGGTGCGAAACAGTGAAGCGTATCCCTTGCACTATCATAACAAAACAGTGCCATGCGGTCATCTATTTTCTTGATGAATTCGATGTTACTCTAGAGGTGATTTTCCTAGGTGCATACAGTGCATGCACACATGCAGAGTAAAGTAGGCCACCAAGATATATGGATAAATCTCATACCATGAAATAATATGTGGTTTAAACAAGCTTACCAAATCTTTGCAATTTGAATTCCTTCAGGAAAAAGGCCACCACTGCATCAGACATAACCATGTTAAAATTCCAATAAAGAAAACATCAGCATACATCCCGATTTCTACAAGCCCAAACCTGTTATTCCGCAGATCCAAC
The DNA here is from genome assembly GCA_030272315.1 of Paspalum vaginatum. Lineage (NCBI taxonomy): Eukaryota > Viridiplantae > Streptophyta > Magnoliopsida > Poales > Poaceae > Paspalum > Paspalum vaginatum. The sequence continues at coordinate 951,280 of CM059015.1, forward strand.
ACAAAGGATTTAACACTATTTTCCCTTAATGTCTTAATGGCCTCCTTAACCGATTCTGCAGGATGATAATCAATTGACATAATCAGCAGGGCAGCATCTGAAAAACATTATGATGCCTCAAAATAACATTATAGCTTTCTCGACATGTCAAACCTGCAGCATTTTGGTTAAATGTTGTCAATTTGATGTAGCCGATCTTTGAGCTTTCTTTTGAACCTGGAATCTCACACATCCTCGACCTCACTGGGTTTAAAGTGACTGTTTGTCTCCTGGTAATAACCAAAGAGGTTGGAATAGTTAATGACTAATTTTCAGTAAATTAATTCTCAATACCTAAGAGGGAATTTATGGTTTACTTACTGTAGAACGACGTGCCTGGTATTGGTCCCACTACGAATGGACAAATCTACTGAACTTCCCTCCGGACCCCTAGCAAATCAGTTGATAGAAGAACACCAACTATTAAAACTACCAAAAAATATCAGCTAGGGCAAAACTAAGGTGTACATGTATTTAAATTATCTGTTTTTGTAACACTGCATTTTAGCCACTGCTTATATGTACATAATAATGATAATTGGCCTTACTGCAAGCGTTCGGCGGCATCATATATATCCATGTCTTGAGTGCTTCTGTTGTCAATTGCCAAAATGATGTCTCCAGGAAGAATGCCAGCCTTTTCTGCAGGACCACCTGGGGTGGCTGTCATGACAGCAACTCCTGCAGGTGATCCATTAATTGCCATCGGGTAGCTAATAGATAATCCTACACCTGTGAGCGCGCCTTGCGTACCAGACTTCCTTCAGAAAAGATAATCGTGTGCTTTATAAAACAAATTATACTAACTAACTGGACTGTAGGCTTCTATGGAAGTCAATGGTTGAATTTTATACCCGCAAGCTCTTCAGTTTCTCAGGTTCCAAGAAACGAGTGAACGGGTCATCCAAAGTCGAAAGCATTTTCTTGATTGCCACATCTGAAATACAACCTTGATTAAACTAATCATCATACGGAATCAAAATTCGAACAGTATGCTGGTTTGCTTTCGCGCAATATATATAATGCATGTTTTTACCTTTGTATCATAGCATTCCCATTAGCACATAATATATTACTAACACTGTAGTTCAGAATTTTAGCTCCTGCTAAAGAAGCCAGATTGTAATATCTGTCTGATAGAAAATCTTGGGGCAGTTTGCAAATAAAGGTTTCCTTTGGACACTTAAACTTGTCGTCGTATCACAAATGTATTTGGAACCACGATATCAAATGACTACTGAATGCCTAATGCAGTTATCCTAACCACTACCACAGTAGAAATGTGCTTGTTGTATATGAAAGAGAGGTAAGAAGATTCTAGTTCTAATTTAGAAAAATGAAGCGCAATGTTCGGAACCATACATGTCTCTTCCCTTGTATTCATTGGTTCATTGCGAAGGGCATTTTCACGGTATCTAAACCAACTTTGCCCATTGAATGATTTGTCATAGTATGCACGGTCAACTGCACGCCAAGCCTCCAGGAAAAGCAAGTTTTCCTCCGTAAGTGCCGATGCTTGGATTACCCGCATGACAAGTGACAGATAGGTGTCAGTAGTAGAAATAAATACAATGTGGAGGAAGGATAAAGCTGCAGGGTTCAGCCTATCTTGATAACTTACACGAAGGTGCTGTATAAGAAGCCGCCGAGATGGAGATGGACACGACGAGCACCATCCCTAAAACCACGCGGCCTAAACCAACAGACATGAAGTGCTTGGATGGGCCGTCCTGGCGCAACACACACATGGCATTGTAACATCGTCTGAGGTTGCCGTGCAAGGTGATCATCAGCGAAGAGTAACGAGACATCATTTTCTTTATTGGCCGTGTCAATCTAGAGACACATTGCCCACTCGCTAAACACTCGGTGGATCTCCTGGAGCAATGCCTCGTTTGGGCGAAAAGGCAAGCTGCGGCCCGCAGATGTGGGCGAGGTTCCCATAGTGATACAACCGCTACCTGCGATTCAATCAGCAATGGTTCAAAATGATGGTAACTCTGAGGGGGTAAACATAACCACATCTATAAGACAACAACAACAAAAAAAAAAGAAGTGCAGTAAGTAACATGAAGTAAGCGACGAGTCCAAGGCTGTCCAACTATCCAAGCAGCGGCAGCGGCAGTAGTAACATTTTGTATCCAATCCAAGCAAGCATCGATGGACGAAATATCAACGGACGGAGTCACCAGCCTACTCTACACACCGTCATTAAATTACAAAATTACAAGGCTAGAGTGGTTAAGAATCGCAGCATCAGCACGGCCATAGTAGAAGCAATCAGCAGAAACAGCGGCATGCGCTAGTCGCTAGCTCCGACAGAGCATCACCGAGCCAGGCGAACCGCCGTGGCCCGATTAGCACGAGAGGTGGAGAGATGGATGCGTGTCAGGGACAGCAATCGGAGCGGCGGGGTGATCACCGTGTGAAGGCGGCGAAGGGAAATGCGCGACGGCGAGGCGGAGACGAAGAGCGGGCGAGAGCAGGTCGCCATCGATGCTCCCCTTTTTCGCTCACTCGGCGATGGCTTTTCCGAACGGAGGGGAGACGGGAAGGGAGGTGAGGGAGAGGCGGAGACGAGTCGTCGACGCCGGCGGCCAGAGGGATTGGGTTGGGTTGGGCCCACCATTCTCAGCTCGCTGCACTTTTTCCGGGCTGAGTGGCCGGGCAACGGCCACGCTACGAGTCGTGATGGCGATTATTGGGCAAATGTACTGGGCCGTATCTGTTAGATCGTAATCGGCCCGCTTGTTGGGCCTCGATTCGGCACAATCATCGTTTGCTTCGTCTGTCCATGGTTGACACGTCAGACCGTCTTAATAACCCTCCTCGGCCTCGGCCTGGCCTCTCCCCCACCCGCCGCCGCCATGGACGCCGGCGACGCCTCCACCTCGCTTGCCATGACTCCACAGAGCCCCACCACGAAGAACAGGAAGCCGGCCAACCCGCCGAAGCGTTTCGTCCACACCCCGATCCCGCCCGCCATCCTCTCGGACCCCACCCTCGCCGCCGCCGCCACCTCCCTCCTCCCGCCCAACTACAACTTCGAGCTCCCCAAGACCGCGCACCGCATCCGCTCCGCGGGCGCCCGCCGCGTCGCGCTCCAGCTCCCCGAGGGCCTGCTCCTCTTCTCGCTCCCGCTCTCCCACCTCCTCGCGCCCTACCTCCAGCCCGGCCCCGCCAACGACGTCCTCGTCCTCGCCGACGCCACCTACGGGGCCTGCTGCCTCGCCGACCGCCCCGCCAAGGCGCTCGCCGCCGACCTCCTCGTCCACTACGGCCACTCCTGCCTCGTCCCCGTCACCTCCTCCCTCCTCCCCGTGCTCTACGTCTTCGTCGAGATCCGCGTCGACGCCGCCCGCCTCGCCGCCGCCGTCCGCAACGCCTTCCCGGACCCCGCCGCCGCGCCCCGCCTCGCCATCGCCGGGACCGTGCAGTTCATCTCCGCGGTGCACGCCGCGCGCGAGGTGCTCACCAAGGAGGGCTACCGCGACATCCTCGTGCCACAGGCCAAACCGCTCTCCGCCGGCGAGATTCTGGGGTGCACCGCCCCGGCGCTGAAGAAATCGGAGGAGGTGGGCGCGGTGGTGTTCGTCGCCGACGGCAGGTTCCACCTCGAGGCGTTTATGATCGCCAATCCCGGGGTCAAGGCCTACCGTTTCGACCCATTCCTTGGGGTTCTTGTGCTGGAGGAGTATGACCACGTTGGCATGAAGCAGGCAAGGAAAGCGGCGGTGCTAGCAGCGAGGAAGGCCAAGAGTTGGGGAGTGATACTCGGCACTCTGGGGAGGCAGGGGAGTGTGAAGGTTCTCGACAGGGTGGTGGAGCATCTGGAGGAGAAAGAGTTGGAGCACATGGTGGTGCTCATGTCAGAGCTTTCCCCGGCGAGGATGGAGCTGTTTGGGGATTCAGTGGACGCTTGGGTGCAAATTGCTTGTCCTCGCTTGTCCATAGATTGGGGGGAGGGTTTCAAGAAGCCAGTGCTGACAACCTTCGAGTTTGATGTCGCACTGGGCTACGTCCCTGGGTGGTGGGAGAAAAAAGAGGGTAGGGAATGTGGTGGTGAACCTGGTAGTGGGTGTTGTTCAGGATCTGGAACTTGTGGAGGCTGCAATTGCAGTGGTGGGGATTGTTCTAGTGGGGATTTTGGTGGTGACTACCCGATGGATTATTATTCTCAAGACGGGGGTGATTGGAATAGCTGCTACATGAAGAAGAAGCCATCTACTGGCGAGAGGAAGCTGCGGGTTCGGACTGGTAAGCACTCAAATTATTAGCACTTCAGCTACGCTTCCATCTGCCTTTGTCTTGTTAGAACTCAGACGTTCATGTTGTTTAATTGATCAGTATTTGCATATGTTCAAGGAAACACTGTCAAATTAGGAATGCATGTATCTTGCTATTGAACTGTCCAAGCTGAGGTACATATTATACTTCTCGCACCACTTTAATCTTGCGTGGTGATTTGTGTGAACCAATATCCTTTCCAAAACGCACAAAGCCATTGTCTTAGTTGCTTATTTTTATTGTAAAACTTGAAACAGCATTTTGACAAACTGACTGTTGTAGTCATACTTACATGACCCAATGTGCAGTTTCCAACGAGGTTATCTCTAAAATTTACTACTCTGCAGCTAGTATGAATACGCAGGGGAGTCAAAAACTGAAAATCAAGAATATTTCATTGTTGTGCGATTAAATTTGCCGTTCCATGTTTCAGCCTGAGCTTAGGTGCGTGCTTAATTGTGATATATTTCAATGGCGACGAGAAATTTATAACCTAATGTCTACTGACATAGGAGACAGGAGAAACCTAAAACCTATTTATGTAGTGCTCTGCAAACATCTGGCATGAACAGTACTGGACTATGATGCAAATTGTCTTCGTTAATTGGTTTAAATTTGAGGTCACTGTTTTCTAGTAGTCGGCATTGCTTTGGTCCCATTTTTCTGGTTTTGCGATGATTTATGCCTTTTACAACTCAAACTACCAGGCAACAGAGTTCTAGCCGAGGAGAAGCCATAAAGTCGAGCACTGTTGTGCGAGGTGGATAGAGATATTGACAATACCCTCGGGGCATTCAGATTTTTTGACACCAGGGTTCAGTGTGGTTGCGCACGCAATGCTAATTAATAGTTACCAGAGGCTGTAGAAACTTGCCGTTGCCATCTGGATTGGATTTGCTGTCATCAGATTATCCCATTATCAGAAAGGCACTGCAAAATCTTGTGATAGTATACCTGTATCATTGTACTCCAAACCTTCGCCATATAGTGGAATGGTTGAATTTTGTACTGTTGTAGAATCTCGTGAATGATTGAATCTATCACGGTAAACATCTTGTGTCCCTGATTGTTTGATGTGGCTACATGTCTCATTCCAGTAAGCTCGAAAAAAAAAGAGCGGTGCTTGATACATACTCGTAGGCAGTGTTTGGTTGGCATATAAGGCTGTCTCCATGGGAATCTCTACGCTTTATTCCTCGTTTCAAACTCCACTTGAGTTGGAACAATGTTTGGTTGGCGTACTGATAATAAGGCTGTCTCCATGGAATCCTTAGCCCCATTCCTCATTTCAAACTCTAATTGAGTTGGAACAATGCGAAACAATATCAGAATCCTCATTTTTCCAATCCCCATTGGAGTGCGGGAGGAACGACAGTGTAATCATTGTTAACTGACTTTGTTTGGTTGCAAAAGAGTCCAACGGAGTAATGAAATCGGAGAAGAGCGCCTGCACTGGAATGCTATACCGGCCACGAAGGAGCGTATAGGCAAGTGAACTGCACCGTATCTGATCACATGCTTACGAATAGCGGACCACGTGAAAACAAAACGGCCGTAATCTGATTTCGTTACAATACGGCGAACCAGACGGCACCTTATTCTAAATTATAGGTTGTTTTTATTAAGAATTATATTTATTATTTATTGACTGGCAAACGAATTATAACTTAAAACATAGGAAGTATCAATCACTGAAGGATGCAATGAAATTTGCGGATGAGCATGTAGCCCAATGGTGGTTCCGAGGAGCTGGCTGGTGGGGGCTCGTGCGGTCGTGCCCCAGTTCCGCATCTGGCCAGGAAGGCCGTGGCAAGGGGGTGCCGTTCAAATAAAAAAATGCAATGAAACGCAGCCCGGTATAAAAAAATATTTAAAAACAGCACGAACTTGCAATCGTGAGGCATGTCAACATGCAACACATAGCACACGACAGCAACCATCACCATCCATCCAACATGACATTAGTATAACAGCGGGTTCAGTTCAGAGTGCTTCAAGGCCCCAACGAGGCAAAAGAGCTCTAGTTCCAAAGATACATCTGAGTTAACCCGACATATATGCAAACTGCTTGGCTTAGGAATTTCAGTGTTGCATTGCCAGCACGCAGCGCAGGCAGCCACCTTCGTGCAGCAGGTGGAATGCCTCGTTGATGTCATCCAGGTTCATGTTGTGGGTAATGTACTCGTCCACCTTGATTTCCTGTCAAAAGCATAAATTTTGGTTGAGTGGATACTAAAAACTCATCCGACACTTGATTCGGCAATTTAACATGCAGTACCTTGTTCATGTACTTCTCAACAAGCCATGGGACATGGGTTCGGCTCTTGAAGCCGCCGAAAGCTGTTCCCTTCCAGACACGGCCAGTCACGAGCTGGAATGGCCGTGTGGAGATCTCCTGGCCAGAAGCAGCAACACCAACGATGACAGAGGTTCCCCAGCCCTGCAGGTGTGGCCGCAAAACTTAAATCGGTGGGAGAAAAGGATATTTTAATTTCAGATGGCTGAATAAACGAGAGGCGATTCAGACATAAGCAGCAACACCCCAGATGTTGCAACAAGAATGCTTACCTTGTGGCAGCATTCCAGTGCAGCCCTCATAACCGAAACATTCCCAATGCATTCAAAACTGTAATCCACACCACCATCTGTAAGATCAACCAAGACCTGTTGTATCGGTTTCTCATGGTCTTTTGGGTTCACAAATTCTGTAACTCCAAAGTTCTTTGCTGCAAACAGGCACAGTGAGAGAAGGAATTAGAAGGCGCAATGTGTTTGAAAGGTATAGACAACTGATGCCATAATGAATGAATACTCCTACATAGTAGTAGTCTATTATAAATGACTAGCTCAACCACAACCAGCATAAGTAACTGCACACTGTAATAATTAAACTAAAAACCAATAAGCTAGGTAGCTAGTACAGCACATCAAGTTTCTACATTTACACTCTTGGATTATTTTGGGCATCGACAATGTCCCCAACCTGTACCTTTGACCATTGGGAACACATTACCCTGAGACAAGAAAATTCAGGTTCAGGATCAAATGCTGCAAACTGTATGATTGGTGTATCAAAGTTCTCTCGCACATTATGAACAAAATGCTTTCCAAGTTCTATTAGCTCATGGTAGATATATTGTTTACGTGGTAGAAATTATTAGACCTAGCCCTACAAAACATATTTTTTGATATTTTCTATCCCACATTATACAAAAGTGGGCACTTCCTGTTTATATCAAAGCAACATTATTTAGTTATAGGTTCCACAGTTTGCTTGGAGTGAGCTTGGACAAGAGAAATACACTTTCAATGCCTCAAAAACACAGGATTTTGAATTGCCCATTTCACCAGGTGATAAACAAAACTAAATGTAGGAGCACAAAGGTTCAACGAACTGAATTGCAAGAATAAACCATACCAACATCAAACTTTTTACTATCAATGTCAATGCCAATAACTCGTGAAGCTCCAGCTGCTTTTGCACCCTCAGCAACCTAAAATGGAAAGCTCATAAGTCACAATCCTATCCACTGACTCAGATTTACGAGAGCGACCAAACACAAGCAACTTACTGCAAGTCCAACTGTGCCAAGGCCAAAAACAGCAACAACAGAACCAGCTTCAACCTTTGCAGTATTCCACACTGCTCCAAGACCTGGTTGATTGTACTTTGTTAGGTTTATAGACAAACAAAATAACAACTATTGTTGGAAACTATTTAGAGGTAATGAAAAAGTATGTAAAAACGCTAAAAATGTTGTCGGTAATTCAACCAGTGCAATTATCATTTATAACGAATCCATTCCACAGAATAAGAATGGGGATTTGCATCATCACAGACAAATGGTGTGCACGTTTCTGTGTAAGATCAAAATCGCTGCTACCTTTTCGCTATTTGCATAAATCATAAACAGATGTAAGAACATCTTGATGATAAGTATGTTAGGAAGACATTGATGATAACTACAACATTTCAGGCGCAACCAAGGAAGAAAAAGTGCATTGGTTAAACCTTGGATGATAATCATAGCATTTCAGGTGCAAACAAAGAAGAAAAACAATGCACCGCTAGTAATACAAGCATACAGCAATACATTGGGGTGGACAAAGATACAAGTATCACATGCAAAGTTACTTCACATTAAGCTACACTGCTACATAACAATCTGTGTGACAAGAAAACCACCCTGCTGATCAAGGAATCCTCAAAACTTTGCAGTGTGCGAACAGACACAAGTAACTTGAGTTAGTACTTATGTCCTAAATGCCAGTAAACATAAATGGAATAACATATAGAACATACCAGTAGAGACACCACAGCCAAGCAGGCAGACTTTTTCTAGAGGTGCCTGTGGATTGATCTTTGCAACACTTACATCATGCACTACAGTGTACTGGCTGAATGTTGATGTGCCCATGAAATGGTAAATGGGCTTTCCATTTACTGAGAACCTGCTCTTGAAATCATTCATCATGACACCTGCCCCTGTCGCACTACGAACCTTACCGCAGAGGTTGGTCTTTCCGCTCTTGCAAAACTTGCATTCTTTGCATTCTGCTTGGTAACAAGGAATGACATGATCCCCAGGCTGCACATCAGTTACCCCTTCGCCGACGCTTTCAACAACTCTTTATTAAGATATAAGAAAAAAATGTCCATCACAGTCAAAAAATGCATGCATAGCAAATGGAAGTATTAAAAGTGTATGAAACTGAAAGCAAAACTATATGCTTACCCAGCAGCTTCGTGACCAAGAATGCAAGGAAAGAGACCCTCAGGATCCTGCATAGCAAATGGAAGTATTACAGTTCTAGCATTCCCACATGGCCATAAGGTCTACTGCTAAATACCTACAACTGTGCAGCATGCGCGTAATTAATAAAAGAGGAAAATCAGGAAAACCCTTCACAGTGTGGCGTCAGAAACTCTATTTTTTTGGTAATATCAGTTTATTAACTAGTCTATAAAAGTCTATGAACAAAGCCACGCTCAATTAGTTCAGGACAGCAACTATCCATCAGGTTTAGGAATTAGGATTGCCACTATCGCTACTACTACCACTGTGAGCGACTAGTTCAAAGTACTTCATACAATTCCAAGAACGAAGAACCCTAGATTGGAAGAAAACCCCATGCGAGAACGAGTTGGGGGATAAGATGATACCTTGCCGCTCCATGTGTAATGGTCAGTGTGGCAGAGCGCGGTGGAGAGGATCTTGATGCGGACCTCGCCGGCCTGTGGCGGCGCCACCTGCACGTCCTCGATCACGAGCGGCTTGTTCGGTTCGTAGGCCACCGCCGCTGCACGCACGCACCAGCCATGAATCCCCCCACGCCAGATCAAATCAAACGTTGTACGAACAACAACCAACGCTGGCACACTACCAACACCGATGCGAAAAGAACTAGAGCAGACAAGATGAAACAGGCTACCTTTGCAAGTGATGACCTGGCCCTGGGTGGAGGAAGCCATTGCTTCCTGCCTTCCTGGGAATAGGGTTTTGGGTGGTAGATGCGATGGATGGAGAAGTAGAGAGGCGCAGCGGGGTATAAGGATGTGGCTGTGAGGTCCCCGGTGATAAAAGGCAAAGGCAAGGGAGAAGAAGAGCAGCCGGCGGAGCAGGGGAGGATGAACTGGGCCGGGCCGGGCCCGACTTGGATTTGGGCTTCCAAATTATTTGGATACGGTAGCCAGCTTGGCAGATCAATCTGAGATTCGTATGGAGAATTCTCTTTCCGAAAAACAGAATCACGCGGGGTATTAAATACTGAACTCAGATTAAACAAGACACTGTCAACTCTTGCTTCCTGCACAATCACCTTTTTTGGTTTTTGAGCTTGAGGTATTGGGTATATCATGCTCTTCCTGGCCAAAGAAATAAGAATCATGCTCTTACTCCATTCATCATTATAAAACTTCCTTGCATAGTAAGCATCACATATACAATAGCTAAAACAAATCAGTTGGGTTCATATTCTGGACTAAATTTTGAGTAAAAACAGTTCCCTGTTATTGCATGACCAGTGGTATATGTCCTTCAGTCAGTCCCAAGCCGACTCACTTGTTTGTAAGATCTTCACCGATTACTTCGTCCTCACAAATAAGTGCCTCTTTATTTCTATACAGAACATTGCGTATATTGATACACACACGGTTTCTAGTGTCAAAATATAGCTATTAACATGCCAACGCGCTAGTGAACATTGCCTTATTGGAGCATACAAAGGCATCATGACAAGAGGCCCACGACTTAAGAAGATATTTGTCGATTACTCCGATTTGTCCTCAGAGTTGATCTGTTGAGCTAGCAACAGCAGCGCCAGAGCTGAGAAAAACGATAGGCCGGCAGAGGTGTAGCCAAGAACAAGCAGCGCGATCTTGAGTGACTGTTGGAAGAGAAGGGTGTGTGAGAGGTTAGCTGGAGGGTCAAATAGAACTCATAAGTTGAAGGAACTAGTCATCTTCAGGATTGCCACGTTTTATTACCTTGGCCAGTTGCAGTGCGTTGTCATTTGCATATTGCATCGTATTATCAGGAATGTTTTGCACGCCTTGTGCTAGTTTCCATGAAATGATTCTGGATCAAAAGACAAGTGTCAGGCGTAATATACTTTCTAAGGTGAGAGATGCAATGATAATGCAACGCATGCAAGGGTGAGTTCTTTAGAGAATATACAACAACAGCATCAACAAAGCCTTTTATTCCTCATCCCTCCCTCCCTCCGTCGTATTGGGTTTCAATTATAGTCTACCCCAACTTGCTTTAGAGAATATATGGTCATAAGAAACAGATGGAAAGCATCAGCATAATCTGTGTCACTGCGTGTATCTGCAATCATGGGGTACAACTAGATTGTGCATTTGATAAATGGTATTGATCAATTTAAGTTAACTTAAAATAATCATTTAACAGAGATTTGTGTCATCCTATAATATGTCAGCACATGAAATAGAAATATTAACATTATATCAAACCATCATCCATCTGTCTTCACATATCTACATGAGAATTGACCAATATCAATGCAGTCATGCAGTGAACTCCAAATCGTACTTTCAACAGAACAAATGCTGTGGTAGTATGAAAGTTACCCAAAAACTGCTCCAACTGCAGCACCAATATTGGCCTTTTCAGCTGTCACTTCGACCTCAAGTTCTCCAAACTGGTAGGAAGCAAGGGATGAGGATTGAACCTATGTCCACAGTTCACTGAAGGGTCATTAAAGTGTATAGAAGCTCTTACCTTCAGTTTTCGTTTTTCTTTCATAGCCTGAACATCAGATTGAACTACTGGGCGTTTCAACAGTAGCTTACCATTGTTGATCATTGTTTCAGCAATCTACAAAAGCACTAAAAAGCATGTTACATTTGCCCCGTGCCTTATGAGCTATAATATCTGTCGTTTATACATCCACTTTGTTGATGTTTCTCTCACGATGGAATTGAATTTTCGCCAAAAACTGTTTACGTGGAACCATTTTGATCTCTGATCCCACATCCCAGTCATACATCAGCAAGGTATCATGTTTGGACATATCATCATGTAGCTAGCTAGGAGTAAGAAGGTCTGCCGCAGCTAATAGCAGGATGGTTAGAGTGTGAGCAAGTAGCTAACCTTCTTGAGCTCTCCCTTGCCGTACTGCCCCATTGACTGAAATCTCCTTCCAGCTGACACCAGCCGCTTGCCAAATGCTACACTATGTAAAGAAAACAGCAAAGGGACGCAATGCCAACCTTCAATGAATCGATCATGAATGTTGACAACAGGCAACGTCATATGGATGCAGTTCATGCCTGATTTGGCGCTGCGCGTCAAGTAGGGTTCCAACGATGGCAACTGCTTGGCAAGGCTATTTGACGTTGATGTATCAGCCAATTCCCATGCTTTTGCCAAGTTCAGGAGCAAATCACCGACTTCTTGGCCACACTATCTCAAAACAAAACAAAACAAACAAAGAGATGGGCACTGTGAGTGTTCTTGCATTACTATCATATCCAACACAATTACTGAGTTTACCTCATCAAGAACCGGCCCATTGGAGAGATCAAAGGCGGCATCATTGAGCTTCAAGAAAGGAAAACAAGTGTCGTTGGGACAGATCGATCAAAGAAAAAAAAAGGTCAGTAAAATTTCAGTGTATTTGTAATGTTATGCATACTGCCTACTGAATAATGCTAACGGTGATAGTATTTCCTCTAGACTCTGGAGCGCAACAATGTAGGATTACTTGATACTAATTTACCACTCTGCTAAATAAGGTGGGAACAAGTAGGTGCATGTTAAAATGAAATGAAATGATGTGATATAAAATAATGAGCCTAAGCAGATACTTACGTCAAGACGAAGGTCGCGTGGGAGCTGAGAGAGATACTTAGGCGGGAGAACCAAGCAGTCCTACAAGCAGGCAGGCCACGGGAAACATTCAGAAAGCTAGAGTTTTGAACGGGCAGTGGCGTGGACTGGACCATAAGAGGACAAAACGTCCTACCGCGAGTTCCTGGAGGAGCGGCAGGACAGGCGGCTCCTCCTCGGGGTTGTCGCCGCCGGAAGACGAGGATGTGGAGGCGACGGGTTTGGGGGAGTCGGAGGAGACGGCATGCAGAGAAGGCGGGTGCCTACATCTCTGCGGACGGAGCCTCGAGGGTCCATGGGCGCCGGAGACGGCGGGGAGGAGCGCGGCGAGGAGTGGGCGGCGGAGGGCGGCCGTGGCCATTCGAAAACGGCGGTGTCTGTTTTTTTCTTCTCGTTTCTCTCTCTCTCTCTCTCTCTCTCTTTTACTTCTTCCTTCTCCGAATAGTCCGGTTGCTCCAGTTGGGCCCACGCTATCTCTTCCCTTCCAATGGAAGCGCGGCCCATCGTCGGGTTGGGTTGGGGACAATCGCGACCCACACCCACGGACCCACCTCACACAATCTCTCTGTCATTGATAAAAAGTTTTTAGATAATGGAAGGATCACTGTCATTGGGCATTGGTAGTACTCCCTCTGTTTCAATATTTGTCACTTCGTAGTTCGAAAATGAACCGACACATATTCAAAGATAGTAGAAAGATAGCAGAAATTCTCATTTAGAAAACACAAATGATAGCAGAAATTACTTGTCGCTCGAATCATCAATGATTGATTTTGACTTCGTACTGGCACGTGCTCCGCAGTTTTATTATATATAGTCCATTTGATTTTTTTTTGACATCAAATTTGACTGACTCGTCTTATTCAAAATATTAATGAAAATATGTAAAAAATCAATTCGTAGTTAAAGTATATTAGACGCTGAAAGAAATCTTAATAAAAATAAGTGATAATTATGATTTTTTTAATAATATGAGTAATTCAAATTTAGCGTCAAAAAATTCAAACCAACTATAGCTTGGAATGGAGTACTAATTTACTTACACCATAAACCATCAACGAATTACAGCAACAAACACTCGAGCGAGCACTAGTCCCAAACGCTTGATGGGCCCAAACCAACTACACGGCCCACGTTCTCTACGCTTCGTCGGGCTTCAGGATCCCATTGACCACGGACAGGCCCACGACGACCCCGAGCGCCTCGGCGCCGGCGACCACCGCGGCCTGCACCAGCCCGTCTCCGGCGAGCTCCGCGCCGGCCACCAGCTGCAGGCCCTCGCCGGCGACCTCTCCCGCTTCCTTCTCCGCATCGGTCACCGCCTCCTTCACAGCTTCCCCGCCGACCTCTGCGGCCTCCACCGCCGCCTCCTCCACCTCCCGCACCGCCTCCGCCGCCGCCTCCTCCGCCCTCTCCCAGCTTCTTTCGGATGCCGAAGAGCCCGATGCCAGCAGCGTTCGCCGGAGGGGCCGTGGCTGGCGCCCCCGCGGACAGCAGGAGCAGGACTGCCGAGCGCCGGTCCAACCGCACGGCGGAGGCCGCGACGCTGCTGCCGCGCCGCCGGCGTGTGGGCGGCGCGGCGTGGAGGCGGATGCTTCCGGCGATAGAGGTGGCCATGGTTGATTGGTAGAGGAAGCCTCTGGTCGCTCAGGCGTGGCCGCGTGGGGACTGGGGCAGTGGCGACGCGAGTGGCGCGGGGCGGCGGGGGCTGTCTAGCCTTTGCTCTGCTGAGCAGGATGAGGTGGTTGCGCTCCTGCCTGGCGCCACAACGAGACGAGAACCCCCGCGGACATGTCAGATGTCTCTCTCACACACCACATGTTTTTTTAAGCGAGATTAACCACATGCTGCAGTAACAGAAATACAAAGCATAGATCGGAGAGAGAAGGAAGGCCATCGTAGATGTGCATGGGAACGCCGGGTAAGAGAGGAAGACAGAAAAGAATTAAAAAGAAGGGGCCATTGATTGATTGACTGATTGATGACTTTTTTCTTATCTAGTGGCTATAGGTACAAAATAAAGTAGAAAAATATAAAACTAAAGTATCGAAATATTTTTCTTCTACCAATTTTAGATCATCTTTAAACATTTCTAATTCTTTTCAACCAGGACACATCGCAAGTAAAAATGGTTTTTTTTCTAAAACTCGTTCTTCTATGGTGTAGATATACGAGTAACCATAACTTTTAACATCAACACATAAGCAAACTTCCTATCTCAAGTATCTCCTTCATGATGAAGACAGCCTCTTAGACACACCTCCGGTCCCTCCATCTGGTTGAAGTGTAGCTTAGTAGCTATATTCACGACAGCTTGCTTGAGAAGTCACACCTTTCTGAACCCACTTCCTACTAATTCCATCTAGCTAAGCTAAGAATTCACTAGTGCACATGCATGGCATAGAAAGGCAATGGGTAACTTGACTGAGTTGTTATCAAAGCACACAACATTTAAAGCTAGGTTTTTAACACCCTAAACCACGCAAAATCAAACAAATAACCTCTTGGGCGGTTTTGGTGATTGGTTTATATCACCCTCATTAGGCGTAGATATTTTCCTAGTTTAGAGCCCATTGTCAGCACCACTTCACTCGACTCCTACTGCACACCTCGATGCATGCCTGCCTTACGTCCTCCTCCTGCCTTGCCGGTCACCGCCTTTTTGCCTATATCGCTTGCAACCACCCTCTAATGCACGCACCCGTCACCTCTGACATGCATGCCCTGACGGACGCACGCGACAGCAGGTCATTGCAGGCGAGGCAGGTGAAGAGGTGGCAACCGACGAGGCAGTGAGGTGGGCATGCATTGAGATGTGTGATAAGAGACGCATGAGGTGGCACTAGTAATGGGTCCTAAATGTGCCATGGGAACAAGAAAAAAAAACTACACTTGAGAGGTTGATGTAGATTAGCTTGTATATGTGAGATGGTTATATGGAATTTTTTTCCTCAAAACCATTCACCAAAATCACTCCGAGATTATTTATCCAGTTTTGCATATTTAAGGGTGTAAAAAATCCGGTTTTAAAGGTGGAAGTGTGAAGTAGACGACCGTGCAAAAGTTAGAGTTATATACTTATATATACTTCTTCCCTTTCCAAATTGCCCAGCAAATTGATTAGGTAGGACAAAGCTCGACCCATTCCTAACATTGATGAATATCTCCAGGGATATAATTTATCCCAAAAAGGATGCAACACCACCCCAGATGACTTTAGTAATCTTCACATATTGTTGTTTCTGCCTGTGTATGGCTGCCGTCAAATTTCGTCCAATTGAAATTTGTTGGCTTCATAAACTGTAAAAGTGCATACCATGTCAAGAATGAACATCCAGACATGTGTGTCTCCACGGTGACGGTATCCGCCAGTATTGCAATAACCACTCGTATACCGCTGATACTTCCAGACTTGAGTTTATCAACTCTTTCATGGATCCAACGACATTGGTGCTCCAATGATTAAAGGGACTAGCATATAACATCTACCCATATACATGTAGACATATTGAAATGCCCGGTCCCAAGAGGATGGAACGATCAACCATGGGCCACTGCCCAGTGGTTGCAAACACCTCAAAACCGTCAGGGTCACATTTCACAACGTATGAACTGTCTTTGTTAAATATACACCAGATGGCCACAGCAAAAATCATGCTATGCTAGATCAGAATTCAGAAAGATGTCCTGTTCCATGCCACTGCTCCTGTAATGTGCTCCGATGAGTAAGCGTCGCCGTCTTGGTTGCATTTCACACGTCACATTGCAAGGAGGAATCACATATCAGCTGCAACTTTGTCCCTGTCTGAACTCGTTACTTCTTTCCAAGGGCCAAGTTGACCCTGATCTCCCTGCCTTCCATTTCCTGCATTATGGATACTACTATTTAGCGCAATGCATTCTGCAGACTCACATTGATGCATCGCTTGAACAAACTAAACGTCATTCAACGACCAGAAAGAAAGAGCAGTTTATTTAAAGGTTTTCCAAGTCTACTATTCAGTTATTCATACTAAGCAAACATATTTCAGCACAGCATATATTTGTCTGAAGGCAAGCTAACATTGTCAAAGTCCTGTTAGCTGAAGTGCTAGTGCAACAATGACCTAGCCGCAGAAGAACAGTCGTAATCGCAACTCAAGGATAATCTTTGGCCATGTGCTAAGCAGAAGATGCGGCTAGCATACACATCTAGTCTCAGGCTACAAAATAAGTCAAACACTGTTCCTTCATAGATAACCACAACTTAAACTTGTAGAATGATGAGTAGTCATAGACAAGGAGTAGTTCTATATATTGCTGAAACTTGTATTGATAATGCTTCCACCAGGGAAAGTTGGTAATGAGTGTGACCTGCTCTTCCTGGAGGATGAAATAAATCCTAAATACTTCATCAGGACATTAAAACTGGACTTCCAGGGGAGCACACCACCCGCACCCGCAGTAGCTGTGGCATAAGCATCTGCAAGACCAGGAACAGAGTCCTTGTACCGATCGATGAAGTTCATTCTGAAAGCCTGCTCTCTAATTTTAGCTAGTGAGTAAAAGGTCAGGTCGGTATTCAGCAACCCCTTTGCCTGTAGGAGCTTCATGACACAGTGCCGGGGTACAAGCCGCTTCTCTAGACTGTATCCTAACAGGGCAGGCTTTTCCGCGATGCACCGTGGCTGCATTCCAACCTCGTCGAGCAAGAACTGAATCTTGGGGAGGAGTTGGTCCTCAGACACTCCTAGAATGCTTGGCATCCTGGAGACCGCAATTGCAACCTCGGAGCAACCAAGAGCACTCTTCAAAAATTCAAGCCTGGCAGCAACTTTCTGTTTGCCGGTACACGCGGCCACCGCCACTGCATACTTGAACGTCCGCGAGGTGCGAGGAACCCCGAGCGCCTCTGCACACAGCAGAGACTCCTGGACGCGCTGTGGATTGAACCCGAGCAGCATGGGGTGTGTCGAACACACCTGGACAATATCTCGAACACTTAGGCCGCACCGACGAAGCAGCAGGATGTTAGGCTTGACCGTCGTATCAAGATCCGCCGTTAGGAGCCTGGCACACCACTTGATGGCCAGTAGGAGGTGCTCAAGGGAGCCGAAGAAGGAGATGAAGAACTCGAGCCTGGGGCAGACGTCGCAGGAACGGAGAGCCCGGGAGCCGACCAGGAGGAACTGATAGATCTGGGGCGAGGACAGGCCGAGGCGGTCCCGGAGGGCGAGGAGGCGGGGGGCGATGGTCTTGGCAGAGGAGCGGAGGATCAACGGGTCCGCGGCGACGGCGGCGGCAATGTGCGCGCGGGAGAGGCCGGCGCCGGAGAGCAGAGCGAGGACGGCGTCGGGGTTGGAGGCGGTGTTGAGGCGGGAGTGGGAGATGTCCTGGAATGGTTTCCTTGACAGCCTGGACGCCTCGTCGAACGCTTGCTTTGACGCCTTGCGCGCTTGGTCTGGTGCGAGGCCGCAGGCGGAGACGAGGTAGCCCTCGAGGGAGAAGGGGGCGGGGCCGGGGGAAGGGGGGGTGGAGGTGGAGGTGGAGAGGAGGAGGCAGGCGCGGTGGCTGGTCGGGAAGAGTAGCGAGGGTGCAGCGTGGAGAAGAGGGCGGAGGCGATTTCGGAGGCGCAGCATGGCGCCGGCCGGCGGAGGATTCGCCGCCGCCGCCGCAGCCCGCAGGGGAAGAAAAAAGGGCGAAAGACCGGGCAGCAGGATTTCTTTATTTTCTTTATTTATTTGTTTCGAAAAAAAAAATCATCAGGCGACGTGACGTACCATTCCGTTGAGCGAGGAGAGCGCGTCGTCCATCTCCTCCTTGCTGGAGTAGCAGACGAAGCCGTATCCCCGGGAGCGGCCGGTCTCGCCGTCGTAGAGCACCCTGGCGCCGACGACGTTGCCGCACCGCTGGAACGCCTCCGTGAGCATCTCCGAGGTGACCGTCCACGACAGGTTGCCGACGAAGAGCTTGTGCTCCGTCTCCGGGTACAGCGGCAGCTTCGGTTTCGGCCGGTCAGCGAAGTTCACCTTCATCGTCCGCCCACCGTACAGCTGATCAATCGGAGAAATGAAGATCGAGCTATAGACGACCCGTCACAGACGACACAGCTGATCGGAGGCAATGCTGCTGTACTTACGGTGCCGTCGAGGTTCTTGATCACCAGCTCGCAGTCTTGAACCGTGGTCATGGTCACGAAGGCGAACCCTCGGCTTCTGCCCGTCGTACGATCGTACAACACCTAAACATCCATGGAATGCAACAAGATTAACCAATCTTTAATTGGGAAGGCTGAGCGTGTCGCAAACATCTATCTAGGATTCTTCAGCAATGGGCAGGGCTCTGATCGAGTTTGACTAGGTCACTAGGATGCGAGAACTTGGGATGAAATAACCAAGCTCTGAGTAATTCGATTCTGAAGGCATTTCACTGTAGTAGTATAGTAAGTGGACGCCCGGCCGGCTGATTTTGGCATTTGAGTGAAGGGTGGTACGTGTACCTCGACCATCTCCGGGCTGGCGTACTCCTGCACGATGCCGGCGAGCTGCGCGCTGTCGCAGTTGTACGGCAGGTTCCCGAAGTAGAGCTTAGTTGCGGTGGTGCTCGCCGCCGCCGACGCGCCGCCGGCGTCCGAGCGAGCCTCGACGACGGCCCCACCCTGCTCCTGCTCTCTGTCTTGCTCCAGCAGCTGTCCCTCCTCGTCCACCTCCACCTCCTCCTCCTCCTCCTCCTCCTCGACAGCCGTGGCCGCGGCCTCCTCCTGCGACACCATCGCGGTGACCGCGGGCCCGCGCCTCCGCACCACAGGCGCGGCGACGAGCCGCTGGTGAGCGCGCGCCGGGCGGCCGAACACGGAGGCGGCGTGCTGGAGGACCTGTGCGTCGGCGAGGAGCTTGGGGCAGGGCAGGTGCAGCGCTGCGCGCGCGGCGGTGGAGAGGCAGGAGTTGGTCATGGTCTCCGCAGGGCTTGGACGGAGGAGGAGAGGGGGGGGATGCCAACCAGGGCACCGGAGCAGCTGGCGGTGGGCTCGCTTGCGTTGCGATGTGGAGGGGGCCGAGGCCAGTGGGAAGGGATGATGGGAGAGAGGAGATAAGTGGCGGCCGTTGACACGTGGGCCCGTTCGTGTGGTTCGTGGTGTCGTGCATACACTACGTCGTCATAATAAAGTTCTTTCTTCTATTATTTTTTGGCCTCTTCGGCGAGAATCACATGTCAAAGTCTCAAATATTCTGCTGCTTTTACCGCCCTCCCACCGCTCATATTTTTAACTCCTCCAACGTGATTCTGTTCTCACAAAAACAAAAACGAAAGCAATTCAGGTCGTAGGTGAATGCATTTTCCCTGTTCACAGCTAGGCAACTTCAGTGAGTAAGAATAGCATTTTTTTTGATCAATTTATGGAATGCTTGCCCAAGTTGGAGCATTTAAGGCTGAACTTATCAAGCTTTGAAGCCCGCGTTTTGTTTGGCTCACGTGTCACGACAATAAATTTCAAAACAGATCATGCAACATAGAGACACAAAAGACCATGCCAGATTGGATTTCCTAGGTGGCTAGGTGTGCCTCGCAACAGTTAGCAACACCATTAGCAGCCGGGAAAATGGAGTACTACGCATCAAAGGCTGAAGACAAGAGTTCATGCTGCTCAGTTTTCCGTCCATGCAAAGGAAAGTAGTTTTTAACAGCACGAAAGATTAGATTTCAAACACAAAGCATGTTCAACTGAAGAATCTCTACCATGAACAACCAAAAACCTCTCTTTACATGTATATTTCAGAATGGCTCTGCTTCGCATGCTCTCAAATATGACTACAACATGGATACACATCATTTGATCCCCTTATGTGATCAAGGGGCGCACGTCTGTCTGATCACCTCGAGTCTTAGCGCTTGGCGCCTATGCTGCACAGTTTTATCAGGTCCAGCAGGGTAGAGTACAGCACTTCAAGGGAGAGGTACCCCAAAAACCTTCGCTTCTCTATCTCCGGGGTATCCGCTGGCATCTGCCCCTCCTCCATCGGGTGATCAACGGTGAGATACCATGAGATGCACCCATAGGCGTCGTCTGGGTCGACATGTGCCACTAGGCCAAGGGTTTCACCTTGTTCGAGATCAAAGTAAAGGCATAGGAAATCTCTAGTCACGTTCATCCCAAGAACCACCGCTTCATCATGGAGCCAATGGATCACTTGACTGGCAACCTGCGCATACAAAACAAGTTATCAAACTGTTCTTGAATAATGAGGGTATATAGTGGACGTGGATAGCAGAATTTGCATGGAATTGGCAATAGACAAAGGGGCATAAGGGAGTATTTAAAGCGCAGCGATTCAACAGTGCAGCTAGCCATAGAGTATATTCTGTGGGGGAAAAAAACTTTCTCTGCAGTATAAGAACCCAGCAGACAATTCCAGCGCTAGTAATATTACACGATAATTTCATCACTCATCTACCTGCTGCAGAAGCATCATTGGGAGGTCTTCCAAGTCACAATTGTAACTATTTATCAAATGTCCATCAGATGGCTTCCCAGTCAATGATCCAGCAATGCTCGGAGAGCCCTCACCCATCAAACTAATTTGGCCATCTTTCAAAATCACCTTTGTATTAAACTGTGATCTGGATCTGTATTTAGGCTCATGATAATCTGATTTTGTGGCTCGATCAGTGGCCAGGATAGTCCGAGGAACTTTCAAGCAGAGAGACCATGAAGATGTTCGAGAATGCCATGTAGGAAGAGAGCACAGATGGAGAAAAGGAACCCTGCTAACCTGCATTAGCGAAAGGAAGTCATAATGCCAGTCTACGCTAGAATTAGATTATTGACAAGTGTACAGTAGCCCTACCACACTGTCCAGCTCCAAATGTACTTTATTAGAAAATATCCTGTGAGCCACTGTCATGCAGAAATGACCTAGCAGGCCACATTCGTCAGGTGCAGCCTGAGCAGAACCCAGGTAGCGAACAGCACGGCGTGATTTCTCCCTGATTTTCCTTAGAATGTTCTCATGGAACATATGTAGCAGGTAAATTTCGAAACTTTTGGGGTTAGGAAACCCTCTCGCACCGTAATTTGAGGACTCCTGCTTCCCATTTACAGTGGCTACTGCAAGATTTCCCGAATACTCTGTATCCATATGATCTTCCTGCCCAGCCGTTTCTGAGCCACTGCTATTCTGTTCAGAGAGCACAAGCGAAAGGCACAGAGAGCACTCCTGGCCGATCGCCAATTGGAGAAAATCTTCACACATCCCAGTAACATTGATGCCTTGAGATTGGACAAATGTCTCACGGATCACCAAATCAAACACCTACATGAGATATACACTAAAATAAGTGTGCTGGTACAGATATAAAAATTAGGGAAACAAAAAGGAGAAAACTCCAACGGTTTCGTTCTTTTCTACCATGGTGCTCTAGTTAACCAGAAGAAGACTTTGAGAGAATTCATAGGCACTTAACCCACCTGCTCCTCAAATATGGACTTGTGGATGTCCCGAAGAATAGAATGTGCATGCTTAATAGACTTATTAACATCATCAGGCTCCAAAGCATACTTTTCAGCTTCAGAAGGAGTGCTGCTTAAAGTGCCTTCCTTCTTTTTGCCAGCACCGCTTTCTGCATTATTAGCACTTTCTCCAAGAAATTGAAGGCTCAAGGAACGGAAAGACTTCTGCGGAATCTGTACAGACAAAGTGCCTGAAGAGTCTTGATCAATTGGGATTAAAGACAATGGTGATAATCGAGGCATTGTTGTTGTGTCTAACTGAGAGCTATCTACTAGATCAAACATGAAGCCCTCACTTCCTGGACCAATCCCAACAACCCGTTGGCGCTTCACTTTCCAGTTCTGCTGCAATCTGCAAATCCACTGTCACTGTATCAAATACTTCAATGATTTAACAGCTTTTGCATTCAAAAATGCCAACAAAAAGTACCTTATTAAGGAGTTGTAGAACCTAGTTTCCTTTTGAAACTGTTGCTCCATTGTCTTGGCAGATTGTTTGAAGTACCGTGATAGATGCTGAGAGATTCCAAAAGGGCAAATGAAGATCATAGCAGTGAGCACAACAATAAACAGCAGAGCTTAACATCAATACAGAAACATTCTTTGATACAGTTCCTTTCAACTCTGGTTTTCTTATTTGCAGAAGTACAAAGAGCACCATATACCAATATGCTATCTAGATAGAGAAGGAACACAACTTACCCGAAGGCGCTGGAGCTTGGTGGCGGCAGAGACTGCCATGTCAACTAGTATTTCGTTTGGCTGTGACTTGGGCTTCGTTGTTGAGGCGACTGCCACGATGTCATTTGCCTCGACCTGCAGCACAATTTCCAGCATAGCAATAAGCAGTTGCTTGATGTGCATACACAGGGACTGAAATTGAGTGCACATGTACATGTACCGACCGTGCCAATGAGGTCTATGACAACGGAGAGCTCCTGCTGTGCCTGATGCAGGCTCTCCACGAGGCCCTGCCAGGGCCATGCCTGCTGGGCGGTGTCTGCCTCAGCCGCCTTCTTGGCCTTCTTGGCATCCTTCTCGATGACCCAGGAGAAATCGATGCGGCGGATGGCCGCAAGGCGCTGCTCCTCATTGCTAGTGTCCCTGCAGCCGCAAAACCCCCCGACACGCACATAGAAATGGGAAAGCAAGTGAGCTCCTGAATGGATTCCAGTGGAACAGATTAGTCGCTAGCAGGCCAGCTTACGGTGGGTAGTGCTCGTTCCCAGCCTCGTCGATGGATTCTAGGCGCTTAATGGGGAGTTTGTCGAGGTCCACCAGCACGTCCCCTTTTTCCATGGTGCCCCTTGCTTCCTTGGGCTCACTTCACCAAATGATGCTGCAACATCAACCGAAGTACAAAGGAAATTGGTGGCCAGAGTCAAATGTTGCTGAAACAGCAACCCAGGGGCGGATCTATAGTGATTCCTGTGTATTCCCAGGAATACCCTACTATTTGAGTCAAGAACACAACAGATCCACCAAATTTTGTATCAATCGACTTCCAAAGAGAACGGAGATGCGAGGGCTAAGTGCTCACCGACGTGCTTGGTCCCGCCGACTCAGCACCAGGGGACAGGGCCGCTGGCCGCTGGCCGCGGAACCGCGGGGAGCCGGGGAGCGGACGCAGGGAGGCGGGCGGCCGGGGCTGTGGTACCAGGGAGCGCTCAGGCGGCGGCGGCGTGCTTTGTTTGGACTTGTTCGGGACGGACGACGATGTAGATTTCTGTGAAACTCCAATGTGACTATTGAAAAACAGTTTAAGATAAATTTAGATTTACTGACTTCTAATATCAACAACTGCATATGTACCGGTCTCTACGTAATAAATACTCGTTATTATCGGCATATTATTGTTTTTTCTTTCCAATTTTTTTATTTTTTGTTTCTCATATTTATCTATAATTTATTTTTTATATTTTTATTTATATATTTAGATGGGCTAGTTTTAGAATTATAATAGCCAATGGTCAGGAGTTGACATGGTACGTTGTTTTTGGTCGGATTGATTGTTGGTTTCCACCTTCACCATGCCGACTATGTTTATTGGGACGTTTTTAGATGAGCGAATAGTTTGATTAGACGATGGATGTGGCTAACCGAACAAACATTTATATACACATACGACACGTCACAGACATGTACATGATGGAACGATTCGTGCTTGAGGAAAAAACGTTGTATCGTTCTGTGTGTCAAATCTGGCAAAACCATGCCGATCAAAACAGTTTGGGCCTCGACTCTCGCTTCTATACGATCACCTTATGAACACCAAGCCCGAGCGCAGCGGTTCTCCTCAGTGCGGCTTAAAAAAGTGGCTATCTTTTTGAATCTCTATTGATGTCACCAGCAACCGGATCTAGTAGGCAACGAGCAAATTCTCTTTGGCAATGACCGTCGGTGACTCAGAATTCACTAATAGATTCAGGCAAAAGGCATCTCCTTCACCTCATAATTCTTAAAAGTTCTGTGTGAGAGTAAAGACTAGAATCATAATCTTGTATTTTTTATGTTTTGAATCTATTTAGCCCAACAAATTCATACAACCTATTAATCTTTGATGAAATAGATGTAACACCTGAAAATATGCGTGAAAAAATTTCTCCAAAACTTTCTCAAACCAAAACGTAGTTTCAAATATATTTTTGAAAGCTTTTTAATTTTTGGGTGTTAAATGAGCTCAATAATTTCCATAAAACTCTCGTACAAGTTAAGAAGTTCCGAAATGTCTTTCCCTAAAAGCTCCTTCCTTTTCCTCCCTTAATTTCTTCTTTCCTTCCTCTTTTCTTTTTTTTTTCTTTTATTCTCCCTTAATCTCACACATAAGGTTGCGATCACTCCATAATTGGAGGATCTCACAAGACTTACAAGCCTGATATTTTTAATCTTGATGTGCTCTAACAACCTATGCAAGGATGACAAGCCATCTGTAGGGGGAAAAAACAAAAACTTTCTACCATATTGGCTATTTGTGACTATAAGACCATCCCCAGCGGATCCTATATCCACCATTGCCTATCACTATTCTAACCACCTCTCTTTCTGTTTACAGTAGCGCTACAAGTGTCGTTTTATACTGTAGGCAGTCCATACATATGATCCGCTGGAGACCGTCTAATGTATGATGCGCGTTTAGAGCATGTTTGGTCCGTTTGCTAGCTTCGCCAGCTTTTCCTCGACGAGCAAGGCAATCCTTACCTTTAGAGGAGAGCTATTCACGCTAGCCTAAGCAAGAAAGAAAAATTTTGCTTTCACAGACTACAAAGCAGCAAGCAAAAAATCCAAACAGAGGTGTATGTTCACTCTCCTTGCTCACCTAGGCAAGACAAGATCCAAAAAGATCAAACATGCCCTTAGTTAATTAGTGTTTATGTACTTTTATAGATCATATAGTTTTTGTAGAGAATTATTAATTTAAATACTATATACAAAACCGTAAAGATATGAATTCTCACGTTTTTTATTAGTTGAGAGCTATCCTACTTTTATTTTAAGAAGAATGCTCACCCTATTAAGACCATATTTTTATTTTAAGAAGAATGCTCACCCTATTAAGACCATATGGACTTGTACGTAAAATTTGATCGTATTAGAGAAAACATTAGAATTCCAGTGGAACAGATTAGTCGCTAGCAGGCCAGCTTAGTGCTCGTTCCCAGGCTCCCAGCCTCGTCGATGGCTTCTAGGCGCTTAATGGGCAGTTTGTCGAGGTCCACCAGCACGTCCCCTTTTTCCATGGTGCCCCTTGCTTCCTTGAGCTCACTTCACCAAATGCTGCTGCAAAAGCAACCGAAATACAAGGAAATTGGTGGCCAGAGTCAAATGTTGCTGAAACAGCAACCAAGTACTAAGCACAAAGAAATAAGCTGCACAAATATACAGGGAGGCATTGTTCAGGAAAGAATAAACCTTACTCTCCTATATTGCACTATTGCATAGTGGAGCAGCCTAAAATGACTGAAAAATAGCTTTACCAAAGATATCCGAAAACTTTCATGATATTAAATCAACAATAACATTGATTTGTTACTAGATCTGGAAATATTATCAGAAAACCTAGTGTAACATGTCCGATAACTCACAAGTTAGTTGGATTGATTTGTTGGCCCCTGAGTACGAATAACTAGCATGGATGTAGTAGCAGGAAAGCATGTTTGCGACATAACATAGCATAAATGCGACATCCTACAGTAAGTACCAACTTACGGAGCAACTACAGAACTACTACCCAGAGTAATTGTGAACATTGAGCGGTACTCCAAAATAGTATTTGGAGGTGGCAAACCAAAATAATCACAATTTGACACGAGATATGAAGAAAAAAGCATATTGATGTGAAAATGTCAACTTCTACCCACAAAAAATTGAGTGTACAGTACATCCCCATCTTCATGTCTGAATGAAAGTGAACTAAAGGGAGTACAATTAACAGCCAATATCAGAAGGGGCAGAGCAGCTAATGCACTATTTACCCTAGTCCCTAGAGCACATGGATCGAAGGGGCAGAACAGCTTATACGTGCTAACATGAAAGGCAAATAAAGAGAGTTCTAGCGACCAATGTCAGAGACTCACTAGCAGGGGCAGTTTTTTTTTTTTTTTTAAGATCGAAGTCGGTAGGAACAATACATGTACTAGTGCATTTGTAATTAGATCAGATCCGAATAGAAATAGCTAAATAACTTCAGTTAGGGTTGCTCAGCTTCGCAAAGCAGGAAGGGCACAGAAGGGGTGGGGATACCTAGAGGGTGCTCGTCGCCGGAGAAGGGCCTGACGAAGACCTGGCGTAGAGGGGCGGGGCGGCGGCGTTCAGTCGTCGCCGCGGCTCCATTCCGTTCCATTATTATGTTTTCTTAATGGGCCTTCCATTTCGGGACTAACAGGCCTCGGCCCATTTAAGCCCATAACTCGACTACGAGCTCTCTTCGCCATCGACGAAGAGATTCTCCACACCGACCGCTGCCCCTGCACACCGCACGGGGGTACGGCGAGCTGTGCCGCCTGCTCTCCTCTCGCCGGCGATGGAGGAGGTGGGAGTGGGTGTGCCTCTCCCGCTAGAGAAGATCTACGCTGGGACGAACAGGTGCCGAAAAATCTGACCTTGGCTCGTTTCGATCGTGTGATGTGTCGCCTGATTCCGGGATTCTCTGATGCGGCAGGGACGGAGGAAACAGAGGCCGCGTCGTGCTCGTGGCCACCGGGAGCTTCAATCCTCCCACCTACATGCACCTGCGCATGTTCGGTAAGCTTCGGAGTTCGCTAATCTCTGCTGCCTATTGAGCGCTTGTGATTGGGAGCGAACAATGAAGCTTTTGTGCTCCCTGTTTCATGCAGAGCTCGCAAAGGATGAACTTCAGCAGCGTGGTTACTGTGTTTTGGGTGGCTACATGTCTCCGGTGAATGATGCGTATAAGAAGAAGGTGTGTATTAATTACGGCCTCTCAAAAGCCTATGGAGTAAACTGTATCATTGTTCTTCTTTTAACTGAGTTCAGACTTAAAAAGTTGTTTAGGACCTCTTACCAGCTGTTCATCGAATTCGCTTTTGTGAACTTGCGTGCAAAAGCTCATCATTTCTGATGGTTGATCCGTGGGAGGTAAATTGATTTAACATGCTCCCACTGAAAAGTTTCTTTGGGTAATGCTATGCATATTGCATAATATGAAAACTCGTCTTGTCTTGATAGGCGATGCAGAAAGGTTATCAGCGCACTTTGACTGTTCTTTCGAGAATTCGTAACTCTCTGTGCAAGGACGGTGTAGCTGACAAAGGTATATAGAGAGGGAGGATTTGTGTCTCCAACTTAGACGTCAACACCTTTTTCCACATCCTGTTGGATCTAATGGACATAGTTTACACTTAACAGATCATCTTTTGTTTCCTTTTTATTCAACTAATTAATTCCTTCAGGCACCCTGAAGGTAATGCTTTTATGCGGTTCTGACTTGCTCGAGTCATTCAGCACTCCTGGTGTTTGGATTCCAGACCAGGTAGACATCTTGGGATTCCAAACTTATGGTATCCTTGCATTTTGACTTTCCTTGTGGATCAACTTAGTTTGATGCCACCTACTTTTGTTTCCAGGTCAGAACCATATGCAAGGACTTTGGTGTCGTATGCATACGCCGAGAAGGAAAAGATATTGGAAATTTGATAGCCAGCAGTGATATACTGCGAGAATGCAGAGTACAAACTTGTAGTCTGAGGATTTTAATATGGATGTAGGATAAGTTTCTCTACTGATGTTCGCGGTTTTCGCTCTGCATGATCATTTCTAAACTCCTTTTCAGGATAATATCATACAGGTTGATGAGATCGTGCCAAACCAGATCAGTTCATCCAGAGTAAGGTATCAGTCTTACAGCCATTATTTTGTGGATAATTTTATGCTATCCATGTGCATAATCGCTTGTTGAACATTGACATACATGAATGCATCTCTGTATGACTAAATTTCAGAGACTGCATAAGAAGATGTCTATCGATAAAGTATCTTACGTGTGATGAAGTAATTGAATACATTAGAGAACACAAGCTGTTTATGGAAGGCAAAGACGGTGATACAGCATTGTGATAATAGTGGTGCTTGGAGGTAATTTGACATGCAGTTCTTCGTCATCTTTGAAGAATATATCATGTTCCGGCAATTCCACACAATACGAATGAGCTTCAGAACATGCGGTTCTGATGCAGCTCTCTGCTATTATGCTGTTGAACGCCTTCTCCTTAATCAACTTGTACTGGATAGCATCTGGATGGTGCTTCACGCATGTTGAGCAGTTGTTTCACACAAACAGAGTGAATAAAGGGGGCTGATCCACCTAAACTATATTTTGATGGAATGCAAAATTGCAGTGAGTTGTGTTTATGTTAGTTTGGCTAGAGTAGAAAGTATTGCAGAATCAAGTGCTGCATACAACATGAAGTTCTCACCCACTACTATATGTAGTACTTGTTAACCAGTTCCACCTCCACCTAATGTTCTAAATAGGGTTAATTGGATTGAAGCTATTATAACTTGCTTCGTTTTGAAGAATGACATTACAATTTCAAATACAGGAAAGAGGCATGCCAAAATACTTTAATTTTCCGTAACCATCCCTCATCCCTGGCAGCACACGATGAGATGTTGGCAGCATGTTTAACCAGCATACGATCACATGGCCAAGAGTTTGCAAATGGCAGCTACTTAATCCTCATGTAAAACTACTTGATCAGTTCACCAGCCATCAGTATACTGTACCACAGGCAACTTGTGGACGAGTCAAACTACAGTATAAGAACTCTTTCTGCTGCTTCAAAAGCCGTGTGTTCATAGCCTGAATCAAGAAACACCAGATGCTTCAAGCGGCGCGCCAGCAGCAGAGCCCAAGGCCTCCCTGCCATGTGGCCTCAAGAGCGACTCGCCGTCGCAGCTCGCCGGCTGGAGGGGCTGGATCCCGCCGGGGTTGAGGGGGAAGAGGGTCTTGAAGTACCCTGCCATGATGGCCTCCATGTCGCACGTCTCGGCCACCTTGGGCATCTGGTAGATGTCGCGCGTGTAGGCGTGGAGGCTGGGGTACTCGGTCAGCTTCCGCCTGGTGCACCGGAACAGCGTGCTATAGACGAGGTCGAAGCGGATGAGCGTCGTGAAGAGGCACACGTCCGCCAGCGTGAGCCTGTCCCCGCACAGGTAGCGGCAGCCAGCGAGGTGCGCCTCCAGCCTGTCGAGCGCGCCGAACAGCTCGCTCGCCGCGGCGTCGTACGCTTCCTGGCTCTGCGCAAAGCCACACCTGCAAGCCCATTGGCAGTTAGTTAGGATCAGCGAATTCAGTTGCTGGCTCGCTGTTGCTGCATTCTCTGTATATACCTGTACACGCCGTTGTTGATGCTGGGGTAGATGACGCCGTACCAGCGGTCGATCTCCTGGCGCAGCTCCGGCGGCCACAGGTCGAGGCCGTCGGCGTCCGCGAGGCCGCAGAGGAACTTGATGATCTCGATGCTCTCGTTGCAGACCACCTCGCGGCGGTCGGCGTCCCAGAGCATCGGCACCGTGGCCCTGCCCTCGAACCCGCCGCCCCGCACGGCGTACACCTCCCGGAGCCTGCGCTTGCCGTAGAGCCCGTCGGGGCTGTCGGGCGTGAAGGACCACGCGCCGTCGTCGCCTGGGACGGCGATGGAGACCGGGAGGCGGGCCTCGAGGCCGAGCAGCGCGCGGACGACGAGGGCGCGGTGCGCCCAGGGGCAGGGGAGGCCCACGTAGAGGTGGAGGCGGGAGCTGGGACGTCCCCACGACGGCGGGGAAGCCGGACGGGGTGCGGGTGAACGGCGCCGGTCGAGGGGTCGGACGGCGCGAGCTGCCGCATGAGGATCCGCCAAGCGGCGGTCCAGCCTTCGCGGACGGCGAGGACGAGCGGCGCCGGCGGCAGCGCAGCGCCCCCACACCAGGCGGGACAGCGCGGTTAGCGGGTCCTGTGAGGCGGCGATGCGGCTGAGCCGCTTGCTACGGCGGCGGACGAAGGAAAGGAGGGGGAGGTGGCGGTCGCCGGAGCTGGAGTGGGAGCGGCGGCGGAGACGTGGCCCACATGTCCGATGACTTCGACGCCGGAGAGATAGAACGCCTCTCGTCCTCCTTTGAGTGGAGCAGGGCAGTTTAGGCGACGCTGGGATGGGCCGGGCCTTCATTTGACGCGGACATCGCTCGCCATCCGATCTGGCCTGGCTCACCAAGTTTAACTTACAAGCCCAAAGAAAGACTATTAAACGCTGCAGGAATAATGCGCATTAACCTCCGGTTTCTGTAATAAAAAAAATCCTCCGGTTTCGGCTTGGAATCTATATTTTTATACGATCTGGGAATGGTAATATATAGAATCGACATCATTTCTATATTTTTAGTATACTAGTTTAACCTAGTATACTAGTTTAACCTTGCAGGCTTGCACCGACGGCCAAACGTAAAATATAAAAGCAACGAGAAGCAGCATGCGATATCCAGAATCAAAACTCAAAATTCAAACTCCGCCAAACGACAGTCTAAGCAACAAGTTCTTATCGATATCGAGATTATGTCTTCAAAGCTAAGAGGGACCGATCCAGCAGCATTAAACACCATTCGGGGAAACATACTTTGGGCCATCAAAAGCTCGTCTAGCTAAGACAACTCTCTTTTCAAGTCTCAGCACAAGGAAATGCAATGAACTTGAACTAGCTGCTGCTTCCTATTAGACGATCGCATTTGCCGCGCTGGCAATCCTGGGCCACAGGTCCGCGCACTCCTTTCCGATGGGTCCAGTGATGGCGGAACCTGCATCATGGAATGGAAATGTATCTTTCAAACTGTGGCAAGCTTGAATCAGCTCATAAACATAGCTACTTCGGGATGATTTTTGACCATGCCTACTGCAGAACAGTAGTATGTACATATCAAACAACCAGAACTTAAAATGGTTATACCTTTCATCTCTCCCTTGGGGTTCACGATCACTCCAGCATTGTCTGCAAAAAAGGACATTAAAACATGAAGTTCACATCAAAACAAGAGCAGAACGTAGTTTGCTGGCCAATTGAACCAAATATAGTCAAAAGGCAAAAAAAATAGATGTTGCAGAATATATAACTCAGATCAACTGTATATTAAACCAAACGATATTATCGAGGCATTCGTGGTATCAATCCAGCTGTATAAACCTTGCACAGATTGTATAAACCTTAACCATTGCTAGAGTTTTGATTGAAAAAACATGGAAACTTCTACTATCTAAGCAAATGCATAGTATTGGATGTTGAGCCATGGATACTTTATCATGTGCCAGGAGACAGGTAACACTGCACAACAGAAGAATGCACAATGCTGTTTAATGCTGGCCAATTCACATCTATGCTTCCTCCTGACAAATGACCAGACTGGATGATCACTCTGTAAGTTGCAAAGCAACATTGTACATCAAGCTTCAAAAATCTAATCATAAGTTAACAATCTCTCAAAATAAAACCTTCCAGAGTGCAATTTTGATTTTTACGGCTATGGAGAAATAATATCAGAAGTAAATGTTAGTTTAGTAGACATCACACTAAACAAAACCAAACCAGAAGACCATTCTGCTCTCGTTAGCACATAATGCTCTACAAGTATGCAGTAGCTCAACTGATAGAAGTAAATCCACTTGCTCAGGATAAGAAATGTACCTTCAAAGTACATGTAGACACCATCCTTTCGGCGCCATGGCTTGCGCTGCCTCACAATGACGGCTGGCATCACCTTCTTCCTGAGGTCAGGCTTTCCCTTCTTCACAGTTGCCATAACCATGTCGCCAACACAGGCAGAAGGAAGCCTGTTAAGGCGCCCCTTGATTCCCTTCACAGAAATGATGTACAGGTTCTTGGCTCCAGTGTTATCAGCACAGTTCACGGTGGCTGCCACTGGGAGACCCAGTGACATCCGGAACTTGTTACCAGCAGAACCTCCACGTCCTGCAGTTCAAAAGAGCACCAACAAGAGCACATTTAGATCACAGAACCCGAAAACATCTGTTATTGTGTGCAAACTAAACGCCTAAGTGTAGATAACAAGTAGCATTTAAAGCATTGTTCGCATGAGATGAACTATACACAAGCTCAAAGGTTGTTAAAAGAAATCTTTCATCTGATTGCCAAATCCTACACAAGTAAATGAAAAAATATGCACAAACACACCGTTGAGAGATATGACATGTAACAACTAGCGCTTCACATAGGATCAACCAGATTAACTTATTGGACTAGAAACATGAAAATACAAAGTGAAAGTCCTTGTGGCCAGAGAAGATCGATCATTAAACATAACACTAGGAGGATTAGTAGCTTAGCTTCTAAACATTTAACAATTATGCATGTCAGGCTAAACGACGCTGCCACCAGAGTCATCCAAAATGG
The DNA here is from genome assembly GCA_030272315.1 of Paspalum vaginatum. Taxonomy (NCBI): domain Eukaryota; kingdom Viridiplantae; phylum Streptophyta; class Magnoliopsida; order Poales; family Poaceae; genus Paspalum; species Paspalum vaginatum. The sequence continues at coordinate 984,339 of CM059015.1, forward strand.
CATCATTTTCCAATATCAGAGCGGATCTAATTACAAGCAAGGAAGCGATACACTTCAAGCATTAGAACTGCAAGCAGGTATCTAGATTTGACAGCGCTAACCAAACTAACATCAGATCTAAGTATCAAACCCGTGATCGTGTCATCAAAAACATGAAATTCTTGTGTAAAATATATCACTAGTCCCGACCCCATCTGCTGCGATATTAGACGATCCACTTGTTCACGATGGGTCGCAAATAGCACAAGGAGCCACGCATCAAAATGAAGCATCTCAAGTATAACCTGGACTAAGAACCTAGTAGCACGAACGGGGAAGTATCGAATCAGAAGAGGAGCAAGAAATTTACCTCGCTTCGACATCTTGGAAGCGGAGAGGAGGAAACGCAGGCGGCACTGAGTGGCGGCGGCGCGGGGTGGGCGGGTTGGCTCGTTTATACGATGGCAAAGCTTAGGGTTTTGCTGTTATTATTCTGTTGTGCCCCTATAAGACTTTCAGTATCATTTTCCGGTCCTCAGGCTAGTGATTGAAAACAACCGCGTGATAGAATAAGAAAATGCATAAAGAATAGGGATCCGAATGCAAAGTAACAGTCCCTGGATTTGTTGCCCATTAGTCCCTGAAGAACTCTGGATTGTGAGAATAGGGCTCCAAAAACGGGGTGGGCGCACCCGGCGGTGGCCATGGAGGAGGTGCTCGGCCTGGTGCGAGGTTTCGTGGACGTCCTTGTCCTTGCCGGCGGCCGCACCTCCTCCGGAACCGCCGCCACTTGGAGCTCCGACGAGGTCAAGAAGGCCCTCCGGTGGGCGCTCTTCTTCGAGGAGGTCAGTGGCGATCCCTCTCGCTTTAACTGCTGCGTGCGCTAGTTCCGGCTCCTGCCCTTCTACGCGATAATGTCTTCCCTGTCCAGAGGCGGCTGGCGTACTTGAGAGTTCAGATTCCCATCTTCGATGTGCCGCTCATGCCGGGCGTTTGCAGACTTTGTTCCACAAATTTAGTTTTGAACGAAATTGAAAAGACACCGACAAATGTAGTTTGAAGTAGTGCTAATTTAGTGTGTCCATGACATGCCTGCTGACTTGCTCAATTGTGTCTGCATTGAGTTCAGGTTTTCAAGGGCCTGCGTGACTCAGGGCCAGTACGATGATTCTGCAAGAGAGTTCGATGCAGCGCTTCTTGAGCTCACTTCAAGCCCAGAATTCCCGAAGGTGCTTCTCCAAAACTTGTATGGTGTGCGTGATGATTCGGTGGGTTTTGCACGTGGTAATGATCTATTATTATATGCACAGGGTCTTGCTGGTATCCGGTCAGAAACACTTTCCAATGCAAGGACGTTGGTTATGCGACATTTTCTTAAGGCAAAAACAATGAGTGTGGGGAATTTTGGTGCTCTTCTTGAAGCTGTTGTCGAGACAGATATTGATGGCATCTGTGCTCGCGGTGTGTGTGCATGCCTGCCAAGGGTATGCCGATTCGTTATTGGATATGAATCTGGCGTGTTTTACACGAACCATGAATGCTTGTGATGTTGGACTTCCCACTGGGTCTGATGTACTGCGTGCGGAGTCCACAGGCCATTCGCGAATTCTAGTTAACGAATTTCTGAAAACGTTGGATTCAGGATCATGTAATTGCTTGGCTGAGAGAGGATTGGGCACAATTTTGAACAGTGTGAAAAGGGAACATCTTTGACAATGGTAGTAATGAGCCATGCACGCCAGCAATTCTGAAGTAAACATTCACCTTCTGTGTGTGTTGCTTCTGTTGTTAATCCACATTCTATGTCCTCTATTTTACATGATAGCATGCCCCAGTTTGAACTCACTCAAATATATTACAACACAGAACGCAAATGATTAACGAGTTCTTCATGTGGAAGCAATGGAGAGCAAACTGTTTGTCATATTTGCTCGATGAGCGGACCATTCGGATTTTGTCTGGAGCTACTTTGATATTTAAAGCTCCCAAAGAGCAGTGGATGAAAGTGTTTGAGCCCTTAAAAAGTGTAGCAGAATCTAGTCAAAGTGGTCTTGTCGAAATCATGGTAACTATCCATGGTCTGGCCTTGGATTGTAGACACTTTCAGTATATAAACTTCCTACATTGTCACATCAACATTTATGTGCTGTCTTCGTAGGAGCTATGCTTGCTGGGTTTGATTGCAAGGCGATGGAATCCATTGATAGAGGGCTTCATATCACACACTTTCTGTTCTGTTCCCGTATCCAAGCAGTATGGTGATCTGCGCCAGTGCCTTCAGGGAACTTCTCACGGCAAATTCCAAGATGAACTTCTTCATTTAGAGGTTCGTCCTATTTTGGATTTATGACATCTTGATAGTTTCAAGTATTCTGTATGTTGGAAACTTTAACTCGCTGAGAAACTTTTGAAATGTGGGGATTTTGCCCCTCTGAACCTAGTAGATAGCTGTACAGCTTAAGAAATAAATCCAAAAAGGTTCGTTAAATACTGAACATATCATGTCTTTGTGTGAGCTATCAAGGGTGCTTCTGTGAATCATCACTCTCTGTCTGTAACTAATTCTGTGGAGGGCCTACGATCAAACTCCTCTCCCTGAACCTGTAAAAGTGTGAGTATACCAAATTAGATTTTCAATGCAGTTATTGGAATCGTGCTTACTGCTTACACGTGTGTGACAGGAAACTGAGACAAAACATTCTGTGATGAAAATTGCTAATGCCCAGTCCTTGGTGTACACTTAACAATGGTAAATAACATTGTCAAAACTACTAACTTTTCATACTGCCCTTGCTCCAGTTTGATGTGCAAGGATCTTTGATTAAAACAATGCTTGAGTCAGTGCACCAGATCCTAAGATTTATATGCTAATATTTACTTTTTGATATCATATTCTTTATGTTCATTTTGACTAACATATGTATGTCCTTTCAATCCATTCATAACATATCGTGTCAGCTCCAACTAACCCCTGACATGAATCCGGTCAGGTTTCGCAACACTTAGGCGCTGTTTGGAACAAAGGAATACAAAATAGAGGAACGGAAAAAAACATAGGAATATGATAGAGTGAAAAGTGAAAAACTACAGGATTCCAAAACACAGGAATGTATACTTTGAGCTGTTTGGATTGAAGGAGAGGAAGAGTGAGCCAACATTCTTTCCATTGAGTTAGAGTGGATATTTTATTTCCTTTGTTTTGTACACACATGACTTCCTTTCCTCTGGAAAGGAACTTGGCTTTCCTTTGTTCCAAACATGCTTTTGTGTTTCCTTTCCTATGGAATGCGTTCCTCCAAAATTCCTATGAAAAGCCTTTGTTCCAAACAGGGCAAATGACATGATCAGCTGATAAAAAATTGATTCTCTCCCAGGAAATAGAAAAGAAAATTGTAATGGGCCTGGAAATAAAAGCCCGTAATGGCCTGTCCCAATGATAATTGTTAGCAAGGGCATGAGTTGTCAGTCTTGCTATCTACAATGTTTGTTTTTTGGAAAGCTCATAGTATCTTAATCTCGAAACAATGTATCTTCATCCAAGCTTTGAACTTGCAGGAAAAGGATATTCTTGACTATGCCAGACATTTATTACAGAGTAAACCATCGATACTATGGCTTCTACCTCCAGTTCTTACTGCTGCAGCAATGCCACCACAGTGAGATGACCCCTTTACCTTATTGGATGGCTTTTTTAGTTGTTTCTTGTGATAATTGTAATGGTAATTCAATATCTGTAATGGACCATATAGGTCAAGCTTGTTCCAGATATACCTTGCTCAAATAGATAAGCAATTTCATGAAGCTGTTCGTGCAGATCGGTATGTTATTAAGAAAATAGCTAATGCGAGATGTGTTGTGTTTCAAATGTATGTGTTAGTTATTATGTGTTAATGTTGACTTTTGTTCAGAAAGTGTAGCTGCAGAGGAGATGGAATAGATCAGCATCGTAACTGTAAGTAATTTCTTAGTTGCACCTGCTGTCTTGCTCAAATTCCAAATGAGATAAGCAGCCAAGTGCTCCTAAGCCTTCAACTAAAACTTGTTTTTCTTCCTTGTAGGTGAGATTACAGAAAGGATCCAATGTCTCTACACACTCCATATTCAGCAACCTCATCTGACAATCCTAGAGTGACAGTAGTTATAGTTCAAGATTATGCTGAACATTAGCGATGTGCAGTGATTCTGAAGTTTCACTTTTAAATGAGTGACTGATGTTCCCAGCTTACTGCAAACAATATTTTGCATGTATGGCCAATGATTGGCTGTGAACCTGAAACAGCATGAAACAATTGATTTTGCCTTTTTCTTTTTCATGTAGCTATTGCATACATGTAAACCTGGAGATTGAATTTGTTCCAGCTTCTCTTTTTTTGTCTTCAAGATGAAAAGTATGAAAGATTGTTACTAGATTCATCCTGGATTGACTTAGGGTGATTTGGATACATATTTTCATTCTTCTCTCCCTTTTTGTGCCTAACACACACGCATACAGTGGGTGCATGGTGCTTCCCATCTATATCGGTTTATTCTTTCTTGGAATGCAAGATATACATGAAAGGAAGTATGAATTTTCATGTTATTTGTTTTGCAATCGAGTCTCATCTCTTTATCATTAGTCGGACTGCAAACAGTATTTAACATCAACCTTAGTATTTTTCTTTTGAGATGGAAAAGCATTTCCATTGACCTTAGGCTGACCTCAAGTCGGCAGCCACAATCGTTGAAGTTGTTACGGCTTTCATACTGCAAACCAAGGGCCCAGTTGTCTTTTTTCCTCAATTATTTTTTCCCTTAGTGTTTCTAGATTCAGATATTTGTTTTGCAATCCAGTCTCATCTCTTTATCTTCAGTCGGACTGCAAACAGAGTTGTTACCGTTTTTGTTCTGCAAACCTAGGGCCCAGTTCCAGTTGACTTCTTTCCTCAATTATTTTCCCCCTTAATGCTTCTAGATTCTACTCACACCAATTCCAAACGTAAGTGATGAGGTGCCTAAGAACTTCCTTTTTTTCTATTCATTATGCGTTTGAATTAAAAATTGTGTGACAACGGATAAAGGCAAAAGAGAAACACTAATCTACAAAAGGGGCATTGTCTGGCCAGCTTGTCAATGAAAGCCTGGTACATGCCCAAATCAGGTTTGTCAACTCCAAGGCACATACCTGCCTAAAAAACTCCCATATTGCAAGCTTACCGTTGGAATTTGTAATAGATGTTGCTTCATACACACAGTCATCTCATCAGACACAGAAGAGTAGAAGCTTCAAGCTAGATGTTGGAAACATATTGTAACTAGCTTTGTTACACTGTAGGGTCTGGATAGATCTGAAGCCTGCAATGTAGTTATCTATCTCGAGACATGTAAAAGCTTTTGAAAATTGAAGGAATACACGTTGCTCGTGAGAATGGTTGAGTTTGCAACAGCTGGTTGTTGGTTTTGATAATTGTTATTTTAAAATTAAGAGAACATGCTGTTCAAGTTGCTGCGATATGGGATGACAGTGGACTATTAGTTTGGTGATTGTAGTAAAAAAAGGGGGTACATGTAGCAGAGCCATGGTCCCCACCCCAGACCCCTCAAAGGAGAAGCAATTGATGATTCCAGATGATGTTAGTCTCACATCTAAGATTTAAAGTTAGGGGCACCTCATTATTGACTCCATTACCTGAAGAGCCAAGTAAGCAGCAACCCAGAAGCCGATTCCTGCTTACTCTTGTTACAGTTTTTTCTGTCTGAATCCTCTCTTGTGATCCTTTTCTTTGATGTTTTATTTCCTTGTATTATTCACTGCTTTTACAAAAAAAAAAAAAAGCTTTAGTAGGTGTATTGTGTTCTAACCAGTTATCCAAATCTTCTTTACCTTTTATCTTTTATGTTTAAGGAGTGCTTTAACTCCACGGTTCATGTTACATGTGTTTCTTCATCCTTTTACAGTTTGTTATCTATTACCCCATGATTACAATCTTTAGTTTGCCTGCCCTCACTAGATTTTTTTTTTTTTTTTTGCATTGGTGATTTTATTCACAAGATTGATGAAGTAAATCTCGATGATATGACTGCAGCTTCACTCTAACAGATTGAACCGATGGGTACTGCATGCAGCCATACATCAACCATGAATCAGATACACAGTGGAAGAGTCCCTGCATGTCTCTCAACAGCTTTGACATTAGTACCAGAGGTGATCCTTCCAAGTTTTCCAGGGCAGAGATCATCTTATGGTGAAAGTGAACTGCCTATTAATTCTATCAGCTCATTTGGTCTTTCTATGCCTGCACATGTCACCATGTCAACACATATGTTAGCTTCCAACTTCACCTCAGATCTTCATGGCAACAATGGATCGCCTAATGGGCAGCTTTGTTCTGGACCATATGTCTCTGAGCCATATGATCCTGATACTCCATTGCTAGCGACACATTCATCATTAATGGGTAATTCAGGGACTTTAATGATGTATTTTTCAGAAGTAACTGAACAGATATGTTTGAACCAAGAACATCATCAAGCAAGTGTTGATTTTTCATATTCACAAAATGTGAACGCCTTTGGCCAACAAGGTGAAGACACTGCAACCAATCCTAACACTCAGCTTGCACTGCAAAATGAATGGTTTTCATCTGGGGGTTCCATGCAGCTTCCGAAAAATGTCGACTCTGTTGAATCTGTGCTGAAGGTATCTGGATGCCCATGAACTAACTATTTCATGATTTCCTCGCCTCACTTGTTTTCTTTTGTATATACTGACTTTAGAACAGCATGATAATATGTTCTTTATCAGTGAAGTTAATTTTGAAAATTAAACTAGTGGACTTCATCCTGCATGCTGAATTCAGCTAAAGCTGTTCCTTGTTTGTAGACCGTCAACGCAAGAAGCTCGACACCTCAAAGTTATTCATACTGCCCTACTAGGAGAATTGCACCAAATTCTTTCAACCGTGATGAGCTTTGCACTGTAAACCTCCCTTCAGATACTGCTCTAAAGTCAAGGATGCGCTGGACACCTGAGCTCCATGAGCGTTTTGTTGATGCTGTTAACAAGCTGGGTGGGAGTGAAAGTAGGTTACTGATGTTTTTCTCTAAGATCTATTCCCTTACAATTATCATACTCTGTCACTCAGGTGCAAGTGTCCATTTTTTCGGCCACGCTGCGAGTTGTCTTACCCTTGTCACTAGATAACTGCATTCCTTTTCTTTGTTCCTGCAGAAGCAACTCCAAAAGCAGTCCAGAAGATTATGAAGATCGAAGGGTTAACCATATACCATGTGAAAAGCCATCTGCAGGTATGCTTTTATTGCTTCTAGGTGTTCAATGCTTCTGTATTACGTTTCTCTTTTTACCGATGCCATGTTCGGATGTTCCATTGTTGTACAGAAGTACCGTACAGCTCAACATCGACCTGAATCATCCGGTGGTCAGTCCATCTGTCTATGTTGTAATATCATTTTGAAGTTTCCCTGCATCATATATAAGTGAATAGGAGTATAGGACAATGCAGTCACATTGTTTCTTTGGAAATTGAATAAATTTATAATTGTACGATTTTTGTCCTTCCTAGCAGGTGCGCCTGGAATGAGAAGCGGCCAAGCAGATGAAGTTTCCATTCCTCAATTGAAGTGAGTTGAACTTTTTCTTGATATCAAGTGTTTCCTAGCTCCTACTGTTAAATAGCCCATATCTTGGCCGATTTTGTAAATAGTAATGTATAAGATTTCACCTTTTTACCTCACTGCCTGAGTCTACCTGTTTGAGGCCTAAAATGTTTTCCATTTTTGAAGTGCACAAACTTACAGTGAAGTTCGTTTTTAGTTTAAGCTTAGATTTATAATTCTATGCCTGCTGCAGAGGCACAGGGAATGTTGAAGGGTTGATGGCGCAGATTGGCTTGCAGAAACAACTTCATGAACAACTCGAGGTACTTTCTTTTTTTTTTTTAAAAAAAGATGTTAAGTAGTAGAAGGAAAATGGAACTGCCAGGTGAAATCAAAGAGAAAACATGTGTTGTGCCCTCGCTTGTATTTCCTTTACACAGATCCAAAGAAAGTTGCAGATGCAAGTTGAGGAACAGAGCAAGTACCTTGAAATGGTAATTGCGAAGCAAAGCGAGAGCCTTAAAAGGCTTGGAGCATTACCTGGTTTTGAAGATCGATTCCGGCGGGTTTTAGAAGACATGGAAGCATGCGAAGAAGGGACGGTTTGCACACGCTCAGCATAAGCAGAGATGATGAGAAATGGATGGCTGACGAAAGCGTTGCTTCAGGCACGTGAGAATCAGAGACTAATTCCTTGTCGGATAAAAGTCGCCTTTCTTTTTCGTTGCAACAGTCATTGGCTGTGTTGTAGGAAGCGTGAGACTGCGGTTCACGTTCTATCGATTCACAGTCAGCCGAGGTTGACCTGTTTTATTTTACAGTGCATCATGACAATTCAGAAGCTCTTCATTTTATTGTTGTATACGTTGAGTACTGTCACAACAAAGCATGGACTGCAATACAGAGTGGTGTCATATGTTGGTTGGATTTACCTCAGTGCTACTAGAGGATCCAACATCATTCCAATGTTTTTTTTTTACACATGACAGTTTCCAAGAAATACTTGGGCGCGCGCGCGCGCACACACAGCAGCAGCAGCAGAGCACTGTCACTGCTCACTAGTAGAAGATCATGTCTGCTCCAGTGAAACTGGTGGCATTCATCACATCAGGCTGCCTGGGGAGTCCCTCGTGTACGGCTGAAGAAACTGCAGCCAGGCAGGAGAAGGCAGCACCGTCCACTTCTTCTTCAGGTCGTCGGCGTTGTACAGGTTGCTGCGGCGCAGCCCTTCCAGCATCTGGTTTTGCACCAACACAACAGCTTGTATCAGCATTCACATTCAGCAATGGATTCCTAGTCTCGCAGAAATGCAGTACCGCACGTGTAAGCAACCGCCGTGCTTATTTACATGCTTTTAAAAACTACACCAAAACTTATATTAAAAATTCAAAAAAAAAATCGATGCAAAGATCTAACACATATAAAATTTGAGGCTTACTCTGGCGGTGACGGAGAGGTCCGGCGGGCAGGCGGCGCCGTGCACCGGCGCCGGCCGCGCGGCCTCCTCGTGGACGACCACGATCTCGGCTTCCACCGCGGCCTCCTTCTCCTTCTCTCCGTGTGGACAGAGTACGGGAGCGCGGAGTGGCACGCCGCGCAGTCGTGCTGCATGAACACCTTCTTCCCGCCGCGCGCCCTGCTCGCTCGCTCGGACAAGGGGAGGGAAGCAGCTAGCTGATCAGCTCAGGAAACGCACGGCGACAAGGCTACAAGTAAGAGAGCAGCCGGCCGGCCGGCCGGCGCTCGCTCGCTTCTTACCCGGCCTGTGGCCACGGGTAGGCCGGGCAGGCGGCGCCCCCATCGGACGCCGACGCGACGGCCGCGGAGCCGAGGAAGCCTGCGGTCGCCCCGACCACGCCCATGCCGCGGAGCCGGTTCCCCTGCGGCCGCAGGAGCTCGCGAACGAGGACGAGGCCCCTCGCCGCAGCCATAGCAGATTTGCAAGTTGTGTCGCTGCTCTGTAGTCTGTAGCTGGTGGTGAGCTCCAGGATTTGCAGATAAGGGGGGCCGTGTGGTGGCACTGCCATGTGGCCTGCCTTTGGCTCGGATCTGCTGACGTGGCCGCGGCCTGTCTATCTATACGGGATTACACACGTCCTAGACAACAAGACCTTGCCTCCGCTCGGATCCAAAGCTTAGAGACGTCGGAAGTGGTTTCAAGGCTCCGGTTCTTTCATCTCCTATCATTATTTTAACTATCTCTCTGTTTACAGTCTTTAAATAAATATGCACGGTGTCAGCACAGAGACAGAGGAGACACATGGAGAGCCGTTGAATTCAGTCCAAAGAATGAGGAGAGGTCGGCATGTTCGTCCCTAAAGCAACACCCGTTTCTTTCTTTCTACAACTATCGGGCGATGAGCGGAAAAAAGGAATCGAAACCGTCTCAAAGCTCGGCATGCCATCTCCTCCTAGACAGGCTCCAGAGGTCTGCACAATGGAGTCGGATGCACACCAACTCGGGCAAGGCAAGCGCGGTGCCGTGCAGACGGCCGCCCAAACATTGGTCGTGAAGCTCAGGCCGTGGCACATCACATGCATGCATGTGCAGGCAGTTCGACGGAACAGGTCCCCAATTTAGAGAGGCCCATAAAATATTATTTACTACGGCATCATTAGAAGCCCATTAGGCCATTGATCTCTCAATCTCTGGAGTCCGGACGTTCTGACTTCTGTCTTCGTGACTTCATGCGTGAGTTCTGATCGCGCCGCCGTCCGGTCGTCACAACTCGCGTGCCCTGCCCAACGCACGAGTCCGCTACAGCCTCGGCCTCGGAGGCAACACGCGGTGAGGCTCCGTCGCTCCCATCGTTGATCGAGCAATTTCCTCGTAGATTTGAACAATACCAAGATTATCAGAAAATATTTGGTTTTTTATTTACTTTTGAAATATTGCAGTCATTGGATAATGAGAGCCTAAAATTCTCTTGTGATAATTTGAATGCTGCCCTTAAAAAGGATGGAAAATCTGATATTGATGTCGATGAATTGTATGCAGAGTTAAAGTTTCTCTAAAATTTCATTCCACAAGAAACTATGGGACCTTTGGAAATTCTAAAGTTTCTGAAGGGACACAATTATTTTCCTAATGCAAGTATTGCATATAGAGTTCTATTGACTATTCCGGTGATGGTTGTATCAGCAGAACGAAGCTTTTCTAAATTGAAGCTATTGAAGTCATATTTGCGTTCCACAATGTTACAGCAAAGATTTACTGATTTGGCCTAGATATCACTTGAGAGTGAATTGTTAGAGAAGATTGAATATGAGCGTGTTATTGAAGAATTCATTTCAAGAAATACTAAAAGAATGAAATTGTTCAAATAAATATTATACAACAAAGCGTTGAATGGGTACGTCTCTTTTTCTATGGCTATGCAAACCATTATAACATATACATTATTGCTATATTTTATTTTTTCTAAGGACATAGGCCCCAATTTAAAATTACGTACGGCGTCTTGGATTATGCCGGCTTGGGCCCCGGTGAAGCTGCACACAAATAGGTGCAGGTAGGATTTAGGCCCTGCATTGCACAGGAAGTAGAGGTCTCTAGCCTCGAGCACGTGGCGCTGTCGCCTATCCGCCGTCCAGAGGCGCCACCGTGAAGCCAACTAGAGAAAGAGCTTCACTCTGAGAGGTGCCCAAGACTTCTAGATCATTTTGGCCATGTTCGCTATAGCTACAAAGTAGCTGAAAACTACTGTTTCGGCTGAATAATTATGAAAAAAAAATATTGTTCCATGGCTGAAAAAAAACTGAAAATAGTTCAAACGAACATGGCGTTTGAAACCCGAGAACGCCTCGGACCCAGCATGCAAAGGTTCGCAGGCCAACTTGGCGTTGTACTGCCCGTCCGATATCTATCTCCAAACAGTCTTGTGCTCAGACTCTTCTAGTTGGAGGTTGTCGAGTGCATTCCAGAGAAGAAGATAGTCGGCGGCGATGGTGGCCACTTAGAGGCCACCCGAAATGTCTCGCAACTAACAGCCTCTCAAGAAGGCCATCTGCAACCGTCCTAGAGTGCCTAGCTTTCCCTGTACGAGGTAAGACTACTCACTCTGTATATCGTAACACTATAATGTGTTTTTTATCATAGTCAGTCCATATATATACTCCGCTGGAGACGGTGCAATATTCGGAAAGACGGAGGCCACCAAAAGCCCGTAGATCCAACTGTCAATCCAGAAAAGAGAAAAGGGTGCTGGCGCCGTTCTCCACGTTGATAAAGGTGGAGGCCGCCAAGAGAGCTCGAACATCTTTGTGTAGCATGATCGATCAATGTTGCGTCGTCCTTTTCACATGAAGGCTGATTTGGAGCCTAACGAAAGAAGCCCGGCCCAGTGCTTATGCCTTTGCTGATTGCATCTTTGAGCTGTACATGCATGTACACTTTGAGCTTTGTTTGTCGCCGTCGCAGACGCGCACGCTTCACAGAATCACATGACACGGAGACTGCGAGAGCGATGCGCCGCAGCCGCAGCACAACACAACCACCGTTTCCACCACATGCAGCGCAACAATTACTGTATATAATCGCAATTACAGTATATATTGCGATTTGCGAGTAGCAGCGGCTGCTGTTGCTGCGTCTTTTTAACTTTTTAATCGACCTGCTATGCTGCTCAACCTCGCCTAGCTTTGTTCCGGGTGGATGAGATGGGATGAGATGAGATGTGCGTGCGTGGTGCGCATGACGAGGCGAATCCTCGTAGCCAGAAGTATTGCAAGCAAAACAACAGACTGGTCGATATTGCTGCTACAATATCTTTTTGCTATAGTACGATTGGTGAAGAATCCACAGCAAATTTATAATCATGTTTAGTTCCAATAGATTCTGAGTATCTCTGTTAAAAAATCAGATAATACAACCAAACGTTTCCTGATAGTCTTTGGATTTTGTGCCATAATCTCACGACCCAGCTCGAGTTGTTTTTTTTTTTTGGGTACAATGTGTAATGTCCGGATCCATAAAATCTGGGCAAAACAAACATGTACAGCCTATTTCAGCCCCAACAGCGCAAGCAAAGGCACGGAGATCGTAAAGTACTGACCAACAGTGCCTGATAACTTTAAAAAAAATTGGCCAAAATAACAAGGGACACATTGAATTTCTTTGAGGCCCGTTTGGGTGTCTTAAATTAAAATTTCATTACAATAACTACTTGTTCCCCAATGATACGAAAAGAAAAGAGAATTTAAGAGCCTTAAGTCATGAAAAGAGAGTAAGAAATTTCGCGATACAATTCCAATCAATTCACCGGTGAAAGAGAAAATTCACTTTCTTTTAAATTAATATATACATAGAATCATGGATTCCAATTCACATACATCATTGGTTCAACTATTTAATCATATTTCAATTCTGCTAAATTTTTAGGAGCCAAACGGAACCTGAGTTAAAAACCACTAAAAAGCTCGTCTGGTTATGAGAACCGCTAAAATCTCATTTGATTATAAGAAACGGATCATGGTCCATTACCACCCCTAAATGTAATGCATACGTGTCTTACACGGAGCATAACTTGTGTTTCAGGTGAACGTGTACATAATTTGGTTCCTAGGAAATAGTACTGTATATATTACTGCTTCCTAATCGATAAAACATTTTCGGCTGCGCAGGTATCGGAGAGTATTGAGGGGAATTAAATCCCTCCCCGTTCAAATTTAGTAAGGGAATCCTCGTATAAAATGACAGAAATGCAGCACAGCCCCCTCTGCCTTGGGCAGGTCGACCACACAGGCACCATATGGCCCGTCCAGCAAGGGCCCAAGGTGAATTGAACGCCCAAGTGATTGCAGGATGCAGCGAAAGAAAATGCATAAATAACACGGCACGCGCAGCTAAGCTGGCACAGAGCATACAGGAGCACAAAACAAAAGCATATATAGAGTCCCATCTCCGGGTTACTAAGATTATGACCGTAATGCAAGTTCGACAGGCCAGCCGCTGTCCCAAAAAACTGCATCAAGGAAACCATATGCAATCACAATGACACGATGTCCTTACTTAAAAACTCTGCGATAACACAGCATCTCTCGGTTCCTCCCTGGACACATACAAAGGATGCATGAGTAACCTGAGTGCAATTTCACACCTCTGCTGCCTTCGGGGGGTTCTCAGGCATCTTCAGTGGCGCATCGGGTGCCTTCCTAGTCTTGTGAGACTCCACCGTGTTCTTGAACACGTCCCTTGTGGCGGTTTCCTTGAACTTCAGAGCAAACGTGGCGAGCCCACTCTGCGACTCGCCGATGCTGTTCATGCAGGCAAATGTCACCCCCTTCTTGTCCATGTCCTTGAGCGACATGTCGTCGTAGAGGCTTGCATTCAGAACCAGCCGGTAGTTGCCCTTAGTCCTCATGACAAGCCGGGCTCTCTCACCACCAGATACAGGGACATTCAGCTTCAGCTCCCCTTTCCCTCTTTCTTTCCAGCCTCCATCTAGGTACTCGTACAAAGCAGAATCTGCAGTAAATACAGCCTTCTCGTTTTCTTCACCAGTTTCAACAGGGCCCTCTGTCATAGCAAATTTCTTGGGTGCCTCTGCTGAAGTAGCAAGCGCTGTGGAGGGACTCCCGTTGTTGGTAGCACCGATGTTAAAAGAAGGGAACGAAGAGCCATCAGTCTTCATCCCAAATAGGGGACCGGCACTTGACCCATCTTTAGCGGCTGAGCCAAACGAGAATGATGAGCTTGAAAATCCAGTTCCAGCAAGACCCGTGAAAGCATTTTGACCACTTGAAAGATTCGTAAAGGAGAAAAGGGGTGTTGCTGATGCTGCCTGCCCTTTGTTATCAGCATCTTTCTGCTCGCCAGACAACCCATCTTTGGTCTCTGATTCACCTCCATCTTTCTTCTCAGTGTCATCCTTGATAATTTTATCTTCATTTTCAGCTCCTTCCTTTTCTTCAGATTCTCCCTCTTTTGTTTTGCCTTCGGCTTCAGATGACATGCTGTTACCTTCCTTGGGCTCTCTGACTACCACTTCATCCCCACCAGCATCCCCACCAGATCCATCCTTTGTGTCTTCTTCCTTCTCACTGGTTTCAACAGGTTGAGGTGGCGCTTCGGTTGTGGCACTAGAGTCTGTTTTTCTAGCAGATTCGTCCTTCTGAATCTCAGGCACCTCACCAGGGCCTGCATTCTTGTCGATCACAGACAGATTATCTTTCCCTGTACCATTGCTGCCCTCATCAGCTTTGACATCTGAAGGTTGAGGCTCTGGGACAGGGGCACTTGCTTGAGCACTAGAATCAGCAGGGGTAAATCTGATTGCAGAGAAAGGATTAGAAGATGCTGATGACGGTGGCTGGCGCCGAACCTTTACAATTCTTCGGGTTGCCATTACTTCCTCAGTAGCTTTCTTAAATGTACCCATCTCTTGCTCTGGTCCATCATCATCAGGCTCAGGATTATCCTTGTTGATTTGGGTACCTGCAACCCTCTTCCTGGAGCTTGGAGCTTGTTCCTCATCTGCCATCTTCCTGGCAGCACCTGAAATTCAATGTCAAAAGAACAGACTGAGAAAACAAGAGAAATAGTTCCATGAGCCAACACAAACCAAGTAGGGTACCACAATTCAGAAATGAAAATGTAGAATTAAGATCAAGAGAGTTAATAGCTGAATAGCTCAAACTGCTTCATAGTAACACATAAACAATAAAAAAATTGGCCATTTACATGTGAACATGGAATCTTTGACCATTTGTCAAACTATCTAGAGAAGATGGAAAAAGAAACCTTGTAGGGCCTTCCCATGTGATAGAAACAAACAAATGCTGCTAAGGATGACAAACGGTACAACCGTGGTGCACTACTCTCTATCTAAGCCAAAACAAACACAAAGACATTATTTCCAACTTATCGGTCATCAATAACCACACAAGATTTGCAATATAAAGGAAAATTAATGTTGCTTAACACAGTACATCGGACGGTAAGTTTTGTGATGACTGCAGAAAAAAAAAATCATCTTGGTGCAATGCTGCAAAAAGAAAAATTGAATGGTCTCCTATGAATTAGAAATAATGAATCGAGGATGTTGAACAAATGGATCTGTAACGGTTCAATATAATTGTGAATATCATGGTTTTACCCCTCTGAGAGAAGAAAAAAAGACAAATACAATAATCACGCTCAAATATTAACACAAAACAATCAAATCATTTATCATGGATCGAGCGACATGGAACATGCATCCATACTAAGCCAAAATAAACATATTTTCTTTCATAACTTCATTTGGCACCAGTAACCAAACAATAGTTATGACGGGGAGAAAATACGCTGCTTAACATAATGTATCAGATGACAAGTTGCATGCTAGCTGCAAAAAGTCTACATAATCCCAAGGCCCCAACGTGTAGTTGCTTGCTTCACCCCCCTAACCTATAAAATCAGGTTTTTTACACTATGAACTAGTGAAAAACATGCATATAACCCCTTTGAGTGGTTTTGGCTGCTGGTTTTGATGATGTGGCATGCCTAGCTGGATTGAGATGCCACTGTGGCAGTTTAAGCACACTTATCAATGACCCATCGTTTCTACAATTATTTTTCTTCTCCAGCCGCTCCCTTCTCTAGCTGCAGTGCCAAATCGCCGGCTCTGCCAAATCCACTTGCCTTACCCGGCTTCGCCTCCTTCTGCAGACCACCAACCCAGCCTTGCCCCCTTCTCCTACCTCACCGCGCTCACCAACTGCCAATCGAGCGCATCGTGGACTGCGTGTCCTCTAGACCGTGCACCACAGCTCCCTTGCCTCACCGCGCTCGGCGTTCCTGCATCCTTAATTCTCGACTCCCTCTCCACGCAGCCATGCGGGATTGCGGGACAAGAAAAAAAATCCGAGTACAAGCTCGTCGATATTATGCAAATACACCCCAAACCCGATTATCATGATATCCACATACAAACAAGAAATAGCCCAAAACCAATTATTAAATATACATAAATGGAGAAAAAATAAATTAACAGCATACATACATCCCAAATCGTTATTTCTATTATGTTAATTCCTACAGGCACATCAAGAACAAAGAGAGGGATCCGGCGTGCGGCTTTGACACGCCTACCTGAGGGGAGGATACGACGAGGCGGCCGGTGGCGGGCGTGGAGGAGGACGGGAGAGGAAGAGGGGCAGCGCGCCGGAGGTGCTCGCGACAGTGAGGAGGCGCGGCCGGGGCAGATCCGGCCGGGGCGGAGAGAGCGACGAAGGGAGCTAGGGTTCCGTCGGCCGTGGGTTTTGTTCCGGCCCAAGGCACTGGAGCCGTCCAAAACGGGCCAAGCAGGCCCGCTCGGGCAAAGCTGTGGGGTGAGACAGGCTGGCGCTTGTGGCCCAGCTCGGGGTGAATTAAGTATGGGCTGCACAGTCAACCGAAATATATATATATTAGGAAACATGTACGTGGTGAGCAAAAGCACGGAGAGAACCTAAGCTCCATGACAGCGTTGGTGCCAATGACCTTGCTTGATAACCATCATTTTGTATCCTCATTATCCACATGGTTGAAGTGCAAGCAACATAGTGATAGAAGAGAAGATAAGACATAAATAAGACAAAGATGAGTACGGTTGTTGGGACTGACTCCAATAGTGTGTTCTAAATTCCACCTCTTATAAAAATATTCCAGCCTACCTAAAAGGACTCCTCCAGATGGGCAGACCTGGCTCCCGTTTTCCCTGTCCCGTGCCACCATTGAATCCTTTGTGTGTGTCTACCTCCCTGGGTCTTTCCAGCTCCACGGCACCGCCAAATCCTCCGTCTGTGTCCTCAGGTATTCTCCATCCTTCACCACTGCAGAATCCTATATGTGCGGAAGCTCAACAACGTCCATCCATTTAATTGCTCCTGATTTTGCTTCCCTACACACTTCTTCGCATCATTGCTATGATAAATGCATTTGGATCATGGTTTGTGAAGCAGGGTAATTCGGTCTTCAACGTACAATTTTGTTTTTTTGTTTTTTTTTTGTTGCGATGTATCTTGCACCGTGAGCGTTCATTGGATCGTTAAGGAGTATATTGGGAGGGTTATCATGTTAAGGATTGTTGGAGTATTTTCATAAGAGTATTTTCCAAGGAAGATGGTTAAGGATTATTGAAGTGTTTTCATAAGAGTATTTTCCAAAGAAGATTGGTTTATTAGACAAAGTATGTAAACCTTATTTAAAAGAGCTTACAGGAGAGCCGGAGCCATCGGCGTAGCCTGCGCACCTTATTATACCTTAAATCGAATTCATCTCAGTATCATGATACGGACCACGGCAGTGCGTCTGGAGCCTGGTCCTATACGGGTAAATGAGAGCATGGCAAGATTCCGGTGCCGGACGTGGGAGAGCGTCTCCACCACCGCGCAGAACTCACACTCCATCTGCCGCTTCACCGCCATGTCGTGCCGGTCGGGGAATGTTGCGCGCTACACCATCCCGAAGCCGTCGCACCGCATGATGCCGGACTCGTCGAAGTTGTGCGCCGACACGACAGTGGGGGCGGTTGCCCTCGTCGGGCTGGCGCAACCCAATCGGATGCTGCGGGGGGCAGGTGTCCGTGTCGCTCGTTGGGCTCGCCGCGCCGCGGAGTGGGTTCCCGGATAGGCCGCGCTGTGGGCGCTGAACCGGGTTGTTCATGTGTTGCATGGTGCATGGTTTTTTTTTATTTAGATATTTACATGGGGCAGTCCAACAACCTTGACGTTTGGCATGATTTAACTATTTGTATGGCACAGTCTCATTCTTGACCAAGGAGAAAGAAGAGACTGCGACATCCAAGCAATTTGCAGTTTCAAGGTTGTTTTTTGTGACAAGCAGTCCAGATAGTTTTGGCTCTGTTCATGAAAAGATTTCATTTGCCACTTCTAGCATTTTGGCACGGTTCATGTATTACTCAAGGTGGAGTCAAGTTCTTAATATTCAGTGCTTTGAGAATATCGTTGCTTTGTGCAAGTATTGCCTGCAATTATCCCAAGAGTAAATTTGGTCACACTAGCAGCGTTGAGTATATCCTTACCGTCATCACTCTGGAACAAGCAAGCAGCAGATTAACGGTCAGTTCCAATTCTTGCATGATGAGCAGATCTTGGTTTTTAACTCTACCAGATGTTGTATAAGATCTTCCTTAATTTGTCGCTGATCTGCACATGTGCTGGCTGTGTGGCAATGATCAGTGAGCATCCTTCGAATTGTTCAGTGTGTTTGCATAAGTCTGTATACACTCGAGAGGATAGAAGTGCCAATTTGAAGCTGTTTACCTGATCTCATATTTTTGGGACGAACAATAGAGGACTGACACCTAAACATTTGATTTACAGTTCAAGTGATCAGTTCACTGCTGTCAGGAGCATTACTGAAGAATCTGCAGTTATGGAGGAGTGGTGCTTGCATGATGTGAAAGTCTGGAAGTGCAGGAAGTATGTATTTGACTGACTCGAAAATGCTGAGGGTAATACATGTATTTTGTTTACAAATGAGAGCTATAACATCAGGTTTTCAATGCCGCAGCCATGGCCATCACTTGCTCTGCTATTATGCCTGTGCTTCTTTACTAGCGAGAATTTTTGTTGCCATCTGGATGCTGCAGAAGGGGTTACATACGGTCAACACTTCATCTCAATCATGTATCCTAGAGATCCTATGAAGGAAAGTGACACAAATTTGCATCTGCTCTGGATTTTCATACAGGTCACACCCCAATGGAAGAACGAACCGATGAATATGCAGACAAGAAAAATGCTCTGGATGTCACTCCCAATCTCTTGGCCACCACTTGTTCAAGGCAAAACAATGTGTAGCAGAGAAGATCTATGGTTGTTGCCTTGGCCAAGTTTCAAGGGCAGATAATATGTTTGTTGTGTATGTGCAGGAAGGGTTCATTGAGACATGGATATTTTTGCGGTTCCCAATTTGGTGTTGCTACTTCTTCACCTGGTCAGAGCTGTTTAGCACATGTCACGTGCTTTCAAAACAGTACCCCCTTGGTCAGTGCAATTCACAATACATAAACAGGAGGGAGGAGATGTGATACTCCGTATCTAAAGGCCATCTAAGTGCATCGCATGTATTCACCAGTTCTCTTTTAAAAAATTTAATTCAAATTCAATTTTGAGGCTTTTCAAAAATTTAGAGTTTTCCTAGGGCAAAAATATGAAAGGGTAATTTAAATTAAGCCATTTCACTTTTGTATTTGGACCCCTAGAAAAAACGGTAAAAATCTAAGAGTTAAATCTGCAAAAGAGCAAAGTTAAAAAAAAAGAAAAAAAGGGGTAATTTCCCCCGCGAGCCGGGTGGTAGCCCGCGGCCACGCGCCCGCTGGGGAGGCGGCCCGCGTGGTGGCCCGCCCTCTCGCCTCCCACGCCCCATGTCAGGCGGCGCTTACAGGTGGGACCCGCTAGGGGCGGGTTCTTCTCCGCCCAGCCGAGCAGGGGGGGAGCACTTCTGCTCGCTCCTCCCCACCCGCACCCGCGCCCCCCCGCCGCCGCTGCCCCGCACCCTCCGCCGCCGTCGCCATGTCCCCGCGCCCGCGCCGGTGAGCTGCGTCCTCCCCGCTCCCTCCTTCCCCTTTGCGCCGCGCTTAGGGCCGGCCCGAGCTCGCAAGAGCTCGGAGCCAAGCCACGGCGCCGAGGCCGTGTTGGCCGCCGCCGCCACGTTCCCCGCTGCATGCGAAACCCTAGGGTTCCGGCGGACGCAGCGCACCGGGTGCGCCGTGCCTGCGCGCACCCCGCGCGGGAGGTGGTTGACCCCTACGGGCACCGCCGCCGCCGCGAGGCCACCTCGCCGGCGCGTTGCGCCGGCGGGCGCCATGCCGTGCCGGCCGGCGTGCACTAGCAGGGAGGGGAGAGGGGAAAGAGGGGAAAAGGGAGGGGAAAGAGAAGAGAAGCGCACGCCGCGCCCGAGGCCATCGCCGCGCCCGAGGCCTCCGCCGCGCCTGATGGTCGCCGGCGTCGCCGGCGCGGCGGACGCGCGCGCCCGCGCGTCCGGCCGCAGGGCGAGGCCAGTCCGCTGGGCCGTCTGCCCGCTCGGCCGGTGGGCCGAGCCGAAAGAGAGGGAGGGAAATCGGGACTTTTGTTTTGTTTTTCGTGGGCTGGGCCGAAATCCATTTTCAATTTCTGTTTTATATTTCTTAATTCAATTTGGTTATTTAATTTTAGTTTAATTTAATCTGTTTATATTAATTAATAGAATTATTTATTAATTCATATAAATAGTTTGTATTTCTAAAAAGAAATTAAATTAAAGTTTATATAATTTTAAAAATGTTAGATTTTTTTAAATACAGAAAAAAAATCATAAAAGTGTATTAAAAATATAAAATTAATTCTAAAACACATTTGAATTATTCAAAAATTTCTAGAAAATTCATCTAAGCTTTTAAAAATATTTAAAAATAATATAAAATTCATTCGAGCCCTAGGACAATCAGTTACGCCCCGAAAATCCAGATGGTTAACCCCGACCACCCTTTTTCCTTAGAAAATTGTTTACTTTACTTTTCAAACAGGTTGATCATCCTCATCGTTCAAACTCCTGCATGTCATCATCCTAGGTACTCTTCTCCCGGTGGCTCTAGTTAAAGAGTCTTCCACCGCAGCAGAAGCCCCCGAAGCCGGCGCATCCGAACCATTCACCGCCTCGGAAGAAGCAGCCTTCGAGCCGACCGCCAACACTGATCCCGTGACCCAATGCAAGCCCCGGTGCATTTACCTATTTTCTTTGGGTCCTTAAATTAAATTAGAGTTATGCTTGTGCATTAGAGTTAGGAATCGATTGAAACCCTAGAGCATGGTTAATCGGGATCCAGCATGAAAATCCTATACGCAGTAGATGGCTTAGGTGGCATAGGGTTAGAACTGGAACTCTTTTACTAAAGTTAATTGGTTAAGAATGGGAAAGAATGTTAATAGATTGACAGACATGCGGCGGGATCAGTTTCGCTTTCTGATATCATTATGCTATGATTATGGACCCTGATCCTGCCTGTGTCGCATAAGGCCGTCTGATGTGTGCCCTGGTTGGGCCTGAACGCGCCTCATTCACTTGCCGTCCTTAACGGGCTCCGGTAAACCTCTTGTCCTGCTGTACCTAAGCGCGGAACTAGACGAGACCAACTGGAAGGAGGAGGTTGGGCGGGTGTCGAAGGACTGACACCCGAGTTCGGTGAGGATGGTTTCGGCTAGGTGACATTGGATGTTGGGTTGTCATATGTGGGGTCAGTGTACACGCATATGACGGGTGTCTGAGTATCCCTCTCGAGAGGTGAAAAAATCGATTCGAATCGTCTGTGGCTTACCGGTTGTAAGCTGGCTGATCGCGACCAACATCATAGTAAGAAAGTTGATCCTGTTGATAAAGAATGATTTGTCAATGTGTTTGCTTTTGTTTGCTATTAGAATAAGTATAACTTAATCTGGATAGGTAATAACTAAAAAGTAACTTAATTCTAAAAGCTAAGAATTCACTATTAGGCCTGCTGCAGTGTGAGTTGACCTAAACACCCCAGCTATAGGTTAGAAAGTCGGGTTTAGACCCAGCGGTCGGGTAAGCCTTGCTGAGTAATTAGTACTCAGGCTTCTTGCCTACTCTTTTACAGGAGCGGAGTATACTTTGTTCGAATGGGATCCTTACCTCACTCCTCCCTCCTTCTGAAGCAAGCTTCACTACGCCTTGAGCGGTATAACACGTCTTTTGGAGAAAACTTGTGGTCTATATTAACTTTTGGTAAAAGGGCCGATGAACTTACTAGCCTGGATGTAATAAGTACAGAACTCTGCGTGTAATATTTCAACTCTATGTAATAAATGTGGCTGTGTATGTTGTACCATGTGGATTCCTTCGAGAGTCGCCCCAAAAACCAAGCTCGATCCGGATGGAAAGGCCAAGTCATGATACATAAATCCTGAAGGACTACCGAGATTAGTCCGGATCTGGTGATTAAAGCACTAAATCCGGGATTAATCTGGGCAGCTCTGCCACAGGAGAGCCGAGCATAGCTCGGATGGCTAGTACCGCCGGCGAGCGGACAGCCCACCCAGGTTTGATCCATGTCTGGGACGGTCCCGGGTGTCTCACCGGGGATTTATTTTCTGAGGAGACTGGGTGTGTGTACGGGTGTAGGTGTGTGTTAGTGTGTGAGTTGCTCAGTAGGCGCGTTCTGAGATCACCTAGGACAACCTCACCTGCGTTTGAAGCGTACGGTCAGCGTGGGTACCCGTAATGAATTCTTAAATGATGTAACGGTGCTCCTGATGTAAGTTAAAAAAAAATAAACAGGGAGTCATTGGTGCATTTTGGCGGCCAGCAGGTACAGACACACACTGCCAACCATCGCTGATCATCGGGCGGGGTGCCTGCCTGCGTTTTCGTGCATGCTTGGTACAGGAACGGCGGGCCGGGAACCGCCCGCCCGCCCGCCGGTTGGGATAGATGGCAGCTTCGGCGCCGCCGCATTATTCCCAATTCAAGCACAACGACGGGCGGGCGGGCGGCGCCCACAGACAAGCGAAGGGAAGGGCATGCAGGGTGGACGGGCCCGGGGGGCATTCATTCACTCATACGCCGATGCCGTGGCCGGCGGCGGTCGGCCCCCTCCGACGACGACTCTGTGCATTGCAGTGCGCCGCCATAGCTAGCCGCATACAGCCTACTAGCCTAGAGTAGACATGATAGTACCAAGATTTTAATTTTGATGGAGGCACGTGGGGGTGTCAGCCTCTCAGGATCACCGGCGTCGTCCTGGCGGACCAGCCACCGGCACCGCAGCAGACGAGACGACAGCAGGCCATCCAGGGCGTGCACCGTACGTGCACGGCGACATGCACGCCGACCTGCTGCCCGGCCGGACCCCGGACGCGTCGCCATGCAACGCAATGGCGTCGCCGTGTCTGTCTGCGACCGGGGCGTCCTCCCCTAGGCAATGCAAGGCTCCCCCACCAGCGGCCGGCACCGGCAGCTATAGCGCCCATCGTCAACCTGCAGGGCCACCACGTACGGTGCCAGCCGGGGACCGTGTGGGTGTGGCCCAATCTGTCCGATCCAGACCGGCCAGCAGGTGGCCGTGTCCGTCCGATCCAGGCCGGCCTTATGCTTTGATGATAGATCCGGCTGATAAAATTTTAGCACGTGTCACATCGAATGTTCGGACGATAGTTAGAAATATTAAATATAATTTAATTAAAAAACGAATTACATAGACGATGACTAAATGGACGAGACGAATTTATTAAACCTAATTAATCCATAATTAACAATTAGCTATTGTAGCATCACATTCTCTAATCATGGATTAATCAGGCTTGATAAATTCGTCTCGCTATTTAGTTCTCATCTGTGTAATTAGTTTTATAATTAAACTACATTTAATATTTCTAACCAGCGTCCAAACATCCGATGTGACGGTGACTAAATTTTCAGTTAGGGATCCAAACACCCCCTTGAGTAGTAGTAGCACTTGGCATGGATGATGCATGGAGAGTGTACAGACAGTAGTACACTACTAGACACGCCAGGAGCGAGCGTGAGTGTGTCCACTGGCATATGGCCCCACACTTAGCGGACGACGTAACTGCAGAGAGGATCCTATTCCGGAGTATGAGGGCGTTTGGACTACTGCTATATACGTACTGCTCAATCTCGTCATCTCGTCCTATACATACTACAGCTATATACGTACTGCTCAATCTGGACCACGACAGGACTATATATAGGAGTCGTTGGTAATGGCGGCAAAGCCGAGTTGGTGAAGGAATTCATACCATCATGCAGGACATCACATGCATGCACGCAGGAATTAACGAAGCAGAATCAATGAATCATCGTCGGCTCTCGTCTCTACGTCTACGCGCCACACTGCTACCTACTAGACGGTCAGGATTTGATTTGAGCTCAACGCGGCTACGTACCTAGCGCATGCAGCTGATAGAGATACATGATCAATGACTAGATCTAGTAGCTCTGTGCAGTTCTATATATATATATAATCAGCCTGCAAATATGCTAGCTGGCTAGTGCACGCGTGCACCTTCATTCAAAATCCCGTCGTAACCTCCTCATCAGTACGTCCTCACAAACAAATCTAGGTCGTCGTCGTCATTGCTGCCATACTACGTTGGAGGTATATTAGGAAGACTAACCATCAATACCAAATGCAGATAGCTGGGGAAATGCATGGGTGCCCGCACGAATCCAAATCTGCACGCAGCGCCCACACCCGGCCGGCCGGCCATACAGGCCGCATGCAGCAACAGCAACCTCGATCGATCTGTGCCTGCAATGCAAGGATCGACCGGATAGATGGGGGAAACCAAAAAAATAAAAGAACCGTGTCTGCACGACTGCACATGCACCGCCGCCTAGCTGTGTGCGCCGCCAAGCAGCTGCTAGCATGCATGGAGCAACATGCTGATGTGTACCCTGCCAACTGTGTGCCGAGTCTACCTTGGCTAGCTCAAAAAGTAACAGAGAAATTTTAGCTTTCATTAGAAATAAACCATATCATTTTTTCCTATCCATGTGCAATGGTTGGGCCGGATTCAATGCACGAGGAGGAAGTTCGTCGTGAGTTCCGTCGGACCTGTCGTCCGTTACCTAACCCTGACAATAATACGTACAGTATTATCTTTAATATGTAGCATGGCAAAAAAGGAAAATACATAGATAGACGGCCGTTCTCTTTTGGCACGAGCTTGCTGCGCTAGATTAAATTACACCATGAAGGCTAATATTATTACGAATACAGAATTAAAAAAACCCATACTATCACACATGGTATGTCTTGCTGTTCTTCCACTATTCATGATTCATGCACATAATTAATAATACATCTCCGATCCTCTCACAGAACTGAATGGCACACATAGAGTCATTAGCTTGTCAGCGTAAAATAAACCCCCGATTTCTTCCACTGCTGGAAATCAGAGTACTCCTGTTGGTGTGGAATTTTTTGACAGTTTTTTTGTCCCGTCAAGGAATTAGTACTTACACTGTCATTTTCGAATATTTTCCTGCTTGGTTTATGTGCCGCCAATGATATTGTAGTGTTTATCGCTACCAAATCGCGACGAACCCTACAGAACAATAGTAATTTTTCGAAGGCCAAGGAAATTTCATGGACGGGCCCTCTCCTCCCCAGAGGCGCCGCACCCCGCCTAGCCCATCGTCGGCCGGTACCCATGCCGCCTCAGGGCCACTGCCCCACGCGCCTCGCCGCCAGCTATGGAAAACCGATGAACCTAGGCTATGTTTTCGTGGGTTCTCGGCCGACGAAAATCATCTCTATTCCTGTAGTGCACGACGGGCTTTGTGGTTATTGTTTGATGGATTAGAATACACCTCTCATAGAAGGCTTGCATAGATAGACATATTTCTCACCTATAAGATTACAATGTGCACTCCAGCAAATAAAGAACATTGTATATATGCTTCTTTTTCCGTTTTAATACAAAAATAAGGTGCTCTCCTACGTATTTGAAAAAAAATTAAAATGTAAATACCGATCCATCGTTTCGCTTGTAACCAATATAAACGGTTATTGTTGTTATATATCTATACATTGTTGTACTCGAGACATATATATACTTAGGTACGACGTGTGTGTGTGTCTTGGTTGAGTTAGTTCATCGCTCTCATTAATGCATGCAACGAGAAGAAGATCGAAGACAACCACGAGAGGCAAAGCTAGCATGAAAACAAAGGTGTTACGTACACTGTTTAAGTAACTAATGAATTTCCTCTCCTCGTGATATATGGTGTAAAATTCACTTCATTTACAAAGGAACGTTTGGTGCACCCTGCTCCAGTACACCAAATTAAAGAACAATAACATGACGTCCGCGCTAACCACACGCATCGTACCAAGTAGAAGGAAGTGAGCAAGCATGCATGCGGTATGCATGACGAGAGGATACCAATTGACAGCGCTGGTCTGCTTGATAATATATACAGTACTAGATTGAAACACACAATCAGTGCAGCAACGTACGTAGCACGCTGCCATGCATGGTTTACACATGCAGCAATGTGAACACGAAGAGAGGATAAAAACGTGCAGCGCGGCGTGCCTGCTGCAGCAAGAATAACATACACGTATAGGACGTGCAATTAGCGTGAAACCTGGCTACTCGTTTCACGATCAAAACGTGAGAACAAATATTAGAAAATGTAATCCATCGACCATCGTCCTTTTCTGGATTTTTTTTCTAACCTGGCGTCTATGTCACCGTTGAATACTTTCGGCACGATGTTCTGCCGCGTTGTCTTAATTGTTATATCATTAGAGTTATTTTTCAAGCATGTGTATATTTCTTTGCATAATCATACTAGTTTTCTAGTTATGGTTAATGATCAAACAGTGTCTAAATATGTCAGTACAAAAAATCATTACGAAAATTAGTTTCACCACACCTGTATAATCCCATTTACTTTGAATATCATGTTTTCATAAAAACCGTTAGCTAGCCCGACCTCCATCAAATAAACTTTTTTGAATTGAGGAAGGGAAAAAGTGTTAAGTTTACAATACAAGACTACCCCCACGCAGGGGCATCATAAACTAAAAATACATGTTACAATTTTCCAAATATAGGGAAACAACCTGTGCAGTACTACTCTCTTATGCATTGAAAAGTCTTGCATTCCTCTCCCTCCAAATAACCCACCAGAATTGAATTAGAAGGCCTATCTTTAGTTTGATCACAGCAACATTCCCTTTTTATGAGTGCCATGGAGTTCTCCTCTAGTGATGAAAGGTTTAACGAAATTGGGATATCCAAGTGGCGCATTCACGCCACCCAATCTAGCCCAAACTTCAGAAGTGAAGGAGCAACTGGGCATTAGATGATGTGTAGTTTTAAACTCTAGGTTACAGAGGTGACATGTGTCTTGGTGAGGTAGACCTTTGATAGCAAGAAGTCGGGTCGTTTAGGTTGTGCCTGCGATCTCAAAGGAATTTAAACCACTAAACATTAATGGCTCCAATGAATTGGGCTTCATAGGTTGATGCTACTATAAATTCCCCGTTCAATGTGCCAAATCCAAGTGATGTGATCCCTTTCTGCTGTTAAACGCACAGCCCTAAGAGCACTACACAAAGTGATTGCCTGATTCAATTCATGTGAAGAGTCAAGTTTGCCAATATGTTTTAGCCACTTATGCGCTGCAATCATGTAACTCACCGAGTGATGCATTTGTTTGCACTTCGTGTATAATTCTGGAGCAATTTGTTTTGGGGCAACACTCGTTGACCATCTAGCCTCCTAGAATGGAGTGTTTTCACCGTTACCAGTGGTGGTGATCACAATTGATGCAAAGATCATAGCCCTGTCTTTGAAATTAAGAACCAAAGTCTCTGAGCTTTTCCCAGGACTTTTCTATTCCATCCCAATGATGCCAGAGCCACTTCAGCCTTAGAGCTCTACCGAAGCAGCTTAGGTTTTTTTATGCCGAGTCCACCCATGTTCTTGGACCTACACAATTTATTCCAGGCAACAAGACAACTTCCTTTTGCCCCATCTCCATGCCCCTTCCGAATGAAATTTCTTCTACATTTATCTATCTGTTTGATTGCCCATGAAGGTAACGAATGAGCCAGCATCCAATAGGCTAACATGCCGGTGAACACAGAGTCAACCAAAACAACTCTCCCTTGCTTGGTTAAGAGTCTTTTATTATTCCAGCCAGCTAATCTTCCAACAATTTTATCCACTAAAGTTTGCATTTGGTAATTGGGGATCTTCCTTAAGCGGAGAGGTACCCCCCAAATACCTGGTAGGGAAATTGGAAAGGCATATACCAGTGACATTTACTGTGGTTTATATTACTAGCGATTTATTTTATCGTTAATGATTGAGTTGTCGCATTTGTGGATTTGCAGCAAAATAATGTTCCCATCCACTGGTTTGGGCCTACTTGCTAGGGACGTCAGAGCACACCGCAGAGCAGTAAAAGTTCTGGCTCCGTGGACCCCATCGATCGACTCCTTCCTTTGGCGCCTCCCCTCTGCTCTGCTCTCCTCTCTTCTATATAAATAAAGGTAGCAACGGGCATACCCTTGGCATGTGCTATCACAGGAGCTAGCCAACTTTGTTTCCAAAGAGCTGAGCAGGCAGCTTCTTCTAGCTTTGGGAAAGAGAAGCGAGAACAGGGAAGGCAGGATGGCTACGAAGCCAGGCCCTCTGAGTCGCTGGCCATGGCAGGATCTTGGAAACTACAAGGTATGCATGCGTACGACCCGGCCCCTTGCACATTTCATGCAAGCACATCCCACTTCAGTCATCACATTATTTCGATCGACAATGATGAACTTGCACTGACGACGATGATCCTGTGGCTGCATTGCATGCATACATGCCTGGGTTGTACGTGGAATGAACGAATAGTATGCGCTGGTGGCTCCATGGGCGGTGCGCAGCACGTACAAGCTCGTGACGAGCGGGAGTGGGGAGGAGCGGGACCTGCTGAGCTTCGCCGTGCTGCCGGTGCTGCTCCTCCGGCTTCTCTACAGCCAGCTCTGGATCAGCGTGTCCCGCCACCAGACTGCACGGAGCAAGCACCGGATCGTCAACAAGAGCCTCGACTTCGAGCAGGTCGACAGGGAGAGGAACTGGTGCGTATATATATATATATATCCTATATGCGACACATATAACTGTAATTGAATACGTACGTGCTACGTGTACCTACTGATGCTACCTACTGGCATGCATAATATATAGTAACTGTAATTGAATAGCTCGCTACATACCTCCTGATCATGCATCAATGCCTACTACTGTTGACGATGCATGGATGGATGCAGGGACGACCAGATCCTGCTGACGGCGCTGCTGTTCTACGTGGTGAACGCGGCGGTGCCGGTGGCGCAGCGCGTGCCGTGGTGGAACTCCAAGGGCCTGGTGGTGTCGGCCCTCCTTCACGTCGGCCCCGTGGAGTTCCTCTACTACTGGTTCCACCGCGCGCTGCACCACCACTACCTCTACTCCCGCTACCACTCGCACCACCACGCCTCCATCGTCACCGAGCCCATCACCTCGGTGATCCACCCCTTCGCCGAGGAGCTGGTCTACTTCACCCTCTTCGCCATCCCGCTGCTCACCATGGTGGCCACCGGCACGGCCTCCGTCGCGGTGGCCAACGGCTACCTCGTCTACATCGACTTCATGAACTACCTGGGCCACTGCAACTTCGAGCTCGTCCCGCGACTGCTCTTCGACGTCCTCCCGCCGCTCAGGTACCTCATGTACACGCCGTCCTTCCACTCGCTGCACCACACGCAGTTCCGCACCAACTACTCCCTCTTCATGCCGCTCTACGACCACCTCTACGGCACCGCCGACAAGTCCAGCGACGACCTCTACGACCGCACGCTGCACGGCCGCGGCGGGGACGCCCCCGACGTCGTCCACCTCACGCACCTCACCACCGCGCCGGCTTCCCTGCTCCACCTCCGCCTCGGCTTCGCGTCGCTCGCCGCCGCGCCGCTCGCCTCGTCGGCGTCGTCAGGGACGACGTCAGGGCTGGCCAGCTGGCTCACCTCGCTGATCCTCCCCGGCACCTTCAGGGCAGAGGCCAACAGGCTGGGCAGGCTCAGCATCGAGACATGGGTCGTCCCAAGATACACATCCCAGGTACTGTACGTACGTAGTACTACTTTATGTTTTCATAGTTCATGCTACTGCACAGTACGTATTTGCGTCGATCGTTGTTCAAATATTCATTCAGATCGATTATTGCTGCTTTATTTTATATACACATACTCCTACACAAGCAGTATCTGTCCAAGGATGGGCTGCATGCCATCGGGCGTTTGGTGGAGAAGGCCGTGGCAGACGCAGAAGCAAGTGGCGCGAGAGTCCTGACGCTGGGTCTACTGAACCAGGTCCACCTCCGATTCCCCTCTTTGAATCTCGATCCATTGCTTGCTTTGCTCTGTCGTCGATCGTCGTCCTGCCTGCGCGCCAAAATTTACCAGCCTTCAATGTTTCCATCCGCTCCCGCAAACTGCATCAGAAAATTTACCGTGCAGGCATATATACATATATGGCAGCGAAGCAGTGGTGCCTGAAATCTAGCTGCAGGCTGTGTGTGTATTAAATCAGAGCAGCCGAGGGCAGACCGCATTGAAGCCCCTCAGCTCGTTTCCTACCCGTCCCTCCATCCTCCTCCGTGCTGGGGGCATTCGTCTGCTACATACGGCCTCTTGAATATATTGGCTGCCGTGCCGTGGTTTGACTTTAACTTTACAGCAGCAGGGTAGTAGGCGATGTGAATTTTCACAGCGCTGTAAAAAGACAATTAACGCAGATTCAGGCAGATCAATATTACTAGTATTACAGTTCTTCTTCAGATCAATATAATACATCCATCTATCTTCATCGCCTGTATTGTATGTGCAGGCAAGCGAGCTGAACCGGCAGGGAGAGCTTTACGTCATCCGGAACCCAAACCTGAAGACCAAGATCGTGGACGGGACGAGCCTGGCCGTCGGCGCCGTGCTCCACAAGATCCCCCGGGGCACCAGCGACGTGCTCCTCCTGGGAGACGCGACCAAGATCACGTCCGTGCTGGCGTCGGCTCTCTGCGAACGGGAGATCCAGGTACTGTAATAGACTAATAGCACCCAGCCACCCATATGCATGCTCGCATACGGTTCGCTATACGTATTTAACTTTTATTTGAATACTAATAAGCAGGTTCGGATGGTCGACGAGGACCTGCATGACAGCCTGAAGCAGGAGCTGCGCCCGGAAATGCACAAGCATCTCCTCCTTTCTGCTTCTAGTTATTACAGCAGCAAGGTCAGTAATTAAAACAGTTACTAACTCGATCGAACAGATTCAGATCTGGCAGCTAGGTACGTAGGGCATCCGATCCGATGATCAAATCAAATTCTGTAATATATAAGCAGGTCTGGCTCGTCAGCGACAAGCTGACGGATGAGGAGCAGAGGAGAGCCCCCCATGGAGGCGGCGTCCACATGGTGCCCTACTCGCAGTTCCCTCCCGCCGCCGCCCGCCGCCCGGGCTGCGTCTACCACAGCACCCCCGCGCTGCTCGGTCCCGGACTCGTTGGAGAACCTCCACGCCTGCGAGAACTGGCTGCCGAGGAGGGTGATGAGCGCGTGGCGCGCCGCGGGCATCGTGCACGCGCTCCAGGGGTGGGACGCGCACGAGTGCGGCGCCAGGGTCACCGGCGTCGACAAGGCCTGGCGCGCCGCCATGGCGCACGGCTTCCGCCCATACGACCACCACGGCGACGCCGCCAGCAAGTGACGACGACGGTCCAGGAACAACCAGGATGCATGGATACAAGCATGCATGGAGCTATGATTACACGAAGCATTACTCAGCAGTGCGTAGCATGGACGACGACGCGTGGCGTGGCTTTTAGTTGCATTGTTCTGTGTTGGTGTTGATCTTGTTTGGTCTGCTGTGGAATGAGCGAGGAAAATCTCATTGTTATCCCTATATATATAGGGAAAAAAATTAGTACATCGTGCGGGTGTAGCCGATCCTCTTTCATTGTTATCCATAATGGTAATAATACGGAGTACTACCACCGGGAGTACTAGACAGTCGACACTGGCAAAAAAAAAAGGGTGATTTGCGCTCAGTTTATTGCCACACAGTCCCATGGCAAATGGGTACAGTACCGACGGATTAGTTGGGCCAGGCCCAGGCCCAAGCCCAACAGCACCTAACCTTCTCACTGAAGGCTCACTGGTCACTGCCCTGCGGGCCCAAAGCCTCCACGCGCGCGCGCGGACAGCCACCGCGCACGTGGCCCCGAACTGGCAGTCCCACTCCGACTTCTCCCCCCGTTGGCGTTGGCGCTGGCGCTGGCGCTTTGACCCATCCGCCTCGGGACGACGACGTGGACAGATCGATCCAGACCCTCCATTCGCCTGCCGATGGCTCGGATGACCAGCACGCCTCCAAGTTCGAGACGCTCCCCGTGGGTCCCACGCCCACTCCCACCTATCCCACGCTCCCAACTGTCCCCGACAGAGCGGACGGCCCAGATTGCCCGGCAGCGCTGCCCCGCTCCTTTCCCGTCCCCGCCCGACGCGCGCAGGCCCCCCCGCCCGACCCGAGCCAACCATTCCAACCGGAACGCCCGTGATGCCCCGGCGGCGCCGCCGACACGGCGACCTCGCCGTCGCGGCCGCCGTGGCGGCGCTCGCTACGGTGGCCTTTGCGGCCGTGGGAGGCGGCGCGGAGTTCGATTACCGCAAGCTCTCGGGGATTATCATCCCGGGGTTCGCGTCCACGCAGCTGCGCGCCTGGTCCGTGCTCGATTGCCCCTACTCGCCCTTCGACTTCAACCCACTCGACTCCGTCTGGCTCGACACCGCCAAGGTCCAAACCCCCTCTCTTGCGTTGCGTCATCGCCTGCCCTTGTCTGTCCGATTTACTGCTTTGCTAGTGCCACCAACTCATGCCATTCGCTCGGTTCGGGGATTAGTATGCCAGTTAATTTGCTGTCTTAATAGGTTCCGTTTATTTGTTCGCGTGCTCATAATAGTACACGTGAAGGATCCACGATGAGCAGCCTACAAATCTGTCCGTCTCCATGCTTCCTCTTCCCTCTCCTCTTTTTTTTTTTCATAAGTTTTTTTTTTCTTTTCGGAGATCATCTAGTAGTAGGTTTTGATACATTAGGAGTTTTTGTTGAGATAAAATTGTACTGAACCGGAACATCTATCTCTGGATGTTGGTGCCATACTGCCATGAAAGGGATATCCAACGAACAACTTTGGAACACCTCTGGGCTTTGCTTTGCCAGATAGGGACAAACCCAGCAGCCACTTGAGCAGGTTTGGTCAGTTTCACCAGGAACCATTCACTCCTTAACAGTCTCTGACGCAGCGCGCCACCATCTATAGCCTGGCATATGTATGCCATCACATGACATCCCCTTGTTCGTCCCAAAGTAGACCACAGCATTGCAGGCTTAGCTATGGCTGTCATATCTAAAATTACAAAAAAAAAAAAAAAAACTGTGTGGTGCATAGAGGTGCGTTTTGCAGCCGTTTGCCATGCCTAAGGTTAGGCAAGTTTGACCAGTCAGGCTACTGTTTGATTGCAGCCACAGCTGTAGCAAGATTCCCTGCTAGCAAACTAGGTCCCATGCATCAATATCAATACTAAAGTAAAGCGTGGCAAGACTCTCTTAGGTTTGCCAAGGTGTGGCAGGGATTTTTCAAAAAAGAAAAGAAAAGAAAAGAAAGGTGTGGCAAGGATTTTGAGCGCCTAACTTAAGGCTAGTTTGGCAAATTTTATTGGTGAATGGTGTCACCTTAGTAAATGAACTAAACGGGCCCTAAATTTGCTCCATTTGTATGGTTACATATCCAAATCTGCTGGTTTTGATACACTCAATATGATACAGCTTTTCTCTGCGGTAAATTGCTGGCTTAAATGCATGCTGCTTGAACCTTACAATCAGACAGACCACCCAGAATGCAAGTCAAGGCCTGATAGTGGTCTTTCTGCAATTACAGAGTTGGACCCTGGTTATATAACAGGTAAATTTAACCTTACTTTTCTTTGCATTGACTTGACAATTTCTAGACAAGTAGACATGAGCTAAAGGGCACAGATGATCTGTGTAGTGATAATCTTAACCTATGCAATAAATCATGTTACTCCATGTTGAGTGAAATGAAGTTCACTTTGAAATCATTTTTGCAAGTTTTGAGCTAAAGTGACTGAAATGATGACAGAAAATGTGGTGTATGTTTTTTCACGAGATCATCTAAACCAATTTCCATAGTTGGGGTACACCAAAGTATTGATCAGGAACAAATGATGTTGTTGGTTCTGGTGCAAGCTAAAGAATTAGATATAATTCGTGCAAGTACAATTACAATAAACTAGTATCTTAATTGTTTTTGTTCAATACGATTTATATGATATTACACAAATTGAACTGTCGGAGTGATGTTCCTGCCCTCCTGGGATAGTTCCTGAGGATAAGATACTGTCAAGTTTCCACAATTTTGTCCTCTTTATTTGAAAAGAATCTATGTGCATCTGTTTGAAAATAGCAACTCCCAATATTTGATTTGACATTGGCATTGCATTTTGCACTTTGGGAATAGTCCTGTTAACAGGGTACATTCAGTACTCATGTTTGTTAGCACATTGCGAAGTTGTCCATCTCATTCATTCATGGGAAAGAATGAGAAGGGGAGAAACACCTTATACTGATATGATTTTATTGGGCAAGGTTTCAGGTCCTCTATCTTCAGTATGGAAAGAATGGGTCAAATGGTGTGTAGAGTTTGGCATTGAAGCTAATGCAATTATTGCTGTTCCTTATGATTGGAGGCTTCCCCCGTCAATGCTTGAGGAGAGAGATCTGTACTTTCACAAATTAAAGTTTGTAACCCTTGCCCTAACTTGTTATAAAGCAGCCAAATCCTTCACAGTTGATAGGGTCTAGGTTTTTTTGGTGCCCTAACTTGTTATAAAGCAGCCAAATCCTTCACAGTTGAAAGGGTCTAGATTTTTTGGTGTTCTGAAGTACATACCTAGGTTACATTTATTTGTATTGTTTCAGTTACCTTGCATTTCCTCTACCAGCTTTGGTGTGACCGCTTCTGAACTAAACACATGATATAACAGTTTATTTAGTGGCCTTGTCGATTTCAAAAAGTATCGAACCAACCTCTGAGATCATTGTTAGTGGTACAAGTAATACCGGGTGTGTTGCATTTCACAGTGTTTTCAATCTGCAGGTGACCAAGTGTTAAATAATAAGCTTTGGCATGTGATTTTTATTTTGTCCTATCTTGTGCTTAGCTTTATTAAAGCAAATATGATTTTCTGAAACAATGGAAAAGAATTCATGCTGAGTGTAGATGTATGGTTTAAGAGGAATTCAATTCATTGCTGCCTGAGTAGAGAATGGAGTACGTGATCCTCATACATCCTTTCTTATGCAGGTTAACCTTTGAAATTGCTTTGAAACTACGAGGAGGGCCATCTTTAGTTTTTGCTCATTCGATGGGAAATAACGTGTTTCGCTACTTTTTGGAGTGGTTGAAGCTAGAAATTGCTCCCAAGCACTATATCCAGTGGCTTGATGAACATATACATGCATACTTTGCAGTTGGTATATCAACTAGATGAATATTGTTCATCATTACCATCTTTATTTTTTATCCACTTATCCTCAAGTTTTCTGGTTTTCTTGTTTTAGGTGCTCCTCTTCTTGGTTCTCCTGAAGCAGTCAGGGCTGCTCTTTCTGGAACAACTTTTGGTCTTCCAGTCAGCTGAGGTCAGCTGTCCTCTATGATTTTGGTTACATTTTATCTTTATAATTTATTAATTTTCCATCATGAGTTTATAGTTTTGCAGTTGACTGTCCTGTTGCATAATGCCTGATAGGCCTAATTAATTATTTCTGGCTTTTTGTATGCATAACTTTGTAGTTGTGATGCATGAAACTTCAACTATAAATAGTTTTTTATGAGCCTATGCACTAAATATTGTGAAAATATTTTTTCTTGCTCTTATGCACTACATCTATGGCTAGATGTTCACATCAAGTATGCTATTTTTTTTACCTTTTATCAACAACAGCAACAACAAAGCCTTTTAGTCCCAAGCAAGTTGGGCTGTTGGGGTAGGTTAGAGTCGAAACCCAAAAGCACAGAAGGGGAAAGAGAGAGAAGGGAGATGAAAAGGACTTCAAAGAATACTAATAGGGGTATAAAGCCTAATTACGTTTGTGGATAGCTTCTTTCCTAACACTTCTGTCCAAACACAACTCCCTCAGGATATCCCATTCTTTTGGCCGGCACCTACCTCTCTTCACATTATTGTCATGTCTTATGATGCTGCTATGCACTGGCGCCTCATGAGGTCTTTGTTGGACATGTCTAAACCGTCTTATGTTACCTTTTTATCCTTCGACTTAATGTTTTGCTCAACATCAAGTATGGTATTTTGTTGTGGATACTACTACCTCCATTTTCTTAAATATTTCTCAAATAAATCACAACAAAACAAATGATAACTTACAATTTTTTTAAATAAGACGAATGGTTAAAGTTGTAGAAAAAAGTCAATTGCAAAAAGTACTTAAGAACAAAGGGAGTACTATTAAAGAGTCCAATTGTGTCCAAGCTTCAAATTATCACAGTTGTTCACTTAGGTCGCCATAAGTCCTGTTGCATTTTGTGCGTCTTATTGACCTCTATTTTTACATTTCCATAATTACGTTCTCAGGGCATAGCACGGCTGATGTTCAATGCATTTGGTTCTTCTTTATGGCTCATGCCATTCTCAAAATACTGCAAAGCTGATAATATCTACTGGAAGCATTTTTTTGAGGGAAAGGGAGGTTGTCCCCACAGACAACAATGCGACGAAGCAGAATATATTTCAGACTACTCCGGATGGCCCACAGACCTCGTTAATATTGAGGTTCCTTCAGTTCGAGGTTCGTTGTTATAATCGCTTAATCTTGACGTGACATTTAATATTTTACTTCCACCAATCATTTGATTTCCTCTTTTCCATCACAGGTGTGGGAGCATACCCATCCATTACTGATATAACCGAGAACATAACATCAAGCATGGAGTGTGGAAAGCCAACTCTCCTGTCGTTTTCAGCCAGAGAAGTTTCAGATGGTACTTTGTTCAAAACAATAGAGGACTATGACCCTCATAGCAAGGCACTTGTTTATCAGCTTGAGAAGTAAGTCTAGCCTTTTTTACTTTGTTTTCCCCCTTTTACCACCCTTGTTAGTGGCCAAGAAAATCTTTCTCAGCTTGTCCACAAAGAATTTTAGCATGAAAACTGAGGCATGCCCTTCCCCTGTCTTGCAAGTCAAGTTTAGGCAATGTAGGAGTTGAGAGAGAGAGAGGAGCAGCGATACCGAACAATGCTGAACTGGCCACATTTTACAGGGAATATGGACGGCCAACAAAGTGATCCTAAGTAATGATATATATTGCTAGGCAGTGAAGGGGAAAAATAACTTACTACCACATGTACAAAATCACGACAGGCAATGGGTCAAATAGGCCTGCATCTAGTTGCTGCTACATTGTATTCCCACACCTTTTTTCTTTAAACAAGATACAATGTTTCAGGCTTTGGTATGCTTATGGTATTTTGGGCATGTTTGGTTTATCGGCTAGGCAATGTGTCACCTTGCCAAGCTAGGATACTGGGGAGGCGAGACGTTTGGATGTCGAGCAAGATTCCCTCAGGGCTTGTGCAAACGAGATTTGCCTTGCTAGCGTAAGAGAGGCAAATCAGCTCGCATAGGCTGTCAAGCTT
Organism: Paspalum vaginatum; assembly: GCA_030272315.1. Classification (NCBI taxonomy): domain Eukaryota; kingdom Viridiplantae; phylum Streptophyta; class Magnoliopsida; order Poales; family Poaceae; genus Paspalum; species Paspalum vaginatum. Next base: position 1,022,193 of record CM059015.1, read on the forward strand.
CTTGCTGCGCATGCTAGCGAGGCGAGATGAGCCTTCCCAGGAACCAAACACTCTCTTAGCATGTACTAACTACATAGATTCTTGCTTTTAATTAAGGTCATAAATAAGAGTTGTAAGATCTTGTGTTTTGATCTGGATTGATTACAGGTATTATCAGGGTGATCCAGTTCTGAACCCTCTCACACCCTGGGAGAGACCCCCAATAAAAAATGTATTTTGCATTTACGGGATTGATTCAAAAACAGAGGTATGATTGGCGATATTTATGTCATAGTAAACTGCCCCATTCTATGTTGCTTCAAACTATAATGTTACTCATTTGCTTTTTTTTTATCAAGCAGGTAGGATATTACTTTGCACCAAGTGGCAAACCATATCCAGACAACTGGATAATAACTGATATTATTTATGAGTTTGAAGGGTCTCTACTCTCAAGGCAGGTATCATATAACTTGATTTGAGAAGACATTAGTTCTCATTTTCAGTCACATATCCATTGAGTTGCCAAATTGCTGATTTTGTGTGAAAAAAAATCCTGATAGTATTTCTCTAACTGCAATTTCATCTAGAAGGCTAGAATGTCCAAATCTTTACTAGTTCTGAAGATAAAATTGAACATTTCGTTTTCATCAGAATAATGCTACTTTGAGGAAAAATAAAATAAAATTTTTGTTCACTAGCTAGTTTGGTACCATGAAGTTTCCATATTTTGGTTTTGTCCAAAATCAGGGATGGGAGAGGTATTTGCCTGGTGCATTATATAATGAGAATATTGTTGTTTTTTTTCCTTTTTTTTCTTTGATTTGAAATAGAAGGATGTTGTAGTTTCCATATATGTTTTTAATGGCCTTTATTTTCTAGACAGCACCCACAGTTCTTATTTCTGTACGATTACAACATTCCAGGCTTTGACTTTGATATACATATTTAATTATGTCCCTTAAGGCACCTTTGTAACACTATTTTTTCTTACCAGATCAGGTAATTCTGTTTCTGGAAAGCCTAACAATTCCAGTGGTGATGGAACAGTATGTGTTATCAGATAAAATTCTTAGTTCATATTAACATAAAGCAGTTTATTGAAGCAGATGAATAACTGTTTCATGGCAGGTATCCTACAACTCCCTCTCATGGTGCAAGAATTGGCTTGGTCCAAAAGTGAACATAACAAGGGCTCCACAGGTATTCCACTTTTTTCTCATCGGTGTGACTTGCCATGGCAAACTTGTGTCCTGGCTATTCGTATATTGTTTTGGTTAATTGAACAATTATTGATTATTTCTTGCTGTATATCGCACCATTAAGCCCCATTTCCTCTTCTGATTGTCCTCTCCTTTTGAAGGCAGAACACGATGGGTCTGATTTGCAAACAATCATGAATGTTGATCACCATCATGGCCAGGACATACTACCAAACATGACAAGGGCTCCGCATGTGAAGTACATAACCTACTATGAGGATGCTGAAAGTCTTCCAGGATGGAGAACAGCAGTTTGGGAGCTCGATAAAGGTGCAATCTGGATTTTCTTTTATATAGCTGTAGCACTTCTCCTTGTACCTGTCGTTCTACAATGCGTTGCTGCAAGGGAGCCCCTTGAGCTTTAAGAAAGTCTAATGCTTTTCCCTTTTAGTATATAATGCATATTTGCATTTTACACGGATTCAGGCACATCTTGTTCCTTATGTGCGGTGCTTTAATCCTAATACTTTTTTTTTCTTTCCACATTGATTGAGCAGCACTAATATAGAGGTTGTTTTTAGCAGCAAATCACAGGAATATTGTTAGGATGCCAGTACTAATGCGGGAGTTGTGGCTTGAGATGTGGCACGACATGCATCCCGATTCAAAATCGAAATTCGTGACGAAAGGTTTGCTTCAATTTCAACCTCCCAAACATCATGGTTGACTGTCAGCCTTTCAAGTTACTAACGTAAGTGTATAAATAGCTTTCCGAGGTCCGCTAAGAAACGAAGACTGCCGCTGGGACTATGCAAAAGCTCGGTGTGGCTTTCCAGAACACTGTGAATACAGGTCTGCACCCAGTTTTCCATTGTTTCCCTTTCAGTTTTGGCAACAAGGGCCCTTTCTTACGGAATGTAAATCCAGGTATACGTTTGGTGATGTCCATCTGGGAATGAGCTGCAGACTGAAAAACACATCGACTAACCTTCTTCAACAGTATCTCTAAAGTATGCTGCGTTGCTATCATCCATTTTGCTCTCGCTGATGAAAACTGCACCTGAGATGTTCTGCTGATATCCTGCAGAATTCTGGGACGAGGGATATTGTGTTCATCATCGCACGCGGTGGGAATGATATTTGGTTTCCCATTCTGACTCGCTGATGAAATTTACTCAGAAAGGTAGAAAGAAAGAGGATCATTTCGAGCCCTGCCAAAAACATTGCAACCCTTGCTCTTGCGGCCATTTTGGCACACTCAATCTTTGAAGAGCGGACATATGGAAGCCGAAACAACACGTTCCCGTAGCTAAGTTTGGTACAAGATGGAAGCCGTCGTTCCCAGGAGTGTATAGTTTGGAGGTGGTGGTGGTGGTGGTTCTCAACCATGTAGGAGAGCCATTTGTAGCACTGGTACTTTGGGCGTCTTCATGGCGCCATGAGATGACAGTGATGAACTATACTGTAAGCACGGCACGGGGTTCGTGTGTCCGTGCAGTGAGATGAAGCAGTCACAGATCGGCTGTGTTGCAACTTGCAAGAAAGGGACTCAAAATTTGCAGTACGAAAATGTTTAGTCGTCTTGAAATTAATAATAATAGCCTTTGGTCGTCATGTGTGCTTCAGAAAACGAACGTGACAATTCGTGGAGGCATTACCTTTGCTTGATACCAAAGTTCTTGGATGCAGTGGTGGCTAAGCCGAGTCTATGCGGCATGAGGGCTGACATGTTGTTTGGCTACGCTAGAAAGCTAACTCTTGTCTGTAGAAATGGCGCCTGATTTTGTTACTAATCCACGAATACGATTCACTAGCCTCTAGCTGTCCGCCCAAGCCGTTGTCCTGGGAGTCGGTTGAGTGAGGTACTGCGTGCGTGCATCACGTTTGTTGTGGCGTCGAAAGCATGTACTGTACGAGCACGATTGTACCGATGGCGGTGGAGTGAGGTCGCCCAACGCCAACCACGCGTCGGCGTCGGGGTGGCGGATTAGTCCAAGTCCATCCACGCCCTCCAGAAGATCCCTGCGCTCTCTTCACACGCCTGGAAGGCTGGAACGGAACGGAATCCTCCCTCCGCTCCGCGAAAGCAACCCGCCTACCTGCCCGTCCCCATCGCCCACACGATCCCCATCCGACGGCCGCGGAATCCCGCAGGCCTCCCGCTTCCTCGCAAGATCCATTTCCCACCTGCTATTTCTGACCAGACGCCTCCAGAAGCTTCCTCCATTGTTTTTCATTATTTATCGAGCCCCCCGCCCCGCCCCGGCCCGGCCGCCACCAGATCCACGCGTTTTGGTACAGACAGCAGCCGCGTTCATTGATTGACCTCTGCTCCGAGCCGCGAATCCGCGAGGTAGAATATCGATCTGCACGGAGGAGATCGTCGTCCAATGGCGGAGGTAATAACCCACCCGCTCCATTTCTCCTTCGATTCGTTCGTTCCTCCACTGCTCGATCTGACGCTGAGTGTCTTGATCGAATGGCGGCGCGCAGGAGGGGCACAAGGTGACGCTGCACGTCTACGACCTCAGCAACGGCCTCGCGCGGCAGCTCTCCACCTCCTTCCTCGGCAAGCCCATCGAGGCCATCTGGTAAGCGCGAGCCTCCCCGCCTCTCTTCTCTTCCCCGCCCGCCCGCCCGGATCTAACCGACGAGGCCTGTCCAAGCGCTGCAGGCACACGGGCGTGGTGGTGTACGGCACCGAGTACTACTTCGGCGGCGGGATCCAGTCGTCGCCGGCCGGGTCCACGCCGTACGGGCGGCCGCTGCGCGTGCTGGACCTCGGCGTCACGCACGTCCCGCGCGACGTGTTCGAGGACTACCTCCGCGACATCGCGCCGCGCTACACCGCCGACACCTACCGCCTGCTCACCCACAACTGCAACAACTTCAGCAACGAGGTGGCGCAGTTCCTCGCCGGCGCGGCCGTGCCGGACTACATCCTCAACCTCCCCGCCGAGGTCATGTCCAGCCCCATGGGCCCGCTCATCATGCCCATGATCCAGAACCTCGAGGCCACGCTCCGGAACAACGCCGCGCCGGAGGCCACGCAGTTCCTGCCCAAGGTCTCGGAGAAGCCCACCACCAAGCGACAAGACCCGGCGGCGGCCGAGAAGGAAGCCCCTCCCGCACCCGCACCCGCCGCTGCCGCCGCCGACCCGCTCGGGGGCGCGAGGGGCAAGGTGCAGGAGGAGGTGATGAGGGAGTTCGCGGCCATCATGGCGAGCGGGACGCTGCGGGCCAGCGAGGCGGCGGCGCTCGCCATGCGCCGGGTCATGGAGCGCCACGGCAACGCAGCCACCATGCAGCAGGGCTGAGGGGCCTGCCCTGTCAGTGTTGTGAGAATTTGTTAAACTGCATGCTGCTTCCGACGGGGTATTATGGAAATTAAAGACTTCATTAGATTAGATGGTTATTATTATATCTGCAACCGGACGTGATTGGTGATTAATTTGACGAGATTCGCTGATTAATGTTCGCCAAATGTTTGTTTGATTCGTGCAATGTTGGGGAGTGCTTTCGATGTAACCTTCTTTACGCCACAACAGCGAACAGTAGCTTGTTCGTGCTCCCTACTGTTGCGACGACTATTCGACGTTCTCAAAGAGTTGAACTTGAAAGGCCATTTGCATCAAGTGAGATTACTTAAACTTGAAAGTAAGGATCAAACTTGTTGGAATGCTACCAATCCTGAATCTGCAGAAATTTCAGAAAATAATGTGATGTCAAACCCTCAAAAAACTGTTATTACATTTCGCCCAAATACTTCTTTGCAAAGTTCACGTACTTTTGAATTTCTAATATTTCGAGCGATGGGTGATGCAAAGTCCTAGAGGGCTAGAGGCATGTACAGTGCAATGCAAATACTGTAAGTACTACTTAAATAGTCTCAACCGTGGTTCCCTTTACCGGTATGTGATTATCGAATTTCTCAGAAAATTTCGGTTTTCTCAAAAAAAATCGGACAAAAGAGCACTTAATTTCTTCGATTAGTCATATACATAACTTTTGAACAATTTAACATAAAAAAATAGGTCAAGAAACACAACAAAAAAAATGAATTATGTCAATGCTATATGCACGTGCTATGTATCCACGTGTGGCGGTGGTTCAACAAAAGAGCAAGATAGAAGTAAAAAAAAAAGGTTTTATGGCTAAACGTGAGATATTTACGGCCCATTTTGCAATCTTAGTCTACTAGGGTCACTTTTGACAATTAAATTTAAAACGAACTAAAAATTTAACCGATAATATAAAAAACCGTTCCCGACCAAGAAACATGAAAATCAGTTTTTCTCGTTTTTTTTTTCAGATGAGAAGATTTTCCCTGATCTCAACCACGGCATTAGCACCCACTAAGCAACTGTGCTAACTTAAATTTTAAGCACCAGATGCTAGGCACTGATCACTCCATTGTACTTGTACATGCCCTAATATATAAGGAGGCAGGATTCTACGAACATAGCTAGGCAAGCCGTCAACATCACGATTAAAACTATAAAAACTACCAACATGGACCCAATCAACCGCGACACTGTGATAAATAAAAAGAAAAAAAGTTGAAGAAGAGACCATTCGCTTGACCAGTGCTAAGCACCCACCCACCAAACGAAGCGGTGGGAGGCAAAAGCACGTGTGTTTTCTACGTTCTGTCTCTAGATTATACTCTCTCCGTCGTATAGTCCGTTTATACCAACTAATCTTATAAAATATAGAAAATATATATGTTAAACTAAACCGCAATGAAAATAAATGATACTTATGATTTTTTTTTGTAAGACGAGAAATCCAAACTTAATGACAAAAAAAGATTAAACGATTTATGTATTAGGACAAAGGGAGTACTTGGTATGCCACTTGAGCTTTGTTCTAAGTAAATTCACCACTACCGACATTTTGAAAAAAATAATGTCTTAGTAATACATTTATTTGAGTGCTTATGTATTTTTCTTAAATCATGGTGAAAGTCAAGGCTCTGGTCGATTGCTCTCCTTCTAGTTGGACTGCATAGTGTTTTGGGTTTTGGCCACAAGAATAACTGCTGATTGGAACCTAAATGACAAATACGGAGTAGATTAAGACGAAGATGGAATTTAAAAAGTATATTCTGTAGAATCAACTATACTTATGCAAATATACAATTAATCGATTTGAAACATTCAATCTTATCCAATATGGGTTGGGAGTTAGCAAAGATTTAGGGTAAATAAGAGATTCCCATGTGGGAGGATTTTAAATACAAAATACCAGCCACAATTAGATATAAAATAGGCGCTCCAAATAGCTCAATTGTACGCTCTCGCATATCGACGATTGCATAATAATTTATTTTTCAATATTAATGGCTAGTTTGATAACTCCATCGAAGATGTGGAAGGAAAATGAGGCCTTTAGGGATATAGAATTTAGAAAAATGGAGAAAAAAAAGAGGTTAACAAACGCCCACGGAGCAAAAGAAAAATCCGTGCCCACGGCTCGTGCGCCTCACGCACGGCAGAGCGCGGCGGGCGGGGACCCCGATCGACGGACGGGATCGTGGCGCGAGCTATTTTGGGCTGTACCACACAGGCCCCAGAGCAGCCTTGGGTGGGGGTGGCCTCACCGTCCGGTCACGCCACCGCACCATGTCTTCTACTCTGCGCCCGCTCAGGCTGTGGCCTCTCCTGTGGCTAAATCTTTTACTGTGCAACGACTTGGCCCTCTACATATATCATTGGTGACATTCTTCACAACTCATGGACGCTAACGCATTTGCAAGCCATTTGGTTTCCATGTACTGTAGACTGTAGTTATGTTTTTGTGCATTTATGCATACATGTTTTTCAAAAATACATTTGATGTTTCTCCTATTTAAAAGTAATTAGAGAGTGGCCACCTAATATGTGCCCCCACATTCTGTTTCTGCCCTGCATTCGTCAAACCACCGCGTCCGCTCGTCGCACCCTGTGCATTGCCCCCGTGCCAATAGGCCCTTGGCCATGGCGATGGCCCGCCACAAGATCTGTCAGTCTTCTCCTCGGGTCCTAGCCAGCAGTGTCTCGATGCTTTGAACAACGGTGGTAGAGGATCCGCACATTTGAGTTAAGAGTATAATTAGCCTAGCAAAAATGCATAACAATTGTGCTAGCCTCAGCGGCTTTCCAAACCATCTGCCCCATGAAAAAACGCAGCACACCAGCGATCTGTCAAGGCTCTTACCTCATCACCAGCGTTCTTACCAATGGTGCCGATCTTTGTCATCGGCCTTGGTAGGTTCCTCGTGCCCGTTGCCGCACGAAGAAGGTGCAAGAAAGTCCTTGGTGTGTTCCTGTAGGAGTATTTTCTTGATTTACCAAGGTGGTCGCTGTAACTCAGAAAGAGTGAGGTACTTTGCCTTAAAATTAGCATAGCACCCTTCCTTTCTCGGGGAAAAGGCCAAGCCATAAAGCCGGGGTGGGGGGGGGGGGGGGTGGAATAATCACAATGGGCAGAAATAGCACGCAGGGACGGCAACAGAGAAGCGGATTCAGTGGAACACGAAACGTGCGGGACATCGTCACTGTGAAAGGTCACCAGCTCACCACACCTTTCGCGACTCCCACAGCAAAAACAGCAGCCACCCTACCGCCCCCAGCGGCTCGCTGCCACGTCCTCGCCTTCCCTCACGCGATTGGGCAGGTTCCGTGTGTGGTGTTTGGGTTGCGCACCTGCGGGACCATGGAAATCCGGACCTAATCAAGTGCTCCAATCCCCACGGCCCCGAGCCTACTCCCGTCAGCTCCGAACCTCCGCATGTCAATTCGCACTTTAACCCTTCTACTTTCAAGAGCATGACCAACCATGGTACTACATATACTAGGCATCTTTATCCCCAACATAGATATTAGTACTCATCACATAAGCACACCACGCACTAAAAGAAAAGGAGAATCATATTATTAGGGAGAAAAGTTCTAATTTTGCATGTTATTTGTACAAACATTGAAGGTGCGTCTTTCATTGTAAGTTTTTAAACGTTTTGACAATTATCTGCATGAAATCTAAGGATGATTATAATTTATTACATACGACCTTATGGTACATTTGTCATTTTGATTTTGTACTAGATTCTCGAAAACAACAATTGAATGGAGTTTTTCAGTTGCCAAGCCGCTTTATTTCTTTCCACTTCCTGCTATTTCGATTTCCTGGTTCCGTTCCAATAAATTATAGCCACTACCATTGAATAGTCTAACATCCGGCATATGAAATAACAAAAAGTCATTCTATTTTTTTTTTGTATTTCCAACTTTCTATTGATCTCTTCCGTCCGGGGCCTCAAAGAGAAAACAAAACCGAGGGGTTCCATGTGATGAGAATCTAGAACCCTAGCAAACATACTCTTAATTACTTAGAGGTCCATACTAAAAGATGTCATTTTAATAATAATTTAAGATAGATTAGAGGTGGATGAATGACATGCAGCCATTCTCATATAGTGCGTAGTACACAGAAGAAAAAAAGTTATCAGCCGAGGATCATACTGCAAAAACGTCTGGCGCCTGCCTGTCATCCGAACCTTCCTGAACCGGAGTCCTGGCTCACCCTACCGAGCCGAGCCAGACGCAAACCCACACCCATGCCCCCCTTCTCTCTCTCTCTCCCTCGGTCCCTCATCTCATCTAGCGGTTGCAGTAAACTCTTCCGAAGCGGTGCGGGCAGAAGCCAGCCAAGCCAAGCTCTCTCTCTCGCCACCATAGGCGTAGCGCGCAGCGCACACTCCAGTCCAGCGCTCCACCCCACCAAATTCCCGACGCCTGCGCCACCGAGCCCGACGCGAACACCGGCGCGGCCACCCCCGACCGGGCATTGGATCCCTCCCCGTCCGCCGCCTCTCCGGCGGCTCACCGAGGGATTCCCTCCAGGCCGTTTGCGACCCCTCCGTCGGCGAGATCGCGCCCAATCGGTAATGTGGCCTCTGATCTCTCAATTTCCGCTCGACCTCGAGACCGAATCGCCTCGCCTCGCACCTAATTTCTGCCGCCCCTGCCTTTTTTTTTCTCCAGCGGTTCGCCGCGGTCGCAGAATGGCGCAGAGCAACTGGGAGGCGGATAAGATGTGAGTGATTTTTTTTTTCACCCCCGCTGGTTCCTGCGATCCTTTTTCTCCCCCAGTTCGATCGGTTGGGGCTGATTCCGGTACTTGTCGCGCAGGCTCGACGTGTATATCTATGACTATTTGCTCAAGAGGAACCTGCAGACCACCGCGAAGGCCTTCATGACGGAGGGGAAGGTTGCTGCTGATCCAGTCGGTAATCATCATCTCCTCCGATTCTGTTGCTTCGCGCTTTTGCATTCGTTGCTGGGTTAGATTCTGTTTTAGCTGTTTAGCTGGGGGCGTGAGTTCGAATTTTGAGGTACAGTAGGAGTTTGGGCATGGAATATATTTTTTTCTTCTTTTCTGCCTCAAGCAGGGCACGGCACGGGATTGGAATCTGATGAGTTGCTCTATTCATTGGTTTTCACCCAAATTCGAGTAGGTAATGTCAATTCAAAGGGGTTTGGAGAGTTTTGAGGACAATTTGCTCTCAACTTCTAAACTACTGCTATAAAGTAATATGGTCACCTAACGAGGCTTTATTTGAGATGGGCGGTGCATAACTTTTCACGGCAAACTAAGGGATCTTATTTTCTTATCTTATCTAGGCAGATAATGGTTGTCGTTAGCTATCGTTAATTTGTTATTTGAGAAGATCAGCGGTGTGCAGTCCCTTTTTTTTTTTTTTTGCATGCTCATGCACATGAATTTAATGGAGGCAGGAGTGGATGCATTCTGTGTCGTGCGTAACTGGCTTTCTCATGTTGTCAAGAGTGCTTCAGTGGAAGTGCAATAAATTTGGAATTAATAAATGCAATAGTGGATTCTATATCTGCCACTCTTCCTTTTAAATATGTTGATTTAGATAATAGCCCACGCATGCAGATCTGAAGCTGCATGAGTAGTGTTCATATAGCAAGCATGATGCATGCAAAGTAGAAACTGTATATTCAAATTTTGCCCAGCGCTATTCGATTGAACCATCTCAACATGCTATGTTTTTGCTCAAGCCTTGAAACTTCACCTCAAGATTCAAATAGTTACTCCGTAGATAACTACTTTATCGTTTGTTCTTTAGTGGAGTTCATTTCCAAATGCGATAGAGATGTAGTTTTGGGAAAGCTACTGGGAGTCTTCATGTATATACAGGGCTTCTGCTTTCAGCACAATCGCGCATGACAAAAATAGAAATTAACAATGGGCTTCCACAATCCAATTTATCGAGCGACAAAAATTCTGAATACTTTATGGTACTGGGTGACATACTTGTAGACTTTGTAGTGCAACTGTCAAACTCGTCGCTGGTAAATACACCTGCTGCTGTGTGGCGAAATTGGATTTCCGCAACTCCTACGTAGTAGAAACTACTGTGCTGTGTTGTGAATTATGATTTGAGAAGTAATAATTGACGGATTGTGGTTATAAATTATCACCTGAAAGTACCCATCTTCATGGTTTGGAGCTGCATTGTGCGAAAACGAAGTTGAAAGTGTAACGATATAATTTGGCATATACCAATGTACCAATGCCGTTTCAGTTCCGGATAGACTTCCTGGTCACCAAAGCTAGGCTATCAGAAAGGGGTAACTGGCACCACTTGACACGTGAGGGCCTTGCTGACTACTGTTACATCAAAATCTTCAACCCTAGTATCTAGAAGATGCTAGATTGCAAAGATCCCAAACACCCCATCTGGCACAAAGTTACCTATAGATGCATAAAGATCTCAAACCCTGGGGAGGTCCGAGTTTGAAACGACAATGAATGTGATAAGTTAGTGGTGACGCCAATAGTAGAAATCTTCTCTAATATCGATTGAGGGGGTTTGGACTCCCAGAGGCACCAGTACATGGTGGCACCCTAAGGCATGCTGATATAATGTAAGAAAAGGCAGGGTTAGATCAAGCCTGATATGGGTCATGGCAGCAAAGAGAGATTTGAGAGAACAGAGTCTACCTAAAGAACTATCTTTAGATAGGAGCACGTTTTTTATGGTAGGATAGGAGCACGTGGAGAATGGAATATACTCAAATAGCATTGTTTGGAAATTTGAATATGAGCACATGAAAATCAGCGATCCACATGCCCCCTAGCTATCGGCCCCCCTTTACTACCTCTGTTTTGTGATGTCTTTTGTTGGGTTTCGTCTCTAGCCTACCCAAGTTAACTTTGTATACAGATGCCTGCCCATCCCAAGACCATATCCATGTGATTTCTTTGTAGCTATGCCTCTCCATAGTTTGTCTGCACACTTGCCTAGGGCACTCTATCAAAAGTATGATTATGTTATACCTGGCTGTCTTGATTGTGATGCAGCGATTGATGCTCCTGGAGGGTTTCTCTTTGAGTGGTGGTCTGTCTTTTGGGATATATTCATTGCAAGGACAAATGAGAAGCATTCCGAAGTTGCAGCAGCATACCTAGAGGTAGCTTGGGATTGCTTAATTTACAGTGCATCTCTTGCTTTTTTGTCTCACTTATTGCAAATATCCGTTGGAAATATAGGCGCAGCAAATAAAAGCAAGGGAACACCAGCAGCAGATGCAGATGCAGCAATTACAACTCATGCAGCAAAGACATGCTCAACTTCAGCGAACTAATGCAAGCCATCCTTCACTTAATGGCCCCATAAATGCTTTAAACTCTGATGGCATTCTGGGGACATCAACCGCTAGTGTTTTAGCTGCCAAGATGTATGAAGAGCGCTTGAAGCACCCACATTCAATGGACTCTGAGGGATCACAGCTATTTGATGGCAGTAGAATGGCATTTCTCAAGTCAGCTGCAACAAACCATACGGGGTGATCCATCAACCCCCATTTTTTTCTCTCATAAACTTTTACAAAAGGAAAAAAAAAAACTGATATGTTTGCTGCACTAACTAAACTTTTGTGGTACTCACTTAACTTACTATTTTGTGGAATTAGGCAATTAGTTCCTGGGACTCCTGGAAATGTGTCTACAACTCTACAGCAAATCCAGGCTCGAAATCAGCAAACAATTGTGGGTTATTGGTTCCACCTTGTGTCTATTCAGTTTGCAATTTCTTCCACTGAATGTATGCACTGATAACCTGAATGTTCCAACAGGATATTAAGAGTGAGGGTAACATGGGAGGACCCCAGAGATCTTTACCCTTGGATCCTTCATCCTTATATGGGCAGGGAATAATTCAGCCTAAACCTGGATTGAGTGGCGCAGGTACGTCCTTTCCCTTGCTTCTTATGAGTTCCCCCTATGTTGCTAAAGCTAACAATCTGCTATAAAGGTACCTTCTTTAGAACACCTGACCTTCGCTGCAGATACATACTCCCCCCAAGTTACAAATGATGAGATATGCCATTTTGGACATTGACATGGTCTTCTAAGTGTAGGTTTGAGCACTATAATGATATTTGACTCAAAGAAGGCTTGGATAGGAGTGTATGGAAATCAGTAGTCCACATGCCTAAACCATGTCCCTCTTGCTATCTTCACTATCACTAATACATTGTTTTAAAAAAAAAAAACTTATATACTCTTCTTGGGTTTCATCTCTAGACTTCCCAACTTCCTTGGGAGTTGGAACTAGATTCTTTGTTGTTGTTGTTGTTGTATTAACTTTGATGGCTTAGATTGTGCCATACCAGCAACATGTTGCAACAGATGGATATGTTGGCAAGTAATTGGCAACTAACTATAATGGCTATTCCTTTTGTTGATTGGGAGTTTGGGACACTTGTATATAATGTGTAACGTTCATTTCAACAAAAATCATACATTTCTAATTCTTTCCATTCCTTTCTTTTTTGACATACCTTCTGTTTTCAACAGGACTGAACCAAGGTGTGAGTAGTTTACCATTGAAGGGCTGGCCATTAACTGTAAGCTTCTGGGGGAAAAATTACCTTATACACCCATATATTGTTCTGATAATCTGACCACCTATGAATATTCATACTTCTTACAGGGAATTGATCAATTGCGGCCGAATTTGGGTGCTCAAATGCAGAAGCAATTTCTTTCAACACAATCACAGTTCCAACTTATGTCACCACAGCAACAACAGCAATTTTTAGCACAGGCCCAAGCACAAGGGAACCTTGGCAACTCCACTAGTTATGGGGATATTGATCCCCGTAGACTTACAGCGCTGACCAGAGGTGGGTTGAATGGTAAAGATGGACAACCTGCTGGAATTGATGGGTGTATCAGTTCCCCTATGCAATCCAGTTCACCCAAAGTCAGACCAGACCAAGAGTATCTCATGAAGGTCTGATTGCTTTAGATGTGTCCTTCATTGCATAGAGTTTGTCTTTTAAGTTTGCACATTCTCTTGCTCTAGTTTGTTGGTATCTCACCATGCCAGAAAACTATCCAGATGCAGCAGACATCTTCACAGCAACCGCAAGAACAGCTTCAGCAGCAGCAGCAGCAGCAGCAGAGCCAACAGCAACAAATGCAGCCGGTACCGACAGTATGCCCAATATATTATTTCATGTTCTAGTTTTTGTTGTTGATTCACTCGTGGGCTTGCCTGTGTTGAACTGAAACTCCAATTTTCCCAACTATATAGTGTGTCATACACTCATGCGTCTACTGCTGCTCTCTTTTATCAACAAATTTAAACTTATTGTAAAATATTTAGATATAGACTATAATAGTGCACAATTGATTTAAGACGTTTGCTGTGAAAGCCTCAAAAGAACACACAGGTGATATGTGGTGTGCATCTTATGAAGGGGGTGGTTCAAAGAGAGTACTACTATGTCTTCTTCAGTAATGCCATGGTTCTTATGAAGATGCCAAAATGGTATGAATGTTGATAGAAGAGCATTGCTGGTGGCATTGAAGAACCATTGCTGAAATCAGCAGATTCAAACTTCTGTAATACTACCTTTGTTTCAAAATATAAGGCATCCTTTGTTTCGTTAGGGCATGCCTTGAACTAAAAATTGCTTTGCTAATGCCATTTGTGTGAGATAAAATCATAATAAAAGCACTTTTGAAATTGGAATATGATAATAACATCAATTTTTTGCCACAAAATAGTAGAGTAAAGCTGGTCAAAGCATTATCCTAATGAGACGAAATTCACCTTATATTTTGGGATAGAGGGAGTAGTTTTATAGAAGATGATGCCAAAAGGCCACAGGGCAGTCACACAAAAGTGACACATGAAGAACAGTGCTAGTGGCATCAGAATATCAGATTCAATGGGATGTTAAGTTTGGATGCTAAATTATTGCAGTTGCACAAATCCGATCAGGAACGAATTTATATATCAGTGACAATGATGTTAAGGCCCTAGGAGACGTGAAGCTAAAACTCTGTAACTACTTTCTGATGCACATATTTATTGTGTTCTTTCTCAAATACAATACGATAAAGGCTGGTGAGATCAGCTGGGGTATTATTTGGAATGCCCTTGGGTTACACTGCTGAGCCGGACTCCGTGACATTGACTTTCTATTAGCTTACTGGTAGGAATTTATTTGACACATTTTTCTTGATTCAATATTTCTCACTTTTGCTGTTTTGCATGCATTTGGGACCAGTTTGGCCAAAGAAGTTGATATGGTATTTACTCTAACTGGAAAAGAGTAATACTGTCCTTTTCATACGTTCGATACCAGTTTGGAAAATTTGATATGCAAAGTTTCATACTGTATTTCTTTGATGGCTGCATACTATATTATCGTGGGCAACCTGTTACTGAACGATTGGCTATTTATTGTTTTCTTTACTTCAGTTGCATGTGCTATTGCAATTTGTTTCTTAAGAACCAATGTGCTTGCCATCAATCTTATATCTGCCCTTGTTCTGTAATTATTTGTTATTTCCAGAACAACAGAAAAAGAAAACAACCTACATCTTCAGGACCAGCAAATAGTACCGGTACAGGAAACACTGTGGGTCCTTCAACCAATTCCCCACCATCTACACCATCCACCACACATACGCCTGGGGATGGACTTGGAATGGCTGGTAATATGCGCCACATTCCGAAGAATATAATGATGTACGGTGCGGACGGAACTGGACTTGCCACCTCCTCAAATCAAATGGTTACAGCTTTTACTCTTCATTTACAGCATACCCCTGGATGTATATAGTAACAAATGTTATATAGATTGGTAACACAGTTGTTGTATGTGACAGGATGACCTGGAGCAGTTTGGTGATGTGGGCTCTTTGGATGATAATGTTGAATCCTTCTTATCCAATGATGATGGAGATGCCAGGGATATCTTTGCTGCACTCAAAAGAAGTCCTGCAGAGCCTAACCTTGCTGCATCTAAAGGTAATATTTGTGATGTTCTAGATTGTTTTTAGAGACGACAAATAATGTGTCCATTTGCTTCCAGGTTTTACTTTCAGTGAAGTTAATTGTTGGCACACAAGCAACAGCAAAGTTGTCTGCTGCCACTTCTCTTCAGACGGCAAGATTTTGGCTAGTGCTGGACATGAAAAGAAGGTTTTAATACCTGTCATGCAATTATGATTTTTGTTATATTAGAAGTGGCACTTTTTATGGAACCTATGATGTTTCTGAGACCGATATACTTTGCTTTCGTTGTAGGCTGTACTTTGGAACATGGAAAATTTCCAGACACAGTATATGCCCGAAGAGCATGGCCTTATTATTACTGATGTTCGTTTCAGACCTAACTCTAGTCATCTAGCAACATCTTCGTTTGATAGAACTATTAAGCTATGGAACGCTGCAGATGTAAGTTTTGTTTACTTGTCCATGTGACCATTATAGAGATCATCATGGATATTATGCTATTGTCCCTCCTATAGCATTCTGTGCACTAGTGCATATATTGATATTCGTGGCTACAGTAAATGAAATTACAATTGATCTATTTTATCCCCATGTCTCAAAAGGTGAACTGGCATGTAAATATTTTTTTTCCTCGTTCTACTATGAAAATCCTAGTTCAATGCGCCAATACTGTGGTTTTTAAATACGCCATGTCTGTGACTAGCCTTGAATCCCTTAAGCCTAAGTTTTCTTTTAATGCACTTGCATATGGTACAGTATTTCTTATGCTAACATGTTTTGCAGCCTGGATTTTCTATGCACACATTCAATGGGCATAGCTACCAGGTCACATCATTAGATTTTCATCCAAAGAAAACAGACCTTCTGTGCTCTTGTGATGGTAATGGTGAAATCCGGTATTGGAATGTGACCCAGTTGACATGTTTGCATGCCATGAAGGTTCGTTAATATCCCTTCCACCTTTGAAGTCTCATAAATGAGTGTGTGGAAAAGAATCCATGGATTTAGTAACTCGTACTTTTGTCCAAATTTGTCTTCCTTGTACAGGGGGGTACTGCCCAAGTTCGGTTTCAACCTAATTCAGGGCAATTTTTAGCCGCAGCTGCTGAAAACGTCGTTTCCATATTCGATATTGAGACGCATGGGAAAAAATATACTCTACAGGTTTTCTACTTGAATACCAGCATATCCTCTCTTTCATTTTGTATGAAAAGTTCCCCTGCTACTTTTCGTTTACAAGCGCCCTGGACATGCACATCTTAAATTCCTACATACTGTTGGTATAACTGCATGAGCATACATTTTTTTCTCTGTTTTGGAGTAGGAAAGCTCCCCTTTTGTTTTTACGATATGATGTGAACCTGAAGTATTTGATTTGTATCCTCAGGGCCATAACACCGATGTGCAGTCAGTGTGCTGGGACAACAGTGGTGAATATCTTGCCTCTGTCAGTCAGGACCTAGTTAAGGTCTGGTCAATAGCATCAGGAGAGTGCATTCATGAGCTTAGCTCCAATGGAAACAAGTTCCATTCCTGTGTATTTCACCCTAGCTATACCAATCTCTTGGTTATTGGAGGCTACCAGGTAATTGTGGCTTCTCTATTGAATCTAGCTATCTCTAGTAAGCAATCTTTTTAAGGAAGTGTATGACACTGTATGCTTGTGCCAAAACGTGTCACCTATTTTTATCTCATCCATGTTGACAAGAATATACATAATCCACGCATTGATATTGGACAGTAGCTTATTCCTACTCCTGCTGATCACAAAGGTGTATGATACTTTAGTGGGGCACAAGAACCAATATATCTATCCATTCCAAATTATAGTTCGCTTTATTTTTTTCCCAAGCCAAAATTGTCTAAATTTGACCAAGTTTTTTTTCCTAAATAACATCTATAATACCAAATAAATGCACTACCAAACATATTTCATGGTCGGTATAATGGAACAAGTTTGATGCCATAGATTTCGATGCTTTTTTCTATAAGCTTGATCAAAGCTAGAAAAGTTTGGCTTATGACAAAGCCAAAGTGAACTACTCCCTTCATTCTTTTTTATTTGACGTGGTTAACTTTTTTTCAAAACTTCGATCTTCCGTCTTATTCAAAAAATTTATGCAAACATATGAAAACCCAAGTCATACTCAAACTACCCTTAATAATAAAACAAGTAACAACAAAATAAATGATAAATAATATTTTTTTTAAATAAGACGAATGATTGAAGTTTTGAAAAAAAAATCAACCGCAACAAATAGAAAAGAATGGAGCGAGTATATAATTTGGAGCGGCGGGAGTAGGTGAAAGGACCATCCCGCTCTCACTTAATCCTATCTAAAGTGCAGTTGGTAAACAAATGTGGGACAAGAAGTCAGTTAATGATAGAACTGAAGGGTAAATATGGAATGAACGAAAAAAATTGCCTAGAGATCTTAGATTGTCATACATTTATTAAATAGTGAAGAAGCTGGGACGACATTTTCAGTGGGAGTTATGTTAGTGAACTCTATAGCGTCAAGTTTCGTTATGTATGCCAGTTCTTCTCAGGGGTTCAGGGTATACCCCGGTCACATGCATCTGTTACTTACTATTGGAAGTTTCTTATTAAAATTCTGATGATGCAGTCTCTCGAGGTATGGAACATGGTGAAGAACCAGAGCCTGACGGTACAAGCTCATGAAGGTCTAATTGCGGCACTGGCACAATCGCCAGTAACAGGGATGGTAGCTTCTGCGAGCCATGACAATTCTGTCAAGGTGTGGAAATAACAATAACAACAACAATGATGCATCTAGGTAGCTTTTTTCCTCCTGAGTAAGTGGTATTTCTCCGGCCTGAGGCATAAAATGGGGGGCGAGCTTGGTGTCGGAGGTGATTGTGTTGTAGTCATACCGAGGCCAATAAGGAAGAGTGGTAGTAGATGGTTGCCTGTCGCGGTTGAAGCTGATTTAAGTGTTGGTTGCAGCGAGCTTGTTGATGGGTTCTATTATCCTGATAGGCTGTTTGTGTAATAGCTCCTCGGAGACAACAAAGAAGAATAGGACATTGGCTGAAAGGTGGCCGCCTGTTTTTTATTTTTATTTATGGCGTATCATATGTAAGCTCTTTAACATGCCCTGCTGCAATTGGAACTCGCTGCATTCAGCCTCTGGCGGTTTGGATGGTAATTTGCGTCTCTTGCTGTAGTGTGGTTCATCTACTATTTGCTTGAAGGATACACGGGGTTATCCGACTTTTTTTTTTTCACCTTTGGATAGGAAGGTCGTCCGAGCGCTGTAACGCGTACCGGCGCAGGCAGGGAACCAGCAGAAAGGTCCATAAATTGCAATACGGACATGGTTTACTGGACAAAATGGGTGCATAATTAGATAATTAAGTTTTATTTGCTGAGTAATAACTTATTCGTTCCGGTGGCAAAAAATCTCGGCGATTAAAGCGAAGCATCTCGATTTATAACCTCAGCCACTAACAGGGATGCAAACGGATCGGAGCGGATAATGACTTTTTCATATCCTAATCCTATTTATTTTGTCGGATTCGGAACGGAGCGGATATTACTCGGTTACGGACATGGATACGGATTTTTTAGGATATCGGAAATGGTGCGGAATCGGATCGGTGTCGGAGTGGAAACGGATTTGAAAAACATCGGATAATACATGTACATGTAAGTTTTTTACAATGATCAATAATTCATAAAGTTAAGTATAATTGTCCACATCATAATTTACATATCGATAATAAAAAATAATAGTGACGGTATTTTTGACACAAACCAATCATCGTTGACCCTTATGTACTTGCCAAACTAATCGGATATTATTCTATTATAAACATTGGATAATCCGTGTTCAAATATCGGATACTCCATATCCGTCGGATTTTAATGATACCATATCCTACTTCGCATCCGCACGTAAATCGGATTCGGATTATCCATATCCGCATGTATATAAAAATAACTCCTCCATATCCTTATAATTAGGATTCGGATCGGATCGGTTCGGATAATTATCCACACCATTTGCGCCCCTAGCCACTAATGTGCAATGAATGTAGAAACGAAGAGGGGTCAATAGACAACGATGACGGCCTGCAGTTTTCCTACTCACAACGCCTTTGTACAACACCGGGCACAGGGAACAAACAGGCAGAGGCAAACCGGTGCTCGTACGATACTCCTGCCCTCGTGGAATGGCAATGAGCGTCGTCCCTGTGGCGTGGAGGACAGCGACGACGCCTCTGCTGGCTCTCGCGATCGTCGTCGCACTCGCTGCCTCCTCCTCCTGCGGTGCCGATGCGTCACCTGGAACCGCTCATGCAGGTCCAGGCGATGGTAACTGCAATCGATCGGGCTGCAGCTTCCATTCCCTTCCCTCTCATTCCCTGCGGCGCTTGACTGCTTGCTGCTGTCTGTTGTTTATGGCAATGGCGATGGCTGAATGGCGTTGGCAACGGCGGCGACAACTTCATCACATCAGGCGCGAACGGAGTGCTGGACAGGTCGACGTGCGAGGTGATGGTGCCCTGGAACGTGGTGGACTGCACGCAGTACTGCGTCAACTTGGGGCTCCGGCGGAAGGGCTTCTGCACCCTGCTGCCCGACCTGCAGGTCTACTGCTGCTGCCCCGTCGTCTCATCAACTCCAGCCAAGCCCAGCGACAACACTACTGTCAATGCGGACAGTGCGGCCGTGTTCTGAATTTCTTCTGATCGCATGCATGCTTTGTAACGCGCAATGACTGATAATCAGGATTTGTTGATCATTCTCTGCCTCAAGTGTCTGGATATGTGTTGTCCAATGAGCATCAATCCACTTCCACCATGGTGCTCCGATAGTCCTATCCGATCCGCATATACCATTCACAAATAAATATACGATGAGCCTCTTTTTCCCCCCAAAATGCCGTTTTTCCAAAATAATTATATTTTTCACTTATTTTGTTGTCATTTGATTTGCCATTAAATTTGATTTGAGTATGATTTATATTTTTCACATGTTTGAAATAAATTTTTTAAATAACACGAAGATAAACATTGTGAAAAAAAATAAACCGTGTTATACATTTGTGAACGGAGGTAACGACAAACGACTAACTGCACGCACAATAAAGCTTCATAGGGTTTTTCTGTCCAGGTGCAAGTAGTCTGCATCTTCACTGACATGTCTATTTCACCGGGCCTCTCTCCAAGACATTGCCCAGATCGTTACGCTTTTTCGTGCATGTCGAAACTTACCCGGGTCTTTCTGTCTAGGTGTAAGTAGTTCGCATCCTCACTGACATGTCTATTTTACCGGGTCGCTCTTCGAGACAGTGCCCAGATCGTTACGCTTTTCGTGCATGTCGGAACTTACCCGACAAGGAATTTCGCTAGCTTATGACCGTTATAGTTACGACCGCCATTCACCGGGCTTCGGTCGCCTTCTTCCCTGTCATCAGGTCACCAACTTCTTTGACCTTCCCGCACTGGGCAGGTGTCAGCCCCCATACATGGTCTTACGACTTTGCGAAGACCTGTGTTTTTAGTAAACAATCATCCGGCCTGGTCACTGCAACCCCCTTTTGCGAGTGGGCACACAAGAATAAGCATCTTTGATGATTTCATTGGCATTCAACTTTTTTCAAATTGGTTTATTCAAGAATTCGAAATATCCCAATGCGGTAAAAGAATCGAATCCTAGAATTCCTATTCGAGAGATTTTTGGGCTCTTAGACGCTATTGTACCTAGTATATCGAATTTGTCTTCATCTTACTATTTATTAACGCATAATCAGATTTTGTTAAAAAAAATACTTGTTCCTTGACAATTGAACCAGACCTTCCAAGTACTTGAAGGGCATATACGGCGTGTTCCAGATGCTTCTCTCACGAGTATAGTATTGATTGTATGTACGCTCGCGCGATGTAGCCTAGGCGCGTATCCCTCTAGTGGACTTGCAGAGGATGTATCGTACGCGAGCATGCATCATCTGCCTTATCTTGATTTGTGATTATTAGCGCACGTGTAAACGCATGCACGTACAGGCCCAAGTACCAGCTTGATTGTCTTGTTTTTCTCCCGCTCTCCTTATTATTCGAAGGATTTTTTGCACAAAAAAACATAAAAAATTGAGATTTAATGCTCTTGCACCGTACCACATGTGCGTGGATGTTAAGAGTCAACCCCGTGCATAAAAAAAATGGTGTGCACATTTATTTATTTTTCTAATGAATCACATGAATAATCAAGCATGCACTCGGTATCATGTATGTGTGGTGTGTGCATGCAGATGCAGTCGCACGGTCGGCGTGGGAATGGGATCGGTCCGGCCGATCAGCCGTTGGAGCCGATGCGAGTCATCCATTTCGGTAGCACATGAAAGCATGGTCCATCTGCGCTGCCTGCGGATGCTCCATCATCGCGTCGCCCTGCCAGCTGCCATGGATCGATACAACTGCTACGATCGAGTATACACAGTACAGACTCCCTTTAGTTATGAATATATTTGTTTTGTAGTTTAATCATAGACGTAATACACACACGTAAACAACACAGAGAGGTAGTAATATATATGGCTCGCGCTCGCGCTCGTCGTCTGCATCGATCATAGACGGCGCTGGAATTGAGCACCGCGTGCATCTCAGTCTCAGCACCAAGGCAGACTGGATTATTAGGCATGCCTAATCTGATGTATATATCAAACCAAACTAACACGTCGCCGAGGCAAATAAGGGAACGAAGGCGCCGAACGAACCAAACAGCCCGGCCCACCATGTCTGGCAGGAGGGAACTGAAGCGAGTGATAATGAATGTTAACTTTCGATGCACCAGTGCTTATTACGACGACACCAGTCTGAACGGCAGAGTCATAGATCCAACTGTGCACCGGCGTCGTCCGTCACGTGGAACGAGAATGTCCAAGATGCAGTAGCGTGTTGCACCTCGCCCCCGCAACAGCAGCTCAACACGTAGCAAGCGGTCCGGTGCAGTCGAGCCTCAGCGCCTTCCCGGCCTGTATAAATAGGGAACGGGCAGCAGCCAGCCATACGAGGAGCCAAGGTCACAACAACACAACACAAGAGCAGCTGTGAGACCTGATCGAGAGGGATCGAGTCATCGAGAGGCCTCACATCGCAGTAGTAAGTGATATCTCGTCTGTCCCAACACACATTCTCTCAACCTGTGCTCTAGTCCAGTACTCGATCGACGCCATGTCGAGCTCTTCCAAGGCCAGCGACGGCGGCGAGCAGCAGCAGCTGGTCTGCGTCATCGGAGCAGGCGGCTTCATCGGCTCGTGGGTGGTGAAGGAGCTCCTCCAGCGCGGCTACCGCGTCAGGGGAACGGCGAGGGGCCCTGGTCTGTCAACTCACTGTCATCTAATCATCTTCCTTCCTTCCTACAGCACTGCACTGCACTGCACTGCATATGGAGTATATGTGTGTGTGCTCAATTGTATTCTTTCTTCTATCCCTGGATGATGCATATTGTTGCAGCGGACTGCAAGAACGCGCACCTGCTCGCTCTGGAGGGCGCCAAGGAGAGACTCACCCTGTGCCGCGCCGACGTCCTCGACCGCGACTCCCTGCGCGCCGCCTTCGCCGGCTGCCACGGCGTCTTCCACGTCGCATCCCCCGTCTCCAACGACCCCGTCAGTAGTCCTCTCCCTATCTCTCTATCTGTCTCTTCTCTGCTCCTGTGTCCTTGCCACCTGACACGGCGCATTAATTACATAGGAGCTCGTGCCGGTGGCGGTGGAGGGCACCCGGAACGTCATCAACGCCGCCGCGGACATGGGCGCGCGCCGCGTCGTGTTCACCTCTTCCTACGGCGCCGTGCACATGGACCCCAACCGGAGCCCCGACGCGGTGCTGGACGAGACATGCTGGAGCGACTACGAATTCTGCAAGAAGACCGACGTACGTGCGTGGCACCGATCGCGACCTTCTCAACACTCGCGCGCGCTCTCGATCTCTGTGCCCTGTACTGCGACATCGCCTGAGACAGACATCTGATGACACTTGTTTTTTGCAGAACCTGTACTGCTGCGCCAAGATGATGGCGGAGATCACCGCGGCGGAGGCGGCGGCGAGGCGCGGGCTGGAGCTGGCCGCGGTGGTGCCGTGCATGACCATGGGACCCATGCTGCACCAGCCGCGCAGCGTCAGCAGCAACCACCACGTCGCGCTCTACCTCATGGGCATCAAGGAGACCTACCCCAACGCCGTCGCCGCCTACGTCGACGTCCGCGACGTCGCGCGCGCGCACGTGCTGGTCTACGAGCGCTACCCCGCCTCGCGCGGACGGTACCTCTGCATCGGCACCGTGCTGCACCGCGCGCAGCTCGTCGCCATGCTCAAGGAATTCTTCCCGCAGTACCCCGTCACGGCCAGGTGTGAAGACGACGGCATGCCGATGGCGAAGCCGTACAAGTTCTGCAGCCAGAGGCTCAAGGACCAGAGCTTGGAGTTCACTCCCCTGAGGAAGAGCCTGTACGAGGCTGTGTTGTGCATGCAGCACAAGGGCCACCTGCCTGCCATCAAACCACAGCAGCAGCGTGCGTACTTGTAAACACACATATATGCTGGGATCTCCCAGAGATATAGAATAAACAAGGAAAAGAAAACAGAAAGGGAAGCAAAGAGAGATCATACAAGGGATTTTCTTTAGAGTTACAGGACATGCCCCGATCCATCTGTATGGTTTCAGGATCAACAGCACAGCAGTGTTTAGCTGTTTAGCCATTTACACCACATCTGGACATCTGGTTGCCCATACATACAGCGTTCTCACACACAGTGCATCAAAAGCTCACACAATCCCTTCAGCCATGTCCAAAGAGAGAGACAAAGGACTTTGAATATTTGTTTTTAGTAAATATTTTTATTTTCATTTCTACAAGTGTATTGTGCTCTTCAAAATCGTGTTATGTAGTATCATACTACATCAAAAAACTGTTAATTTGCCTAATATAAGGCGTCTCTTCTGGCTGCTCAAAATTTATGTATATCCATACAAATGCTGGCGCATTTAGTATGAAGGATGCAAATAGTAACAAATACAAGAATGTTTTAAAATATTTTTTTAAAATAGTAAATAGGCATGAACCATTTATCATTAACGTGTGTGTTGCATTCATGTTGACGAAATCTTCTATCTTTGTTGTAGAAAATTTACAAAATCCTATTAGACGTCAATTAGAACATTTTTTAAAAACATTTTTCAAATTGTTTCGCATTTTTCTAGAGTTAAATCCAATTTCAGGAAGTTTTTAGAGGTATTTTCGAATCTCACAACATTTGATTTAGGGTTTTCATGGCCCAATCTATCTATAGGATTTTTTAAAAGAATTGTTAAAAGCATGAAGACAATTTTCAAGGTTTAAACCTTATCCGTAGTTTACCATGTTTGCTTTTGAAAAAAAAAGATTTAAAGACTTGATAGAGGCATGTTGGCTGGTGTTAGAGTTGTAGCCGGAAATATATAGACTCTGTCTAAAGTTTAAGGGGGTAAAATAAATATATATGTTTTTCAAATAGAAGTGCCTCCAAAAAAGCCTAACTTGCATGAGCCCATGTATGTCCCGCAACAGCCCCACGGCCCATCCATGCAGGTCCATACTCTAGAGACAGCGTCAGCGGCGAGCGAGCATACCTAAACCTCCGAACAGGCTCGGGTCCGTTCGGACGACAGGCTGTGGGCCTGCGGTGGACCGTGGTGGCTGCCGCTGCCTCAGGCTGTCACAGGTAATTGACCGTATAAAACGACACTGCCGTACTACCGTAGACACAGAGGGAGATTGTTAGAATAGTGATAGACAATGTGTTTTAGGCAATCGGTTGGAGATGGTCTCACAGCCAAGCCACTCGGCTGCAGCTCAGGCTCCGTAGGCTCCGTTCCAATCCGTGGGGTGTGCGGCTCCGGGATTGCTATTTGTTGCCGCAGTGACAAATCGCGATGCGGCGGGGCGGGGAGCGACCTCGTGGGCCGAATCGTCGCGGCGGCCTAGCCCGCTCGTGCCTCATCTTCCACCTCCAAGCTGCGCGCTCCGCGCCGCCGCCGGCGGCGACGAGGAGGAGGTGGATGCCAGGTTCCAGGCTACGGTTTGTGGTTGCCAAGGTTCGGGTTCGGGGTTGGGCTAACCACCGGCGAGGTCCGAGGCGGGCGGTCGGATCGGCGGTGGCAGCGGGCGGTTGAGACCGGCGGCGAGGGCGCCGCCGGACAGGCGGGGTATGAAGGTGGTCAGCGAAGGCTCGCGGTGGGGGTGTCATGGTGAAGCATCCCAGTTTTCATAATGGGACTAAAATGTGCTTTATTACCATCCCAGAATTTGGTGATCACATTGTTACATCAGAGTGATACAAATCCGCCCTAAACGGGTAGGACAACAAGGGGCGCAGGACTGAAAATCTAAGCAGCGGAATAGAAAACGTAGGCCCATCTTCCGCCCACCACAGTTGGAAAACAGGTCGTAACCCTTACTCGTTCTCGGACCAATGTATGTCCGTTGCACTGAGAAAAACAACAACAAAGCAAGAGTGAGTACATACGTACTCAGCAGCCCACCTTCTTCCAAAGGAATTTGGGGAAGGCTAACACTATATGCAAGAATATATCTGGAGCTTAGGATAGTTTTGCAAAAAAAATACTTGTATACAGAGTTTGTGGTAGTTGTCAAGTTTTAATCCTTCTGAAAATTGAGTTTTTCACATAAAGGGGTTGCCACTGGATTTGTCGGTCCAAAGTGTCCCATGGCTTTCCAGCCAATATATTTTCCATACATATAGCATCCACTGCTGAACCAAAAACCGTTTTTATCCGATCCCAACCCAATTCTATTTTATTTTATGAAAAATGCTAACTGAAGAACCAAACCGTAACTCATCCATGCTAGTGGACACGGACTATTCGAATAGGTTTTACTCTGATCAGAGGTTGTACTAATTCTCACAAGTTGGACTCAGCGGCACGATACCGTCGTAACTGCCCGAATTCCAAATCAAGACGTTGCCTTTGTTTCATCACCTAGCAGAACTTTAGGGGTTCGGGCATCTGAGCCACTCCAGTACCCCACGGTACTCCCGTTGGCACACCACCCATCCCCTAGCTCCTTGTGCGCCAGCACAGAAGCTACTAGGCTATCCGCTCCGGCTCGGGTTTGGCCAATGCCTCGTACAGAGCGGGTGGTTGTACTAAAAGAGTTGCAAGATGAAAATCATAACGGTCCTTATGGATAGCTCAGGTAGAATCATTCCAACTTTTCAATGCTCGACAGCGCAAGCAATCCACCTACCCGGTATTCTCCACGAATCTCGTGAAAAGAGGTAACCGCAGGTAGCTAAGTTACCCATTCATACCCTGCCCTTATAGCTGTTTCGGCGCGTAGCCGTATTCCGACAAAGTCGGTTGCCGGGGTTCTTCCCAATTTTATTTCAACACCATGCACACATCCACTTTCCCATACACTTCGTATTCCACGTTGTCGGAGCGGGAGTGCTCCTGGTCAGGTGGCGGAGTGCACCCGGCCGAGATCCTAAGTACTGGGAGTAGTTAGGGAGAGCAATCGTTGTTAGCTAAGTTGGTGGTGGCACGATGGTGGCGAGAGGGTTTAGAGTGGTTCGGGCCGCCGGAGCGTAATACCCTACGTCCACTGTGGGTGTGTTCTTGTATTTCGTGGGCTAGCTCGAGCTTGTCTGAGGTTGTCTTTTGCGTTGCGTATGCCTCCCCTTTTATAGCCCAAGGGGGGCATGTACATGGTGACCGGCCCCCGACAGGTGGTTCCGGCCATTTCTTCTATGCTACAGTTCTATCCTGTGCCTGATGTCCAATGCTTCCATGCTTCGCGCCTGTACTATCGTCGTGACCTGGTATGGCCTGGAGATCCGCCATACCGTCTTGTCGTCTGGATACGGCGCCGCGCCGTCCTGCCTCACGCCGTCCTGTCCCATCGGCTGCTAAACCCGCCGAGAGGCTTCAGAGGCCGAGGGGCAGGCGACGTGCACGCGTGACAGGACAGGGCGCTCGTAGCAGCGTTGTAGCGCCGCTGCCTAGTATTAGGCTGAGCGCGGCCGCCGCGCGTGGCGCGGCTCATGATGAGTACAGCGTACTTGTTTTCTCAATATAGACCCCAGTGTAGCTGGGGAAATCAACTGTAGTGCTCTGTCATCGCCGCCGCGCCTTGGTAAGGCGCGCCCCCTTGCCTCGCCGCCGCCGCCTGCCAGCGGCGGTGCCAGCGGCGATGGGGGCACACCCGTCTGACAGCGGCGGCGTCGGCGGGCGACGGGGGCACGCTTGTCTGACAACGGCGGCGGGCAACGGGGGCACGCCTGCCTGACACTCGTGGTGTCAGCGGCATTGGGGCGTGCCAGCCTGACAGCGGTGGTGTCAGCGGCATCGGGCACGCCCACCTGCCCGCAATAAATGCGGCAGGTGGGCGAGGCGCCCGCCTGAAGGCCCCGCCACGCGCCTTGTGGGCACGTGGCAACGCGAGACCTTCCCTTGCCCTGTGGTCACGTGGCGGCCCCGGACCACCGAAGGTGCTGGCTCCGGACCTCCACGCGCTCTGCGGGCACGTGGCGCCCCCAGACCACCGAGCGCGCTGGCTCCGGGCCTCCACGCGCTTCTGCACGTGGCGGCCCCAGACCACCGAGGGCGCCGGCTCCGGACCTCCCCGTGCTCTGTGGGCACGAGGCGGCCCCGGGCCACCGAAGGTACGGGCTCCGGGCTCCGGCCCGAGAGGTCCGGACCTCTCCTCGCGTGGCTGGGGGAGGCTCGGTCCTTAAGGAGGTCCGGGGCCTCCCCTGTGGGTCGGGTGCGTGGCCCTAGCTTTCCCAAGAAGTGGGCCGGGCCCATCTGTACGCGGCCTTAGGCCCTCCTTGTACTGCAGTAGTTACCTCCCTTAGTGATCTTCGTCCAGTGTAAGCGGGTACCTGGTTGGCTGGGTACCGACACACGTTATTAGCATCAAAGATTATGATAAATAATTAAATGAGCGATCCCACCTATGCGCGCTATATCTAAAATAGGCTTAGGTTGTTGTATATTTTGCTGGGTTACCTTAGCAAGCAAAACATGCAAATTTTATGTGATTAACGGGCCAAGGGTTGTGTTTGCAAAATATAGGAAATTTATACATCAAGTGGGGATTCCAGTAGACGGGGAATGGAGGTGGATGGCCGCGGCTTTTATAGCCGGTAAAGGAGGAAGGCGAGGGCGTCGTGGCGCAGCGGCGCGCGGCACACGCGGCGACGCGACGCTGCGGGGTCCAGCGCGGCGCACGGCGCGGTGGGGACTAGGAGTTAAGCGGGGCTGGGCACGGCGCGCCCGGGGCAGGGACACGGCGCGGTGGCGCCAGTCGCAGCAGCGTCCGGGGCCGAGTGCGATGAGCGGGCGGGGCGGGGCACGACGCGGCGGCGCCGTGCGCGTGCACGGTGCGTGCAGCGCACTGCAGGAGGAGGAAGGGGATAGAGCTGACGGGCAGGGCCCATGTGGCAGTGGGAGCGATGGGGGAAAGGTGGTGGTAGGCTGGGCCGGCTTGGCGGCCCAGGTGGGAGAGGCAAGACGGGGTGGGCTGAGGGGAGTGGCTGGCGGCCCATGCGAGAAGAGTTTGGGCTGATTTCGGCCTGGAGAGCAAAATGGGGTTTCCCCCTTTTTCATTTTGGTTTTGAATTTGAATTTGGATAGGAATTTGAAGGGGTTGCTATGGAGGAAATTTTTGAAGAATATTTTGCAGGGAGATATTTTGAAATTTTGGAGATTTTGTTGAGCTTATATCAATACACTCAAAGCAAATAAGCAAACGTCCAAAGTTTTCAAAAAAATTGACTTCGAATTAGGGAGAGATTTAGAAGAAAATTCTGGGTGCTAAATTTTGGGGTGTTACACATGGCGGTGCCATTCCGGCGAAGCTGGATTAACGGTGGCTGCGGGGACGCTGGAACCGGGGGCAGTGGTGGCAACGGGGGAGCTCGGTGCCACAAAGGTTAGCGGCGGCGGCGGGGACGCCGGAGCCGGGGGCGGCGTCGGCGGCAGGGGAGCTAGGGAGGTGGGCCGGCCCAATAGTAACTTCGGCGGCCCACAGTGCCTTTGCCGATGTGAGCTGTTCCCATCGCCGCAGCAACAAATATGAGCCCCCGCGCGGCTCTCCGACTCGAGGGCTGACGTGTTTGTATCATGTCCATTGTTTAGTCACATCGTACCATGTTGGAAATGGAAGCTATTGTGAAGCGAAATTTTCTGCGCAGCAAAACCCAAATGGAACGGAGCCTCAGCAACACAACACCAGCATGTGACTGTGTTGCCTACTACAGCGGCTAGGGGTGGACAAAAATAACCGAAACCGAGGAACCGAACCGAAACAATCGAGGCCGAAACCGAAGTGACCGAATCGAACGAAACTGAACTTAATTTCGGTCTCAGGTTTCAAATAACCAAAAATAACCGGAGGGGGGGGGGTGTTTCGGTCTTGGACCTCAAATGACCGAAAAAACCGAAAAACCGAAGTTCACCGAGGCCTAATAGAGCCCATTGCGCACAGGCCCACTGGAACGAGGAATCAACCCTAGCTAGAACCCTTCTAGGCTTCCACTCCTCCCTACTCGGCCGCCTGCTCCCAGCCTCCCACTCTTCCACTCCAAAGCCACCCACCCGGCCACCCACACCGGCTGCCGTGCTGCTCGGCTGCTCGCCCGTGTTAGCGCCTCACTGTCGGCCGCCGTCGCCTCCTTGCTCGCTCGGGTGCTCGACGGCTCTTGCACCCGCAGGCGGCACCGCGACATGCCACCCCACTAGCCGGCTAGGCGCACGACGCACTGGCCGCCGCCGCCCCCTTTCTGCCCGCGTCAGCGCCTCCCTGCCAGCCGCCGCCGCCGCCTCCTTGCTCGCTCGGCAGATCCCACACCGGTATGTGGCAGCCCGCCCCGCCGGCTAGGAGCATGGCGCATCGGTCGCCGCCGCCTCCCTGTTCGCAGTGTAAGATGTGCCTACAATCTCCCTGCTTTGCTGCTGCTTGTGCTTGTGCTTGTGCGATGTTCTGTTGTTCGGTCGGACAGAGACCAAACTACTTGGTTTTCATTTTTCTAGGATGCAATTTCGGTTCCAGTTTCTAGATGACCGAAGTTTTGAAATAACCGAGAAACCGAACTGAAGTTTTCGGTGAGACTGAATGCCCACCCCTAGCAGCGGCTGCGGATGCAGCAATAGCCCGCCGAAAAAATCCAAACGAAAATGCCAATCATTTAAAAAAATGGTCTGTTGTAATTGTTGGTTTTGCAAATACTAGAATGTATTGTCGGTTCAGTTTTAGTCGCTGTGTAGTCGAAATCTTGCCGATCGATACTCTTCTTTCTCTTTATGACATATACAGTACAATATACACGTACGTTCAGTCACGTTGGAGTTCGTTCTTGAAAAAATGGCGCGTGGCACACAAAGGGAACGAAAATAAAAATCACGAGTCAAAATAAACCATGAATAATAAGCATATGATTTGATGGAGCCAAGAGAGATAAGAAAAATTAAAGAATTAAATCCACAATGGCCTAGATGACCAGGGCTGCATGAGTGCCTTTCGATTTCGAGTTTGGCTGATCAGGAGCAGTCTTCAACAACTACATCTATTTGTTTTCTAATATATACGATACTTATATAATATTTTGACCATTTGTCTTGTCTTATTTATAAAAGCTCTGTACTATATAGCTATAAAAAATAAAAACAAAACAATATATATATTTATTTATAGAGGGAAATCCATTCTATACACACACACACAGATTGATATGTGTGTATATAATAAAGAGTATCAATCAAACGCTGATCTAAAATTCAATGACGTCACTGTTTGTCGTTGTTCCATTGCCTGCAAAGTTGACTCCTTCGGATTGATGATTGATCGAGATACTTCTCTCTGCAAGATAAGATCGTAATTAATTTTGTCATGAAAGAAGCCAAAAAAGTCAGAGAGCTTCAAGCAAGCATCGACCATATATATCTCACTACAGGATTATTGACATCTCTATCGAAACAAGACGTCCAGCTTTGATGTAAATATCCCCTGTGTTTCTAATACACGGGGTTATTAATTTAAAATACATAGTATAAGTTTCATTTATTTTGTCATGACCATCAATAATGTTTTATTAATGGGGTTTATATTTATATAGTTTTTAATTATAATAAAACTAATTGACCGCTAGTGAGGGATCATAAAAAAAATCAATGATGTCGTCGTATTGGGATATAGGAGTTTTAGAAACCGGGTTTCACAGCAGTACGTCTTTCTACCAAACCTTAGAACCAAGTGCTGGATCCTTGGAACACCATCTGGTTCATCAATGACGAAGGATTCCTCAGAAAAGGTAAGGATTAGTAGTTCTAGATTTTGAGGAAAAAAGAGAGAGAGAGAGAGAGAATGGATTCCGATCCGTCCCTTATGCACAAGCGAGGAAGAAGGTGATCGTCAGCAAATAAGAAAGAAGAAGAGTTTGTGTTTCTTTTAGGCATGCCCTCCATATACTGTAATTAATTAATATATACAATGCCGTGGTCGTCCGAATGGCAATACACAACTGTAAAAGTCACCTGTCAGTCGCTCTGGCGAATTAAAGAAAGTTGACGGTAGCACTGAGAGAGGAGGAATCGAATCGATGCACTGCGGGTGTCTGTAGCCAGCTTGGGGTGCAGGGTGGGGTGGTGGTCGTTATCGACGATTGATCGGAAAAAGTCAATTCCTCCGCAAGTAGCTAGCAAATTATTAAGTACTACTAGTACTGTACTATATATATGCTAACTGGCGCTAGCTCGAGAGTGATGAAGTGCTGATAATGTTTGGTGAAGGACGATGATTGAAAGAAGAAGCTACTCTTATTTTTGTCAAAGTCCTCCGGCCGTGTGTGTATATATATGGCAATAAAAAGACGATAGATGAACAGTACACTTGAAAACTTTCCTGTAATTAAAGACTTGTGTTTTTTTTTTTTTGAAGAAACAGTAATTGAAGGCTTATTACATGCCTGCTAGCCAGCTAGTTCGCCAGCAGGCAGGGGGCCAGGGGCTATCTATTGTTGGGCGACCATCACGCATGTCGAGAAGGCTAGATGGCCCAATGCAATTAGGCTATCCGCACTCATGCAACTCTAAATTTCTATCCTAAAGAGAATATTCCGTTCTGATCAACAATATTCTCTACACTATGCTACAATTCTCTGCGGTCATGTTTACCCTGTACCTCAACTCTATAACAACTGCTTCATTTTTTACTATTTTCCCACCCTTCTCTCTCCTTTCCCCAATCCCCCACGGGCTGCATCCTCCATCCTACCTGCGTCTCTCTCCCACCGCCTCCTCTCCGTTTACACCGGCCGCCGCCTCCAATCCACCGCGCCACCCGCCTTCCACCTCAAGATCTGCTGCGCCTAGATCGCCGCCGTCCCTCCGTCGCCTCCTCCGCCCCAGGCCTCCTCCCCTGCTCTCCACACGACGCGCGGATCAGGAGAGGTGGGGCCTCCTCCTCCAAGGCCTGTGGCCCCTCATCCGGCGGCATCCTCCTCCTCTTTCGCCGCGTCCGCCTCGTCCTCCTCGCACTCGCCTCACGAAGGTCGCCGCCCGCCATCGTCCACCTCTGCTCTTGCCGCCTCGAGCAGCCACGGCGGCCTCCTCGCACACCGTCGGTGAAGCGACGCACCGGCCCTCCTCGTCATCCCCACCGGAGAAGCGCCGCCGCCTCCTTTTCCTCTACTTCTTCTACGCGCCGCCGGAACCTCCCTGGGCTGGATCCGACATGGCCGCCGCCAGCCCCGCCTCCTCAGCCCGGATCCGTGCTTCCCCGGGCCTCCTCCCCTCCACGCCGGCCACAGAAGCTGGCGCCATGGATCTGCCTCCTCCTAGCTGCCAGGGACCATGCCGCCGCCTCCGCGCGCCGGCCCATGGCGGCCTCATCCCCTCCCCAGCCCAGCCATGGCCGCCGCTGCTGGGTCATTAGGCCTCACCTCCACCACGGCCGGTGCGCTGCTCCTCCACCACGACTAGCGCGCCGCTCACCGTCCTCCTCCTCCACCATTGGCGCGTCGCCCATCCTCGTCCTCCACCACCTCCAAGTCCAAGCGCGTGCGCAACGGTGGCCGTTGTTGTGGACAGAGGAGAGAGAGGAAATAGGGTGAATGCCGTACAGCGCTGGATTTGGAGCTGTTGGGGTCTCTACCCTTGGATAGGGTGGCGGATCGAGTACCCACTGCAAGCGTCGAGTAACTCTAAATGTTATGCAGTAGGGTGTCGAGTTCCTCGGTGGCGGATAGCCTTAAGCAAATAAGCATGCAGCAAGAGTTGCATTGGGCCGCGCGATGAACAGCATGCATGCAGGATTAATTAGTATATTGGTTGGCCGGCTGCCAACATTGCATTATTAGTACCATCGTAGTAGTATAACCATCGATCGGGAGGAAATTAGAAGAAAACGAGATGGATGGATTCATTTCAGACCAATATAATGCAAGGACGGAAAGCGAAACGGTTGCGTTGCATTGCATTGCATGCCGACCGACAGGCTTACCTACCGGCCGGGCGGCGGCCAGCTCCGCCGTTTCATTCGCTAGCTGCTAGTTGCAATCAACTACTTGCAAGCTCGGCCGGACATGGCTACTAGTGATCTGTTGGCATGCAGGCAGTAGTGCAGCACCATCGGAGCCGCGAGTGCAGACTGCACCGTGCAATGCATGCATGCCATACCGAATCCTCGATCGATCGATCGTGTCATCGATTAGGTATAATCGATCGATTTAGCAGCTAGCTGCCGCGCGCTTGCCTTTCCGGCCGGTTGCGGCCAAACTTTGCCCACCGCCACCGGCGCGCCGTCGTCGACGACTCTTTCCCTCTCCCTCTCCCTCTCCCAGTCCCCCCTTTAATTTATTGCTGCTGCACTTGTATACGTTGAATCTGTCGCAGCTGGCCAATGAATTGTGCACGCAGAGCAGACGCTAGATGGATCATCGATCTCCTTTTCGAGTTCCATGGATCTGATCCATCGGCCGGCCAATACATGCGGCACTAGATGGATGATCGATCTCCTTTTCGAGTTCCTGTTGGACTTGGACACATGCATCATGCTGCTTGCTTGCTTGCTTGCACCGCACTCTGACTGAGATCGATCGAGTTGGCAATAAGGCCGACGACACGATTTTGACTGAATCCAATTATCCAATGCAAATTTATTTGGAATAGCGATAGGGTATGGGAGATGGGGAGGCCTTTGGAAACAGCCTAATATCCGTCTAGCGTGTTAGGTCGAAGCTGACTGCCTGAGACACGCCATTTTATTTGCATCTGTGTTTGATGAAGAAGAGCTAGCTAGCATGCATTCTGTTAGTTGGTGCCCCGTTAGATGCTGTCAGAGTTATGTGCAAATAATGCAGGCCGGTCGCCAAACTTGCGTGCCTGCCAGGTTGCATTGCGTTAATTGCAGCATCAAGGCAGATCGAGTATGAAGCACGCTATGTATTGTTCCAGAAGGGCGCTCCCTTTAATCCTTGACCTCATCGATCGGAAACTTCTTTCTTCTGTATCTGTATCTAAATAGAAAACTCCACTATCTTTTTTTTTCTTGACATGCAAGAAGCTTGCTATATTGGATGCTACGTCACCATCTACTAAGTCGCTTATTTATATATTTTTATGATTTTCGACCACCCTGTTTTTCTTAGCTTGAGCCTGACTTTAAGGGCTTGTTTGGTTAGCCTAAAGAAGCATTGTTTGGATCAAGAGTATTGGAACGGAACGAAGTGGATTAAATCCTTTTATTCCAATTTAACTAGTATAAGGGACTGAATTCTGACCGATCTCATTCAATACTCTTCGTCTGAACAAGGCCTGAAGGGGTTTGGTGGTGGAACTGAGGAGATTAAATCTTTACAGATCAAAATACCACCTAATACTTCCTGATCCCCTTGGATTGAGGTGGGAAGGTTGCCGCCGTGACTTGCGACCATGGTTCGATTTCTCGGACGAGAAACCGAAATTTCAGGATTATTTTTTGTTTTCGATGGAGTACAAAACGTAAACTTCGATCCGAAAACTAATGTTTTTCTATTTAGAATTCAAAATTACAGAAGTCAAATTTTGATCGAGAACGAAATCGGAAACAGTAAAAACGACCTTGCAATCCATACTGCGACCGAATCCCAATCCCTCCAGCCGGCCGGCTGCCTCCTCTAATCAGTGTGCGTACGTAGTACTGTAGTAGTATGTCGTATGCCACGATATATGGGCGCTGTGCGCCTCCTGTCGTAACGTCGTTACTGTAGCGCACGGTGGTGCTACGGCGGTACGATGATATGATGCACGTGACCCGCCGTCGGTGGCCGATCAGTGGATAGATAGATGGTGAATTCGTGATCTATCGGCGTGAAATTAAATAAAGCTGAAATTCAAAGTCAGGAAGAGGTGGTACTCCGATCAGAAACAGCGTTGGGCCCATTGGGTCAGTCCATGTTCGTCTTGTCGACGATACGATATGATGATATGATCACGGGAGGGGGGCAAGTCGGGACAGCGTGTGCGCTGGATATATTCATGGCCACCGTGTCCGTCCGTGATGCATGCATGGGCATCGCAGTCCGGACACGGGCCAATGCAAGTGATGGCGTACAGCGCATTGCTCCTCCCACTATTCCCGTCGTTCACGCACCGCATTTATTTGCACTAATCCTCGGAATTAAATCCGTTTTTCTTCTCGATCGGATTATATAATTAACCTAAAGGATCGGAGTTGAAACACACCCAACCAATATAATGCTGAAGGACAGGACAGCTTCTTGCTTGCAAGGTTTTGGATTCACCTGCGTGCACACTGCAACTGTACTACCTACGGGCAGGAATAGTAGTAAATCCTAATCGACGGCCATGGTCTAATAATTAACTGATCGATGGATTAATTATCAGCCAGTATATAGTTGGCCGTTGGCGGCTATACTGTTGTATACGCACGGGCACGGCCACCGTATCCGTATGTACAGTATATTAACCTCCTCCAATATACTATACGCACGCACGTCGATCTTGAGGTGCTGTACCTGTACCTGTGCGAACGTCCGGTCCGATCCAATATACTCCAGGCTCCAGCAGCTCTGCTAGCAGCTACAGCCTACAGCTAGTACGGAGTACTTCTATATAATACAACGCACACGCATTTCTTCCTGCCAAGCAAGAAGCCTCGATCACAGCACAGGGGAAGCGAGTGTCACTTATTGTGACCCACCCACCCAGCCATCCACCGGCCGTGTGCATTGGGCTGGCCATGGCGGAGCTGCTCCCCCTGCTCACCGTGCTGCTGCTGGCGCACGCCGCCGCCTACCTGGCGTGGCAGGCAGTGTCGCGTCGCCGGCGCGCGCGCTGCTACCTGCTGGACTACGCGTGCCACAAGCCCTCCGACGACCGCAAGGTCAGCACCGAGACGGCCGGCGCCGTCATCGAGCGCAACAAGCGCCTGGGCCTGTCCGAGTACCGCTTCCTCCTCAAGGTCATCGTCAACTCCGGCATCGGCGAGCACACCTACAGCCCGCGCAACGTGCTGGAGGGCCGCGAGGAGCTCCCCACCCACGCCGACGCGCTCGACGAGATGGACGACTTCTTCGCCGACGCCGTGGCCGCCGTCCTCGCCAAGACGGGCGTCCGGCCCCGCGACGTCGACCTGCTCGTCCTCAACGTCGGATCCTTCTCCCCGGAGCCGTCGCTCGCGTCCAGGATCGTGCGCCGCTTCGGCATGCGCGACGGACGTCATGGCCTACAACATCTCCGGGATGGGCTGCAGCGCCGGCCTCATCGCCGTCGACGTCGCCCGCAACGTCATGCTCACGCGCCCGCGCACCATGGCGCTCATCGTCACCTCCGAGTCCTGCGCCCCCAACTGGTACGTCGGCACCGACAAGTCCATGATGCTCGGCAACTGCCTCTTCCGCTGCGGCGGCGCCGCCGCGCTGCTCACCAACGACCCGGCCTTCCGCGCCCGCGCCAAGATGGAGCTGCGCTGCCTCGTGCGCGCCAACATCGCCGCGCACGACGACGCGCACGCCGCCGCCGTGCACCGCGAGGACACCGACGGCCGCCTCGGCGTCAGCCTCAGCAAGGCGCTCCCCAAGGCCGCCGTGCGCGCATTCACCGAGAACCTCCAGCGCCTCGCCCCGCGGATCCTGCCCGCCCGCGAGCTCGCGCGGTTCGCGTACCGGCTCCTCCTCCGCAAGCTCGGCCGAGGCCTCGGCCGGCGCAAGCAGCACAACAACAACTGCAAGGCGGCGGCGGCGGACGGCCCCGGCCCCAAGATCGACTTCAAGACGGGCGTCGACCACTTCTGCCTCCACCCCGGCGGGACTGCCGTCATCGAC
Source organism: Paspalum vaginatum (assembly GCA_030272315.1). Taxonomy (NCBI): domain Eukaryota; kingdom Viridiplantae; phylum Streptophyta; class Magnoliopsida; order Poales; family Poaceae; genus Paspalum; species Paspalum vaginatum. The sequence goes on from CM059015.1 coordinate 1,060,053, forward strand.
GCCGTCAGGAAGAGCCTTGGGCTCACCGCCCACGACGTCGAGCCGGCCAGGATGACGCTGCACCGCTGGGGCAACACCTCCGCCAGCAGCCTCTGGTACGTGCTCTCCTACATGGAGGCCAAGCGGAGGCTCAGGCGCGGCCACAGGGTGCTCATGGTCACCTTCGGCTCCGGCTTCAAGTGCAACAGCTGCTACTGGGAGGTGAGCAGGGACCTCGACGACGCCGGCGCCTGGGAGGACTGCATCCACGAGTACCCGCCGGAGACGCTCGTCAACCCCTACATGGACAAGTTCGGATGGGTCAACGACATCCAGGGACAGGGAGGCGGCTTCGTCTTTTGATTGAATGATCCTGTTTACTACTACTATTTACCTAACGCCGCAGGATTCTCAATACCATTTTGCAAAAGCTAAGATTGGTGGATTAGTAGGGAGGGCGACAAAGATGTACGTACACGAATACAAATGGCCAAACCAAATGGGCGTAATTCTTTCTCCTTTTTTTTTTTTTGTTTGGGTCTTCTGATGATATATTATTATATTCATACTTGTAAATGTTTAGGGGTCGCATCGCATGCATGTGTACCACTACGCAACATGCATATGTGAACCTGTTCTCCAGGTTGTAAACCTGTTCTTTTACATGTATGCCCCTGCAAAAGGAAGGAAAAATGTGGAATAGCGGGGTATCCATGGAAAAAGCTACAGGCTGTATTTATGTATGTGTGTATGCAGCTTTTAACCTTTGCAGGAACATATACACCTTGATTTATCAAGCACTAGCTTTCATATATTTACTTCATTATTAATTTCGTCGAGGACGAACATCATTTGCAAATTGCAGTATCAAATCAGTGCTAGGGTGTACTACTGTTTGCTTGCCAAGGCACCACCTGTTTAGTAGTTTGATGTCGTGAAGCAAATTTGTCCTCATTAAGTCAAATATTCCAAATTTGAAAAAATATATTAAAAATAATATCTGTGACATCAAATTTCCCATCAATATTAGATCTACCATAGTTGATTTGAACAAATATATTATCATAGTCGATTTCTTCGACGTATACATATAGATGCTATTCTTCTCAGTAAACACAGGCCAGAACAAAAAGGTCACATATTTTTCCTTAAATAAGACATAATGGAACGCGAGTCTAAAAGTCGGCAGAAATTGTATGTAGGGAAGAAAAACAGAGTTTGGCACCTGATTATTGTTAGGTTAGGCAACAACCAAAATAAGAGTTTTTTTTACGATGGTTGAAAAATACCATTAGTATTTTTAAGATAATTGGCTAAGCATCATTTGATACTTTTAGCTTGGTACTTCCTTGTAGCCATCCGATCTTACCGAATGGATAATAATAGTACTTGTGAAGTTTCAAACAAACAAACAGAAATCGTAGTTTTCAATTTGATACACGCTCCCAAGTTCCGTCCCATGAATCAATACATCAAGTTAATCAGCCGTGCCATGCACACATCAGAGCAAAGGCAACAGATTAGGCGGATTTCAGCAGTTCTCCGATCTCTACGTTCTAATAATTTTTCTTTTCTATATTTAATTTTAATATTTTCATACGAGCTACCCGCTGGTTTCAGCGTGAAGATGCAGCAACATGGCCCTGCAGTGCACAGGGACGACGACCAGGCTATTCAATCATTTACTTTCCATCGGACCAGCGGTGCTCTCTACGCCGATTGCCGTGCCGTCCGGCGTTGAAAAAGAACGCGTTCCATAGTACTACAGTACTAGGATGATTTGATGAAGCAGATCGAGCTAGCATATAGCGTACGTAGGCGTGCAGGTCCGTTTGTTTGGATACATGGCAAACATGCAAAATGGTTAAAATTTTAGTTTTTTAAACTAAAGTTTTAAATAGGAGGGATTAAACTGGAGCTAAAATGTTTTAGTCCGTTGGTTTCTAAAGAAAAGTTAAAATGGGTTAAAATGTAACCGCCAGTTCATTTTAGCCTCTTAGATCCAAAGAGAGGCTAAAAGTGGTTAAAGTCATTGTTTTAGCCTCTTCATCCAAACAGGGAGTAGCTAAAATTTAGCTTTTTATTTTAGCCCATTTACTTTAGCCCCTTGGATCCAAATAGTTCCTTAGTTTGATTTGTGAGATTCTTTTTAGTTTGAGTGGTGAACAGCATCAAATGGATGATTAATTGAGTTTGAAATTTGAGTAAGTATGTATCCTTCACACACACAAACTCATATATCTCCATCTACTTATGTAGCGTCGTTAGGGCCTCCACTAGTATAAAATTAATCTATAGCCATTTAAATATTGCATGCAACCTAGCTGAACCACTGTAAAACTAGTCCATAAATATATATGAGTTGACCATAAAAATATAATATTATTCTTTTTTATATTCTCTCATCTCTTTTCCTTAATGTCTCTTTTTTTATTGCATGTAGAAATACATATGAATCCTACTACTATGGTCAACTTAAGTTTTACACATTATACCAATTACAATAACTAAATACCCCTTATAATGTAACTAACTCATATAGACTACTTAATCTAAATACATTGACGTTGGCCCTAAGAAGGGATAGGTATTCAATGCTCTTTTTAGTTTGAGTTGTGAGAGATGTATAGAATGGAGCATGATGAGACCGATGAGGTGACATCAGCGGTGATGGAAGAAAAAGTTGTACCGTTGCTCTCTTTAATTTGTGCCGTGCGCACAGAAACAAGCATGCAGGCCAGCTCTCAAAACCAAACCAAACGCACGGGATGTGCGAAATCGATAGCTTGCATGGACATGCTGCAGAAGCAGGGGGTGTTTGGTTCTCCGGGTTAAATTTTAAGTCTCTGGTCACGTCGGATGTTTGGATGCTAATTAGAAGTATTAAATATAAGTCTAATTATAAAACTAATTACACAGATGAGGACTGAAATGGCGAGACGAATTTATTAAGTCTAATTAATCTATGATTAGCAAATGTGATGCTACAGTAAACATTCGTTAATTATGGATTAGTTAGGACTTAAAAAATCCGTCTCGCCGTTTAGTCCTCGTCTGTATAATTAGTTTTCTAATTAAACCATATTTAATATTTCTAATTATCATACAAATATCCGATGTGACATGTGCTAAAGTTTAGCTCGAGGAACCAAACACTCTCAGTAGTTCTATCACAAAGCTGCCTTGTGACGGAGCTGGCTGCTGACACAAGATTGTGGCGGGATGGGCGTCCCTCTTCTCTTCTGGCTGGCGGTGTTGCTACCATCCCCGTACGCCACCGTTTAGCTTAGAGTCTGTTTAGGAATAAAATATTTTTATGATTTTTCAAGATAATACTATGATACTTGAGAATACTATGGTATTTAGGACAAAAGTTGTTTGAGAACTCTATGTGTTTAAAACCATGGTATTGCCAATACCATAGTATTTTTAGAGTATTGTAAACTCTACTCTATACCAAAGTTTTTCATTCAATTGAGCAAGAAACTAGTAAAACTATAGTATGGTTATGAAACCAAACACTTTTTAGAATACTAGTAGGGAGAAAAAATACTATGATTATATCATGACCAATATAAAACTATAGTATTCTAAAACTATGGTATTGAAAACTTTGCTTCCAAACAGACCCTTAGGCTTCTTCAATACTCCTCTCTATCTTTCATTCTCTGTTACTGTCGGTACCCAGCTAACCGGGTACCCGCTTACACTAGACGAAGATCACTAAGGGAGGTAACTACTGCAGTACAAGGAGGGCCCAAGGCCGCGTACAGATGGGCCCGGCCTACTCCTTGGAAAAGCTGGACCACGCACCCGGCCCACAGGGGAGGCCCCGGACCTCCTTCGAGGACCGAGCCTCCCACAGCCACGCGAGGTGAGGTCCGGACCTCTCGGTCCGGAGCCCGTACCTTCGGTGGCCCGGGGCCGCCTCGTGCCCACAGAGCACGGGGAGGTCCGGAGCCGGCGCCCTCGGTGGTCTGGGGCCGCCACGTGCCCGCAGAGCACGTCGAGGTCCGGAGCCAGCGCCCTCGGAGGTCCGGGGGCGCCACGTGCCCGCAGAGCACGTGGAGGTCCGGAGCCAGCACCCTCGGTGGTCCGGGGCCGCCACATGCCCACAGGGCAGGGGAAGGTCTCGCGTCAGGCGGGCGCCTCGCCCACCTGCCGCATTTATTGCGGGCAGGTGGGCGTGCCCGATGCCGCTGACACCGCCGCTGTCAGGCTGGCACGCCCCGATGCTGCTGACACCACGAGTGTCAGACGGGCGTGCCCCCGTTGCCCGCCGACGCCGCCGTTGTCAGACAGGCGTGCCCCCGTCGCCCGCCGACGCCGCCGCTGTCAGACGGGCGTGCCCCCATCGCCGCTGGCACCGCCGCTGGCAGGCGGCGGCGGCGAAGCAAAGGGGCGCGCCTTACCAAGGCGCGGCGGCGATAACAGGGCACTACAGTTGATTTCCCCAGCTACACTGGGGTCTATATTGAGTAAACAAGTACGCTGTACACATCATGAGCCGCGCCACGCGCGGCGGCCGCGCTCAGCCTAAGTACTAGGTAGCGGCGCCACAACGCTACTACGAGCGCCCCGTCCTGTCACGCGTGCGCATCGCTTGCCCCTCGGCCTCTGAAGCCCCTCAGCGGGTTTAGCAGCCGATGGGACAGGGCGGCGTAAGGAAGGACGATATGGCGGATCTCCAGGCCATACCAGGTCACGACGGTGGTACAGGCGCGAAGCATGGGAGCGTTGGACATCAGGCACATGATAGAACTGTAGCATAGAGGAAATGGGCCGGGGCCACTTGTCGGGGCCCGGCCACCATGTACATGCCCCCCTTGGCTATAAAAGGGGAGGCATACGCAACACAAGAGGGGACGCTCCACGGTCTCCTCAGACCAAGCACAAGCACACAATCTTCACTGTCTTCGCCAACAGGCAGGAATACAAGAACACACCCACAGTGGACGTAGGGTATTACGCTCCAGCGGCCCGAACCACTCTAAATCCTCTCGCCACCATCGTGCCACCACCAACTTAGCTAACAACGATCGCTCCCCCTAACTACTCTTAGTATTTAGGATCTCGGCCGGGTGCATTCCGCCACCCGACCAGGAGCACGCCCGCTCCGACAGTTACTATTCTAACTATCATTCTTTCTATCTACACTACAGTGCCAGCACTCAATTCAATCAGTGCAAAACAATATTAGAAAACTTTATTTGGAGAACCTAATTAGAGACAGCCTTGGGGTCCGTTTGGTTCGCATGGGTTATGAGAATCCACTCACCAAAATTTGTTAAGCGAACCAAACGCACCGGATATTACACCTTGGATTCTGCGCATTATCTCACGATCAAAGGATGTTACATTTTGGATTCTGTGTATTACCTCATAATCAAAGTTTAAGTGGATATTCTTAGTTAACGTGTAGAATCAAATATCTAGAATTTGGTAAACCAAACGGCTTCTTAATTCAAACTTGGCGGCGGCGGCGGCGGCGGCGGCCAGAGGAAAGGACCCGGTAGCCATTTGACTGTGACCTGTGCCAGGCCAGCAGGGTGAGTCAGCGCACGTCGTCCATGTGTTGTGCTGTGCAGGATTGGCATTGAAGTACTGCTAGGCAGGTGCCAGGCTGGAACGGAACAGATATGCATGCATGCTGAGGAGCCGACAGCCGAGGACGGGACGGACATTGCCTCATGCTGATCGCTAGTACTAGAATATGTACGCCTGCAGGACTGGGAGGAGATGCGATGCATCCTAGCTAGTCAAATCCTCGGCCCGAGCTCAGTAGATCGATCAGACAGTTAATGGGAAAGGGGAGACAATGATTTAAAGTGGTTTGGAATAAATCTCTACATCTATTATGTGTATTAAGTTGTATTGGCCTGCGTTTCTTGTGTCACAAATCGGAGCGAGGAGCTCTCGTGCTCGCAATCTTATAACTGCAGAGGAGTTGGAACTCTGCGTGCGCATGTACGACGCCCGCCCTATTCAATGGGCGCCTGGACTCTTCTAATGTAGCCAGAGAGGGTTGGTTTACATGTGTACGAATATATGTGAAGAAGAATAGAAAAATACAAAATACAACATTATAAGGCTAGACTAGTAGACATCATGTGTTGTTAGTATTTGGCAAGATTGCTCAAGCTGTAATGATGGTCTTTTAGGGAGGTAGTGACCCAATGTGTGCGCGCATGCAGCAGAGACACTGCTGCATAGGGGCCCTCATGTGTGGAAGGGCATCATGTTCTCGTAAGTACCCAAGCCACGGCATGTTTGGTTGCAAAAGTTTTGTAACTGTGTTTTTTCAAATACCGTGGTTTTCTTTATCTATAACATAAATACCACAATTTTCAGATACCATGGTATTATCATAGTTTTTCTGAAAACCGAGGCGCGTTTGGTTTTATATTTTGGGAATACAGTATCACCACCTCCATTGCCACCACCAGCTCGTCCTCCGCCGTGGGTAGCCGGTGTACCTCGGCACTAGGAGGGGAGCCGTGTGACAAGCAGAAGACGGAGGCCGGAGGCGTCGGTGGTGTAGATCTTGGCTGCCGCTGACGGGGTGCAGCCAACGCCGGACATGGGCGCGACCGCGCCAGTAGCTCCAAGGGCGAGGCGACGGGCACGCCGGCGAGCGGTGCCTCGCCGCGAAAGCGGCCGGCACGCGGGAGGGGCTGGCGTGGGAGGGGCCGGTAGATGAGCAACATCTCGCCAGGAAGAGGCCGGCCAGCGCACGAGCGCCGCTCCGCCGGGAGGAGACCGGTGCGTGGGTAGAGGCGCACCGCCGCAGAGGAGACCGACACGCGGGCGGGGACGGCAAGCAGGGCTGATGCGGGAGGGGCCGGCGGCGGGCACGTCGCCTTGATGCCGTTCCGACGCGAGAGAAATAGACGACAGAGGATGGAGACGCACACGCACGGAAGAAAACCGAGGAAAATTGAAATCCTAACCTCAGTTTCCAAAATTCTAAAAATACCACGGTTTTGAGTAAACTATGGTATTCAAAATCGAGTTTTGCTGATATCAACCAAATACCTATTGGCTTCTAAAATCACAGTATTAACAAAAATTATGGTATTGTTTCGAATCCGTGAAAAAACTGTGATTCCAACATAGCCTAACTAGTTTTTTCTTGTCAAATTGCTTGTGTAGGAAGGCACCTCTCATAAATGCCCTTGTTGAGCAGTCGTCGGATCGCACGATCGATAGCCCGCACGGCCGAGCGCTGGCGTAGCATACAGTGCGGTTGCTCTTCCGGCCGGGCATGGAAACAACCGTGCCGGACACTGGGAAGAAGACAAAGCGTCAAAGCCATCACATTTATCAAATTTTAAATCCCATTTTATTTACATTAACAAAATAGTGTTTTGAATGTTCAATTAAATGTTCCGTTAAATATTGCCTAATAACTCGGCGAGGCGGACGTGGACGCACGTCACACACGCTGACTGTTGTTCGGTGGAATGCGCTATGTGCCTTCAGCGTCCGAGGAGGCCACCTCAGATGAGTTCATCAAAACACTGTTTGACATAAATGCTGCACCTGTAGACAGAGAAAGAATTAGTTAGAATAGTGATAGGGAATATGATTCGAGGAGTGTTGTTGGAGAGAGACTAACACATACTTTTGATACACTATAGTAGAGGTATACGCTATATGCACGTGGAAGATGACCCGCTTGTTTGATATCTTTTTTTTCATTAATTTCAAGATAAAAAAATTAACTGGTGGGTATGTGTATAAAAAATGATGAGAAAATAAAAAATTAAAGGGTAAAATATTTTCCTTTTATCAGTTTTAGGCTTTTTTTATCATTTTTAATCCTTTCAAACATGTCCAATGATGGAAGGTGACCCGCTTGATTGAAGTCTTTTTTTTATTAATTTCAAGACAGGAAACTAAATAGTGGATATGCGTACAAAATGTAGTGAGAAAATAAAAAATCAAAGGGTAAAATATTTTTCTTTTATCAGTTTTAGGCCCTTTGTTATTCTTTCCAATCCTTCCCAACCTGTCCAGTGGGGTCAATGTGAGAGGTACGTATGTTTTCGTTGTGCGAAAAATAGTATTGCGAAAACTCGCTCATTTTATAGTGCAGATTACTTGATTTGGTTTGGATCAAACATATCTAGTTGATAAATAAGGTAATAGGTGTACAGGTTTTAGCATCTTATTTTTGGCTGGTCCAAACAAAGCCTAAGTTGGGTTTGTAGCTGTCCATTAGTTGGTATAAAAAAGTTTTTTGTCGAAAAAGGCATGCATAAGTTTAAAACATAATTTTATAACTTATGTTAAAAAAGGGAATAAAGATTCACCTGTGTGTCAATTAAACGAAGCAGTCAACTCTGAATAAAGATTCGGCGTTTTTTTACACACAATCAGAGCTTGCATCGCAGTCACCCGTTTCAATCTTCCACAAGCACATTGAATGAGGCAGCCTGGTAACTAGGCAACTTGACCATTCCCAATTTATCATCAATCGCCATTCTACAGTTGTTGGTTTGAAATTTCATGCCAATGATGGATAGCAAACCTCGTCTGGCCGGGCGGGGCCCCAAGTACCTAACTATACAGCTCATGAACACACTACAAAAGGGAGGACATGTCCTGCTGGGCCGAAACACCTGATCCATTGTCTGGTGTGGCTGCAAAACGGTCACCAAGCTTGGTCAGGCCCACAGCAATTGAAAATGTTTTCTTCAGGAAAAAAAATTGTGTATTGCTCTCGTTGCGCATAGCTAGCATGCCATGCCGGAACCGATGAAGAACACTGTCTCATGAGCCGGAACTTGACATGGAAGTCTTCCTGCCTGTCTGTATTCTCTTTTTCCAGTAAACGTGGCAATCCAGAGAGAGGGATAATAAGACGGTACATCTCTAATTTCAGTTACCCTCCAAGGTGATAAGTTGGTTGTAAATTTGAGGGGAATTTACTTGTAACTCTTTCAGACCGTGGTCACTAGAAAATGCATCCGTACTGTTTATAGTGCGTAAACAGTATTTTTTTCATCCTGTCTACGGTACCCAAACAATATTTCCACACCTATATCCACTTTTAGGTGACCACAGTCTCATTATGCCACTAATAGACAGGTTTAGACAGCTGTCCCGTAAAATAACTAAGCGCGGCAACGCATTCATTATTTGGTGGGCAATACTCCGCAAGTTGATGACAGTCAGAGCTAGGGCGCGGGAAGCTTAGCGTGCTCGGGGGCGACGCACCAATGCTGACTTCGGACCATCCATCCCGCCTACAGTACCATAGTTAGAGAGTGAATGAACTGTCTATCTACTCTCTCCAATTTCAAAATAATAGACATTTTAGACATCGACACAGTCACTTCAGAATAATAGACGTTTTAGACATCAACACGGTCACCAAAACAATATTTTGACCATCAATTAATCATAGTATATATATTCAAAATATATAAGTGTGTATTGTTTTTAAACTACTATTAAATACGAATCTAACCACATCAATTTCAAAATGTGAATCGAAATTGAAAAAACATTGATCATTAAAACTAAAATATGTTAAACCAAAACGTCTGTTATTTTGAAACTGCAGGGAGCATCCATGAAGGTAGGCAAGCAATCATCAAACCAGTCTAAGTCTACTTCCAATCTGACCGAAGATGCCCTAAGCAGCTCTATCATTGGAAATTTAACTGGACACAAATATTCATCACATGCAAGTAGACAACATGTGTTTCAAGGGGTGTTTGATATATCCAACTAAATATTAGCTATAGAGTGTCTAAATACCCCTAACTAATAATTGATAGATTATATCTTCGCTAAAAATTAGCTACAAGCTACTAAATAAAATTTTGCTAGCTAAAAATTAGTTGCATATACCCAAACACTCCCTAATTGGAAAACACTAACCGACAAGAAAGAAACCACAGCCTGGTAAAGAATTTATGCAAGTATGCAACCATGCAACTTCGTTCAATTTAAAAGATGGAAACGGCGCCATCGAACAAAAAGCAAACAAGGTTCTTGACTTACGAGAAAACTGCACAAGGAACATCTCTGTGATCAGTCTTCGTTGGCTGGCCACGGAAAGCATTGCCTGTGAGATCAGTCTGTGATCTGGCCTACCGCCCTGGAACCTGGATGCTGGGCAATTGGATGCGTTTGTCCTTTTGTCACGAGGATAGGGATGGCAACGGGGAATTCCCGGTCGGGGAATACCTCCCCATCCCCGTCCCCGTGACGAAGAAATCTCTCCGCGGGAATCCCCACGAACGCTCGTGGGGGACATTTTTTTCCATCCCCGTTTTCCGTGGGGATAAATCCTCAACGGGGATCCCCGTCTCCGTTTAAATTATAATTAGTTTGAATATCTTTTATTATTAGTGCAAAACATTGTTACTTATATGCATTGTCAGAAATAAGAAACCATTATGTGTACATCCAAACGAACATATTTGTACAATGAATGATTTCTTGATAAGGTAATTTGTACAATGAATAATTTCTTGACAACGAAAACATCATCACGTGCAAATTTAACGGGTCTCCGCGGGGAACGGGGATGGGGAATCCTTCTCTGTCCCCGTCCCCGTTTACCCGTCGGAGGGAGAATTTTTCCCGTTTACATCCCCGTGGAGAAAGAAATTTCCCCATCCCCATCCCCTAATGGAGGAATTTCCCGCTGGGAATCGGGGATCGGGTCCCATTGCCATCTCTACACGAGGATGATGGGCATATCATCGCTGTGGAGACAGGACACAGGTTCTGCAGCTCACCTCTGCACTACAGTTGCTTGGTGCTCCAGCGTAAGGGACTAAGGGCTCCTTGGATGAATGGATCCATGAGGAAGAATGGCATGGCGAGGCGTCCACGGTCCACCAGTGCGCGCGAGGTTCGAGTCTTGAGCACACACCACAGATTGATGGAAGGGGTGATTTGCAAATTGCAATGGACTGTTTGTCAGCCGCGCCAAGCCTTCTAGCCGGGCCACGGAAAGTGACGTAATTCCAGGGCCGAATCGGGCGAGCGACGCGTCACGTGTGCACTTCCTATTTAGCCGGTTGGGTCCACAGCCATCCACTCCCCCGCTTCACCAAAGAGTATCTGCACGGTAGAAGGAGTGATCCACTGACCCCACAACTTGGGTCACGTAGTGGGGCCAACCTGGTCACCCTGAACGGTAAGCACACAACCTGTCTCACAAAAGATACTGTAATATAGTTATGTTTCTAAGTTATTTTTTCTAACATTATAATGATAATTTTGGTCCGCAACAACTTGATACACCTAAAATTATATCAAAAAGCTATGATTAATTTTTACGATAACTTTATGAAAATTAACTCATCAGAATAACTTTACGCAATCATTACTTATTACGAAAATTTTATGTAAACATAACTCATCACGATATTTTATAAAAACATAACTTATCAGGATAATTTTATGAAAATATAAATTTTTTTTACGATAATTTTATGGAAACATAACTTATCGGGATAACTTTACGCAACCATAACTTATCACGATAAATTTATGTAAGTATAACTTATCACGATATTTTAAAAAATATAACTTATCACGATAACGCTATGGAAACATAATTATTACGATAACTTTATGTAAACATAAATTATCATGATATTTTATGAAAACATAAAAAAATTCTCTTTTTTACGATAACTTTATAGAAATATAACTTATCAGGATAACTTTACGCAACCATAATTTATTACAATAACTTTATATAAACATAACTTATCACGATATTTTATAGAAATATAACTTATCACGATACCATAATTTATTACGGTAACTTTATAAAAGTATAAATTATCACGGTATTTTATGGAAGCATAATTTATCAGGATATTTATAAACATAACTTATCAGAATAATTTTATGAAAACATAACTTATCACGATAATGTTATGAAAGCATAACTTATCAGATAATTTTTATAGAAAACTCAACTTATCACGATAACTTTATAAAAATATAATATTATGCTTACAGATATTATCTTGTTGCCTTCTAACTAAACTTTACTGATATAAAATTATGTGTCTACAGATATACTACAAATAAAATTATGATAAAAATTTATATCCCAAATTATGCTACACGTCGCTTTCTGATCCATCTGCAGTGTGTTTGCGGGAAGAGGAGAATCTGAATGAACTGAACCAGCAATGCTTAAACAACGATATGCTTGCGGAAAGAGAAGATGCAGCCGAACCACCGAAAGAGAAAAAGTGATCCACGCAAGGAAGGCAGTGCACACGTGGGAGAAGAGTGGTCTGATCTGTTGTTTGTTTCCAATCTGATTAGCGAGCCTCGGCGCAGCCGCACAGCGGAGGGGGACAATCGCTCGCTCGTTTCTAATCTGACTATCGCTCGCTAATTAGTGAGCACCCGGAAGTGAGGCCTTGTTTGGACGTGCAGAGCGTTCCCCTAGCCCAGTCCCGCGGAGTCCTTCGGAGCCCATTAGCCTGGCTCCTTGGGATCTGGCCCGTCCATTCCGAGCACGCATGTGCTCCGTAAGGCCACCTCTGCGATCTAGCTTTCATCCTAGCCACGTCGCCGCCCCACACCTCGCCGCCGCTCTCTTCCCAGTCGGTCGCCCACCGCTGCTCTCGCTCCCCGTCCGGCGCGTCGCTGCCCCCTCTTCTTCCCCTCTCCGCCGGCCTGAGCTCGCCCGCAGGCTCGCCTCGCCTCGCCCGTCAGGCCCAGCGTGAGCTCACGCCGCCGCCCTCTCTCCTTCCCCTCTCCGCCGGCCCGAGCTCGCCCGCAGGGTCGCCTCGCCTCGCCCATCTGCCCAATGCGAGCTCGCGACGCCGCCCCTCTCCTTCCCCTCTCCGCCGGCCCGAGCTCGCCCGCATGCTCGCCTCGCCTCACCCGCCAGGCCCAGCGTGAGCTCGAGCCGCCGCCCCTCTCCTTCCCTTCTCCGCTAGCCTGAGCTCGCTCGCAGGCTCGCCTCGCCTCTCCCGCCGGGCCAGCGCAAGCTCGCGCCGCCGCGGAGCTCCGCTCCCGCCGGCCTGAGCTCGCCCCGCCGCCAGCGCTCCCCGCAGACTGCGCCGCCCCTCCCCCGGTGCTCCACGTCTGCCGGATCGAGCTGGAGAAGGTTGGGGATGAGAAGGCGGAGGGGTGACCTTGGTGTGGGCTGCGGCAACCAGACATGAGTTAATTTACATACACCTTCTATAGCTATTTACAACCAAACACAAACCAATCTTATACAAAGCCAGCTGCAGCCGAGCTATGTCTAGCCTGCTCTACGGAAGGCTAGCCAGGCCATATTAGGGCCGACAACCAAGCAGACCCATAGGGATTGATTCACTGAGGCGAGCGTTCATTTGTAAAATTTACCCACCTCCTTCCCCGTCCGATGTGCATCAGATGTCTCAAGGACCCGGTTGCATGGTTGCACGGTCTAGCTTGGGTGCACCCGATACGCTGCCTTTTAAGACCTTTGAATTATCGTATGCAACCACAAGGCTTACAATCAGTCCATTACAAATTCCATCCTCATTTACTTCTAATGCTTTTGAATTGAGCCTTTGATCTTTTACGATCTAGGAAAAGTATTATCTCGTGGACTCTGATATCCTAATAGAAAAAGATTTTTTGCACTATACAAAGGACAGAGATATCACATTTCTAAACGTAAGTATGATCACCAAGCCACAAAGAATTGAAAGAAGTGTTTAATCATGCGCATTCGGTCCCTTCGGATTGTGACAGTACAGTAATTCGGAGTGCTAAAGATGAAAGTGGCGCGTTATCTTGCACTTGCCTAGCTATCCAGTAAACAAACAATCAGAAAAAAAAGTTGTTTTGCATGACTCTTCACAATTTCGCTAGTGACGATGCCGTGAGTGATGTAGATTTTGAGTCGGAACCCATGACACTAGCAGTAGCGGAAGCCAACATATGGTGCAAGATGATAATGCCATAGGAGATAATAGTGACATGAGTACTTTGCATGATGTGGTTGACGCTACAATGGTTTCATGACGGTGTATGCATTAACAACTGGACGTGATTTTGCCTAACGGCGTTGACTTACGTAATGGCTGCAACTTCTTATACTTAAACCTATGCAAGTCAATATGTATTATGCTCGCCTTCGGTTCGAAAATGAGGTAAAATTAGATATCTTAATATTACTAATTAGATGTTTTTTTTAGAGTATTCACATTAATCCTCACCAGACGCGCTAGGAAAAAAATATATCCAAAAAATTCTCACAAAAATCAGAAACATCCAGCAGTCCATCACGTGACTCTAATAATAGTAATCATTAGATCTATTATATTTTCTAAAAATTTACCCACCATGCCATTATGAAAAATGAAATAAAATAACACCCTAAATTTATAAAAAAATTACCCACCATACTATTATAAAATATAAAATAAAATAGCCTCCTAAATTTGCATAAAAGTTACGCACCAGGCCATTATAAAATATGGATTAAAGAATCCCTAAATTTGCATCTAAATTACTCGCCATGCCATTATAAAAAATAAATTAAAATCAGTTCTACATCCGCATATAAATTACCAAATATGCTATCATGAAAAATAGATTAAAATAGTTTCTAAATTTGCACGTAAATCACCGACAACGTCATTACGAAAGATGAATTTAAATAATGACTTTTAATATTACTAAGGATTAAATATATATCTACTAATAAAACTGTAACCCGTACGAGAACACGAAGTTGATAGATAAGTGATCATAATCAAGATTGCCAAACGCTTTCAGCTTTTCGAAAACGGATCCTCAGCAGATAATCGAAACAAGGCCATCATACATGGAGGAAAATTAAAAGGACAATGCATGCCTCATCAGCTGACTACTGTAAGCAGCAAAATCCGACAAGGACAGCCGAGCTGCTGCTCGACAAGGACTGAATCGAGCGGCAGCTTTCACGCGCGCAGCGCTGTCTCACTAGTGCTCCCACTCTGGCTCGCATGCATGCTTCTTGCTGCCCGGGCATCGTTGTCCGTCCCACTCCGGCCGCGGCCACGCCTACAAAACACGGCTCGCCGGAGAGGCGAAAGGATCATCAGAACACGAGCACCTCTAGCAAGCAAGCTCCCCTGCCCTCCGATCTATCTATCATCCATGGCGAGCACTACGCTGAACCTGACCCCGGTGCAGCGCGCCATCGATCCCGGACTGCTTCCTCTTGCCGGTAGATCAACTCCGCCCAGCCACCGCTGTCTCCCTGCCCGTCGTCGACATGCACGGCGACCGCGACGAGGTCCGCCGCGCCATCCTCGACTCCGGCAAGGAGTACGGCTTCATCCAGGCGAGTGCGAGTTGCTCGATAGATCGATCGATCCATCTCAACCAGCAACATATTATTCAATAATCTGCATACATATATTGTTACAGGTGGTGAACCATAGCATCCCCGAGCAGGTGATGCGGGACATGGAGGCGGTGTGCCACGAGTTTTTCCAGATGCCCGCGGAGGACAAGGCTTTGTTTTACTCTGAAGACAAGAGCATTCGCAACAGGCTCTTCTCCGGCTCCAGCTTCGACACCCTCGGCGAGAAGTACTGGCTGGACGTCCTCGAGCTCCTCTACCCCTTGCCCTCCGGCGACACCTCGGCCTGGCCCCACAAGCCGCAGAGGCTCAGGGAGGTTGTCGGGAACTACACCGGGCTGGCAAGAGGCCTGGCCATGGAGATCCTTGAGCTGCTGTGCGAGGGCCTGGGCCTCCGCCGTGACTTCTTCGTCGGCGACATCAGCGGCGGCCGCGTCGTCGTCGACATCAACTACTACCCGCCGTGCCCGGACCCGAGCAGGACGCTTGGCCTGCCGCCGCACTGCGACCGGGACCTCATGACCGTCCTCCTCCCCGGCGCCGTCCCTGGCCTCGACATCGCCTACAAGGGCGGCTGGATCAAGGTCCTCCCCGTGCCAAACTCCATCATCATCAACTTCGGCCTGCAGCTCGAGGTCGTCACCAACGGGTTGCTCAGGGGCGTGGAGCACCGCGCCAGCACCAACTCCGCCAACCCGCGGCTGTCAGTGGCGACGTTCATCGTGCCGGCGGACGACTGCGTCGTCGGCCCCGCGGAGGAGTTCGTCAGCGAGGACAACCCGCCGCGCTACCTCACCCTCACCGTCGGCGAGTTCAAGCGCAAGCACAACATCGTCAACCTGGGCTCCTCCATCAACCAGATCGCTGACCTCGAGAACATCCAGAAGGAGATGTGAGAGCAAGCACAACGGCAAAGTTTTATTTCCATGAATCAGTTACATGTATGATCTACGAGATGTGCACATCGTGTTCGTGATACGTGCGAACCAATAAAAGTTGTACAAGTGATAAGTTATCCGTGCAGTAAACTATCCTCACCGCTCCGCCCTTTCCACCCGTCCGTATTTCAAACCCCTATCTATCCAATCAAATTTCAAGATTCATGGAAAAAGATACAAGATGTATCATGTATGTGCCATTAACCTTTGCAGGAACATATACAACTTGATTTATCGAGCATTACCTTTTATTCCAAAAAGAGTTAGGCAACCATCATAGTAGGACTTCTGAATTCGTTGGAACAAACAAACAAAAAGGGTAATGGAGTATTTCTGATGGCGGGTAGATTTCAGTTTCATGAAAAGTTAATCAACCATGGCGTGCATAAGAGCCAATGTACCGGCCTGATTGGTCCCGGTGATGAGTGGTTGTTAACTGAGTGTAAGTCTTTCGATGGACTGGAGATCCTTTGATAGGACTGGAGGTAAAAAAAAATGAGAAGACAAATGGATTTGGGCAAAAGACCTTCGATAGATTGAAGGCGAGACTCAGCATCGGCTAGCTACATGAGTTCAGCATACGAGGGGCGGAAGATCAACGGCTGTATAAGTCCTTGCAGACACTGTACCTGGACAAGTGTCCTTTTAGACTAAAATTCTGGAACAAAGGGAGTAGAAACGTGACACACTTCTCTAATTTCAGCTACCCTCCAAGGTGGTAAGTTGGTTGTAAATTTGAGAGGAATTTACTTATAACTCCTGCCAAAGATGTTTTCACAGAATAATAACAGCGTTATTCCTCGAGGGAAAACGGGAAAGAATGGCATACTGCGAATACTTTCATAGAATAATAAAAAAGCTATTCCTCGAGGGAGGAGAAAGAATGGCATAGTTGTAGCCTGTAGGCTTGCTGAATGTAGTAATATACTAGAGTTGTTGTAGTCGCTTTATCAAATTTCTCAAAGAAAGCGTGAAATTAGAAACAACACTAAAGTTATCATTTCCTTTTCATAATACACATAGGTTTAGACATTACTATGCAGCTATAGCTGTCCCGTAAAATTTAACGATTACGCAAGTTGATGACAGTCAGAGCTAGGGCGTTGTACTGCAAGTCTACAACGACAGGATGACCATGCATGCGGCTTTTGCCCTTTCGCGATGGCCAAGGGTTGCGGCACATCAAGGCTCAGCTCGAGCTCTTATTTGGATCAGGAAACTGCCCAGTCTCGTTATTGCAAAAATCTTATTCCTTCAATATACATTCAAATGCTGTAAAAAAAAACTAAGTGAAACCAGATAATGCATCCAGTACATATGTTCCCCGAAAATCAGACATACGATATACTGTGATCTAAAACACCAATCTTGCTTACAAACTTGTCTTTGGCTTCGATGTCGGGCTCACGCGTCTGGTCACGGTCCGCATGGTCACAAACTCCTCAGCAGGCAGAAGGGTGGATTCCGACCTGAAAAGCCAACGTAGAAACCATTAACCGCAGGATATTGGCAGCTGCTTTTCTGTAAGGTGTCTCTTTAAACAAGCATACAGTGCTGTCGAAGTTCGCTTTGGTAGCTCCACATTTAATCGCAACAGCGATGCCCTGCATGGTGCAGAGCCTCAGTCTAAGACGCAGAGAATGAATAATTACGGAAAAGAAACCCAAATACTTGAACGTAATGAAAGAATTGTACATACGCTTACCTGGATGATCTCAGGTGCATCTGGTCCACACATGGACGCACCAAGTACTTTATCAGTTTCAGCATCAACAACCAGTTTCATGATAGTCTTCTCCTGCCGCCTGAAAACATCAAAACGAATATAAACTTCCTGAACGAGGTAAAACTGCAAAGCAGAGCGCACGGCTGATGAAAACAGGGGACCACTCGATCTTGGATGTGATAAAAGACATACTACATCTGTCCCAAAAAGAATGCAATTCTATTTCTAGCTACACACATAGACATGTACTTGTCCGGAATCCGGATGCATAGCCAGAATTACACTCTTTTTTGGACAGGCACAGTATGTGAGATCTGACAGGGTGTAAGCCTGAGTGATGGGGCAAAGGAAAACATCTAACAGGCGATTTCATGACATTTACAAATTACAATACTTACTTAGATATGCTGTTCTTCATTGGGTTGAATGATGAAGTGAAAACAAGAATATCACCCTTGGCTTCCTCCAAGGCTTCTTGTTCACTGAGGCCCACCACAGATAGTGGTGGAATGCTATTGAATATAATAGAATCTCAAGTTATTACACAATTACCGCTGATAATAAAGGAGACAAACTAAAGAAACCAGAAGCTCCCAAAAATTTGCAACTAGAATATAACAAATCACTGAACAAGTAGAGCCACTAGATGTGAAACTTGTGCGGTTCGGTGGTGTCCAAGACAGATGAAAATTTATGCCAATGATTTTTATCACATAATTAGTTACTGTTTAACATTTCAGAAACATTTTAAAAGGAGAAAAAATTTACCAAAATATCCACGCATAGAGGCAGAAACAAGTGAACACCTGTGGTGGCAGTGTAATGGGTCGTGGGTTAGGCCTTATGGGGCCACATTGGCAGTATGAGAGGCCCATTAGGGTTAAGGTTAGTTAGAGATAAGATAAGATTAGGATATCTTAGAGATAAGGTTAGTTAGAGAGTGAATGAACTATCTATCTATGAAGGTAGGCAAGAAGATAAATCTATCTCGTCACCCCAGTCTAAGTCTACTCCCAATCTCACCGACGAGGCCCTCTTTTTAAGAAGCTCTATCAATGGAAATTTAACTGGACACAAAGATTCATCACATTTAACAGGTAAACTAGATGTGTTTCGTTGGAAAACAGCAACCGACAAAAAGAGATCACAGCCTGTAAAGCATTTATGCAAGTATGCAACCATGCAACTTCGTTCGATTTTAAAATGGAAACGACACCATCCAACAAAAAGCAAACAAGGTTCTGACTTACGAGAAAACAGCACAAGGAACATCTCTGTGATCAGGCTTCGTTGGCTGGCCACCAAACACAGTTTTCTGTAGTTGCAAATGTGAAAAGGTAAGAAATTGCTCGGTACAGACAAATAACTTAAGACTGATTCGGCTCCAGGGTTATAAACTACTGCAAACACTTACAGAAAAGCAAGTAGCCTCCATTAATGCAACAGGTGTTAGATTGATCCGGTTTGTTACATCGCCCACAGCCCATACATTAGGAGCAGATGTACGAGAATATTCGTCAACCTAAACAGAGAAAACATTGAAATGACAAGATTAAATTAGGATTCAAAATATAGATTCCAGAACTTGCCCTAGTGTTATGATCAACCGCACAATACGATCTCATCCAGATTTATGGGTGGCTTTAGAACAAATACGAGAAGCAAATTCCAGGTGTAAATATAACCCACAGGCAAAGAAGAGAAACAGCTAGCAAAGAAAGAAAAAACAACCTTGATAGCTCCAATTTGATCAACCTCAACACCTGCAGCTTGCAAGTTCAACCTCTGGGAGTTGGGTGTGCGTCCTGAATCAATTCAATACCAGGCAAGGGTATAGTATTAAACCCCAAAATACTGGGTTCCATATATTGTAACACAATATGAAACCTATGACTCATAAGCAAATAAGTACATTGCCACTTTTATGTTTCAAATATTAGTTACAAATATTTCATTTAAGTTTCTTATTATGGAACTAAAACAAAACTGTAAGAAGTATTGAACGGCACATCCAAGCTTTGTTTCAAAACAAAGATGCCAAGGAAAACCACGTCGTCCCAAAATGGATCTCTAACAAATGTTTCAAGGGGACAAAGAAGATAAAGTTTCTATCAAAGATCTCGCAAATACCTGTAGCAAATAGAACAACGTCTGCAATGAGTTCTTCTCCTTTATCAGTTACAACTTTTATGCCATCAGCCGTTTTACTCAACTGGTTTAAATAAAATAAAATTGATCAGATTTAGAATTGAAATTGAGAAACCAAAATGCATTATAGAACTTAGGTTTGAATAAATCACCTCAGACAGATTTGTCCCGGGATGCAATTTGATTCCTCTTCCCTCAAGGTTGCTTGCAACAACTGCTCTCATCTCATCATCAAAACCTCTGCAATGTAGTCACTAATCAGTTTGTTAATGTAATGTTATGCCCATCTTTCATGTTCACATCAGACACATCAACAATCTTCCTGTTTTCTGAACTTGAAGGTATCATATAACTGGACACATTAGATAATAAGGGCCTGATTTGTTCGAGGCCAAAGTCACCAAATTTGGCCATGTTTGACCATGTTTGAATCTAGAGAAATATTTAGTCAAATAACAAATTTCTTGTTCCTAGGCAGTCCGTGTTATCAGATAGCTGACCCATATGTCCATGTTCCAAAAACAAGACTAACAATTTGCATTACTTGTAGACAAGCTAAGAAACACACAGTCCACACTTCACATATTATTCACAGTGCACATGAAAATGTGCATGTGTAATATAATGGTAAATGGCTGTGCCACTGGGATGGTTTTTGGTGGTGTCGTATCAAGAGTATCATAATTTTTTTCTGAATTTTCACCACAGCTGAATACATAATAGAACAACAATGAATCAGGTCATAGGCCTTGTTGATTTATATTAATCACATAACATAGCCCAACCTTTGCATTGACACAACATAGTCCGACCTTTTGCATTGACAGTTCGACACTATTCTAATCACAGAACATAGTCCGACCTTTTGCAGTTAAAGTTTGACACTATTACTAAGAATGATAATAAATGCATCAATGTACAATATGGACAGGCAAAAGGTTATCCTGTCTAGTTGTATTAACTGCGAGGATTGATAACATGCTACCTAAATGCAAACAAAAGTAGCACAAGAACATGAACCTGAACGCAAGAACAGAACTTAAACAAGAAGCCATGATATCCATTAGAATATTCGGTAAGAGTAGTGGTTCCCAAGTTAAACTCATACCTTAGAGGAAGTTCTCTTCGATAAAACAAATCTACTTCTGCACCCATTCCCCTCCAGATAGAAGCAAATTCAACAGCAATATATCTGCATTATTCAGACACATGGGCAAAGGTATGTCAGAGAAGTGGTTGAAACAGCAGTGTATTTTTAGCAGCAGCACAGAACTCTACCCGCCACCAAGGATTACAGCACGCTTTGGAAGCTCCTCCAAACTCAAGGCCTCATCTGAAGTAATAGCCAGCTCCTGAAAAGATTATTTTTCATTGGTCTTAGAAACAACCCACCAGAAGGATGGGTAACAAACTGAAAAAACATAACAAAGACGTTATGCTGCATTAGATAAAAAGGTAATGTTAGCCGTGCTCAATACAGCTGAAATAAAGAAACAAAGTGCCAAATTTAGACTACCCAATCATCAATGTTCAGCTTTGACAAGCTAACAAACAAGTATCAGTACTGTCAACCTGGAGAGAGAAGAAAGTTACAGAAAGCAGGTGGGGAATCTTACAAACCTTTCCAGGTATGTTGACACGTTGGGCCCGGCTACCAGTCGCAACCAAAATGTGCTTTGCTGTGTAGCGTTGCTTTGAACCATCAGGCTGGCTAACTTCGACAGTATGAGCATCAACTAAACTGCCTACCCCTTCAATCATTGTCACACCAGCACTGGAAAGGATCCTCTGATATACTCCATTTAATCTAACAATTTCTTTAGTCTGAAGAGAAGAAGAAAATTTAGGACTGTGGGCAGTATGCGCTCCTTTCAGGATCAGCAGTTGTGGAGAATGTGCTCATAGCAGAGGTTTAGGCCTGACCTTATTCTCCAGCAGCTTTTTCCAATTGAAGTTAATATCCCCATTAATCTCCCACCCAAAATTCTTCGAATCCTGCATTTGTAATAAGGCCACAGCTCAAATAAAATCTACCATCACATTGCTCGTGAAGGCAGCTTCCATGTCAGCAGCTTCCGAACCATTTCAGCTACCTACACAAGATCTACCATAAAACAGTAAAAAAACTAACCTCAAATTCTCCGCGGAAAGATGCACCATACACCAATATCTTTTTTGGTACGCACCCTCGTATCACACACCTAGGACAACAGATCAGATAATATGAGCACGCAGATTTTCAACTGAATGCAGTCCGCCTAGCAGATTAGCTGAACATTTTAAGCAAGCAAGAAATGCACAGAAAAAAATGAAGGAGATGCTTACGTGCCACCATGTCCTCCTAGCCACTCCGAGCTGATGGGGTGGAACGGGAGCTCACAAATCGCAACCTGCCACGAATCTCAGAAGCAGTCAAACCACAAGCAACAAAGCGGACGCTAGGCCAAAACACATTTACGATTTTTAGTGCAGGGTGGGAGGGGAGAGACCAAAAGAGAAGGCCCCGCTACAAACAGCGGCCGAGGAACACTTGGCTCTGAGGCGTTGACATCGCGTCAACCGCCTCCATTTCCTCACAGTTTGGAAACATAATCGGCGAGGAAGCGGAAGCGGGATCAGCAGCAGCCATCTAAATTCTAATCCTATACTCCCCGTCCCCAGGCGCGCTCAATCAACAGAGAAATTCATAACGAACGGAGGGTGAGGGGGGGAAATTCCATTTACCTTAGCTCCAAAGGAGGCGGCGGTGCGAGAGCCGCGGACGCCGCCGCTGCCCGCTCCGATGACGAAGAGATCGTAGTCGTAGTGGTCGCCGCCGCCGGACGGCCACCTCCCCGTCGACGAGCATCTTCCTCGCCATGGATTCTCAACGCTGCGGGACGAAAACCTAGGAGGCGGCGCGGTTCAATTCAACACCGCGGGAATCCGGGCTCCAAAACTGCGGGGGGAGAAATAGTTCGAAAAAATTCCGCCGGCAATACGAAATTTGCGCCGTGTAGGTAAAGGTAGCCGCCCGCACCTGCGATCTCCTCGGCTTCGTTTCCGTGCTTCGTCGTCGCTCGTCTCGTCTGTGGCCACGCCACGCCACGGGGGGCGGGGGCCAAGCTTTTTGTAGTGCTCCTACTAGTTTGTACAACTCCATTTTTGCGAGCTGCGGCCCACCGACGACATACTATTGACGTACGTATGGCCAGGTTTTTACACACGACCCCCTCTTGTTTGCAACTCGTGATCTCATTAATCGGGACTAAAGCTTAATTTTTAGCTGCTAATTCATCACAGGGCTTAAATTAGTAGAAAGCGGGGGGTAAAATACGAATTAGTGAACTTGATGCATTCATGGTATTATACGTTTTAGAGAATAGCACAAAGAAGAAGTCATTGGAACTCTGACCCTCTGCCAGCTCCGTTAGATATTTCCGGTGATACCCTATTATACGCTACGATCAGACGGCTAGGGCGAAAGTTTACATCACCGGTGACGTCCCCTGGCTGGCTGGCTGGATCTCCTGTGGATTCTTCAGCACAGTGCCGAGTTGGTTTTATTTTGCCGCTTGGATTTCCAACACCTCGACTTTGAATCATTTTTAGAACCCCGACATGTTGATTGTGCTGTCGCGCGCGCGTTTGTTGCCAACTTGTAGTGCAGTTGGATCGATGAATCTAGCTAGACATGGTGCGCCTAGCCTGCACTTGGGCCATTGGTACAACAAGGAATGCTTGTCCGCAGCGGCTGCCAAATTACTACTAGTACTTTCTCCGTTTTTTAATCTATTTAACACTGAATAACTTAGAAATGAACTAAAGCATCGACAGATAAAAAGAGATCAGAGATACAAGTTTCCATTCAGGACGAAGAGAAAATTATTAGCATCGATTTTGTCGATCGGAGGGACCAGGGGCCGATCACACCTTGTTCAACGTCAGATGACATCAGGTGAGGTGAAGAGAATTCACTGAAACTGAACGTACGCTGCATCCTCTGGACTGGACTTCTAGTTCGCTTATTATTGTTCCGGGCAACTTCATTTCCCCAGGGATCGAAGGGAAATGGTAATTTTTGAGAAAAAATTAGTTTATTTTTTTTTCTCAGTTCTTCTCCTTCAATCATTTGGGGAAATGAGGTTCCCAAACCATTCTTCTCGCAGGCCCCTCAAACATCGACTAACGGAGTGACACTCCTGAAGCTACCCACATTGCCACACATTCTTCTCTCCTTTTAAGTTCCTTTTTCGGCCACCTGAAAATAGCGAAAGGCAAAAATTGCTTTTATTATGAACATGATCTGCAAACGGTTTACTTTTCAATTACCCATAAGGAACAGCAGCGCGAAAGCTACCTCCAACCTGTCCCGCTTTGCAGCTAGAGAATTCGCGTTAGTGACGATGTACTGCTCTTCCTCATTTTCTCTACCCATTCCATTCCCTAGGGGAAATGAGGTTACCAAACTAGACCTTAGTTTTCTTAATATACGGCATTGTTGACTTTAGGTCCACATTATTGGTCTTGCTAAAAAAGAGTGTACAAGTTTTTATTTATTCTGTTATAACACTTATTCTATCATAACATAGTACCTTAAGCGCAACTAATATTTCTTAATTAAAATGTAAGGTACAAAATCGACGCTATCATAGTACTAGGATATAGGAGTAGCACACTGTTTCATCTCTTTATCTTAAATTATTTCAAGCCTTTTGGAATATACCGACGGGTTAGGATCACGGCAACAAGAAGCGCATATGACAGTGTTGGTCGTTCTGCCATGAAGTGTGCTGATAAGCCTTCGGTTTTGGATGGATTTAGTTGTCCACCCAACAACATAGGGGTGGTGGCGCAGTTGGCTAGCGCGTAGGTCTCATAGCTACTTTGAGTTATCCTGAGGTCGAGAGTTCGAGCCTCTCTCACCCCATTAATTTTTTGTTCTATTCTAAGCTCTTGCCACATTCTGGCCTCTGGGCATTATCACTTCACAAACCATGCTAGTGATAGTTGCAATCTTCTTGCCAGATTCTGGGTATTATCACTTGAAATCAGGTTAGTTAATAGTTATAGTTGCAATCCTTTTCTTATTCTACGCTCTTGGCCTCTTGCCAGATTCTGGGAACTGTCATACCCAGAAAAATGGGCCTGCACTATTCATGGAACTGGGGAGAGCAATAACATGCTTCCAAACTCAAGGTCAGTTCGATTGCAAATTCTGATGATACGAACCCAATTATCCAAATCTTTAACATCAAACTAACAGCAGCCAAGGAACCAATTCAATAGTTTCAAAACCAAACGTTGCCAGCCATCATTCACCAAAGCACCGACAGGTCGAGGACACCATAATAATTTGCACAAAAGCGCAGCTCTCTTTGTTGGGTTTTTGTTTTCCTTAAAAAAACTCGATACGTCGCTAGAATGCGGTAGTTCGCAGCGCATAGGCAAACAACGCACATCGTACAGCAACGCAGGTACCGCAAAAAACACGCTGCATGTCTGAAATCCTTATTGATTTACATCAATGTGCAAAGCCCATTTCCCATAACCTTTCTAGCCTCATTTCTTCACTCTGATTTCAATGCCCTGCACAATAAGACCTCTCTTCCACTGGCCTCCCCTTGTCTCCATGAGGCTGATGGACACCTCACCATCTTCGCCTTCTTCATTCTTGAACTCGCCCATCTCCAGCTCCATCCAGCCGTCAGCCCTTCTCTTGGGGACATGCACATGCACTCCAGGAGGCACACGGCGGTTTCTTCCCCTTAATCTTCTTCTGATGACTGGAACCCTAATAGGTCGGTAATTCTGAGGCACCTCTTCTTCCTCCTCGCCCTCCTCGTCATAGTCATGGAGGCACACCTGACGAGTCGATTTGCTTGCCCCAATGCTAACTTCAGCATCCTGGAGTGGATAATCGAGTCCATAGGATCTTTCAGCCATGTTGAAAACCATGTAAGCAGCATAACTTGAGTTTGGCGATAGCATCTTGCAATGTATCTTGCCCCTGATTTCCAACCAGCAGACGGCCCGGAGCTCGGCACCTTCTGAGAACCTGTCACAAACACAACGTGAGAATTTGCAATGTGATCCTAAGATCCGTCATCATGACAAGACAAGAAAGAATGCACTCGTTTATGTAAAGTGTCGTCCATATGCTGAACTCATTTTCTGTTGAGGATTATGCTCTACTCTTTCAGGCCATAGAATCAAAGCAAAAATGGCCATGCAGCTTCGCTCTCAAAAGCAAGTAAAAAAAAAACAGTAACATTCGGTCATGTGCATGTGGGAATCAATACGGACTGAGATATGATTCTGATTCCCATTACAGAAACAAACTGAAAAATCGAAATGAGATCCAAACAGCCCGAATTCTTGAGCACCCTCAGGTTCTTATGATCCCACAACATCCTCCAGCCTCTACTATTTTTAAGATTATGGACACACCAACCACCTTATATTCAGATTACTATAACCTGTACTGTGTGAGATCCAAAGAGAGCCAAAATGTTGCAAACGATTTGATTCGGCGAACGAACCTGGAGTTGGCGATAGGGATCCAGCGCCAGTACTCGGGCGTATCACCCCATATGATGCAGAGCGCCCTGGCGGAGAGCATGTAGCACCTGGCGGCGGTCACCCTGTCCACCCACACGCTCTGCACGCCAACACGCAGCCTGTGATCAGCCCGAGCGTGGATGGAGAGGCAGGACCAAGACCAGTACACAGAATGGGAGCCACGTACCGTGAGGCCGTCGGCGAGGAGGACGGGGCGGGCTGGGTCGGAGAGGCGCATGAAGAGGTCCTTCTTGGACTGCGGCGCGGGGGTGAGCTCCCCGTCGGCGACCGGCGGGAGGTCGCGCGGCAGGAGGCAGGACCAGACGGCGTCGGAGTCGGCCGCCGCGCGCCAGGCCGTGGAGACCGCGGCGGCGCGGCAGGCGTCCCGCGGCGCGGTGCGGGCGATCGACGCCGACAGGAGCTCGTCCGGCATGCGCGCGATCTCGCAGGCGGGGGCGGCGGGCTCCCTCGTCGTCGCCATCGCTGGGCCTGGATCCGATCCGGGAGGGCGACGGTCGGCGGGGGCATTAAGATTAACACGATGCTACTGTGAATGGAAGGCGGGTTTATAGGTGGAGGGAAGGATGCCGGACGCAGATGGAGGGAGAGACTTTGGGGCTAAGCTTTGGTCGGGATGGCGACGCATTGGAGACGAAGGAATACTACTATTTGCAAGCCATGGGCAGATTTCAAAGCAAAAGGAGGGGAAATATTCAGGGCTCGATCGAGGGGATGACATGTGGGTCCCAGGGCTTCC
This sequence comes from Paspalum vaginatum, assembly GCA_030272315.1. Lineage (NCBI taxonomy): Eukaryota > Viridiplantae > Streptophyta > Magnoliopsida > Poales > Poaceae > Paspalum > Paspalum vaginatum. Next base: position 1,087,466 of record CM059015.1, read on the forward strand.
GGATGGTCGCTGACTCATCGTTGTACTACGTGGATGGCGGTCGTTGAGAGAGCGTCTGGAAGCATCGAGCCATCGACGACGTGATGGCCCCCGAGCCCACCATGTTATGGGCCGTAGATGGGCCCAATTTGTGCCGTCCAGCCTTCTGATTGGCAACGAATACCAAAAATTGCTGAATCGTCTCAAAAAACAAAATTGCTGAAAGGAAAAGGTTAAAAGCATCACTGACAAGCGTATTATTATTGCTAGATTAAATTAGCACTCCTTCCAATCCATGTATTTTATTAATAACACAGTACATATGAAGAGAGGACACCAAACAGAGGGCAGCAGGCCAGCAGCTGCAGCTACAGCCTAATCCTACGCGCTCGATGCCCTTGTTTGTTTCTTAGGCCTAATCTCAATGCCCTGCACAACAAGACCGCTCTTCACGGCTGACGTCTCCATAAGGCTGATGGAAACCTCACCGTCTTCACCTTGGTCGTTGTGGAACTCACCCATCTCCAGCTCCATCCAGCCATCAGCTCTTTCCTGAGGAAGCCGTACAGGAATTTCCGGAACTGGAGGGGACTCGGCCGCAGGATCCTCATCCTCATCGTCACTGTCGACGCCATTGCCATCGAGGCGGACAAGGCACGTCGACGTGCTTCCTCCGAGGTGGATCGACGCATGCTGACAAGGAAAAGCAAGCCCATAGCTTCTGGGAGGCACTTTGAACACAATGTAAGCAGCGTATGTTGAGCTTCGGGACAGCATCCTGCTATCTATCTTGCCACGGATTTCCAACCACCAAACATGCAGGAGTTCAGCGGCCTCCGAGAAGCTATGTATATCACAGATTAACAAAGGTTAATCAAAACTCCGCGTAATAGAGAAATAATATACTAGTAGATGCAAAACAAAATAACATGGCATCAGTTAAGCTTCTTTGACTATCCTCTTCTTCTTCTTTTTTTATCCAAGTAGTTCGCTAGAAAAACCGCTCATGAACAGTGCAATTCAATAAAACCAATCTGACTGTGTTGTGACTGAACAAAGCACACTCCCCTGCTCTCTCCATGCAAAGTTGCAAAAGGGCAATCACTTTGCTTTTGAAGCACCACGGAAAGGATTATTTGTACTTACCAATGCCATAGCATTCGAGGGCATAGTGTGTTTTTGTTAATCTTCGTACGTAGTAATAATAGATGCAAATAAAACAAGTGATTCCAATTAATTTGATCAACCCTGTTTGCCACAAATTAACATGGCATCAGTCAAGTTTCTTCAATTATCTCTCTGTTAGGAACTTAGGATCCAAAACAGTTCACTAGGACAAGTGCATGAACCATAACACCAACTAGACTCCATCGTGCAAAGAAAACAAGACTTAGTTTTCATCATCAATCCCTTAATTAACATCCAACATGCTGTAGCAAAACATGTTGGATAGTGATAAAAAAGACTTAAACAAAGTTGCATGAACAGTAAAAAAACGTTAACAGTAAACGCGTTTTACATACTGTTATTATTTGTGTTCTTGCTTGATCTAGTAATCCTACACACCTAACAGAACTAGCTAAACGCCCGCTTACCATTCGTACCAGCAGAAAGGGAAACAAAGCAACATATGTGTGGAACCGAATAGCTGCAAACCTGGAGCCGGTGATGGGGATCCAGCGCCAGTAGCGCGGAGTATCACCCCAAGCAATGCCCAGCATCCTCGTGGACAGCATGTAGCACTTGGCGCCGGTCTCCCTGTCCAGCCACATGCTCTGCACACCAGCGAGGCAGCCGATCAGCCCCCGTCGTACTGCACCGCACCGAAGCAGAATGCGCGAAGGAGGAGAAGCGGTACCGTGAGGACGTCAGGGAGCAGGACGGGGGTGTCGCAGAGCCGCATGAACAGCGCCTTTTTGGACGGCGGCGCTGGCACCCCATCGGCGTCGGGGAGCGGCGGGAGGTCGCGCGGCAGGAAGCAGGCCCAGACGGCGTCGGAGTCGGCCGCCGCGCGGAAGGCCTGCGAGACAGCCCCCGCGCGGCAGGCGTCCCGCGGCGCGCCGCGGGCGATCAACGCCGAGAGGAGCTCCTCCGGCAGGCGGGCGATGTCGCAGGCGAGGTCGGCGGACTCCGTCCTCATGGCCTCATCCATCGATCCCTCCGTCGCGTCTCCACTCCTCGCTTCTTCCGCTTCCCAGTATTTGATATGGGCGGCTGACTGAGCATTATTAACGCGCTAGGGCTTGCTATTCGGTTAGAAAAAAATCCAAAAAATTAGAAAAAATTTAATTTTTTTCTATTGGATTAAATCTCTTCTAATTCTCTCTAAAACCGAGTAAACCGAACAAAGCCTTAACGTGTATACACGAGACTAATTCAACTGTTCGAAACATAGTCATTATATTATTACAATTGGCCATTTATTTTTATATTCGAGACATGCCATTATTTATGCCAAGATGCCGCTGAGGCCACATGCAGGTCAGCGTATTATTCAGATATATGGATTGCACTGATCTAACGGCCCTACGATGGATACGCACCTACCCACACATGCACACTGGCGGGCCTTGTTTCCTAGCGGGCCTAATCTCAATGCCCTGCACAATAAGACCTTCCTTCACATAGTAGACTTCCGTTCCGTCTGCATGAGGCTAGCTGATGCCCACCTCACCTTCGTCACCGTCCTAGCTTGTCGAACACGCCCAGCTCCAGCTCCATCCAACCATCGCCTCTTTCCCGAGGGAGCACCAGGCCGGAGTTTCTACATAGCGGCAATTTTTTTTTTGTATTTTGACCCCTTCCTCAAATAAATTTCACAAATAACTCTACTCTAAAACTATTTGCACCGCCTGACACTTTTTGCGGCGTGGCGCCGCAGGAGCCGTCCGGGGTGTTCTACGGTGATCCGACACGTCATTTGCCACGTGAAAAGCTTATGGCGCCACTGTTCATAGCGCCGCAGCAGTGTTCGTGGCGTTGCACCATTTTCGTATAAAGATCATCTTCATCCGACATCGTATGTAAAAGATATGATTTTTCAAAAACAAAAAGCCTGCGGCGCTAGTCTGCATGGTGCCGCGAGCTTTTTTTCGTGGCAAATGGCGTGTCGGACCAATGTAGAACACACCGGACGGTTCCTACGTGACAAATATTGCGGCGCCACCTCCCGTAGCACCACAGTGCGTTACTGCGTCGCCACACGTTTTTTGAGAGAGGGGTCAAAATGCAAGAAAAAAAGTGCACATAGCGCAGCATGCCGGTGTCGCCCGCTGTAGTATGGCACCTCATCACTGTGATACTCCGTATTAAAAACACCCTAAGTGCATTACATACTACCTTAATTTTCTTTTAAAAATTTGAGTCAAATTTAAATTTGAGGTCTTTTCAAAAATTTGGAGTTTTCCAGGGACAAAAATGTGAAAGGGTAGTTTAAATTAAGCCGTTTCACTTTTGTATTTGGACCCCTATCGAAAAAGGTCAAAATCCAGGGTTAAAAATGAAAATGGTAAAAAAAAAGGAAAAGGGAATTTCCCCGCGAGGCCGGCTGGCCAGCCCGCGGCCACGCGCCCTCTGGGCGAAGCCCAGCCGGGGGCGGCGGCCCGCTTGGCGGCCAGCCCGCCCGCCCCCCGCGCCCCCTGTCAGGCGGCGCTGACAGGTGGGACCGGGGGGGGGGCGGGTTCTTCTTCGCCCCGCCGAGTAGGGGGGGAGTCTGCTTGCTGCTCCCCGCCCGGCCCGCGACAGCGCCTGCGCGGCGCGCCGGGCAACCGGGCGAGGCCAGTCCGTTGGGCCGACCGCCCAGCTGGGCCGTCCGCCCGTCAGGCCGGCCTGCCCGCCCAATCGGCCGCTGGGCCGAGCCGGAAAGAGAGGGAGTTGGGCCGCGCCCGGGAAAAAAGCCGTCGGAGTGGGCCAGGCCGAAGGGGAGCCCAGGCGATTTTTGGAGGGGGAAATCAGGACTTTTTATTTTGTTTTTTTACTGGGCTGGGCCGAATTCCAAATACTATTTCTGTTTTCTTTTTCTTCTTAATTTAAATTAGTTAATTGTTTTACTTTAATATTAATCTGTTTATATTAATTATTAAAAATTATTTATTAATTCATATAAATATTTTGGGTATTTCTAAAAAGAAATTAAATTAAAGTTTATATAATTTTAAAAGTCAGCCTTTAATTAAAAATGCAGAAAAATTCATAAAAATGTATTAAAAATATAGAATTAATTCTAAAATCTATTTGAATTTTTCAAAAATTTCCAGAAAATTCATTTAAGCTTTTAAAAATATTTAAAAATAAAATATAATTCATTTGAACCCTAGGGCAATCAACTACACCCGAAAATACAGATGTTAACCCAACCACCCTTTTTCCTTAGAAAATTGTGCATTTTTACTTTTTCAACAGGTTGATCATCCTCATACTTTTAATCTCCTGCATGTCATCAACCTAGGCACGTTGGTCCCGCCAATTCCAGTTGAAGAGTCTTCCACCGCAGCGGAAACTCCGGAAGCCGGTGTGGCCGAGACGTCCTTCACACCAGCAAGAGGAGATTCTGAGTCACCGACAGAGACAGACCCCGTGACCCAAGGCAAGCCCCGGTGCATTTACCCATTTTTCTTTGAGTCCTTAAATTAAATTAGAGTTATGCTTGTGCATTAGAGTTAGGAATTGATTGAAACCCTAGAGTATGATTAATCATTATCCAGCATAACAATCCTATACGTAGTAGATGGCTTAGGTGGCATAAGCCTAGAACGGAATTCTTTTACAGCAATTTATTGGTTAAGAATAAGAAGGATGTTAATAATTTGACAGGCATGCGGCGGGATCAGTTTCGCTTTCGTACTTTACATGTTATGATTATTTGCTATGGACCCTGATCCTGTCTATGTCGCATAAGGCCGTTCGATGTGTGGCCTGGTTGGGCCGAACGCGCCTCATTCACTTGCCGTTCTTAACGGGCTCCGGTAAGCCTCTCGTCCTGTTGTACCTAAGCGTGAAACTAGACGAGACCAACTGGAAGGAGTAGGTTGGGCGGGTGTCGAAGGACTGACACCCGGGTTCGGTGAGGATGGTTCCGGCTAGGTGGCACTGGATGTTGGGTTGTCATCTGTGGGGTCGGTATACACACATATGATGGGTGTCTGAGTATCCCTCTCGAGAGGTGGAAAAATCGATTCGAATCGTCTGTGGCTTGCCGGTTGTAAGCTGCCTGATCGCGATCAACATCGTAGTAAGAGAACTGATCCTGTTAATAAAGAATGCTTTGACAAAATGTTTGCTCTTGTTGGTTAGTAGATTAAGAATAACTTAGTCTGGTCAGGTAATAACAAAAAAGTGAACCAAATTCTAAAAGCTAAGGATTCACTGTTAGGCTTGCCGCAGTGTGAGTGACCTAACCACCCCGGCTATAGGCTAGAGAGTCGGGTTTCGACCCAGTGGTCGGGTAAGTCTTGCTGAGTAATTAGTACTCAGACTTCTTGCCTATTCTTTTTACAGGAGCAGAATATACTTGGTTCGAATGGGATCCTTACCTTACTCCTCCCTTCTTCTGAAACAAGCTTTCCTACGCCTTGAGCAGAGTAAGATGTTTGTTGGAAAAAAACTTGTGATCTATGTTAACTTTTATTAAAAGGGCTGAAGAACTTATCAGCCGGGATGTAATAAATACCAAACTCTATATGTAATATTTCAACTCTATGTAATAAATGCGGCCGTGTATGTTGTAACATGTGGACTCCTTTGAGAGTCGCCCCAAAAATCAAGCTCGATCCGGATGGAAAGGCCAAGTCAGAATACCTATATCCTGAAGGACTACCGAGGTTAGTCCGGATCCGGTGATTAAGTACTAAATCCGGATTAATCTGGGCAGTTCTGTCACGATCACCGTCCAGTACGTAGCTTTGAAGGCACACTTGGGAAGTTGATTTCCATCCTGCAGCGGAGACTATCGAAGCCTGCTGGGGTGGTTAGTGCAGTCCTGTGGACTGATCAGTTGTCTTGAACACAATGTAAGCGGCATAAAGCCGAGCCTTGAGAGAGCATTTTGCTGGGTATCTTGCCACGTATCTGCAACCAAAAAACATACACCAGTTCAGCAGCTTCTTCGGACCTGTATATTTGGCAGATGCAGATTAACAAAGGACGACCATATATTTGGCAGGTTAACAGGCATCAATGGATACTCCTATACACTTAAGAAACAGTACTACAACTGAACCACCACACACCAAAAGTCTCTAATATAATCCAAAATTTATTAAACCCAAATTACCAACTGCAATAGGGTGAATTAGATTTGTACTGCCGTACCATGATGCATGCAATGGCATACCGGCTGTATCTCGCAGAATACATATGCTATTGCGCTCGAATAATTCGCGCGCGTTACAATTGCAGCAGAAAAAAAAGAAAAGGTTTAATTATTAGCGAACCTGTAGCCTGCAGGGAGATGGATCCAGCGCCAGTAGCGCGGAGTATCGCCCCACGAGATGTGCAGCGCCCTCGCGGAGAGCATGTAGCACTTGGCGCAGGTCTCCCTGTCCAGCCACAGACTCTGACGATCGCAGCGCAAGCAACAACCAGCGGCCGGTTAGCATGCATGCCGAGCAATCAGCTAGCTAGGCAGAGCTACCAATGCGGTCGGGGGCCGGGACCGTACCATGAGGCCATCGGCGAGAAGAACGGCGTGATCGCGATCGGAGAGGAGGAGGAATTCCTCCTTCTTGGACGACCGTGGCGCGGCGTTGTGAGGGCGAGCGCCGCCGAGAGGAGCTCCTCCGGCAGGCGCGCGATCTCGCAGGCATCCGACGCCTCCGTCGTCATCGATCCCGCCGCCGCCGGAATTAGCTTTTTTTTTTTTTTTGAGGCAGCCGCCGGAATTAGCTAGGGATTGCCGTTGCCGTTTGCGGAACTTGGGGAGCTGTGATTATTGGCTGCTCGGTGGGGGCCGGGTTGGGCTAGCCGGCTAGGCTATTGCCTTATTGGGCCACGTGCAGGCTATATATATATATATATGATGAGTTTTAATTTGATAGACGTGAAACAAATTAAATTTATTCGGCAAATGTAGCTCAAATATTTGTTGTGTTTTATTATAAATAAAAAGGAATAGAGAGAGAGTATAATTTTGTTCATAAAAAAGTGCTACGAGCAAAACCTAAAGTTAGTTCCGCGATTATAGATATTTAAGTTATTCCCGTGCATTAACAGTGCTCACTGACGTATATAGGATGTTAATTAAAGCACTTGGAAAGAGCATTATATCATTACAAAGTAATTGAAAATTAGCAATCTGACATGCACGAGCAGAATGATGGAATCGGGGCAATGAACAGCCACGTTAAAATGAAGGGAGCACGCGCAAATAACATTACAAGAATCATATCATACATCACTTCCAATCTCGGTTTTATGATCACATATTAGAGGGGAGAAAAAATTGGAGTAGATATCAGGAAGACATGCCGACGTCCCCATCAGATGTGCGCATGCCGCCGTCATCTACGCATGATCGAGCCATTGTGTGGCCGTTGCATGCATCATACTGCGCATGTCAGTGTCATAGTGATGTGCCTCTGCAGCAAAATGTACTTACGTAGTCTCCATGCAAGCGCGCAGCTGACACGACTGACCATGCATGCATGCATCACACCAGCAGAAAAGAATCATATCATCAGCTAGGTAGAGTAGAGATGGAGCCACCAGCGGCGATATCTTTAGCGCAGCTTGCATTGGGTTTGTACGTTCCTGTCTCCACCTAATTGATCGATCGGCGCACTTGTCAGCTAGTTTAATCTTCCCTAATAAAGATCAAAAACTGGTAATAAAAAATCCGCTCCCTCTGCTGGGTGGCTGTTGATCGTCAAAAAGCAATCGATCGATCGAATCAACGGTGTACGGCGGCCGGCTATACTCTACCAGCTGAATTAGCGCTAGCAATGCAAGCGTGTTTGGCGGGGCCGTATCTCGATGCCCTGCACGACGAGGCCCCTCTTCCACCGCCGGCTATCCATCTCCTCCAGCCTCACCTCCACCACCCCACCATCACCATCCTGCTCGACGACGGCGAACTCGCCCATCTCCACCTCAGCCCAGCCGTCGCCCCTCCGCCGGGGGCGCCTGATGTCGGGGTCGCCCTCCCTCGCCAGCACCTGCTGCGGCTTCCGGCCGTAGCCCCTGCGGAGGCGCACGTACGACTGCTGATGCTGCTTCCGCCGGTGCATGAAGGCGGCGCCAGCTGCCTCTCCCTCCTCCTCCTCCACCTCCCCCTGCATGTGCTGCAGGCAGATGGCGTGCTCCGTAGTCGTCGTCGCCGCCGCCGCCGCCTGCTTGTTGCTGCTCCCGCCGCCGCCGGAGAAGGCGACGGTGACGGTGGCCTTGGGTGGCGGCATGCCGACGTGGCACTCGAGGCCGTACGAGTCGCCGGTGAGGGCGAAGACGAGGTAGGCGGCGTAGGTCGTCCCCGGAGAGAGCAGCGAGAGGCTGAGCTTGCCGCTGATCTCCAGCCAGCACACGTCCAGCAGCTCCGCGACCTCGGGAAACCTGGTGAGGGAAATCTGTTGTCAAGCTAGCACGTGGCCGGCGCATGCATGCATGCATGGACGGATGCCGCATGCATGCATGCTGACACGTACCTACATACTACTGGTACGCGCGAATGTGACAGACTAAACATACGACAAACAAGTGACGGAAATATCCCTATATCCGTTCTCATTTTTTTTTCTGATTGATTAATTAGATTATTAAGCGACCATTTATATATATTAGCGGGCAAGTCGTCCTTGCATATATTCTCTCTGAATTATATTCGGTCAAAGAAATAATTTGATAAAGTGATGTGACTAGATCGACTACGCTGACCCGAAGCTAATTCAGCAGCTATACTTACGAGGCAAGTAAGAACTGGGAAGAAAAAGAAAAAAGGGTGTGGCAGTATAAAATGGCACCCACCTGGATCCTGGTGGGCTAGCGGCCCATGCCCAGCACGAGGGATCGTCTCCCCACGCAATGCTCAGCGCCCTCGCCGACAGCATGAAGCATTTCGCCCCGCTCCGCCGCTCCAGCCCAAAGCTCTGCATGCAAACGCGCCATCGATCGAGTTCATGTGTCAGCGATCGTCCGTCGATCGATGAGTAGGCAAAAATGTGATCGAATCGATCGATAGACGATGATGACGAGCTGCTAAATTAACAGACGCACCATGGTGGCGCCGTCGAGAAGGACGGGGCTGTCGCAGAGGCGCGAGAAGAGCTCCTTCTTGGACGACGACGACGAGGAGGAGCCGCCGCAGTCGACGGGCTCGTCGGCGCGGGCCAGCACGGCGGCGTGGTCCGGCGGCAGGAACCGGGCCCAGACGGCGTCCGAGTCCGCCGCGGCCCTGAAGGCCGGCGACACCGCGGACGAGTGGCACGCGTCGCCCGGCGTCGTCAGCGAGATGGCGTACGCCACGCACTCCTCCGGCAGCCGCAAGATGTCCGCGCCCGCCGCCGCCGCCGCATCCATCGGGAGACCGTACGTGTGCGTTAGTTACGTATACGTGGCTGGCGTGTGAGTGATCTGATCGATCGTGCACGTCGGGGAGTGGCGGCTGCGCTCGATCGCGCGGCTTCTTGCTCTTTATAAGGGAAGGGGGGTCTGCCGGGGCGAGACGAGGACACAAGAGAATGGAGAGAAGCTTAAGGGCTAAGGCTCACCCACCAACACCAAGCCAGCGGAACGTTCCTTAATTTGCTGCACTGCATCTCAGCATCTGCATGGGTTGGGTTGGGTCGCCTGGCAGGCCGTGCTGACTCGGATCGGCGTTTCTTAAAACGTAAATGCGGCCTCCTTTTCCAGCGTGTGTGACAGAGAGTGGATGGGGAGCTTTTGTTCTCCGGCCCGAGATCTCGTCTGCCCCACACCGGGCGGGGGGCATTTTCGTCCATGCATGGCTTAATTTGCTGACACGTGGTAATCCCAACAGTAATACCAGATGCATGACGGCACGCGATAATGCAACAAAATCGTTTTCAAGCAATTATTCCTTCCAAGGGAAATAAAATAAAAGTTGATCCGAGGATTGGCTTCAGCTCGTGTACTGCTGTTTCAGATCAGCGACTATTATTATCCAGAAACGGGTAACGCAAACGGTCGTCTGACCGCAGAAGAAACTGGAAATGGGTCGGCATAATTTGTTTTCAATAATGTGATCGGCCCAAGATGCTCTCCACCAGGACCAGCTAGAATCACAACGTAAGAATATGTTCTGCTCCTCCTAAGTCCAAAATATGATGCGCGCCCAGTGTGATATGATTCCGCGCTAACTCTTAATTACGGCTACCAGAGTACTAGTGCCACAAATTAGAAAAGGTCGTCAAGCAGCATTAGGTCAGGGGTTGAAACCTGACAGAGAAGGGGTATCCTTCCAGCTTTCGCGTGGTCAAAGTAAAATCATCTGGAAACATTAAACAATGCATACTAATCGCAACACATACTGATTAACTTATTTAAGATCACAACAGCACATGCTGCTCAAGAGGAGATGGCTGGGCCAAAGGAACAGCGAGATTGCTTAGTCCAGCACTGCAACCTTCCACCGCTCCCTCGTTCCTACCGGCTTTTCATCTTTTGCCCCCTCCGTTGCCCCCTTCAGGTTTTTTTTTTTTGCTCTTTCCATCGGACTTTGATTCTGTTGCCCATTGTTCAGTTGTTTCGCAAAGCAGGCACGGCTATCAGGGATCTAGGGGGGAAACATGAAAGGTTTCGGGGGGAAAAGAGCGTACTTTAAGCAAACATTGCCCCTTTTGAGGTAAGATTAGTGCCGGATCTACGCAACCCACATGATCCACTAGGGCTTTTCGGGGAAGAACCCTCCATTGCTTTCTTCCCCACTACATTTCTCAGCGGAAAGAGGAGAAAGGAGCCATATCTAACCAAGCTTTTATTAAAGATTTGTGCAAGTGCTGGCTGTGTCCAAAGAAACTGATGGACAGTTAAACAAATGTGGCCAAAATTTCACCCAAGCATCAACCAATCAGACATGATACAGTTCTAGTCAGTCATCTACACTTGATTCACTTCGACTCATGCCTTATCAGCAAAACGCTCGTCAGTATTCTCCATGGGTTAGAAACAAAATTGCAATGTGTTGATGTACAAACAATTGCATGTTCCAAAACTTGCCGATCGCAAACTCTGCAGGAGACCACTCAAAATCGGATTCTGCATTCACCATGCATGCAAAAAGGATTCGAGCACCATTTCCACATCTATTCTTCATCTTCGTCCTCCTCTTCAGCTTCCTTAAGCCACTGCGCAGGGTAACAAATTTCAGGAAATCAATTACATTAAGGTAATCAAGACAAGGTATCATCATGTTTGGATTTCAGCAAAGCCTCACCATGGGAGAGACAAACACATCAGGAAAAAAAATATATGTTACTAACGCCAGGGCAGATGATTCCATGAACACAGTGAGCTAAAACTAAGTAACATGCACACGTCTGCCCGTGGATGAGACGGTTCGGCAGGGCATCAAGTCAGATGATTCCATAAACACAAGTAGCAAAATTTAAATCAGTAGCTACGATTGAAGTAGTTTAACAAGGGAAAACAAAAGCACAGATCAAAAGACACTGAGTTTGTCAACTTCAACTGGTTCTGTGATACAAGGTGCAGAAAGCCAGAAACAGGGTGGAAAACGAACTTTAGTGCAGGACATATACCTGAATAAAATCCTCTGACTGTTTAACAAAGACTTTATCAGACTCATCAGCGTTTTCTTTCTCTTCCGCCCATCTCAAAATTGCATCTTCAGTTACAACCTCCGTATCATAGAGGAATGGCAAGATCTGTGTTCAATAGCAGATTTAAAGAAATATTCACAAACATTCAAGCACAATTTTTGCTCAGTAGCGTAAACAAAACGATATCAATTCGAGAGGTACAGACGACGTGGAGCCCATCTACAGTGAAAGAGGTGTATTACCTTTGCAAAAAGTGGAGAAAATTCTTTTGTGGTCTCTTGACACATTTCCTCAAACTTTAATAGTATCTCCATCTATAGCAGTACCCAAGAAATGATTTATTTAGCATGGTAAGAATCAAACGAGAAATGTACTCCAGTAAGTCACAGATCATATTAGACACCATTTTCTTTTCAAGCAGGCCCATGAAATTTAGCAATTGCAGCTTGCAGAGGTGGCCCTTCCAAGAGTCATCATGCAACGTATCACAATTTCATATCATAATGGTCACACCAACAAACAAGACAATGCAGAATTGCAGATCAACATAACCGTCAGATCAAAAAATAAATGTTTCACCTTTTTTACTTGAAGATGAATCCAATTACAAACTACAAAGGTGTTCTCTAAAACCTCACTTATAATCTACCCATGATTTTAGCCTTCCCCAATGTGCTTGGGACTAAAAGGCATTATTGTTATATGCTATGAGCCACACCAAAATGAAAAACCCATGTGCCACTTTCGAGCTGAGCAAAGAAATTCTAGCAGCGCTGTGAGTTAGAAAATGGAAGAGATGATAATGTCAAAGAATGAACAGAGTCATTCCTTGAGCTTAGCGCTAGGGTTAATAGCATACATATTTAACCATAACAACCATGCATATGCATGCATACAGAATATGTTTCAAATTACAGCCACTCACAATCATTTATGGTTTCAGATATTTAGTCGGTAGTATATTGAACCATACCTCCTCATCAACTGTCTTCGTATAATTGCGCAAAAGATCCTTCCACTTGACAAGTGCCTCACCAGTTGTTTTAAGAAGTGCATCTGAAAAAAAGAGGGGAAATGAGATTTGTGTAATCATAAGAAAAAGAAATTGTAAAAGTCTACCAAAACTTGCTTCCATTTTATTTATTTGCACTTATTTGACTGTGTCACTGCATTATTATTACACTATTCAAGCGCAGACCACATATTAGACTAACACAGAAAATTCATTGAACAGATGTGTTCAATGACTAGATGGAACAAATCTAGTTTTAAAGAAAAAAAATTAGGAATAGGGTTTCAGCTAGCTAAAAAGTTTAAAAAGAGTTGTGCAAATGAATTTTGTGAATAGGTTAGGCTACATACTTAGGTTGGATTCTTGGCCTAACAGAGCACTGTGACCTCAGCTTAGATTGATACAGAGAGAACATAACATGGATTACCTAATAGTGCACGTTGGTAAGAATGGGCTGCACTGAATAAGGAACCTGCCTCTGAATGCACTTAAAAGGTTGACATGGATTATGCAAATATGGACAGTCTATAGTCCTGTGTGCACATAGATATGAAGTTTAAGGTTATGAGGAACAAGTTATGACTTGTACTCTTGTGAGTGGAGTTGCATTCTTGTAGACACACGGCAGAGGATAAGCTAGCATCACAATGTCATGACAACAAGTAAAAGAAACTAGCTTCTGCTTGATAGTCACTACACCAATACAGGCATTTTCTTATACTTCGTATAAGCTAGACCCTTCTCTTAGGTAAAGCAGCCTCCTAGATTCGCACCATTCCTAACTTTAAACGTGTCATGGGCTGCTCATAATATTCCTACCATCTATTAAAAACTTACTGTTAGTAGATTGCGCAGCCACTAATGCGCTCTTCATGATAGAATAGAACACAGCTCCAGCACAATCTGCATGTTGAAGGCTATAAGCCAACCTGAAAAATATGTATGGTATCTAGTAAGTGCAATCAACCATGGTTGCTATAATGATAGAATTAACAAAACTGCAGAATGAATATAACCTATCATCAATTGTCGATTTGCAAAAGATGAAATAGAACAAAAAAAGAACTGCATTCAGCCATCCATCCATGTAAGACTTGCAGAATCCCTCCGTCCAGAAATTTTAAGTGTATTTTGACTGGGAAAGTCAAACTTTGACCAATAATTAGTTAAACTATATTTTCAATGTGGTTTTGAGGATATGTTAAGTATTTAACATTTGATATTATATTGTAAGAGAAACCAAGGGTCAAAACCTACTTTTATGCACATGAGAGGCTTTTTCCCAGTCAAAATACAACATTTCTGGACAGAGGGGGTAATAGTCAAGCCATCGCTGTAAGCCTAGTTAATTCCAATAATATGCAGCTTAAAACCTTCCTGGTCAACAATAGTCAACAAGGGGAAGCTCCAGGAGGGTAATAGATTGTTGACCTAACTTTGTAGATTTTAAATAAGCTAAATCAGATTCTGCTATATAAGCTCATTTTGCTCGACCCTTTTCGGCTTCATAGATTGCTAGTAAACAGAAGGGGAATTTAAATTAACTGCCAGGACAAAGCATATTTAAGGGACCGATTACTTTCATATGTCATAATTTAGAATACTTAGGACCTAGACAGGGAAAATTATTCAAGGAATATTTTGGACTCAGTATAATCAGAACTTCCAATGCCACACATGTCCTATTGTCCTTAGTGTTTTTCAGTTTTACAAGTGCCTGATGGTAGAGAAAAGATCTTGCACCTGAGGCCATTAATCTCTAGTATCAAATTATCTCGATTGACACCACCACCCATAGCTCGTTGGAACGTCTCTTCCACCTAAACAGGACAAACCACTCAGTAAATTGGCAACAATAAATGGAAGTATGGAAATGTGCATTTAATAATTAATAATCACGTATACATAAATAACCTCTTTCTCAAACTTAGAAATGTGATCATCATCCTCAACCGCACTGTCTGAAGAATCATCTTTATCTGGTAGAATCGGATTGTTGGATTCATCTTCTGACCCATCCTCGTCAGACACAGCACGCTCCAACTCTTCAAGCTTTTCTTTAGGAATCGGTGCAATTGATTGTCTCCATTCTTCCAGGATCCCAGTATCACCACTTGTCCATATGTAACCAACAACACCACAGGTCCCAGTCTAGTTGACGACACAATGAACAATAATCCAAGTGATTATAAAGATCATGCATAAATGTAAGACATAGATAGTTTCCACGATCAGTAGCATAACTCCATGAATGTTTAGAACTAAATCATCAAGCCAGAGAAGAATAGAACAACACCTCAGATGTTCCTGACTCGTCTTCTTCAGAAGGAACTGTTGCTTGATCACCACTGCTCCTCATGCTGGAAAAGCCTGCAAGGAAGAAAGCCCAGTTCGCTGAGTAAAGCATGGAGGTAACAGGTCCACAAACACAAGATAAATAGCATGAAATGACTAGCAAATGATATTTTAGCTGCACACTAACGTGGACTATCTGTAACTCCAGAGTTGGTGTCAGCATACTCAAGTTCCTCATCGCTATCTTCATTTGAAGGCTGAGGAAGTAATGAAACTTTTGAGTGAGCAGGTACTGTAACATTCTTTCCAACTTCAACCTGAATAATACGAAAACAAATTCAGGAATCAGGATGTACTCAGCATACAAAAAATTGACTAAAGAAAAGCAGATCATGTATTTTGTTACTGGAAGAGAAGCATTTGTGGTAATGTTGACACTGTAGCATCTTACCTTAAATGACAGTACAGAACCAGGTTCAACAATAGCACCTGCTCTTAAATGAACACCATCACAGATTAAAGAGTTACTAACTTTGCATCCATCCTCAATTATGACATGGTCCCAAATATATGAGCCATTAATAAAAACATTTTTTCCAATCTTGCAGCCTACCCCAATAACTGAATTTAATACTTTGCAGTGGTCTCCAATACTTGTCGCACTGCCAACGACAGAATTTGCACCAATTTGAGCAGAATGTGACAATGTTACATCTGTTAAAAAAATTGCACAGTTAAGATGCACAAAGAATAACGAAATTAATTATCAGAAGATAGGAGATTCATCAACACTAGAATGTAGGCAAGAAAAAAAGGAATGCCCAAGAAATGTAAATACAATTTAACAGAGGAATCAAAATCCTTTTTAAAGCTAGCTATATCTCCATACTAGCTCAGTCTACAAGATCAAACATGAAGTTTCCAAGGATTAATTGCCAATTTACAAGTATAAGTGCATATACAGGTACAGTTGACATTAGGACAACAAACATATATACCAGAAGCATTTTTTTCTATTTTCTATAGTTTCCAAGGATGCATGTAAAGTAATTTGACATATTCTATGGGTTGTTTAGTAATAAAATGTCTCAAAACAATAAGATGTTTCTGAAGGGCAGAGAACAAACTAAACATTTACATTACCAAATGTTTTAAAGTAAGCAAATATGTAATGTAAATATGCAAAATAAAAATACATATCAAATGGACTTTTTATCATCTTCAACTGTGCAATTTTGAGGTGTCAAATTTAGATAATTTTGCCGTTCTGGGTTAAAATTAGACAAACGGAAGAGATAAGGCTAAAAATGGACTTTTTTCATTCAAGTATGTTGCTTTTCAGGAAGCTTGAAACAAGGGGGAATAAGTAAACAGCAACTGCCTAGAAATAAACCTACTGTACAAAATTCGAAACACTCTGTATACCTGATGCCATGTATATTGCCTGCCTACGAAGTCTACTTTCTGAGCAATCACGATTGGATACTACATCAGGCACCATAGGGTATGTCCACCTTTGAATGACATCTTTGCTCACGGTATCATAGCTCCTGAAATTATCAATCCTTGCAGCATATCCAGATCGTAACTCATGAGTATATATTTTGTACCCCATAATCTGAAACAACGGGTACACCGTAAATTTGTTACCGAAAAAAGGCAAACAGCATATGTCCTTTTTTCTTAATGTGGCCGAATAGTAGCGAATCAACTTACATCGTCTACTAGCAAGCCCTTCACGAAATGACGGCGAAGATGCTGATAATCAAAGTTATCTGTAAAGAGACTTAAGACCTCTGGAGAGCAGATGTCAATATAGCAATCCTGCCACATAACAAGTGAAGATCCTCAAAAAAAAAAAAAAAAAACAAGACCTACATAAGCATCAATATTAGCAGGAAAAAACCAAGGAAAAAAGTATTCCGACTGTTAAATTGTAGAGTTTCAAAGCAAACCTCCATGTCATTATGCAGCTGGAGTGTAGGATTATTGGTCAGTATGTCCTTATCAATTGTAACATACAAGTGCGAGTTATCTGCCCTGTCCTCGTAATAAAGTAATTCCTTTGTCTCAGGATCTATCGCCATTGTAATTTCATCATTACCCAGACGTGTTTGGTGTGTCAGGATAGAAGGTTTTGAATGCTTTATAATCATAGTCATAACGGCAAATGGGTCCTTTTTCTTGCGGTCCATATGTTCCTGGAGAGCGTCCTTCAAGCTCATATTGCTGATTGTATCACCACTGATGAGAACAAAATCTCCACGTATCTACAATAGAAGGACTGGGCACATGAAACAACTGGAACAGCAGGTGGAGTTAAGTAAACATATATGCATGGTATTGCCTGAATCAAACTAAACCAATGCAATATTACCGAACAGCCATTGTAATGTAGTCACAAATTTTAGAACTAGACTTGCTAAGTTCAGCTGGAGTAGCGTGAATTTTTTAGAGAGGGTTCTGACAAGCTGGTCGAGCAAAGCAGAACGAAACGTATTTAGTTTCCATCTAGTGACAAACTGGTCTAGCAAAACAAGATTCTATTTAGTGGCTTCAGAAACAAATATTAATATGCTTGACTGTGAGAGAAACGCTACAATTTAGTCTTTTTCGCCATCATCATATGGAGGCTTAATTGCATTCAGGAGCCACCACTGCTGAGGGAACCAACTTGGACTGTGCTCAACCAGGGGGTAGTCCTTTTTCGCTTAAATTACTTACAAACTATGCCATGCCCAGGGTTCAGCCTCAGACCTCCTTGCTACTGGCTGGGGTCAATACTAAACTCAGCAAGAAGGTCCAATGTAACAGGTTTTTGCAAAACACTGAAACTCAAACCCACAGTCACGCCAAACTCTAAAATGCCTCCATAATTCGCAGTGGGGAATCAGGATTGCAACTCACCACCCCGCGGTCGTAGATGACGCGGAGCGCGTCGCCCGCGCTAATCGCGTCGTGCGACTCGACGGCCGTGACGGCCATGCTCCCGGCGCCGGCCTTACCGGCCCACCCGGCCTTGTCCAGGTATTCCTTGACCTGGTGCGAGTGCGCGCAGCAGAAGACGAAGGCCTCGTCCACCCCCGCCGACTCCAGCCACGTGAGCGTGTACTCGATCATCGGCATGTGCACCAGCGGCAGCAGCACCTGCGGAGAGGCAGCAGCAGAGCTCGCTCAGGGACACTGGGAACGGCGAGCGCGGGCGTCGAGGTGGCCCTGATGTAGGATTTGGGAGGCGGGCAGTACCTTGGGGCGCTCGAGGGTGATGGGGCGAAATTTAAGCGTGAAGCTGTCGGCGAGGAGGACGGCCTGGAGAGGCGGCGGGCGCGCGAGGTCTTCATGGTCGTCGCCAGAGGCGGCGGCGCCGCCTCCCCCGCCTCGGCTGCGGGATTTCTTCTGCGACATGATTGCTACTGATGCGGCGGCGGAGAGGGGTCCGGAGGTTTAGGTCTGCTGGCGGCGTCGGCGTCGCCGGGAGCTCGGCGTCTGGACCCCTGGACGGGTGGGGGCGTGGAGTGGGTCGCACCTGGGCTCTTGCAGTTTGGGCTCTTTGGGTTGGGCCGTTGGGCGACGTGTTTCCCCTTGGAAGAAGTCCTACTTGTTCCCCTCGAACTATTACCACCGCGCACGTTTGGATATCTGCTCACGCCTTGCCTCACCCCTCACCTGGCCAGGCAAGAGAGAGACACCGGTGCTCGCATTTGGATGCTTTGCTTAGCTCCCTCGGTGTCCCATAAGGCCTAGTTGTTTAGCAACTCATACGGATCGGAAAAGATTGAGAAAAATTCTGTAACCAGTGTGGATTTAGACTCACCCCAGTTCCAAACACTCAAACTCAAGAGTACCCAAAATAGACCTAAATGGCTTGACCGATAAAAATAATTTGAGAACTATTTATATTCAAATTTGACTAGAGAAGAATTTAATCACTGCTCTTACAACCGAACAAGCCAAAAGCATTTGGCTCGCTTGCTCTGGTGACTTGGATCCGCTCTCCTAAGTGAGCAAAGCTTGTCTTGTTGGGCACCAAATCACAAAACGATATGCTTGAGTCCCTCGACTAACAAAACCATTTATGAAACCCTCTCAAGCGAAACCAACCTTGATTTTGGCAGACGTGGCGACACATATATTCCATATGGCTTCTCACCTGGATAGCTCTACATGACAAACTCTTCTCCTCTCTTTTTTCCAATTATAATGAAATTGTTTGCTAAAACCTCTCGAGTGAAACCCACCTTGATTTTAGTAGATGTGGCGACACATAGACTCCACTCACGTGGCCTAGCCCTACATGCCAGACTCTTCTCATATTTCTTCCCCTTTTATCTTCGCCTGCCCCATTGGTCTCTCAGAGTTTGCACAGTTCATTTTAATCAATTCTTCTAACTCCAGCTAGAGTTACGGTAAGCAGGACTTTACGCCAACCACGTTCAATAACTCTACTAAAAAAATAAACTTGAAAAATGAAATAAGGAACTTCTCTAACTCCTCTCTTGCAGTGACTAGAAATAAATTTCAAATAAGGGAGTTTCCTAACTTTCCCCTTTTGTAGAGCAAATCGATCGTCGTGCAAGTTTGAGTGGTCGAGCTATAAAGTGTGCTGTCATTAGGAGCCGGAGGTAAGATAAAC
Source organism: Paspalum vaginatum (assembly GCA_030272315.1). Taxonomy (NCBI): domain Eukaryota; kingdom Viridiplantae; phylum Streptophyta; class Magnoliopsida; order Poales; family Poaceae; genus Paspalum; species Paspalum vaginatum. The sequence goes on from CM059015.1 coordinate 1,107,111, forward strand.
CTGAGGACATTGATAAAATGTCGATACTGTTGCTATATGACTTTTTCAATATTCACCGCTTCCTTACTCTAAACGATCGATAGGCATAAATTCTGAGTGACGGGAAGAGACATCCCAAATTCACGTGCCATCCTCACTCCATCAGAGGCACCTTAGCTTGTAGTATTCGTCGCAATAACAGTTTTTCATACATATGTACGCAGAGAATACAGGTGCTTGATTAGCAATGCGCTTTTGGAAATTGTTTCAAGAACATAATACACTTGTGGAAATGGAATGAAAATAAAAGTATACATACTGTACTAAACAAATATCCAAATTAAAGCCCGTACGTGTATCATCCTCGCTCTCTGCTTCCGATCCCCCCCCTTTTTTTCCTGTTTATTTTATCTGCTGGAAGTGGAAGATCCCCTCGTGTCTCGATTGATTTACAAGTACGCACGTTGCTGCTGCTGCTGCTGCTGTTTGATGACAGGCAGGTGGCCCTTGTGCTGCATGCACAGCACAGCCTCGTACAGGCTCTTCCTCAGCGGAGTGAACTCCAAGCCCAGGTCCTTGACCCTCTGGCTGGAGAACTTGTACGGCTTCGCCATCGGCATGCCGTCGTCTTCGCACTTGGCCGTGACGGGGTACTGCGGGAAGAGTTCCTTGAGCATGGCGATGAGCTGGGCGCGGTGCAGCACGGTGCCAATGCAGAGGTACCGGCCGCGCGCGGCCGGGCGCTCGTAGGCGAGGACGTGCGCGCGCGCGACGTCGCGGACGTCGACGTAGGCGGCGACGGCGTTGGGGTACGTCTTCTTGGTGCCCATGAGGTAGCGCGCGACGTGGTTGCTGCTGAAGTTGAGCGTCTGCTGCAGCATGGGTCCCATGGTCATGCAGGGCACCACCACGGCCAGCTCCAGCCCGCGCCTCGCCGCCTCCTCCGTCGCGGTGATCTCCGCCATCATCTTGGCGCAGCAGTACAGGTTCTGTGCAAGAAACAAGTGTCATCAGATGTCTGTCTCAGGCGATGTCGCAGTACAGGGCACAGAGATCGAGAGCGCGCGCGAGTGTTGAGAAGGTCGCGATCGGTGGCACGTACGTCGGTCTTCTTGCAGAATTCGTAGTCGCTCCAGCACGTCTCGTCCAGCACCGCGTCGGGGCTCCGGTTGGGGTCCATGTGCACGGCGCCGTAGGAAGAGGTGAACACGACGCGGCGCGCGCCCATGTCCGCGGCGGCGTTGATGACGTTCCGGGTGCCCTCCACCGCCACCGGCACGAGCTCCTGCGTAATTAATGCGCCGTGTCAGGTGGCAAGGACACAGGAGCAGAGAAGAGAGAGAGAGAGAGAGAGAGAGAGGACTACTGACGGGGTCGTTGGAGACGGGGGATGCGACGTGGAGGACGCCGTGGCAGCCGGCGAAGGCGGCGCGCAGGGAGTCGCGGTCGAGGACGTCGGCGCGGCACAGGGTGAGCCTCTCCTTGGCGCCCTCCAGAGCGAGCAGGTGCGCGTTCTTGCAGTCCGCTGCAATATGCATCATCCAGGGATACAAGAAAGAATATAATTGAGCACACACACATATACTCCATATGCAGTGCAGTGCAGTGCTGTAGGAAGGAAGGAAGATGATTAGATGACAGTGAGTTGACAGACCAGGGTCCCTCGCCGTTCCCCTGACGCGGTAGCCGCGCTGGAGGAGCTCCTTCACCACCCACGAGCCGATGAAGCCACCTGCTCCGGTGACGCAGACCAGCTGCTGCTGCTGCTGCTCGGCGCCGTCGCTGGCCTTGGAAGAGCTCGACATGGCGTCGATCGAGTACTGGACTAGAGCACAGGTTGAGAGAATGTGTGTTGGGACAGACACAAACAGGCAGACAGATCAGTCACTACTGTGATGTGAGGCCTCTCGCTCTGACTCGATCTCTCTCGGGTCTCTCAGCTGCTCTTGTGTTGTGTTGTTGTGACCTTGGCTCGTATGGCTGCTGCCCGTATTTATACCGCGCGCGAGGCGTCGGCGTGTTGTGCGGCGAGGACGAGGTCACGGTTGGGGGAGGCGCAACTGCGCGGCGCGCGGCATCCTTGGCGAATTCAGGGGCGGCGGGGGCGGGGCGCACGAGCGGCTGCGGCTGGTGGGTTTGGGCGAATTCAGGGGCAGTGGGCGAGTAGTAGTAGGCCGAAGCCGCGTGGGACAGCGGAGATGCGCATATAGATTCCGTAGCCCTGCACCCGCAAGGGAGAGGAAGGGAATCACGAAAGGCAACTTTGGCACGTCGGCGGCGAGTCCAAAACCTCGAGAAATCTTGGGCTCGTCCGGACTCCCCACTCCCTTCCCTGCCGTCGAAACTACAGTAGAGTAGTAGCAGCGGTACAGCATATTTTATTTGTTTATGATTTTTTTGTCTTTTATTCTGGAAGTGTCGTCGCTGACCTGAACAACAGAGGGTCAGACCGTCGGCCGGAGTGGCTGGCTGGGGCCTGGCAGCTGACAGCAGAGGTGCTCTTTTTCCTTTCCTGGAACGGAGGCTGGAGCGGTGGTTGCGGCTGACGGAATTTTTATGATGCCCCATGTTTGGGAATTCGTGGACCTCTTGTTGACGTCTTCCTTGAGAAATCCTTCCTCTCGTTGCCATGGGGCATCGGTGGGCGCCGGCCACGGGTGGACGTGACGGCAGGAGCGGACGAGCGGGGGTGGACGTGACGCGAAGCAACTCGTGCTTTGCTTCTCCTGCTCTCGACCCAACAGCCGAGGGACACCGGTGCCGGTGGGCTGCGCAGCCGGCCCGCGCCATTTCCTTTCTTTCTTGTGGGCGCGCGCGAGCAAGTAGTCGGCTGCGCAACACGGACCGACGGACGGGCGGGCGGGCGGGCCCCGTCCCGAGAAGCAGATAGGCCCAGCTTCTTCACGGGCTCTCCAAGGCCCGACACGCGACTGACTGGCGGGCCGCTTTGTTTTTTTCCCTCACGGCCTATGGGCTCGACAGACCAGTCCTCTCGGTCTCAGGTGGGAAGGAAGGAATAGGCCCATGTTTGAATTGACGATCCTGCCCGCGGTCAGAAGACGCTTAAAAATGCGTGGTGCGTGCAGTGCAGGCGAACTCATGCTTCAGGCTGTGCTTCAGGTCAGAAGACATTTTTGGAGTGGTCAATAAGTCGGCGCCTTGAGCAAATGGTGAATCTTCAGATGTGCAAAGCGCAATGATTCGTATCCGTGCTTCTTTTCAAGACCCTTCTCATTGGCGTGCAACAGGCAGACCGAAGACAGAGAGAGAGAGAGAGAGCGAGCGAGCTAAGTAGGTGCTACGGAGTACAGTAGTGGCATAATAAACGATGTCAATCCTACCAGCTACTACTACTTTACCGCGGAAGAAAAGACAGCAGTACATCGGCAACCCAGGCCTTTGCCCTGAAAGCACCGGACGCCGCTCTGCTTTACCCTCCTCCGTCCACGTCGTCGTTTGCCATAGACAGCAGAATCAAAGCATGCAGCGCAGCGCTAATCATCGTACGTGCCGCTTTCGCATAACACACAGAAAAAAAGCCGCTCCAGGCTAGACATGCTTGCGCTTTGCGACACCAGCAGGCCCCCAGACCCAGGCGAGCCAAGGTTCATGATTCGGGACACCTCAGCTCGCGGACACAGCAATCATTCCAGACTGTAGGCTGCACTGCAGGGAGACGAACGGTGGGCGGCAGCCAGCAAGCAGCTCGAAAGCAGCATGCCACATCGGTCGATCACCGGCAAGCATCGGCTAGCTTTCTGACGAAGCGGGAGCTGAGCTGAGCTTCATCACTGATCCAACTGCCTGCAGCAGATACGAACAGCGCTCCATCCATCCATAAATGGCACCCATGCTTCTGGTTCTGGGCAGTTGCAGCCACCACCGTCGACGGATCGCACACGCCGGCTGGCGGCCATCCATGTCCATGCCGACGCGACGCCGTCTCACAATCAGGCACATCACATGAGCAGCGCCCCATCACCAGCAGCACCGAACAAACAGGATCAACCCCCGCAGGCGCAGCTACCGGCCAACCAAACGAGCGAGCGTGCATTCAAGGCAACGACCCCTCTCGCTGCGCTGCGCTGAGCCTCCAGCACAGCAGGCCGCTCCCGCTTGGTGTGCTGGGGAGCCATGCCATGCCATGCCCCTTCCACGTGCCATGGCTGCCTCCTCGTCTCTGCTGAACGCTGCCTCCATGTATCTATCAGGTTCACAGCTCCAGTGGCTCTGCCTCGCCTGCCTCACCGGGCACCAGACTCCCAGTGCAGGTGCAGGTGCAGCCGCTGCACCACGGCCCTCACATGGCGAGGATTCTGATGCAAGTTGTGCCTGGCGAGACGAGGAGGAAACGGCTCGAGTGCTGAAAAGCGGGAGGGGGCAATGATCCGCACAGGAAAAGGGGGCTTTAGTCAAAAGCCATGTCCAAGCGTCTTTGCTCATAACCTTGATGGTGCTCATGGAAAGAAACAATGAAAGATCCCTTGTGCGATGCGAGGCATCCAAGCGTTCCTATGCTGCATACACACCATGCTCGCGTTGGAGTGGAATGGAGTGCTCGCGCTGCCGGGACGATGCACTTCGTCTTCGTGACCTGTCAGTGTCAACCCGGAGCGGAGTATCATGGGGGAGAGGAGGACTTCGTTTTCAAGTTTCAGCGACGACTAGGCGATGGTGCCGTTTTCATGGACAGAATTCAATGTGCGCATTTATGGAGCTCCATGCACATCACATTCATCCCAGCCAGTCGATCATCGCGGATCTGGCTCAACAAAATTGATGCGGACTACTCCACGTCGATTGCGCTATGTTTTCGATCCGAAATACACTCCATGTCGAATATACTATGGCAACCAAAAATAGTTGTTGCTCTCCGGGATTACCAAAACCGGAGCTGCTGCATCACTTCCACACCAGCTAAAAGCCAAATTTTAAAGAGCAGGCATCACGCACACCAACCGTATCACAACCACAATGACCCAACTTTAACAGCAGTAAACCAACACCTGCCACAGCTCATACACATTACATAAATGCACCAAGCCGAGCTCCCGTGATCAGCACAGGATGAAGGGAGCAGCAGCAAAGCAACTTCTTCGTCGAGAGGAAATACTAGCAGCAATAGCAGATGCGGGAGCACCAAGAGAAGAGACATCACATGGCCAAATAGGCCGCATTCAACTTCTGGGAATTTAATCGAGATAGGCGGTACAGCAATCCAAAGAATTAACAAATACTAGCAGCAGCAGCGACACCTCAAGATTGTTAAACAACTCAACTCTCCAGTAGGCTAATATAATACTTATCCATTATGTCCACAGACTCTGTATGTACATCTAAATAAGCACACCAAAGAACTACTAATAGCTGTTGCATCAGATGATGATGATTGAACCCGGAACGCCAAAACCAGAAAAAAGAAAATCTAGACAGACAGATTTTTATAACAAAAAAGGAGGCGAAGCCAAGAAATATATAGGTGAATTAATACTAGGGACAGTAACGAATCCAACTGACACAGTGTTGACGCATATTGACGGGCGGGCGGATGAAAGAAAAATTGGAAAACTCCGTTGATCCAAGGGCGTTGATTGATGGTGAGGTGATCAGGAGACTGTCGGCTTCACCGCCACCGGCTTGGCGGGCTCCGTGCCGAGCACCGCGCCCGGCGCCGACATGCCACCGTTGACAGCCGAGGGGTACTGGGGGAGCATGCTGGTGTAGTAGATGGCGCGGCCATTGCTGTCGTAGGCGACATGCGGGGCTGGGGCGTAGGCCGCGGCATTGGACACGGCGGGTGAAGGGGCGGAGCCGTTGGCGGTGGCATTGGCGCTGGGCGGCGCGACGGCGTACACGGCGGGGAAGGAGGTCGCACCTGGCGAGGCGGTGGCGGCGTAGTAGCCGTGGGGCGCCGGGATGAAGAACACGGGGGCGTGGTCTGCGCCGGAGCCAGGAGCCACGGACGTGTACCTCCCCGGCACCTGCAGGTAGGCCGTCGCGGGCGGGGCGGACGACGGCGGCGGGACAGGGGGCTTCTCGGGGAACTTTGGAAGGTAGTACTCCGCGTTGGCGGGCGGGGTGGGGGTCGCGGGAGGGTAGGCGCGGGTCAGGGAGTCGTCGCTGCCGTTCCTCGGGAGGGCGGCGGGCGCGGGCGCTGGAACAGGAGGTGGCGGTTGGTGGGTGACGTTGTCGGCGAGCTGCAGCTTCTCGAGCTCCTGGATCTGGCGCTGGAACTCGGCAGGTGAGACGGCGGGGGAGACAGCGACGTGGTCTGGCGCGGCGTTGGGATGTCGGTCGTCGTTTTTGGCGGGTAACTCGACGGGGACGTTCTCCCTGGCCGTCGGAGGATCGCCCGCCGGGTCCTTGACCTTGACCGCCGGGGGAGGGACGAACCCGTTGTCGAGGCCGAAGAGGTAGTCGGGGCTCGCCGCCGCCAGCACCACGTGCGGGTGTTGGGTCGGAGCCATCTGCACGACGGTCTGCGGCGGCGGCGGCGGCGCAGCCTGCTGGACGAAGACCGCCTCCTGCTTGGCCTGCGGCGGCGGGGACGACTGGTGCGCGAACACCGACTCCTGCCTGTGCTGCTGCGGCGGCGACTGCTGCTGCTGCGGTGCCGCCACGGGCGACGGTTCCTGCTTGGGCGGCGGGACGGTGTTGAGCGCCTGGACGAACCAGTGGCGCTCGGGCTTGGGCTCGAGGAGGCCCGCGGGCTGCGGCGGCGGCGGGGGCGACTGGACGGGGAAGAGGAAGACCCTGAGCCTGAGCGTGGATCCGCGGCCGGAGCCCGGCGCGGGGCGGAGCAAGTGGAGGCGGTCGTACTCGAGGACGAGGTGCTCCAGATCCTCGTCGTTGGTGACGGAGACGAGCGCGTCCAGGTCCTCGCCGGGGAGCTGGTACTTGACGCAGACGTCCCCGGGGGCCCCCGCGAGCCCGGCGAGGCGCGCGGCGAAGTCGGCGAAGCGGAGGGGCCGGTCGAGCGACAGGATCTTGGTCTCGCCGTTGACGTACGCGAGCTGGTTGTCGTGGGGCCGCGGCTGGATGCGCCCCCCGTAGCTGACCATGAGCCGCACCTTGGCCGGCGGCAGTGGCGGCTGCGCCGCCGCCGCCTCGGAGCCGTCGTGGTGCGCGTCGTCCGTGGCCGCGGCGGAGTGCGGGGACGAGTCGCCGGATTCGGCCATGGCGGCTAGGGTTGGGCGGAGAATTTCAGATTGGAAGGGAGGGCACGCGCGGGGATAGGGGAGAAGAAGGGTGTTATAAGGGTAGCCAGGTAGGTGGGGAATGTGATTAGCGGCTGGTTAGGGATCCGGGATGAGGTGATTAGCGCCCCCCCGTGGCTGCTGGCGGTTTCGCAGGAGGGTTTCCTTGACTGGGTGGCGCGCGGCGCGGGGGTTTTGGCGGGCCGGGCTTGCGCTTCCCTGGCCTGGCCTGGCCTCGGGACGCGTGTGGGGACAGTTGGGATTGAGGTGTCCGTGTCAATGTGTGTGTTGGTGCGGTGGGCCAGGCTGCTCTTTTCGCTTTTTCCATTTCTTTCCATTAATCTGCGGGTCTTCTTTGCGGAGGATCTTTTCTCGCAACAACCAGGTTGGAGCTATCAACCGTTTTTTTTTTTTTGGGGTTAAGGTAGATACCAATGATGATGGTTATTGGAATACTAATGTAGGACTGCTAGTAAACAATCAATCTATCTACAAATTCCCCGGTATAAAAGATTACTCTGTTTACTGGGTACCAAACACATACTCGCTCCGTTCACACATGTATACCGCGATTGGTATTTTTTTCAAAACTCGGACCATTCGTCGTATTCAAAAAAATTGTGCCAGTATGTAAAAATACGATTTATACTCACGACAAAAAATAAATGATAATTTTTTATTTTTCTAATAAGACAAATGACGAATTTTTTTAAAAAGAAATCGATTTCTGTGACTCTATTTGACTATTTCTATGGCGCCTTCCAAAAGCCACTAAACTCTGGAAACTGGAGACTAATTAAATCACTACAGATATCTCGTTATTGTCATCGGTATTATTCATCCATACATTATATTGATCACGTTGGAGTACTAATATGAGCAACACAAAAGTAAAATCCCTGAGCATGGTTCTTAGAATGTGGTGGCGGGTGGGGATAAAGAGATTGTACTATAACATATCCACAACAACTGCATGCACAGTATAGCTTGCAATGATTATTTATATTAAAATAGTCGTAACTTGCGCCGATGAAACCTTAAGGGTGGATGCTAGAATTAGGTATGACCTACGATGTATACAACTGGGAGTAGAGTACTGAGTGTGAAAAAAAAAATCAAAAAACCGTGCACCAAAGAAATGAGTTCTTGGCAAAGTACTGTGCAATCTGAGTCAAACCGGAGCTAGTCCTACTACTAGTTTAGTGTGGAATATAAATGACAAGTTGTTGTTATTTGAGAGTTGGTGCCGTAACGTGGAACTATGCCGTCACGAAATATACAGTCGCGACGCGATACCTGTTGGGGATTTTGCGGGAAAGCATTCAGATGAGAATTTCAATTTCATCACGTCTAGAGGCTGGCATTTATATACCGATAGATCGATCCTCCCATTGTCGACCGTGAAAAGAAACAAAAAAAATCCAGTTCCCTGTGAAGTTTCTGCATAGTTTATGCGTTTTCCAAGGGAAACTAAGAGCTGTGTTCATTGGATGCCAGTGTCGCATAACCGGCGTGAGATTTTGGATCCAATGTGTTCGGTGGCCGGGGTGCCGGGGGGGGGGGGGGGGGGGGGGGGGGGCTTTGGGCTATCCGGCTCCGGCTACGCCGCGGCGCCTTCGCCTCACGCTGCGTGGCCTCTCGCCTCGCCACCGCCAGGCAGGCCGCAAACAGGTTTGCCTTTGCCGTGCCTTGCTTGGGCGTGGTGCAATGCAACCGTGTCAACGGCGGCTGCGTGCGCTTCGAACCGACATGGCGTGGGTGGGTGCGGGTGCCCCGTTGCACGATCGATCGAGAGAAAGGGGGCGGCAGGGCAGTCGCCGTGGGCCATGGCGGTAGCTCCAGAGTCCAGACCAAGACCATGCACACGCACAGGCGCAGCGCAGGCCATGTGATGTGGGCGGGGAGGAGGCCGCGCCGCCCAGGGCAAGTGGCAACGCGCGGGTGCCCGACTGCCCGGTGGTGGGTTGGTCGCTAGGTACCGTAGTAGGCGTTAATTTTGGTTTGGCAACGTGTTGGCCCTGTGATCCGCCGCTCGCTCGTTTCCCCCTCCCATGGCCACGGCGCGCGGGTCCACGTCCATCCAGGGAGCCCTGCCGGTGGGGCTGCGGAGCGGGCTCGGCGACGCTGCCTTTTGCCAGTGCCGACGACCGTCGTGTCGCTCGGCCGAGCCCCCAGTGATTGAATGATTCTTCTGTCTTAGCGGGCGGCGTCCGCAGCCGGCGATCAGATGTGTGATGATACAGAATTACGCCCCAGAATTACAGGTATTCAGGTCCTCCTGGCCTCTATCAAGTACTATCAACTATGCTCCGGTGGTGCAGATTCGCAATGCCGTGCGACCGAGAATGAAGACGCGCACGCTCGGCTCTCCTGTCTAGGATGCCATCCGTTCCATTTGTTCTGTTCCCAGTTGACGCGAGCACTGACACTCACGGTGCCAGAGTCCAAAGCGAACGCTGCTAAACCAATCCAGCAGCAAGTCCTAATCGACATCTGACTGGAGCATGCAGACAAACGAGCCGTCAAATCTGAGGCCGCAGATGGTGCTGCGCACCGGTGGAGTTAAATTGACCTGGCTGCGCACCCATTCTTTTGAACCCACAGCTGGACCCCGCAGCATTTTAATCCGCTTCGCTCACTGTACGCTGGGACCATACAGTACAATCTGATTTGCTTGATTTACTACCAGGATATTCTCACGTTGGAATAAACCACCTATACATAACAAAGAGGAAACTGTCCCCTTTGATTTCCCCCACAAATTTTGACATCGCGCGCCACTCGGATTCCTACGTGTCATCTTAACGTGTGGTGTAATCATGGCGCGTTCAAGTGGCCGCTTATTGTTTCCCATTCAAAGAAATAGAGTGCGTATACATTTTTGTACTCCAATGTGCGTATGACTATATTAATATGAGAAAGCATTCGTCCTGCTAGCTGCATGTACTAGAGTGGGAGTATTACTCTATTAACAGGCCATGTGCCAGGCAAACAATAGGTGACCGGAATCGGGATAAATTTATGGATTTGATTAAACCTGCACCGCGCAGGAAGAAGAGGCAAAGGATACTGCTTTTAGAGCATGTCTGACGCACATAGATTTGTTTTGTTTATAAGCTTGGTGCAGTAATCATTAGAAGCCTTCCAATCGAGGTGTCTGGACAAGCAAAGCACCTCTATCGCTGCAGAGGATGAATAGACGATTGCAACGCGAGAAAAAAACATTAGAATAGAGAATCAGTGATCAATTAGCGTATGCCATTAGGCAGATACTAACGACGATGAATTGCTTCGGAAGGGGCTGTGAGGAGTCCTTTCGACCAGTATATAGACTTCATTCAGAGATCTATACAGTGTTTTTTTTTTGTCCAATCTATTAATATATGACCATAAAGCCCCGTATATGGTAGTTTTTTTTAGAAATTAGGACCAGTTATGTATATGTTTAAAACATATTCTGCCGTGTGATAGCGCCGCACGACGATCTTAGCAGATGTATTATCACTCTTCGGTACAGTATGAAGAGGCCCTCCTCCGAAGTGAAGTTACTCAAGTTAGAGGCAGCTCAAAACACTTAAAAAAAAGTAAAAAGTAAACAAAATGTCAAATTGTCTGGGTCTTCCTCTTCCCCGTGTGGGTCCACTTTTCAGTGTGCCTTTTGGCCCCAACAGGCGGGTGCGCGCGAGTAGGATAGGATACATCCAAACCCCCGGTGGGCATGCGACAGAGGTGCATTTTTACCATCAAATTATCGTCGAGCTCGCATTTAACCATTGAACTTCAAAACTGAATATATTTAGCTATCAAACTATTGAAACCGGATATTTTTTATCCAAAATGGTTTTAATGGTTGTTTATTTTTTTTTGAAAATAATAAATAACTAACTTAATCTCTAAAAATCCACAAGTAATTCATTTTAAGTTAGAAGAATACAAAACTAGTACCAAAACATTTCTAAAAATGCATTCTATTCGCTAGTACTATGGTGTCGGTACCCAGCTAACCGGGTACCCGCTTACACTAGACGAAGATCACTAAGGGAGGTAACTACTGCAGTACAAGGAGGGCCCAAGGCCGCGTACAGATGGGCCCGGCCTACTCCTTGGAAAAGCTGGGCCACGCACCCGGCCCACAGGGGAGGCCCCGGACCTCCTTCGAGGACCGAGCCTCCCCCAGCCACGCGACGAGAGGTCCGGACCTCTCGGTCCGGAGCCCGTACCTTCGGTGGCCCGGGGCCGCCTCGTGCCCACAGAGCACGGGGAGGTCCGGAGCCGGCGCCCTCGGTGGTTCGGGGCCGCCACGTGCCCTCAGAGCACGAGGAGGTCCGGAGCCAGAGCCCTCGAAGGTCCGAGGGCGCCACGTGCCCGCAGAGCACGTGGAGGTCCGGAGCCAGCACCCTCGGTGGTCCGGGGCCGCCACGTGCCCACAGGGCACGGGAAGATCTCGCGTTGCCACGTGCCCACAGGGCGCGTGGCGGGGCCTTCAGGCGGGCGCCTCGCCCACCTGCCGCATTTATTGCGGGCAGGTGGGCGTGCCCGATGCCGCTGACACCGCCGCTGTCAGGCTGGCACGCCCCGATGCTGCTGACACCACGAGTGTCAGACGGGCGTGCCCCCGTTGCCCGCCGTCGCCGCCGCTGTCAGACAGGCATGCCCCCGTCGCCCGCCGACGCCGCCGCTGTCAGACGGGCGTGCCCCCATCGCCGCTGGCACCGCCGCTGGCAGGCGGCGGCGAAGCAAAGGGGCGCGCCTTACCAAGGCGCGGCGGCGATAACAGGGCACTACAGTTGATTTCCCCAGCTACACTGGGGTCTATATTGAGTAAACAAGTACGCTGTACTCATCATGAGCCGCGCCACGCGCGGCGGCCGCGCTCAGCCTAATACTAGGCAGCGGCGCTACAACGCTACTACGAGCGCCCTGTCCTGTCACGCGTGCGCATCGCCTGCCCCTCGGCCTCTGAAGCCTCTCAGCGGGTTTAGCAGCCGATGGGACAGGACGGCGTAAGGCAGGACGGCGCGGCGCCGTATCCAGACGACAGGACGATATGGCGGAACTCCAGGCCATACCAGGACACGACGGTGGTACAGGCGCGAAGCATGGGAGCGTTGGACATCAGGCACAGGATAGAACTGTAGCATAGAGGAAATGGCCGGGACCACCTGTCGGGGCCCGGCCACCATGTACATGCCCCCCTTGGGCTATAAAAGGGGAGGCATACGCAACACAGAAAAGAGATCCAGACAGGCTCAGAGACTCCTCTCAAGGCCCACGAAATACAAGAACACACCCACAGTGGACGTAGGGTATTACGCTGCGGCGGTCCGAACCACTCTAAATCCTCTCGCCACCATCGTGCCACCACCAACTTAGCTAACAACGATTGCTCCCCCTAACTACTCTCAGTACTTAGGATCTCGGCCAGGTGCACTCCGCCACCTGACCAAGAGCACGTCTGCTCCGACATATGGTTAGAGTTATTTTAATCTTACTTACTATCTCTTCTGACAGACAAGACTATGAACATATACGACACTAGGAGAGGTAACAAATATGATTCAAACAACTCTAAATAGAGTATTAAAGGATAAACCACCATTTTAGAAAAAAGGTACAATTTCAATTTTTTTTGATTTAAAATGAATTATGTTTCTTAGAGATTAATTTTATTTTAATTATTTAGAAACTGAAAAAACACCTTTGAATCCGAACTTGGGCGATAACTTGATGGTCAAAAATGGTATTTTTCTTTTAATAAAAGAGATAAGCTCAAGGAGTTCCCTTTTCTCCCTGTAGATAAGATCATCTGAACACGTTGGCAGCGGATGTCGCCATTTTCGCCACTTAACAAGCAACCGGACGTCCGCTTTTCCTGCGGCGCCATCTCAGCTACTTTGTAACTATTTTCTCTTTTTTCCATCCATACTCCATGTTTTTTTTTTTCTTCCAGTTCCAGTACGAATTGTTAAAGGCGATGGGGAGTGTAGTACTACCCGGTCACGTTGATCGGAAAACGACAGATTTCTCCGGGGGACTCTGATCGCGCGGCCGGGCTACACGGATCTGGCGATGTGGACGTCCGATCCTCTGACTGACATGGAGGTCAAAACATTTCAATATTATATATATTATAATTCATATAAATAGCATGATTTTTTGAAATGGTGTCCGGCATCCTTAGGCTATTTTTATTGAAACGTTCACGCAACCGCATACATTTCAAACTCTTCGGTGTTGCAGAGCCCAATATAAAACTGTGTTTTTGCGTGTCTCCAATGGACGCCACTGGCCGGTGAGAGCGGCCTTAATGCCTTATATCCTCTAGAAAGGTTTAAGAGGCCCGTGCGACTTTACAAATTTTGTTAGCGGAGCTTGTCATCGGTGCTCGGTAGCTTCGGGAATGTGTAGAAACATGAGCTTCGAGCACGCAAATGGCATTTGAATGAGCCGTTTTCAGTGTTCATATATTTAGATATATAGATTCGAACTAAATCGATATCGTCTTGTAGCCAAACACCCAGCCCTACGGGGGACTGATGGACGTGCGTCGTTACAGCCAAACACCCAGCCGTCGGTTGGTGTCACGAGGTACGAGGATCGATGGGCTGTTCTCAGTATATAGCAGGAGGAAAAGGCCAGAGTGGGTTTGCGCTCTGTTCATAGGAGTATTTCGCTTTGTCTGTCATGGCCGGATGCATTGCATTCCCGCCCGGCAATCACCGTCGGTAGCTAGCTGCCTAGGTTTATATGTAATGTAATGTAATGACACATGTGGTTAGGGTGATCTCGTGAGCAGCTGTTTTAATTAACCTCAAAGCCTCAGCTCTCAAAGCAAAGCTCCTCATCACATGGTGCGACGCGATGCGAAGCAGTGCAGTGCAGCGCAGGTACGTCCGCAGCTCTGGACGGCTTTTGTTTAGCAGCGAGCGCATCGAGCCCCGTGGCACGGAGCCGCGAGCGAGAGAAGAGAACATGGGGGATTGGGGGCTGGCTGACCCCCCCCCACTCACCAGTCATCATATCATACTAGTTACCCGGGAGTCCTGCAGGCAGCCAACGGATTAGCAAAAAGATTAGTCGGTACTTACTCATCACTCAGAACACGGATCGATATGATCATGTGAGCCTAGCTGGTTAGTACGTGCGGTGCAGTGCATTTTATTCCAACTACTGTTCCACTGCATCTAGCGAGGGAGGGTGCTGTCGGTGCATTCCCTTGGCGGGCAGGTCAGGTACGGTACAGTAGTAGAGGTCAACCGAACGGAGCAAAGGCCGCAGCAGCTCCCTGTCGTGATCTTGTTGCTGCGAAGAGACTCCATCTGGCTGGCTGCTGCTCGTGCTGAGGGGCTGCTCCAGTTTTCAGAAGAGTTGGATGGGCCCATGATTGTAGTGGCCCAGGAACACGCTATGGGCCCAACTCGGAACATACTATTGCAGCCCGTCTAGCCGTTCAAATCGGGCCCGTCTAAATCAAGAAGGGCATAGGCCGGGCCCCTGGGCTGGGCCCTGCCCCCACCTGCTACGTCGGCTCGGCACGGCACGGCACGCATGGTGTGCGCGCAACGACGCGCGGCGATGTTCGCGGCAACGGAACGAACGTGTACGCGCATGCGTGTGCTGCTGGCCACGCCAACCACATTCTATGCTCGTCAGCAGCGTCGATCAGGTAGCGTGCCGCGTCTCGATCTGGAGTTGGTTGGTTCTTCTCCACCCCACCTTGTATCGACATGGGAACTCGATCGGTGACTTCTCCACTCCGGCTCCGGAGACGACGCGTCCGTTGAGCACGGTAGGGCCGTGCTGATCAGCGCCGTCGCACGGTCTGGTGGCGTGTACTGTCCGATAAAGATGTACCGGACTATCCGATGTGGTCGAGTCCGAGACGAACCTCGAGATTTAGGCGAGATTTTTTGGGATTCGACTTATATGAGAGTTAAGACCACCCTCCTCTGTCTATAAATATAAAGAAGCCAAACCGTTTGACGCATCCATAATTGAACCAATCTACTATTTTATGCATGTCTCTGTTCTCAAATCATAATTCTCTTCTCCAATCCTGATTTTCGTCTTTCTTTGACTCTACGCTGACTTGAGGAGCTCCAAATGACCCTAGCGCTGATCGTTCCTGACGGGATCCCTCCCGGATAGATTGGTTAGGATCCCTCCCGAATAGATTGGTCTAGGTCATATCATTGATAATTGGCGGACTATACGCCGATTTGAGGAGCTTCAAGTGACCCTAGCGCTGATCCTCTCTGACGGAATTCCTCCCAAATAGATTGATCTAGGTCGTATCATTGATAATTGACGCTAAAACGTGTCAACAGCGTTCAGGCTTCAGCTGCGCATGCCGCGTGCAGGAGCACGACCGGACAGTACCACAGCCACGGTGTTGTGAGCTGCGACTCCATAATCATCATAACACCAAGTGCCAATAAGCCGCCATAACCCTGGCTAGCTATTCGTACTGTCCTGTTGCTACGCATCTGCAGCTGCAGGGGGACGGATGTTGCGTGGACGGACGGACCAAGAAGAAGCGGACACGACGCGTGGTATCATTCATTCATTGATCAGGAGGAAGAAGATGAGGGCACACTGCCTGCCTGCCTGCCTGCGTGTGCGCAGCAGGCAGCGTGGCTGGTCCAAGCACGGACTCACTGTAGTAAAACAACACGAGACCGGGCCGGGCGGCCGGCTGCTGATGCATATCTCTCCAATGGAGTTTCTCGGATTTTTGTTCTCTATCACTGTTTCAATTTATTTTCTTTTTATTTATAGTATATTATTTATGTCAAACAGTATTTTGAGGAATCGTTTGAGACACGCCATTGGCCATAATCTTAGACCATCTCCAGCGAAACGTTTATGCATCTTGTCTATCATTATTTTTAACTGTTATAACTATTTTTCTGACACTCCATAATGCTGCAGTGTTAAATAATATCAAACAGTACTATAGACCGTGGACGCTCCACGTGAAAAGAGGCTTATCGCAGAGGGAGAAGAGGATAGATTGCTGGCTCCAAGGGATTGATTGTTCAGGGTCAGAGCGCCCACCGCACCACCTTGTATCGTATCTGCTCTCGATCTGGTGTTCTCACCCGGACTCTCGATTTAGATATAGACATGAAAACGGCAATGGATATATGGAGATTCATTTCAATTTTATGACGCGGTCTGTACACCCATGAATCCTCGCTCTGGTTGGTTGATGAGAAGCAGAAGAGTATTACGAGCATCATCAGAGGACGGCACGGAGCCATTATAGGCAGCTTGAAACATCATATATCCAAGAAGCAAGAGAGCTAAGCTAGCTAGCGGTGATTGATGCCAATGCCTAGTAGTAAGCAAGCTGTGAGCTCCAGGAAGAACCAGGAGCTAGGAGGGAGAAGAGGGGATACGTACGGATCTACCCCAATCTCTGCTCTGCCGGCGCCTACCTTACTTATTGGAGTCTGGGTTGGGTCCACTCGGGACCTCATGCTTGCTGTCGCGGAGCCCCGCCGAGTTCCACCGCCCGCGCTGCCGCGGGAGAGCGCGGCGCCCGGCCCACGACGATGACGACGACGACGACGTGACAGGGAACCAGCCCCTCTCCTCCGCCTCCACCACCTCCTCCGCCTGTCCAGCTTCCGGAGGCACGAGCAGCACGAGGGAGGAGCAGAGGAGAGCGCAGCACAAGAGGAGGAGGAGCGGCGGCGGCAGCGCGGCGCTGAGTCTCCTCCTCCCTGTCCACCCAGACCCAGCTCCTGCGGCCATGCAAGAACGAGCCGGCCGGAGCAGGAACCGAACGCCTCCCGCTCCGCCCGCGTCCCTCGCTAACAGTCACAGGCCACCGCGCGCAGCAACGCCCATGTACGGGCAATGTGAGCGAGAGGCGGCGAGACGACTGCGGGTGAGGCAGAGACTCCGAGCTGAGAGGGGTCGCCGGGCAAGCAGAAGCGGCTAGTGTGCGGCTGCGCGGGGGAGACTGTGAGCTCTCTCGCTCGCTCACTCAGTCATCAGTCCACAGTCCAGCTGGAGCTGGGTGATATTTGTGGGACAAGCTAGGCAACGTACTATGCTCTTCACGCTACAACAACGCGGACTGGCAGCGGCAGCCGGCAGGTAGGGGATGGTCACTCTGTATGTTCAGACCTCTCCTCGCACCGCACCGGTGCTTTGGCTTGGTTTTCTGAATCTCTCGGCGGGGTCTTGCAGGCAGGCGAAAGCAACACGGAGCTGGTCAGATGCGTGGGTAGCTTCAAATATATCACCCCCCCCCCCCCCAGCAGCAGGTCAGGTGTTGTATCTGACACCATCATCACCATACATTCATGGTTTCAAGAGCACCTTCTGTCTCTGACTGTCTCGCTGTCGATACTGCAGTGCATGTCTCTGTTCCGTTCCTTGTACATGCATCATACACCGAATGTCCTTGCACTGCATGCATGGAGGCCAACCGTTCGAGCTAACACTGCAGATTGTTTCGAATTATTGTTAGAGTTTTCTGCTTCGGACCGGGCAGGCAGGAGCAGCCGGGAAAAAAGTTGATCATGGCCGACGGGGAGGGAGCCTCGGCCGGAAAGCGGGGGCAAAAGCGGAGCAAAGAAAAGACGTAGGATGGCATGGCATCAAATGGAAGCTTTGGCCTTGCCGAAGGCTGTAAAGGGCCACGCAGCTATTTGACGGCCGTTGACGGAATATTGCTATTCCCCTAGCTATAGAACCAAATTAAAGCATTCCATCTCTTTCGTTCTTTCAAGTAAGCTATAGTACTAGCAAAACTCCCTCCAAAACACGTACGTATAGGTAGAACATAGCTAGCTAGTGTTTTGTTAGTGTCTAACTTTTGCCTCCAAATATATCCCACACAAAAATGGTTGTGGACAATCATATCCAGGTCGACGCTGATGGCGAAGCTAGAGCAAATTATATAGATGGGGGTGGCTTCTGCAAGCAACTGTAGGGGGTACAAATATGGTGCGAAATCTAGTCCAGATAATTAGTTTTACATTTTTTTTGGCACACATATGCACCCTCTCCTTCACATGTGCCTGTAGAAATTAGCGGGGGTACGGTGCATATGCACCCAGGAAAAAAAAGAAGTAAAACGAGCTATTCAGGCCAAATTTCCACCATATTTGGACCTCATATACAATGACACAATTGATGTCTATGAATCTAGGAGACAAGTGCACTGTGCACCCCTGTGTAGCTATAATTTTTCGTGGGAGAAATTATAAACCCTAGAATTATGCCATAGTACTGCACGTCAATAATTTGTTGTTTGAATTGTGAGCATTGATTATATATTAACACACCTGCCCTAAGGACGAACCCGACGGCAGAAAAGGAGGAGGTGTGGAATTAATAGATCGAGGTAGCGCTAGGCGCGCAGGGTAATAAGTCCAAGGAGGACAAACTTTTCTCACATCGACAAGCAGACGCTGCCTTCTCGTGTCCCCAACGTGGCCTGCATTTGTCCCTTCGCTTCACTCGTAGTCTTGTAGACCCTACATACACCACATGCCATGCTAAAACTTGTACTCAAACCCAGCATCACACAGTCGATCTCGATCCAGAACGAAACTCACTGCAGCTCACAAAAGTAGTAGATTCATTATTCTTCAGCGTGTGCTTCTGCCACTGCCACTCGTACGTAGTCCGATCGGTTCAGCTAAGATAGACTGTACAACTGTTTTTAGCTTCCACAGTGTTTACTGGGAGGAAGAGTACAGCTGCACAGCCACTACTATGGCTGTTCAGCCTAAGTGTTTTTCTTTTGTCGAACGTGTGAAGCACGTCTTTGTATCAATCGAGAAGATTGCAAAATACAGTTACATAAAATAAGCTGAGGTTTACGAATCATGATAAAAGAAATACAAAGAGAAACCACCCAATACACTAGCGCTAACCAAGACAACAAAGTTACTTGAAGCCCAAAGGTGAAGCTAAAAGGAAAAGGGAGAGACCGAGGGGGAGAGGATGATGCTTTCAATAAGGGAAGTGACTCTCGAAGCGCCACCATCATATAAATAAAGCTTTTGCTGGATGAAAACAAAGAGTATACTGATAACACTTCCAGCGTGAAAAACTATGTCGAAACTGAGGTCGTTACCAACAACGCTTATTTGAGCTCTTTGAAGATAAAAGATGCTTTAGGAGTAATACCAGTTATCCCACTTCTACATACAAACAAAAGTTCTACATACCAGTTAGCCTTACACGCACAAAATATCTTTTTAAAGAAATAAAGGATAATGAGGCTCAGAATGCTCAAACTCAACATGTAGGTCAATCTACCTATGAACCAACGACCCAACTTTGAAGAAGTGTTAAAAACATCTAATCAAACCACAATTATGGATGCGATTGCAAAGCGGCGGCGTGTCACCTTTTTTTGAGCTGCGGCAATGTAGCAGTAGCCGTGCTAGTAGCACCAGTAACAATTGGTAATGCAATTATTATGGATGGAACAAGTCGTGAAGCAGGCTCATGATTCGGACACCCACGAAGCTCTGCCAACAACACAAGATGAAGCGAGCTGATCGAGCATGCTTGCCTGCCGCCGGTTCATCGTTATTGTAGCCGCCCATCATTCGAACGGGAAGCGTACGTACGTACAATACGTGTTAAAATTATTAGCTTAGCTACTAGCTAGGAGTAACTTATTAGCGCCGCCCGCCAATGCAAAAGCCACGCGCGGGAAGAAAAAGGTTATCGAAAGACGGGCATAATTAGCTGCTACGTACAGCCTTATTAGCCTTTCAGCTCGAATATAATTATATTGAATTTCATCACTAGTAGGGGTATATCACTCACTAGCTTGGTAGTAGATCGCGGAAAGCCTCCTCATCCGGCTCCCGCTTCTTACCGTTGTTTAATTAATTTGCTTGTTTTCTTGGCTAGCTGGTTGTTGTTTGGTTCGGTTCTGTGATTCAGATTTGGTCATTTTAATTTCTTGGATTCCAATAACTCGATCGATCATTATCAGGCAGCAGAGCTGGAGTACTGAAGAAAAGGCCTATAATAAGAGCTCAAATAATTACACGTACAGTACGTTATACGTGCGGGTAGCGCCAGCTGTGGCTGTGCGGCTCGTGATGGCGCTGGCGCGCGGCGTACGTCGTGGCTTCGCTCGCTGGGTCAAGCTCACTCCCCCACTCCGTCGTCTCCGTGCCCGTGCATGCCTACTCATGCCTGCCTGCCTGCACCATGCAGCAGCAGTCGGCAGTCGGCAGCCTTGCAGCCTGCAGGAGGTAGCGTCGCACTCGCACTACGACGAACGCGGGCCGGGCGACGGCGACCAACTCAACTCACTATAGTACGTACAGGCTGTGATGCAGCCTTTGCAGTTGGCAGGAGGAGGAGAGGCAAAGCTGCAAGCATTGCTCTGTTGCTCTCTACCAGCTTGCTCGCTCGCTCGTACTGTATAGTACTGTACTGTTTATGTCGTATCGTCGTTCGTTGCCGCCCTTTCTCGCCTGCTGCGTCGTCCGGGCCCAATAACAAGGCCTAACCGAACGAAGACCTAATCGTGTTACGTAAATGGGCCAACAAGGGAGAGCTCTGATTAATCTGCTCGGTTCGGTTTCATTAGTGAAATGAAACCACTTCTATTGTATATACCATGCCATCACTTTGGCCATATACATATATGATCGTTTCTGATAGAATGGAACATTTATCAGTGCTCTAGTGATTAACTGAATATAACTGCTGCATATGCCCATATGAACATTGATGTTCTTCAGAAGCTACTACCGAGAGCTGCACTGTATTTGTCAGCTTAATTATTCTACTGAAAATAGCATCCATTGACCATATAATATACTAGGTTCTTTGGAACACATAATATGGCGCTACAGCAGTAGCTGAGTTAGTTGCCTAATTCGATTCTTCACCAGAACTTAATGGTACAAGATCCAAAAGGAAAAATGATCGAGCGCATCACTGACCAAGCTCCGAGGATAACGCTCCTGCACAATGCGTGGAGAGCACTTTGCTCAACGACCACCTCAACTGGAGAACTGTAGGCGATAATGGTGGTACATTTTTCCCTCCTTGGACGTTATGGAAAGGGTCACTAGCTCCATCGGGCTTCAACTTTGGGGCCAAAAGTTTTCGGAATAACTTTGGCGCTTCTTGCTACATACTCCGTATATTGTTATAAACTTTGTATATGTACTGCTCTTGGACTTAATGTTATGCTTCATTTTTTTTAAAAAAAAAGAAAAGAAAACCGCGCGGAACATAACGGTTGCAAAGGTGACAGTTTTACTTAAGTTGCTTGCCTTATATGGATTCTTACTTAGTTATTTAGCACAAAGTGCGGTGCTACTGCTACCTGTTATTTTGTGAGTACTAGCACTCACGAGTTTTGGTTCTCTCAAGATCTAGTTGGTCTTGCTACTTTTTTTTAAGGACACATCTCCAGACTGCCGTAAGCGGGCTTTTGAGCCCATGCAAAGCAAAGCCTCTTAGGCCGAATGGTACTGTAAAAGTGAAGGAGAACTATACGTCCAAGCAAATAAAATGTGGATGGTCTGGACTCTGGACGCAAGGGTGGGGGGCTGCTATCTGTCGCAGCGGTGACAATTTCGCCTCGCGTCGTCGCTGAAGAGCGCTTCCTTTGCCGTGCGTCGGTGCGTCAGGTTTTGGGCGTTTTTTTATCTTATAGGCTGTGCTTCATACCGCGAAGCCCCAACCGTGCTGTTTCTTAACATCCTTCGGAGCAAATCATGTGGACACCAGGTACACATCTCTCCTCTCTCCTACTTAAAAAATACAAAATGTTTTCCACTTCACTCAATACGCGTTCCGCTCCCCTTCCGTTCCGCTCGCACCAGCACCCACCGCCCTCGCTCCGCGCTGCACGCTGCCCGCGCGGGGCTCCGCCGCCGCCTCCCACCCATCCTCCGCTCGCCCATCCTCCGCGGCGTGGCCTGCCTCTGCTCATCCTCCGCTCGCCCTTCCTCCACGATGTGGCCTGCCTCCTCCCCGGCCAGCCTCCTCCCCGCGCGGAGCGCAGCCGCCCGTGCCGTTCAGCTCCTCCCCGGCGAGGCGCCGTTGCCCGCGCCGTCCGCCTCCTCTCTCACGGGCCGCCGCCGCCCGCTCCGTTCAACTCCTCCCTGCGTGAGGCGCCGTAGCCCGCACGGCTAGCCTCCTCCACGGCGGACCCCGCTTCCTCCCCGGCGAGGTACCGCCCGTGTGGCCTGCCTCCTCCCCGTAGAGGGAGAAGGTGCTCCCGCCCGCAGCCGGCGTGGAGAGAGAGAGGGCCTCCTCCTACTCGATGCCTAGATCTGACGATACCTCCTACTCGACCCAGAGGGCCTCCTCCTCGCGCACGACCTCCGCATTAGCACGCCGCCGTGCCCGCTCCCCGGCGCCTCCTCCTGCAAGGTACGTATCCATGGTTTTTCTCTCCCTTGTGGTGTTTTTAGGAGAAGAGATTGTAGTTCTGGAGGAGCTCTAAATGGAATGATCATCAGATTATAGTTCATGTCATTGTGAACTATTCCCTCAACTCCCAAAAGCACGCTCACACTCCTCTCGAAAAAAATAATCCATCATTTACTCAATTTCTGAAACCGCTAAACTAACCCCTGGCTAAGTTACCAATGAGATGTAGACAATAGGCCCAGAGTGATTAGTGATTTTCTCTATCAAAAAGCAATCTAGGTAATATAAGAGTTTCATCATAAATTGATCAGCATAGGATTATATATCGAGCTGTATTAAAATTTCAGAAGGATAGTCATAGGAGCCGTTGTGAAGTAACGCGTTTAGAATCTGTCAATTCTGACGGACAAACCCATCTAGCTTTGAAAATTGCACTGATTGGATCTCAAGTGAGTTCAGTAATATGCTGATTATAGTTTACAAATAAAAGGATAGCAATAAATCATATTCGCGTTCTCACCAATGCTGATGTCTGAATCGAAATTGCGATGTTACATTTTGACCATCTGTACCTTTGTTGCTATGAGGCACCAGCTTCTGCTTGCCGAAATCCATATTGTATCCTTTATCAGTTGGATACATGGCTTGGTTACCTGGGTCAATTCTTCAGAGCAATGCTGATGGGTACCTCTACTCCTAAAAAGTTTGGAGTGTTTCCATCGTCCGCCTCCCACCCGCCCCCGCACTGCCTCCCGCAGTCCCGCGCCTGACCCCGCCTCTCTCGCACCGCCTTCGCTGCCAGCCTGCCACCGTCTCTCTCACACCGTCCTCCTCGCGCCGCTACGCTGCCCCGTCCGCCTACCGCGCCCGTGCTGCCGCCGTCGCGCCTCACCTCGCCTCTGCCCCGCCGCGTCCCCGATCCACTCGGCCCCACGCAGCCGCTGCGCATCTCTGCCCCGTACCCGGCACACGGCGTCACCGCGTCGCCGCATCCTTCCTCTCCGTCGGCGGGCGACGATGGGTGCCGCAGCGGAGGCGGATCGGGCCGCGGCGGCAGTGGGGAGAGGAGAGGGAGGTCGGCGGCGGCAGCGGTCGGTGACGGAGGTGAGGGAGGCCACCGGCCGGATCCACGCGATGGGGGCCTCCAGACCCGGCGGCGGAGGGGATTCGGCCGCGGCGGCAGTGGGGAGAGGAAAGGGAGGTCGGCGGCGGCGGCGGCAGCAGTGGCCGGTGATGGAGGTGAGGGCGCGGATCCACGCGTTGGGGGCCTCCAGACCCGGCGGCGGAGAGGATTAGGCTGCGGCGGCAGTGGGGGAGAGGAGAGGGAGATCGGCGGCTGCAGCGGCCGGTGACGGAGACGGAGACGGCCGCCACCCTCCCACCCGCGCGCCGTCCTGCGCACGTTCACTCCCCTACCGCCGGCGGCCTTCCCATCCATGCGCCTGCTCCGCCGCCGTCTGCGCGCCACCACCCCGTGTCCCGCTCAGCCGCTACCCCCCATTCCGTCGCCCCCAGCCCCCCACAGGTCCGCACCCATGTGCAGAGGAGGAGCAGGGGAGATGCCGCTGGTGGCAAATCAGCTCTTCTCTTCCCCTCGCTCAACTGCCCCCTCCTGTTCTCTCTCAGATCCCCTCACGAGGCAGCCCTCAGCGGTCCAATTTCTACCCGTCCCGCAGCAGCTCCGCCCCCTCCATCGCCATCTCCTCCATGTGCCCTGTCGCCATCTCCTCCTGGTTGGTTTGCCCTCTCTGCCCCATGCCATGCGCACCGTGATGTCCGCTGCTGTGCCGAACCAATGGAGGCCATGCCGTGGACAGACTCGCCACCGCTTGCAATGCGGTGCCTACGCCTTCATGGCTCTGCCCCACCGCACATTCTCCACGGCCACGGCGGTACCGGCATGGCTCCTCCTCACCTCTGGCCATGCTGTGAATGGCGATGACGTGGAAACGGTGCAGAGGCAGTCCCCATCGAGAAAAGTCCGTCCCTTTTTTTTTCCCGTTCTCTGGCCGCCTCATCCTGTCTGATTCGGTATGTCTAAGATTCGCTGCTTCGTGTTTGTCTACTGCAGGGTTCCCTCCATTCCTGAGCATCATTGGACAATGAACACCAACCAGATTAGCGATATCCTCTCCCCACATGTGAGTGCCGGTCGCTCGCTTGCTTGCTCTTGGGGTTCCTCAAACATGTTTGGCATTGCGGTCACACGTAGCAACTACTAGGCTGATGAAACACCTTCAACTAATCAAATTGTTGACCATAGATTGATCTATCGAGGTGACCCATTCCCTTGCAAATATGAATGACTCACATCACAATGCCAAACATGTTAGCATTGAAATAATTAGCGAAATTGCTTGAATTTTAAATTGTACACATTAGTTGAAATGTTAGCATGAATGGGGGCCGCAATCATATTCTGTGGTTAATGCACCTTAATTGAACATTAATAGTAAAGCATCAGGTTACATTAAGTTATTAGTGATTGGTTCATGTTCTTATTCTATTTATATTGATGTACTGTTATAGATAACATACTGATAAGCATAACTGGTCCTTATCAATGAATTTGTTAGAGAAAAAACAAGATCAACGGTACATTGACTGATTTATGTCAATCTGAAAACAAAGTAGATTAGGCATGTCTCACCTGTTGCATTGTAGATGCATCTGTAGTATGTACACAAATTATATGAAGAGGATGAATTTATCCCATCAAATTATTAAACCGCAAGTGCCATTCATTACTGGAGAATGTATCAGCTGGCTACCACCTATTTTTCGAAATGTATCCTGATCCTGAAAAATCAATAAGAGGAACCAGCTGGCAGCAATCATGAGTTCATGTGTGCTTTATTTAGTTTTCTGGAGCTACCTGATGATGCTATTGCTTGCAGGAGACAACCAAGCTATGGCAGGCGGAGAAGGTACACCAACTCACTCATGGTCATAATCCATCTCACTGATGAGAATATCCTAAATGACTTGGATCCTATGCTTCTTTTAGGTCTTCTAATGTGGTCCATACAGCATAGATGAGGTCATATCATACCTTTTATAAAACTATTCTTGGGTTATTGGTGTGGTTGCAGTCATCTGTAATTGGAATTTAGTTGGTTGTAGTCATTCAGCAAAATTTTGTTTGTTGTGCCTGTATGCCCCACTAACCTAACCTAACCTATACACCCATTGTTCTATTTGTTTTGGACTTTTCCAGCATACAGTATCCATCCCAGTTAACTCCAGCATACAATATCTAAAGGTTTGAATTCGGGATTGGGAAGGTCTGTGGCAGACACAAATAGAAAGGTATAATACTGATTTGATTAAATTATACTGCTTGGGCAATTCGATTTAGTTACTGCAGACCAAATTGTTGACTGTGACTCATCAAGGTTTTAAATGAGCAAAACATAATTTCTCGCCACTTCATTTTAAATCACAGTACATTCTTAGCTGTTAGCATTTGCATTTGTTGAGCAAAGTTCTGAAACTAATCTCCAGCTAGAAATGTGCCATCCAATTAGCGATGACATATTCTATGATGGAACCATTCTTATCCGACTTGATTGATTGCTGGAAATTAACGCTATCTCCAATTTACAATCAAGATTGCTATTTAATGAATCGAATAAATGGAGTTCGGAAAACTGCTATGCCGCAAGCCCACAACCTGCTACTCAAATACTTTGCCAGCCATCATTCTTATTCAAGAAAATTGTCATCGTTGTGATTATAATTTGCAGCCTCTTTGCATGCTTCATGAAATTGGTTAACTAAGATAATAAAACTCAAATATGCGTGGTTCATTACCTACCATACAAAGTTATCAGGAATCCCAAACTAATGCTAACTTGATGTTTAATCTAAGATGATCATGTGGAGTAACGTGAAGGACCGGCAGACAGCCTTGAACATGAAGTGCAGGGCCTGCACCAAGGTCGTCATCTGCTCCCTCCCACAAGGTCGACCTCCCCAAGGACAGCCCCAAGCCTGACCTGGTCGCTTACCCCGCTGTGCATGGCACCGCTTCCTTGATTGTCTTCACCGTTGCTAATCAAGTGCAGAACACGTGGTTCAGATGCTGGAGTCTCATCTGAGGAAGTGCCGCAATGCAATTCCAAAGGACAATTGCTTGAGCTCTGTAATGCCATTGCATCTGAGTATCTGACTCAGAGGCACTCTTTAACCTAGGCCGTTCGGCAAATGTTAGGAATTGTATTTGCATTTTGTTTTTAAAAAAACACTATTTGTGCCGTAGCAACACACGGGCCGTGCCAATTGCTAGTGATTCTAATGTACACCTTCCGTCTCAATTTACAGGTCGTTTGATTTGTTTGACACTAAATTTGATCGGCTGGTCTTGTTCAAAAAAATTTACAGTTTATCATTTATTTTTATTGTGATTTAGTCTAGCATATAATATACTTTAACTATGAAGTGAATTTTTTTATTTTTCGCAAATATTTTGAATAAGACGAGTCGGTCAAACATGGTGTTAAAAAAGTCAAACGATCTAAATGGGACGGAGGGAGTATGTGCAATTCTAGGTAGAGCCCACCAAAAATTGAACTGAAAAGTCATAACTCATAACTATGAAACAAAGTTTTAACTCAAATTTCAATTACATCACAGTATTTCTTATGGTATGAACTCACGGAATTCCCAGTATCCTGCTGCTTAACAACAGATAAGGAGATAGAAACTGTCGGTACCCAACTAACCGGGTACCCGCTTACACTAGACAAAGATCACTAAGGAGGGTAAGTACTGCAGTACAAGGAGGGCCTAAGGCCGCGTACAGATGGGCCCGGCCTACTTCTTGGAAAAGCTGGGCCGCGCACCCGGCCCACAGGGGAGGCCCCGGACCTCCTTCGAGGTCCGAGCCTCCCCCAGCCACGCGAGGAGTCCCTCAGGGGAAGGTGAGGTCCGGACCTCTCGGAGGTCCGGAGCCCGTACCTTCGGTGGTCCGGGGCCGCCTCGTGCCCACAGGGCACAGGGAGGCCCAGAGCCAGCGCCCTCGGTGGTCCGGGGCCGCCACGTGCCCACAGAGCACGGGGAGGTCCGGAGCCAGCGCCCTCGGTGGGCACTACAGTTGATTTCCCCGGCTACACTGGGGTCTATATTGAGTAAACAAGTACGCTGTACTCAGCGCTCAGCCTAATACTAGGTAGCGGCGCTACAACGCTACTACGAGCGCCCTGTCCTGTCACGCGTGCGCATCGCCTGCCCCTCGGCCTCTGAAGCCTCTCAGCGGGTTTAGCAGCCGATGGGACAGGACGGCGTAAGGCAGGACGGCGCGGCGCTGTATCCAGACGACAGGACGATATGGCGGATCTCCAGGCCATACCAGGTCGCGTCGGTGGTACAGGCGCAAAGCATGGGAGCGTTGGACATCAGGCGCAAGATAGAGCTGTAGCATAGAGGAAATGGGCCGGGACCACCTGTCGGGGCCCGGCCACCATGTACATGCCCCCCTTGGCTATAAAAGGGGAGGCATACGAGACCACACACACGCTCAACAGGCTCTTAGACCAGACAGACTCAACCCACAAAGCACAAGCACACAATCTTCACTGTCTTCTCCTACAGATAGGAATACAAGAACACACCCACAGTGGACGTAGGGTATTACGCTCCGGCGGCCCGAACCACTCTAAACCCTCTCGTCACCATCGTGCCACCATTGACCAGCTAACAACGATCGCTCCCCCTAACTACTCTTAGTACTTAGGATCTCGGCCGGGTGCATTCCGCCACCCGACCAGGAGCACGTCCGCTCCGACATTTGGCGCGCCAGGTAGGGGTTAGCATCAGTTAGCATCATCCCTCGCGGCATGATGGTTCGCATCCGCGACATCCATGAGGATGCAGCCGCATCAGAGGAGGTGGCCTCGACTGGGTCGCAGGCCTCCCCCCGCCATTTTGAGGGCGCGGCGCGGACGCCGCGGGTCCCTCGACGCCCCGCGGGGGGCGCCGCTGCTGCAAACACTGC
The DNA here is from genome assembly GCA_030272315.1 of Paspalum vaginatum. Taxonomy (NCBI): domain Eukaryota; kingdom Viridiplantae; phylum Streptophyta; class Magnoliopsida; order Poales; family Poaceae; genus Paspalum; species Paspalum vaginatum. Next base: position 1,135,665 of record CM059015.1, read on the forward strand.
AGTAGCAAGTGCTGTAGCGGCAAACGCCGCCACGGCGAACCCCGCTGCTGCCAGCGGCCCGCTCGCCGTAGCCAGGGAGCTGCTTCGTAACCCACCGGGTCCGACAGCCTCTCCTAGCGCCCTGGCGCAGTGGCGAAGCGATGTGGATCGCCTGATCCACCTAGCTGAGGTCACCCCTGGCCCAGCTAGGACTGGATCGCGACCCCCTCCCAGCAGCGGGGGGAGGTCGAACCGCCGCAGGCAGCACGATGCGGCAACATCCGCGCGCTCCCCCTCAGTAAGGAGCGCGCAGACGGAAGACCTGCGAGCTGAGCTCAACCGCTGGCGAGCAGGCACCCCCACCACCGTGGAGCAACCACGGGTGCAGCCAAACGCCGCCAAGGGCAAGAACCTTGACGCGGCGTTCGCCGCTGCAGCACCTAAGCCCCCGGCTTACGTGCAACCCTCGGTTGGCGTACAAGCGCCACCAGGGGTCGTATCGGCTGGAGTTGGCTGCGCCGCGCTCCCAGACAGCCTCCGCTCCGCGCGCTGGCCGCAGAAGTTCCGGCCGCACCTGCCGGAAAAATACGACGGGAATACCAACCTGTCGGAATTCCTGCAGGTGTACGTCACCGCTATCACAGCGGCTGGCGGAGACGACGCCGTTATGGCGTCGTACTTCCATGTCGCCTTGTCTGGGCCGGCCCGGACTTGGCTCATGAACCTCTCCCCCGGGTCAATCCGATCCTGGGAGGAGCTCTGCACTCTGTTCCAGGCGAACTTCGCGAGTGCGTGCCAGCAGTACGGCGTGGAGGCCCACCTCCATGCAGTACGTCAGGAGCCTGGCGAATCCCTCCGAGCGTTCATCGCTCGTTTCGCCAAGGTGCGGGGGACAATCCCTCGCATCTCCGACGCGTCCATCATCATAGCCTTCCGGCAAGGCGTCCGAGATGAGAAGATGCTGGAGAAACTGGCGACCCGCCAAGTACAGGACGTTGCCACCCTGTACGCGCTGGCGGACATGTGCGCTAGGGCCGCAGAGGGGCGTGCGTGGCACTCCCCACAGCAGGACAGGACTGCCCAGCCAGGCGCCTCTGCCAGTGCCGCCCGAGAGGGCGGCAAGAAAAAGAAGAAGGGCCGACGCCCTGAGAGGTTCCTGGAAGGGGCCCCTGTCGCTGCGGCAGCACCTGGAGGCCGCGACACCAGCGGCAAGCGCCCGAGGCAACAGGCGCGGAACAATGGCGGCTCATGTCCCGTTCATCCCAACAGCGGTCACAACGCCGCCGACTGCCGCGAGATACAAAAGCTCGTGCAGCGGCGTCTCAGTGAGCGCCGAGAGCGTCGGGCCAAGGACGACTCGCCGCCACGCCAGCGCCTTGGCAAGGGGAAGGGTACCAGCGACGGCGGGCCCGCCGCTGGGGGCAAGGAGATGGGCTACCAGCCCCTGGAGCGGGAGCTCAAGAGCGTCTACGCTCTAGGCCACTCCAGCTCCGAATCCAGCGACAATGAACGTCGCAAGAGGCTGTACGTTATGTACGGTGGAAGCTAGGCGGTCTCTTCCCGGCGGGACGTGAAGGCCCTGCGCCGAGAAGTCCTCTCGGTCCGGCCGAGCGTCCCTGGGGTGGCTCCACACCACAAGTGGAGAGACACCACCATCTCCTTCGGGCCGGCCGACTGCCCAGAGAACATGGCTGGGGCTGGCGTACTGCCAATCATCACGTCGCCAGTGGTCACCAACATACGGCTCCACCACGTGTTGATCGACGGCGGAGCTGCCCTCAACATCATCAGCCACGCAGCCTTCAAACAGCTGCAGATTCCGGAGTCACGCCTGGCTCCGACGCGCCCATTCTCCGGCATGGGTCCAGTGCCGATCTACCCAAAAGGGAAGATCGACCTGCCGGTCACCTTCGGGACCCCGGAGAAATTCCGCACAGAGAAGTCCAGTTCGATGTCGCGGAAGTCAACCTGCCGTTCAACGCCATCATTGGCAGACCGGCACTGTACCGCTTCATGGCCGTAGCCCATTACGGGTACTTGGTCGTGAAGATGCCGTCCCCGGCGAGTGTTCTCACCGTGCCGGGAGACCGCCATGCAGCCGTCGCCGCGGTAGAGAAGCTCCATGCTCTCGCTACTGACGCAGCGAACCCGGCGGGGGACAACCCCTCGACCTCTCGGGCCAAGGTTCCTGTTAAGGAACCGAAGGTGCCCAAGGTACGCCCTTCCGACCCAGAGGACGTGCCGGTCAAGACCGTCCAGATCGGGGCGGAACCCTCCCAGACCACCCGCATCGCAGGGAATCTGGGAGAGAAATAGGGAGACGCGCTCGTTGCTTTCCTCCGGGCAAATGTCGACGTGTTCGCCTAGGAACCGTCGCAGATGCCTGGGATCCCTAGGGAAGTGATTGAGCACCGTCTGAAGATCAGCCCGGACGCTAAGCCGGTGCGGCAGAAGCCACGGTGGCAGTCCGTGGAGCGCCAGGACTTCATCCGTCAGGAGGTCCGGAAGCTCCTGGACGCGGGCTTCATCGAGGAGGTCCATCACCCCGAGTGGCTGGCCAACCCGGTGGTCGTCCCCAAGGCGAACGGGAAGCTTTGGATGTGTATCGACTACACCAGTCTCAACAAAGTATGTCCTCCAGACCCTTATCCCCTCCCACGCATAGACCAGATAGTAGATTCCACCTCCGGGTGTGAACTTTTGTCTTTTTTGGATGCGTACTCTGGGTTTCATCAGATCCAGATGGATGAGGAGGATAAGAGGCATACAGCCTTCGTAACAGTAGATGGGTTGTATTGTTACGTTGTAATGCCATATGGTCTGAGGAATGCTTTACCTACGTTTCTGCGTGCCATGAATTTCATGTTCCATGACCTGATCAGAAACATAGTAGAGGTCTATGTCGATGACATTGTCGTCAAGACCAGGGTAGGGTCGACCTTGATGGAAGACCTGGCCCTTGTTTTCGATAGGTTGCGCACAACGCGCACGAAGCTGAACCCCGAGAAATGCGTCTTTGGCGTCTCGGCTGGTAAGCTGTTAGGTTTCTTAGTGTCACATCGCGGCATTGAGGCAAACCCAACCAAGATCAGGGCAATCGAGGCTATGCGGCCGCCGGCCTGCATCAAGGACCTCTAGAAACTCACTGGGTCCTTGGCAGCCCTCAGCCGATTTATCTCAAAGCTAGCCGAGAGAGCCCTGCCCTTCTTCAACCTTTTGAGGAAGTCCGGACCATTCATATGGACCGAAGAGGCTGAACAAGCCTTCCAGGAGTTGAAGCAGCATCTCACTACTCTGCCCGTTTTAGTGGCGCCAGAGTCTGGTGAGACCCTGTTTCTCTACCTCGCGGCGACATCCGAGGTAGTAAGCATGGTCTTGGTTGCCGAGCGACCAGCCCATTTCCACGAGGGAGACACCGGGGTCCCCCAAGTGGAAGGTGGTGGTCCGCCCACCACAGGAGCTGTAGCCGGCCCCGATACCGGAGGTCCGGTTGGCACGCTGCCCTGCCAAGGCGGTAAGCCACCAGAAGCTGGAGGCCAAGCCGCCCAGGGGGCCAGCCTGGCAGGGGGAGGTGGCCTCGGACCTACCACTAAGGTCCGGACCACCCAGAAGCCAGTATATTACGTCAGTGAGGTCCTCCACGGGGCAAAGGCCAGATATCTGGAAGCTCACAAGTTCGCCTACGCATTACTTATTGCTTCCAGAAAGTTGCGCCATTATTTCCAGGCGCATAAGGTTGTCGTGGTGACCTCTTACCCATTAAGAGCAACCCTGCGCAATTCTAACGCCACTGGGAATATCGCCAAATGGGCCGCGGAGCTGGCAGAGTTCCAACTCGACTTCCAGCCCCGAAGTGCTACCAAGAGCCAGGTCTTGGCCGACTTTATCGCAGAGTGGACTCCCACCGCCACGGGATCTGGGGGTCCGCAAGCCGAGGCGGAACCTTCCCGGCCAGACAGGACCGTCCGGGTTTTCACCGAGCCGCACTGGACTCTCTTCTTCGACGGGTCCGCCCACGAAAAAGGGTCCAGAGCAGGGGTGGCCCTCATGGACCCGAACGGGGATCAAGTAAAGTACATAGTATGCTTCGAATTCAAAGCCACTAACAACATGGCGGAATACGAAGGTTTGATCTTCGGGCTCATGATCGCTCAGTCACTGGGAATCAAGCAGCTCCTGGTTAAGGGGGATTCCCAGTTGGTGATCAGACAGGTCCGGGGGGAGTGCTGCTGCAATAACCCCCAGCTCGCAGCATACCTCATGCGAGTGAGGGAGCTCGAGAAGGACTTCGAGGTCCTGGAACTGCAGCACGTTCCCAGGAGCCTCAACTCAGTGGCAGATGACCTCTCCGCGAGGGCATCGACTCAGGGCCCAGTACCCGAGGGCGTCTTCAAAAGACAGCTGCTGAGACCAACCGCCCAGCCAGCCGAACTGGGCGAAGGGGGCAGAACTAGCACCTCGAAGCTAGCAGTCCCGGTGGTCCTCCATCTCTGGAGCCCACCAAGGATCGTGTGGACTGATGACCCCGGCATGTCATCAGGGACACATCCAATGGCTCAGGGCAGTCCCGATGCACGGATCTCAGAGATCCGGGACTACCTGAAGGACAAAATCCTTCCCGAAGAACGTGTGTCTGCTGAGCGCATAGTGCGGTTGGCTAAACGCTACACGCTAGTAGAAGGGGATCTCTACAGGCGTGGCGCCAATGGCATCCTCATGCGATGCATAACCCGGGAGGAGGGCCGCGATTTTCTCGCGGAGATCCATGGAGACGAGTGCGGGAATCATTTAGGGTCCCGTACGCTGGTCTGTAAAGCCTTTCGGCACGGCTTTTACTGGCCGACAGCGCTCCAGGATGCAGCTGAGCTAGTAAGGTCCTGCAAGGCGTGTCAGTTCCACGCAAAGCAGATACACACACCGGCTCAGTCTCTGCAGATGATTCCACCCTCTTGGCCCTTCGCGGTATGGGGGGTGGACATCCTGGGACCTTTCCCTAGAGCTATCGGTGGGTACCGGTACCTCTACGTTGCCATTGACAAATTCAGAAAATGGCCTGAGGTAACCCCAGTAGTAAGCATCACCCAAGGAACTGCAACAGCTTTCCTTAAGTTCATTGTGTGCCAGTTCGGCGTCCCCAGCCGTATCATAACGGACAACGGGACCCAGTTCAGGAGCCGGGTCTTCCAGGACTACTGCGATGGCATTGGCATCCAGTTATGCTTCGCCTCTGTAGCACATCCTAGGAGCAATGGACAGGTCGAAAGAGCTAACGCGGAAATCCTCAAGGGGCTCAAAACCCGCACCTTCAACTGCTTGGAAAGGCACGGTGCGAAATGGGTTGATGAGCTCCCCTGCGTGCTATGGGGGAACCGGACCACACCCAGCCGAGCAACCGGGGAAACCCCATTCTTCCTGGTATACGGGGCCGAGGCATGCCTCCCACCAGAAATACTCTTGGGCTCCCCACGGGTCCAAGCTTTTGATGAATCTTTGCAGGAACAGGCTAGGCGCGACGACGTCGACCTCGTCGAGGAGCAAAGATGGCAGGCTGCAATTCGGAACGCACGGTACAACCAATCGCTCAAACGCTATCATGAGCGAACCGTGCGGGGCAGGGTACTCCAACCTGGAGACCTGGTCCTGAGGCGCATCTTGAGCCGAGAAGGGCGCAACAAACTCTCCCCCAGCTGGGAAGGCCCCTTCAAGGTGACAGAAGTTAGTCGCCCCGGTTGCGTTCGCCTCGCCACGGAGGAAGGAGTTCCGCTGCCGAACCCTTGGAATATAGAACACCTCCATAAGTTTTATCCGTAGGCAAGAAATTCAGGGCAACCCTCTTTCTTTTTGTAAGCTAAATAGGACCACCATGTGGACCAGAGCGGTGAAGGTCCGCCCTTGTAATCCCGACCTCTGGCTGACATCACATGACACCCTGTACCGCTTGATTAAAGAAAGAGTTTAGCCCTGAAATCCTTGTCTACGCTGTTACCCTACTGCTTATTTGGCTACCATCTCTTCAATTTCTCCTAACCCCTGCGTGGAACCCTACTCTTGCCAAAAATCTCCTTGGAACCAGCAGGACTTAGCAGCTTGAGTGTGAAATGGTTAGCACAGAGGCTGGGAAGGAGGTCCGGAATACTGGGTGCCAGGTCCAGAGAAAAGGGGCTCGCCTTGGTAGCACGGAGCTGTCAGCTGCTTAGCCTGGTCTCATACCCTAAGCACTGAACACTCTCTACCACGCCGTGAGTTCCCCCCAGTATCAGGAACAGCGCACTTAGTGCTCCGGACCACCCCCTACGCTAATGGCACACCCCCTAACCTCAGCAGCAAGGTCCGGCTGCAACTCCAAGGACTTCGAGGCAGCGCGGTTACCTTTGTTCGCTAAGAGAGGTCCGAACGGCTGCAGGACCAGACCAGAGCTAAGATGTTTTGGACTAAGGATGGTCCAGGGCTGTGTCGCAGTTTTGCCTGGTTCCGTACCCTTAACTCACACACCCTGCTATCCCACGAACAAACATCCTGGCCCCTGGCCCGGACAGCAAACGCTCCGGGCCTCGAATAGCGGAAAAGGTCAACTCAGAGTAGGTCCCGTAGGTGCGACACTGACGTTTGCCGTGAGTTGCATGCAGGTCTGGCCTCTGACTCGGTGGTAGTCAGCCTCAAAACTTAGAGCCTACCTACCAGGGGGCCAGGGGGTCTGGTAACAACACACCAGCATGCAGCGGGGAGTAAATGGAGATAAGTCGCAACTACCATTCTTATATTACTTGCCCATACTAATGTTTTACATAGTAAAAAAAAAAACAAAACAAAACAGCAAAAGCTGTTGCCCTACGGCGCTGGGGAGGCTCCTGTCCCCGGTGCATCCGGGTCCTCGTTTGCAGGGGCAGGAGCGGCCTACCCAGAACCTCCTCCAGTTCCCCCTCGGCAGGGGGCGGAGAGCCGGGGCTGGCCGTCTGGGCGGCGGGCGATGAAGGCTCCGAGATCCCAGCGTCAGGAGCCGCCCCCGGCGCAGGCCCTTGGGCCGCAACGCCTTCCGGCATCGGGCTGCCTCGTGCCTGGGGCTGCACATCCGGAGCTGCCCCCCCAGCAGGCACTCGGGGTGCGGTCTCGGCCCCTGAGGCGCCCCTCGGCGTCGGTCCACCTGGGGCCTAGGGCCGGACAGACGGGGCGGCCCCCGGTGCAGGCCCCTCAGTCGTAGCCCGGGCCCACGAGGCATTCTCTGCCGTCGGACCACCAGGGGCGCGCTTCTCCGCTGTGGCCGCCTGGCCACCAGAGCCGCTGGGGGGAGGAACGCCGGCCGGGCGTGTCGGCCTAAACAAAACACACGGCGAAAGGCTGAGAAGCCTGAAAAAGCTAGCCGTGGTACCGCGAAGTGTTCGAAACTAATTTAAAAGACTTACCTCAGAGTAGGTGCCGACCAGCGGCCACGAAGGCCAGAGCCTCGCCGCGGCTGCCGTTACGCGGCCGGCGCTGCCGGTTGCTGCTGTTGCCGCGGGCCCGAGGCCGGCGGTGCCGGAGAGGGCCGCCGCTGCTGGTCCGGCGTCGGGGGAGGTGCCCGGCGCTGTGGCTGCCGCTGGTCCGGAGGCGGCGGTGGCGCTCGCTCCCCTTGCCCAGAGGAACTTCCTTCCCCCGAGGTCCGCTGGCGCTTCGGGTCGGGCTCCGAGACAAAGGTCCCATCGCTGCGGACCAGCCTTCGCCGCGTCTCCTCACCGCCCGCCGGCGAAAGAACGGGGGACGCTGCCATCGGCCCCTTGCCCTTGTCGGCAGGAGCAGTGCCTCTGGCACCAGAACCCCCAACCGGGGCGTCGTCGATGTGGACCCCCCGGTTGGGGTCGCCCCCAAGCTACCGCGCCGCGAGGCCGCCGTCGTCGAGCGTGGGCATCTCTCGGAGCACCGCCGTCCGCAAGGCCTGGTCGCGGCAGAGCGGCACGATGGCGGACGGTAGGCGCAGCTGCTAAGGAGAGAAACTCACGTCCGTGACGCATCGCACCCATTCCTCCAGCAGGAGCGGCGTCAGATCGTGGTCTTCGCCACGCACCACCCGGCTGCAGTCGTTGGAGCCGGTGTAGCTCCACGCCAGCCTTGGCCGCATCTGCAGGGGGGCGAGCCTCCGCCTGAGGAAATCCGCGAGGACGTGCATTGAGGTCAGCCCGCCGCTGACGAGCTCGGTGATCCTGGCCAGCACGGGGGAGAACTCGGGTGGCAGATCCGTCGAGGCACCCTCCGGGAGAGATGCGTCGGGACTGCTATCAGGGAGAGCCAGCCGGTCGTTCGGCTCCGCCCTGATGATCACCCAGTCGTTGCGCCAGTGCTCCCACTTGGCGCTGGCGAAGGTGGGGAGGTAGGTCGATCTTCCCCCGGACCCCTTCAGTAGGAAGTAGTAGCGGCCGATCTCCGTCGAGCTCCTCCCGGAACACCTCACCGAGAAGAAGTGGCGGAAGAGCGTCACGCAGGGAGGAACCCCCACAAACATCTCACAGAGGTGGGCAAAGATTGCCGCATGAAGGATGGAGTGGGGGGTGAGATGCTGGAGCTGCAGCCCAAACGCCTCCAGCAGCAGCATGAAGAAGGAGGAGATCGGAATCCCCAGACCACAGTAGAGGTAGGGGACGAAGAGGACGAACTCCCCCGGCTGCAAGTTGCGGTGGGGGAGGGAGCCCGTGCGAACATTGTCGCAACGCTCTGCGTCCGTCCAGCCGAGCAGGCGGCGGACGCGGGTGAGGTTCTCCTCGGTCTCCCGGAAGGATTGGTGGCCCGAACCCATCGCTGAGGAATCTGGCGGTGGGGAAGAGAAGGAGCACGCAGCAGACAAGAAACGAGAGCTCTGCTGCGAGGAAGATGAAGCGCCGCGGCGGATGCGAGGGGTGCAAAGGCAAATGGCAGAAGGATGTGCTCGGCCGATGGTCGAGAACCCTATTTGACGGTTGCCCCCAATCCTCCGCAAGCCGCGGACGTCAAGTGTACGCGCGCACGGACGCACCCACGGACCTCTAGGTGTATGACAGCAGGGGCCCGAGGAGGCAGTCATGACAGGCGGGTAGAAGAGCAAGAAAGGCAGGAAGGCGAACCGGCGGCCGCTCGCGGACGCGCGTCTCGGCGCGACGTGCGGGGCCCCTGCCTTTTCCGCTTTATGCACGGCTGCCCACGTAACTATCTGCCCCGCCTTAATGGTAGGAGGAGTAGGTGAACCGCCGCGCGGTTCCCAACGCGGGCCTGCCCCCACGTTCCCCGGGAGATTCCCACGATCGGGCGCCCCCAGATCGTGGGGGCCCATGGGGCCACCCCGCGGGGTCGGGTGGACTAGGCCCCCTCCAGGGTCAGGCGAGTCAAAGCCTCGACCAAAAATCAAGCGGTGGGCCCTGCCCAACTACGAGCTTAACAGCTAAACGCCGGTAACCACTCATGGCTCCCGACGGCTTGAGTAGTAAGCGATGATGGGCTCACCTCAGGTTCGAAAAACTCACCAAAGGCGAGCCCAGGGGCCACTGTCGGTACCCAGCTAACCGAGTACCCGCTTACACTAGACAAAGATCACTAAGGAGGGTAAGTACTGCAGTACAAGGAGGGCCTAAGGCCGCGTACAGATGGGCCCGACCTACTCCTTGGAAAAGCTAGGCCGCGCACTCGGCCCACAGGGGAGGCCCCGGACCTCCTTCGAGGACCGAGCCTCCCCCAGCCACGCGAGGAGTCCCTCAGGGGAAGGTGAGGTCCGGACCTCTCGGAGGTCCGGAGCCCGTACCTTCGGTGGTCCGGGGCCGCCTCGTGCCCACAGGGCACAGGGAGGCCTGGAGCCAGCGCCCTCGGTGGTCCGGGGCCGCCACGTGCCCACAGAGCACGGGGAGGTCCGGAGCCAGCTTCCTCGGTGGTCCGGGGCCGCCACGTGCCCACAGGGCGCGTGGCGGGGCCTTCAGGCGGGCGCCTCGCCCACCTGCTGCATTTATTGCGGGCAGGTGGGCGTGCCCGATGCCACTGACACCGCCGCTGTCAGGCAGGCACGCCCCGATGCCGCTGACACCACGAGTGTCAGACGGGCGTGCCCCCCATTGCCCGCCGACGCCGCCGCTGTCAGACGGGCATGCCCCCATCGCCGCTGGCACCGCCGCTGGCAGGCGGCGGCGGCGAAGCAAAGGGGCGCGCCTTACCGAGGCGCGACGGCGATAGCAGGGCACTACAGTTGATTTCCCCGGCTACACTGGGGTCTATATTGAGTAAACAAGTACGCGGCGGCCGCGCTCAGCCTAATACTAGGTAGCGGCGCTACAACGCTACTACGAGCGCCCTGTCCTGTCACGCGTGCGCATCGCCTGCCCCTCGGCCTCTGAAGCCTCTCAGCGGGTTTAGCAGCCGATGGGAAAGGACGGTGTAAGGCAGGACGGCGCGGCGCCGTATCCAGACGACAGGACGATATGGTGGATCTCCAGGCCATACCAGGTCGCGTCGGTGGTACAGGCGCAAAGCATGGGAGCGTTGGACATCAGGCGCAAGATAGAGCTGTACCATAGAGGAAATGGGCCGGGACCACCTGTCGGGGCCCGGCCACCATGTACATGCCCCCCTTGGCTATAAAAGGGGAGGCATACGAGACCACACACACGCTCGACAGGCTCTTAGACCAGACAGACTCAACCCACAAAGCACAAGCACACAATCTTCACTGTTTTCTCCTACAGACAGGAATACAAGAACACACCCACAGTGGACGTAGGGTATTACGCTCCGGCGGCCCGAACCACTCTAAACCCTCTCGTCACCATCGTGCCACCATTGACCAGCTAACAACGATCGCTCCCCCTAACTACTCTTAGTACTTAGGATCTCGGCCGAGTGCATTCCGCCACCCGACCAGGAGCACGTCCGCTCCGACAGAAACAATGCCCCTGCGTCGCCTCGCCTAGGGGTGACATGGGCAGCCTCCAGCCGTCGGCCAAGGAGCACCGCCGAGTGCCCTCCCACCCTCGCCGCCACCCGAGCTCACAGCCGGGAAACCCGCGCTGGGGGGCCAAGATGGCGGCGGTGAGCCCTCTCTCTTCCTCTCATGGGGCTTCTTCTCCATGTGCGCGAGCTGTAGGTCCCCACTTCGCCGGACCATCGTCGGTGGCCAGATCCAGCTGCCCCTTGGCCGGATTCGTCCAAGCCTGGTCTGGATCTCGTCTCTGGGGCAGCGTCAGCTCTGGGCTGGGGCGTGGCTAAGTTGCGCACGGGGGCTGCGTGCCTCAGTGGGGCAGCTCTCTTCGCGTGCGGGAGGCGGCACGTCTGTGGCTCCGCCGCAGCGAAACGTGACAGAGGCTCCACGCCGGCGATCCGCAGCACGACGGCTCGCGTGCGGGTGGCGGCATGACAGCGGCTCTAGGGCGGCGCGACGCGACGGCGACTCTAGCGTGGCGCAACATGATGGCGACTCCGGCGCGGCGCGACGTGTGGCGGGCTGTTGACGGTTCCGGCGGGCCACTGCCTGCGTCGTGTGGGCGGCACCGTGGGGTCTTGCCCGCTAAGGGCGAGGGGCCTACGTCTCGCTGGGTGCGGCGGTGGGCGGTTTTAGATGAAGCATGGCGCGGCTGGTTGCGATAGGGTGGTGGCATCGACGGTTAGCATCTAGGTCGCTGCATGTTCGTCGCGGTGAATGCTCACAGCGGACCTCGGTGACTTGCTGTGATGCCCCTGGCATCTCAAGTGCATTACACTAATATCATGAGCTTAAGGACATCATTTCAAGGGCATTTTTATCTTGAGAGCATGCATAGCTTAGGTCATTTAAAACAAATAAACTCGGTTTGCGGAAAAAACTCTGTTTGCATTGCTGTTGTAACTTAAATACTGTTGTGAATTTTACAAAACTTTACATACCCAACTTGTAGACAAATTCATGATGAATAACTTTGGTATTTTGTGTCATGACATGCATGAAGGTTTGAACATAGTTTGGGTCATTTTAAGTGAAACTGTGAATTTTGCCAAACTCAGACCTGATTAGTAAATTCAAAATTTTGTGAACAAAATTCAAAATCCTACCATAACTTGAATACCAAAGTTGTAGTTCATGAAATTCTATGCAACATTGGTATAACTCACTCTTCATGAAAATGCACCTAAAATAGACTTTAATAATTTCCAAGTTGAGGATTTTAAATGGTCAAACTGGAATCAGCAGATTAAATTCAATTTAAATCATGTTTATGCTTGGAATCTGGTATAAGTCCTTTTGACAAAGTTGTAGATCTCAAAGGGTACCACATTTCATTCAATTGGGTCCTTTTCAAATTCGGCTCCTAAATTGGTCAAATTGGCAAAATTCAGAAACCTGGTTAGTTGGTCAAACCCCATTTTTCATTTTTTGGGATTTTCTTTTTCGCATGAGCCTATGACAAATGGGTCCCACCTGGCAGGGCTACGGGTTCCCGCCCGACACCCGCGGCTGTGGGCCCCACCGGCTCTCTCGCTCCACGCACCCGGTCCATGCGCCTTTCTCTTCATTCCCGGCCTTGGCCCCACCTGTCAGCCTCACCGGTCCATGGACTCAGCCCACCCGCACGCCTCTCTCCTCCTTCCCTGCCCGACCACGCCCACGCGGCGCCGGTCTTCTGGGCGCCGTGGCCACGCGCCGGCCTCCCCGACCGCCGTGGCCACGCGCCGCTGCCGCTCGCCGACAGCGCACTCGGCGCGCCTTCAAGGCGGGGGCGAGGCCCCGGCCTCCTTTCCCCGAGCCTCCATTCGCGCGCTCGGCCCTCTCCGTCTTCCCCGCTCGTCCTCGCGCCGTCCGCCATTGACAGAGCTCGCTCGAGCTCGCCCCCAGCCACTTCCGCCCTCTCCCGAGCTCAACCATCACCACGCCGAGCTTCGCCGCCCTCGACTCCACCTTTCCGCCTAGACCTCGTCGCCCGAGACCCCTCCACCCCGGCGTATTGCCCCGCCGAACCCCGCCGACCAGAAGCGCCCGTCGCCGTCCCTCCCCGCAGTCTCCCCCACCGTATGAGGTAGTGGGTGAGCTTCCCCATCCTCCTCTCTCTCTCACCGGCATTTCGCGGTGAGCCTCCGTGCCCCGCAGGGCCGGATTGGCCGCGCGCCACCGTCGCCGTTCCTCCCGTCGCGAGGAAGAAGACGACGGGAGGAAGGAGACGGCAGATTTGCAGATCCGACCCCGCGGTATCAGGATTTTTCATTTTAGTCCACCGCACTGTATGCTGAGTCTTGCAAGTCTTACGTGCTAGCCCCTGGGGTTTCGAAAGAATTACGATCTAGCCCCTGGATCTAATGGTTTTTCCTTTTTATTTAGTTATTTCGGCAGAAATCTTTGAAAAATCATAGAAAATTCAATAAAAATAAAAAAAATACCAAACTAGTTGCATTGTAATCCTTTTGAATAGATCTATCTGGTGAATATGATGGTTGAGTAGGAAAGTACCAGTTTGCCCTTGATTTTGTGCAAGCATGTAAAACCCTAATAAATAAGAAATGTGGACTAATTGGCCTCCAAAAATTGCCAAACCTGAACAGCAGTGTTGTTAGGGTATATAGGCTCACTGTGATTTTTGGTAGCTCAAGTGTTCACCGGTTAATTACTGTCTTGCCCCTACATGTGATTTTAGCATAGAAATAAATGAGGAAATGATAATTATATATAAGTTATGCTCTAAATAGTTTTACACATTTTATTTGTGCTCCCTGTAGTATAAAGAGCTCGCTGTTGAAATGGGGTACCATGCATGTCAAGTATAGTTAGTGTTTTGAAATTAATAAGTTCATGCATGTTTAAATTAATAAATAGAAAATGTGGGTTAAATGAAAGTCAAAACTTCGGAATTTGGGCAGCAACATTTCTAATATATCCATAAATGCGACCCTAAATCACATTTGGAACTTAGGAGTATGTAGGCCTTAGCCACTAAGTTGGAATGCCACGTAGGTCTTCACTACTGTTGAGAAATGCACGCTAGGAATGCTAAGCTAACTAGGTGAAAATAGGTGTTTAAGTAAGCATCGACCTTCTCGCATGAATCGATGCTATTCAGTCACACACCCCACGTTGTTTTACGTGACAAGCTAAGTTATCATAGGTGATGGTTTGTACGATTTCTTAACGTTAAACAAGTTTCATCACGAAAAATGCATAATGTTATTCCATAAACCCTGATTTCTTGCATTGCACTCGCATCATGAAGCAAGCATTGCACTAATACATGCTCCAACTGCACTATGTCATGCATATAGATTCCACGAGCGAAGGACAACCACCGGACCAACCCGTAGTAGAGGAGCCAGAGGAGCAGCTACACCAGGAACCGGAGGACCAGCAGCAGGGACACGACTACGCTCCGGACGAAGCTACTAACCCTAACGAGGAAGGTAGGCAGGACCATACTTAACCCAGCAAACAAAATATACTTGATGATTACGCATATGCATTAGGAGTTGCTTGAAACCAATTGCATTAGACTCCCTAGCCGCCCTGGCCCTAGCACCTATACATAGAGTTCGTAGGACGAGTATGCCTAGACTTTGCTAGGTACGAGTAGACACGAGTGTGTGGACTCGTCGCGTAGGTGTTTTCAAAGTTACAAAAGCTCACTATCACATCAATTATTATTGTTACTCATGAACTAAATGGAGACCGGACGGAGATTTATTTCAGTATATACTTTTCGTAAGGTTACACTTTGGACTCCGCCCGAGTCGCATAAGGCCCGTCCGCTGTTCGCCTGCTGTTCGGCATAACATTGCTAGAGTGCTTATCCGGGATATGGGACCGGAAAAGTCTTTCCTGGGCTCGTCCGAAGCACAGAGACACGTTCCTACCCGCTGGTTGAGAGGAAGGTGGCCCGGGGGAGCTTGGTACTCATGACGGGGAGACCGAGATGTCGGCAGGCTCGTCATGGGGGCACAACCCGGGGGCTAGGCGGGAGTGAATCGAACTTGGGACGAGGCAGGTTAAGATTGGGGCTATATGTGGGAACGCGATGGCTAGTAAGCATATACCCCTGGCATGATAGTTATTCCCGGGAATTAAAAATCGATTCGAATCGCTGATGCCCACCAGGTGTGGGAATGCTGATAATGCACACGGGCAACGTAGTAACTACTTAAACACTCTGGTATTTAATACTCATGGTTTTTGGAATACCACATGATTGAATTGAACTGTTTACCTTACTGCAAGTTACTGTTATGTTGAAGGTTATACAAATGATGAAAACTTGCTACTTATGTTACACCTGTTACTGTTTAAAACCAAAGGCTAAGGATCCACTTGCTAGTAAGCCGCTTCGCGTCAGCCGTAAGCCAAATCCATTAAGACCTACTGAGTAATTAGTACTCAGGGTTTGCCCCCATATTTTGAGCGCAGGTATGGAATTCATGGTCTGCACTTGTGTTGGAGGCGGATCATGTCCTCATTTAGGATGAAACGACATGAGTGGCACAAGGGCAACATCGGTGGGCTCGGTGTTGTTACCTCTAAATGCAAATCTTTTGGTGATATCATGGTGACCTCTGAACTTATAATTCCGCTGCGAGAAACTTTCGAACTTGCTACCTTATAACACTATGTTGGACTAGTATTTTATTTAAAAACCCGTTTGTAACTAAGTCTAATATTATGCTATTCAACTGCCTGTGATGATGTATCTGTTGTGGCTCCATCGTGGGTCAGATGTGTATGATGTCGGTTCCTCTGGGAAAAGGTAATATCGGGAGTCAAATGACTCTCGACGGACGACCGGGTTTAGTTTGGCCTAATCACATTACAAGCCAGAGGAGGCAAATGTGCTTAGTCCGGATTAAATCGGCGGTTCCGCCACACTTGCCCAGCTTGGCAGTTGCTTGTGCGGTGAGTTACTGCGTCGGAAGACGATGCTTGTAATGGTGACAAGTGTGGCAGTTTTCTTTGCAGCGGACTGCGGCGGTCAGCCCTGCTTAGCATTGGCTATCCCGGTGTAGGACATCGTCGGAAGATGGCGCATGTGGCATTGATATCGGCGGCCGTGCTTGGGTGACCTTCAGGTGGCTGCGTTGTGGTGGTTCGGAGTTCCAGTGGCATATTGGTTGTGCGGTGTTCGTGGGGGCAGGTTGTCCTTGCTCTTCTTTCCGACGGCAATTCGAGAAACAGATCCTCATCCTGGTGGCGAGGCCCCCATGAGAGTGTGGAGTCTAGAGGCAGAAGTGGCGAGGCCCTTGCATGTGTGAGGCAGCCTCATAGGACCCTGGATCTGGTGCGTTTACTCTGTCAGTTTGGGTGCCAGGCTGCTGCGGCTCTTCGGTGGGAGGTCTCGCATGGTGGTGGCCTTCTGATGTATTGTGGTCTACGCCTCTTGTTTCACTGGCAGTTTGAGATGCGATGGGGGCTTCATCATCTGCAGCGCAGGACTTGGGGTTTGTTCGCAGCTTTCTGTGTGTGATGGGTTTGGTGGTGGTGGTGAAAGCTTTGCCCGTTCTCTTGGTTGACAATGGCGACACCTTCGGGCGTAGTTTACTTCCTTGGAAACATCGTCATTCCACCCCTATTCCCTCTGTACATCATGTTCCGGGGTGAAAACCCTGACCATAGGGTCGGGCAGCGGCGAGGCCTGTGGCGTCGCACTTCTCGTTGGAAGCGTCGCTTTGGAAGCTCACGTCTTGGCTAGGTTGTGTTTGTGTTTATCTTGGCAGTGAGTGTTATACCGTGTTGAAGTCCCAATCCAACTGACTAGTTGAGTTGAGTACCGTGGTGCGTTGTGTTTGAGTGGTGTGTTGTTTGTTTGTTGCCTAGTCTGAGTTTTTTCTTCTATATTAATATAATCGGTAGCTCTCCTGACTGGTTCGTTTCAAAAAATGATACGAAGTCACGGAACAAACATAGGTATACCTATAATGGATTATATAAAATCAAATAACAAATAGAAAAAAATCAACTCATGGAACAAACATGTGTACAAATATACTTTTATATAATATATAAAGATACACTCTTTAAACAAATTGAACTAAAACTATTTCATATCAAATATAAAATATACAAACCTAGAAAACACAGTGACAAGATGTAATATGATATAACACTTGTATTATACTATAACCTATAAAGAAAATGAGAAAACAAAATAGAAAGAAAGAAGGAAAGAGCGGAAACAAAACATGGAAGAAAGAAAAAATAGAAAAGAAAAAAAGCATAGGAATGAAAAAAAGACTAGAAAAGACAATACAAACTAAAATGAATGACAACAACTATTTGCGTAGAAAGGAGGAAGAACATGGAAAAAAGCAAAGGTCCACTCGAACCTCATCCAACTCCACACATGGTGAAGGTTGGACTGACGTCTAACAAGAGGGTTAATTAGGATTTCTAAAACTATGGCTCTCTAAAAACTACGACTACAAAGCAAAACTTATACAGTATAATTCTAACTATGTGCACTAAGATTTTGCTAAGTGCTGCTAGTTATATTGTGGCCAAGTCTTGCAACCTAGTTTCACCTAGAAACTAACCTACTAAGCTAGTCTATGAATGTAAGCACTCACATGTAAGAATATAAATGCAGAAGCTAAAGAGATAAGTAGAGGAAATGCAAACTCCTGATGACGATGACGACGACGACGATGGCAAACAGAGGAGACACGGTGATTTTTCCCGAGGTTCGGGGAGACCAACGTGCCTCTACCCCTATTCCTTATTTAGCGCCCTCCTCAGGGCTTTGCTCTCGCGTAGTCCTCAAAGAAATACGGCATCGCCCACTCAATGGTGGAGGATGACAAAGTGACCTTCTTAAAGGCCAAGCAACCGGGTCAGATCTCCGGATATCCCCGGTACACACCCACATTAGCCCTTCTCTCACGTAGTCTTGGACTACGGCCTCGCCCACACAAGGGTAAAGGATTGTCGGGGTTGTTGGGGGGTCTTTCGTGGGCCTTCTCAAGGAGCTACCCCGCCGTCTCCACTAAGGAAGCTTTGGCCAATGTGCCGAGGGCCTTCCTCCCTCTCACAAGTAAGGTGGCAGCCAATCTACACTTTGGAGGGTCTCGCAAGACTTACAAGCCCCGCACTTACAAAGGTGGATGTGCACGCATGCACAGGTAATAGACAAATAGGCCTAAGTAAAGATGCAACTAAGCACTAAGTACTTGCTATGTCAAGATATGTCTAGTTAGCTCTAGTGTTGGTTGGGCTCACAAATATGTGTCTTTACATTTTATATGGGCATGAGAAATGTGTCTCAATACTACATTGAGCTTCGGAGTCGCCAACCATAGAGTGGAGGCCGGACAAGGGGGTATTTATAGCCCAAGCCTCAAAACTAGCCGTTGTAACTTGTAAGCCTTTTTCCTTTTCTACGCGACCACTGGACCGTCCGGTGGTGACACCACTGGACCGTTCGGTGCGTGTAGTTGGCTAGCCGTTGAGTCGACTGTTAGACTAAAAATTCGACCGTTGGAGGCACTAGACCGTCCGGTGCGGCACCACCGGACGGTCCGGTGTGTGTTGGAGCTTGGGTCTTCAACTTGTAATCCACTCTGTCTAGAATGTCCGGTGGATCAACGGATCGTCTGGTGATTGAGCACTAGACTATCCAATGCGTGTAAACGCTGGGACACGGTCTTTTCCATGTCGTTGGCCTAGAACGTCCGGTGGTATCACCAAACCGTCCAATGATACACCACCGGACCACCCGATTGTATGAAAATGCACCGGGTCTTGAATCTTCAGTCTTGGCCTTCTTCTACCCACCGGACCATCCGTTGGGGCTCCACCGGACCATCCGGTGCATGAAAAATCTGACCTGCTAACTGGTTAGCGGGGCCTCCATGTCATGCATACCGCTTGCATCTCGGTGGAGTCTTGGGTATTCTCTTGTGCTCTTTAAGCCCTCCTTTGAGGTGTTTTGCACCCCAAGTCCATCTCTTGCATCCTGGGGCTCAAACAAAAATACTTGCAAACATATTAGTCTCAAATGGTATGTATTGTCACCTCAACCAACAAAATCACATTAGAGAACTAAGCATAAGGCTTATGGCCCATTTTCCTTGCACATGGGTTGAGAGGTATGTGGGCCGAAATCAACCCAGCTACATGCATCGAAAGTTTTGAAACCGTCCAGCGAAGGAACACGTTTCTGTTGTTGCGGCGACATATAGTTTTGCTACGCAAGGGTGGATGGTCCCTCAGCGTGACAGTGGCCCCGATGATCGGTGGCGAGAGGGCACAGTGACGGGACATGACTAGGCATGAGAAGTCCACAGAGACGGCATCGTTTGTGAGTCCAAGAAAGGACCTGGAGAGAATGGGAAAGTGGACTTGTCTAATTTTATAGGAGTGTCAATGGTGGATGAATATTGAAAACTTGATATGGATCTTCGTATTGGGGAAGGTGGGGAGTAGGGCAGGGATCAATTTTTTTGGTCTCTCTCGTCCCATGCAAAACAATATCGTGATCCGCTCCGCTCCCACCTCGGAACAACATGTTTTTTTACTGTTTAGCAGCCTGCACGATTTACTCTCTTGAATCACCGAGCGGAGCGCTGCCAAACTCCCGTAATACTGATACTGAATTCCATGCGAAACTAGCAGTGATGGCACTAAGGGAATTAAATTCTAAAACAATGGCAATGAGAGAAATGCTAAATTTTGGATGGCACAAGGATTGGTATATGTTTCAATGGTGTATAGTAAATTTACTTCAATTTTTTTTCTTGTGCCATGTTCTGCCTGCCTAGCTCCTTCAACCCTTTAAGCGAAATGTGGGAAAATGAAGAAAAATCCATAAACCACGCCCATTGTCTCCACCCCATAGGAAGTATGACATAACCCAAGGACGCCTTTGGTGTCCAAGGGGAGACCGACCATAGACATTGTTCAATAAGTGGAACACATTATGCTCTCCGGTTGGTCAGTTAGGGTTAGGGAAGGGCAACCACATTCTTGAAACTAGCACTCTTAAGTTAAGATCAAAGAGTTGGGTGGAAAATGGGAGAGCTCCCCGATTTTGGTTCTCTGTAGCTAGGGTTGGTAACATGTTATCATCCAAATGTTTGTTTATGATCCAAAATGAGTCCCTAGTGATTTTTAGCTAAAAATGAATAGATTAATGATCCGGTCCCTTTTTAAGCTCGATACTTCTAGGAAAAATTGAGTGCCTCTTTACCAACCCTACATGTAACTGGATTCTTGGGAACTATAAGAATTCTTAGGCCCCATTTGGTACAACTTATAAGCAGTTTATAGAAAAAATAAACCGAAGCTAGCAGTTGAATGGTGCACTTTACACTTTTTCCCATCGCCTCTATTTGTACTAAAAATCAGGAGCTAGACAAAACCAGTTTATTCTAACTATGCATTTCGCTTATTTGCGCATCTTTTTAGGGAAGCATTTCTCCCAAGAGCGGTACCAAACATGGCCCTAGATTTCAATTCAACACATTTTGTTTTGAGATTCAAAGAGAGGTGCTCTTTCGAGCTCGTCGGGAGGGGAAGCGATGTATAGACACTCGGCACACCGAGTGATCGATTCCTCTAACATTGTATCACCTATGACGTTCTCACTGATGGGTGGGACCGAACCCACACTTTAGCGACGGGCAACAATGTCAGAAGATCTCAATCGCACACGGGTGCCTAGTTGGCTTCCTTCTCTAGGCACCAGCGTGTGTCAAGACATGTAGCAATGCGTCACCTGTGGTTCGGTCAACTTCCTCCTCGTGGCAGAACCGCCGGAATTAACATAAGTTTAATACCTAAGTATCAATCTTAAGTTAATTTCGGTGCATTGTCATGATTTGCTAATCTTGACAAGCCTTCCCATTGGATCATGCTTAAGGGTGACTCTCAAAGGAGTCTACAGATTACAATAATTTAGAAAAATAACAATATCTACATAACAACATAAAGCTTAGTACAATACTGTTCTTCATACTTTAACAAAGTAGAGTAGAACTTTTTAAATACAGCAAAAGGATGGTCTATTCTTGACAAAAGTACTCTTTAAAAATAAATTACATCTTGTCCAAGATGCAAGATTACTGAGGAGCTGAAGAAGAAGGATCATATTTGAAGAGGATATATTCGAAACATGAAGAAAGTAAAAGAGAAATAATTAAGTAAAATTACTTAGCAAGTCTTACCCGACCACAGGGCTTGAGCCTAACTTCTAACCTAAGTCTGAACTTGGTTAGGTCAACTCACACGCAATAGCCGAAAAGTAGGTCCTTAGCTCTTAACTTTTAGGATGTTAACTTTTTTTAGTTCTTACTTAAGATCTAAGTTAAACCTATTCTACCAGCAATCAAGCAAACACTATGTGAAAATATTTCTAATAAAACATTGCTCTTCCATAACTACGATGTTGGCGATGATTTGACTCTTACACCTGGTAAGCCCAGCGATCTAAATCTGAAAGGACCTTGATGTCGCCTAGAGGGGGGTGAATAGGCGTAACTGAAAAATTTACACCACTTAAAACACACTGTCAGCCCCCACACCGGATAGTCCGGTGAGTTCTACCGGACAGTCCGGTATCACCGGATAGTCCGGTGATCTACACCAGATAGTCCTGCGTCACACAGAGATCGAAACCCACAAGTGTAAATATGCGAGTAAATACTTATCGAGCTATGTGGAGCTGTGTAAAGTGTTTATATGTTGATGATAAGCTCAGTAACACTTTATCCCTGCACTCACAAAGAAAACTTGCACACAAAAACTAAAGATAGCGGAAGCAATAATGTAATCCAAGTAAATAAAACAACCACAAGCACAAAGGTTGGGTCTCAGAGCAGGGGCACAGCACACACGACAAAGGATTTTATTCCCAAGGTTCGGGCACACCCGCAAGTGTCCGTACGTCCCTGTTGAGGCGCCCACCAAGAGCTTGAGTCTTTTTCAACTCACGGCCTCCCCTTCACAACCACCAAGGCTATGAAGGTGCTCACTGCAAATGCTCCGAAGAGCGGGTGTAATCACCTACAAGAGAAGTGGCACCCACAAGCTGGGTGCCCTTCGGGTCGCTCTCACCATCTAGGAGGAAACCTCCAAGAGTATCAAAAACGCTTCCCGAAAATGCTTGCCAACTGTGCTCAGAAGCTAGGTGCTCACAATGTAGCTCACACAAACTCACAAATCCTCTTCCAACTCAAGAATCTCACAACTTTAGCTCAATCTCACAAAGAGAGTGATGTGGAGTGTTTCTAAGAGCCTCTGAATGAATATGGACGTGGAGGGAAACAACAACCCTAACCAAAAGTGAGTGGAGGTTATAAATACCTACCCCCACAAAACTAGCCATTGGCCTGTGTCAGACTATCACCAGACAGTCCGGTGAGCCCTACCGGACAGTCCGGTAGAGGCTGACTAGCCATTGGGGTTCAAACCTCTCTACCGGACTGTCCGGTAGAGCTCACCGGACAGTCCGGTGAGGGGTTCGTTGACCAAAAGGCTAAGGCACTGAGCCTAGGTCACTAGAGGAGCAAAGTGTAGGTGTTTTCCCCATTAGAGATACACCTAACTAGGAGATAAAGCACAAGAAAAGAATCAGAGAGCTCTCACATAAAAGGACAGAGCGACTTCCTCAAGGGATATGCCACACTTTATGCCATATGCACTACACGAGATGCAATGGCACGACACTCTCTGAAACTAGCTATGAGCACATGTTGACTAGTGATTTCTGAGCTTTGCTTCCCTCTTGATAGTACGGCATACCTATACTCAAGATAAATGTAAATCTAGATGAACTCCACTTGAGTCTTGACTTGAAGAATAATGCCGTCTTGAAATTTATTAATAAAGAGAGGGATAGCCAAGCCGAGCTTCTTCCTTTGCAAGCAATCCTCTTTGAGCTGAATAGTTGGACTTCAATTTAGAGAACCTCTTCAATTAGGTAGATGGAGCACGTTTGCTCATTATCCATTCAATTCACTTGATCTTGATTATACTTGGCTTTGATATGCAATAGCGTGTATTCATGATCCGCCACTCGTTATACGAGAGATCCAATTTAAGCAGTGATGTCCAAATGGAAGAGATAAAATCTAAGTCACTTTTCTCACTATGGAAGCCGAGTGCCTCAAAGTGCATCAATAAAGGAAGACTAGTGAATTCCTACACTTAGGCAATATCACGGTGTCCACACATGAATAATCCGTGATTAGAAATACTGCTTGTGTCAGTAGATATACAATAGACATTCAATAATCATCAATGTGTGATAGATATACGATGGGATCCACATTACTCAACATATGAGTGATTCATGCTCATTCATAGATATAAACATTTCAGTTCATTTTATTACATTTGACACTGAATAATACACCTGTAGAAACCTGTCAAAACATCTCACAAAGAGTTTAGACCTTTAATCGTGTTGTCACTCAACACCAAAACCACTAAGGAGCCTTGTTGCACTTACAAAATCGATTTTATACTCTCGAGAATAATACTCAATTACCCGTCATATGCATGTACGACGACCCTACATATGACAACCTAACATCCATGGCCACCTAGTCAGAACCATTCTTACCGAACCTGGGTGTACAATCCACAGACACATGCCCGTCTCCCTCCTTCCAGTTGGTCTCGTATAGTTCCGACTCTTAGGTACAAAGGATGAAAGATTTATCGGAGCCTGCTAAGGACGACAAGTGAAAGAGGCGCGTTCGAAAACCGAAAACATGGCCAAATATCAGACGGCCTTGTACAACATAGACATGATCAATATCTCAATCATGTTTATTCATTAACTTTCCTTATTACCATTTCTCAAAAGCATAACTGATCTCGTCCAATATCTTCAATTAATATCTCAAGAAACTTTCTTGATTTCTCTCAAAGTAAACGTGACCTATCATTAGGCTTGACTAAGCATCTAATCTAATACGTATATGATTCATTATGCTTGAATTATGAATTCAGTATGCACTAGGGTTTCAATCAATTCCTAACTCTAATGCACATTCATAACTCATTAATTAAGACTCAAAAATAAAAAGGGGTAAATGCACCGGGGCTTGCCTAGATTTAAAGTATTGGGATCAAAAGTAGCTTCAAAAGATTCCTCTTCAGAGACTATAGAGGGTTCCTAGACTCCGGCTTCAAAGACCTCGGGTGTAAGAGCTTTAGAAGATTCTCCGCTAGAAGGTGAAGGAGTTATCGTACCTAAATGCATGATATGCATGTATTTTAAGTATGAGGATGATCAACCTGTAAATAAAAAGAAGAATAAAAGTTTCTAAAGTAAAGGTGGGGTGTTGAAACCATGTCTCAGGTCTCATTCTAAGCTTAAAAGAAATTCTAAATTTTTAAAATATTTTTCTAGAGTTTTAATAAATTTTTAAACCATTAAGTGAGTAAAAAGTTAAAATTAAAATCAAAATAATTATTATTGGAAGTTAAAAACTAATTATTAAACTAAATTTAATTTGAATAAAATAATTTCAGAATTTATTAAAGGAAATAGGATTTTTAAGAAAATAACCCAAAAGCCCAAATTAACTTTTTATAAAACTCCTAACTCTACTCTTTTAAATTTGGCTTGGCCCAAATAAAATTTCAGGCCGGCCCATGCTTCCCTTTCCCCTTTTTCAGCCCAAAGCTAGGCCAGAGGCCTGCTTCTCCCTTCCCTCACTATTGGCCTAGGCGGCTCGGCCTAAGACACGGCCCAGCTGGCCGGCTTGGCCCTCACCCAGGCGCGGCACGCGCATGCGTCGCGTGCCGGCGTGCACGCCGCGGTGCGAGCGGCGGAAGCGGAGGCGTCGGTGACCACCCCGCACGGTGGAGGTTGCGGCCCTCACCGACGGTGATCAAATCGCGTGGCGGCGCATAGCTTTCCATTCCATTCCTCTTCCCTCTTCTAATCTCTTTTGTCTCTCGCTCTGCCCGCAGCGGCCGTGACGTGAGCGCGCAAGGCACATGACAGCGAGCGCTGTTCCCGGCGGCGTTGAGCCGCACCGGTGCCAGAGGATACTCCCACGAGGTGCGCGTGGGAGCCGAGCACCAGATGCGCACGGTGAGGAGCCTAGGGAGGGCTTGTGTAGATGGGGAAAGATGGCAAGATGGCGGCATGGCCGTGGTCACCATGGAAGGGGCACAAGGTCGATTGGAGCTCGCCATGGCCTAATCCTCGATGAGGATTGGTGCAAAGGAAGAGGAGGCTAGGGCGTAGGGGGTACTACCCTCTAATGGCGAGCGGCGGTAGCGCAGGCCGCGGTTGGTGGTGAGAAGGGCAGTGGCGGAGTGAGGGCACGCGGTGGGGGAATGTAGAGAAGCGAAGCTGTGGTGAGAGGGGGTGGTTTGGGTTGAGGAGGCGGCGAGGGTGCTCGGGGGCTTTTATAGGGCTCGGGCAGCGGATAGGGGCGGTGTGATGCCCCCGGCATCTTAAAGGCGCTAATACATAATTAAACATAAGCTAATGGTCAGTTAAGACCTAGTCATGCTTAGAGAGGAATACAAACTAGGGGGAGAAATTATTAAGTAAAAAATTTCAGTTCAAAAGGAAAAGCCTTGTGATTGACCTAGTCAAGTATTTAAGAAATTCATCTAACTATGAAATGAAATTTAAGTTATCACCTTTCAAATGCTCCTGATCTCAAGTTATTGAATTTCATTTGATACTTCAAAAGTTTAAAACAAGGAAGGATTCAGATAAAGTAAAACTGCGGTTTGACCAAACCCTTGAATGTATATGTGCTTGTGGTTCAAAATATAATGTGATTTAGACCAAACTCTCTATAGCAAACTTGTAGCCAATTTAATGAGGAGCAATTATTATTGAGTGTGGTAACATGCACAAAGGTTGAGGTGGAGTTTTGAGTCGATTAATGAAAAAGCAGAAATCTGCCTAAACTTGGTCGGTAAGGCAAATTCAAACTTCAATGGAACAAAAGTCCTTATCACCCAAATCTTTATATATAAGAGTTATAGGTCATGAAAAACTGAACAACTTTGTTATAAGGCATCACTTATGAAAATGGCCACAAAATAGACTTCTTGAATTTTCAAGTTTGGAGTAAACCTTGGTCAAACCGGGATCAGTAAGTTCAATTCAAATTTAGACCAAAATTTGATATAGAAGATGGTGTCAAAGTTTATAACAAAGTTGTGGGGTATAAAATTCTTAACAATTCTTGTATTTTGAGTTCCCTCTAAATCGGCGATTTAGAACTTCAAAAATACGAATTTCAAAAAGGGGTCTAACCAGCCAAACTGGGTTTATCATTTTTCCCTTTTCATCTCTTGCTTTTGTGTCTATGGCGAGTGGGACCCGCGCGTCAGACCTCGAATCCAGCCGACCGAAAAACCACCATTCGCCCCTGGTATTGGAAAACCATTTATGCCTTCCTTGCACCTGGTCCATTGGACCGTGTCACTCCATCCTCATCCCGACCCCACCTGTCATCCACTCGGCCCTCGCGAGCTCGGTTCACGGGCGCCCTTCCTCCTTCTTCCCCGCTCCAGCGCACCGACGCGGCGGCCACGGCTTGCCTGTGCACCACGCTGCCGATGGAAGCGGCCTCCACCGCGCCCTCATCCTTCGGGTGGAAGCCGAGCCCGGCCCCGCTCTCTCCATTCCTCACCGCCTCCCCTCCCTGCCCTCGCTCTCCCGCTCGCGCTGAGACACGCAGGGCACGCCCACCAGGACGACCCCATGACGGAGCTCGAGCTCGCGCCCCCTGCCTGCCTCCTCTCCGTCCACCACGGGCCCCAGAATCGCGTCACCGCCCTCCAGCCCTCGCGCTGCCCTGGGGTCGCCACCATCGCCCTAGCCCCTCGTGCTCTGGGCGCATGGCCCGAGCTCTATGAGCTCGCGAGCCCCGCCTACAATCCGCCAGCACCGGAGTCTCCCCGCGCCTCCAACCTCCACTGCTGGGTTCCCTGCGACCCCGCGCCTCTTAGGCGCTCCCCATGGCACTCCGTCTGCGCCCCCTCCAGTAGATCGAAGCCGGAGCCGCCGGCACGCCATGTCATCATCGCCGTGGGGTCACGCGGCGTTCCCCGCTCATCCAGGCCTCCCCACACGACACCGCCTTGGGGAAGGGGATCCCCATCGCTAGGAACGCCTCCCCAGAGCACATCGGCTCAAACTCCGGCCCCCACGCGACGGCGCAGCCCCGCCTTCCCTCCTCTGTACGCGCCGGCCTGAGGAAGAAGAAGAGGAAGGTGGAATCGCAAAAAGCCCCCTGTATTTTTGTTTATCTCCATTCGACTTCAATGCGCAGTTTACTGAGTCGTGTGCATCTTCCGGATTTGGCATATAAACTTTAAAATGCTCCAGAAATTAGTAGAAAAATCATAAAAATATGAAACTTGTTTTGTTGGCTTACTTATGAGTAGATCTACATAATGGACTAGGTCTAGGGATGGGAAAAGACTATTTTGCCCTTGATTTCATGCATGCTATGTTTTCCTAGATAATTAGCAAAACTAAAGCTAATCACCTTCAAAAATTATGAAACTAGGTCTGTGTGCTATATATTTGGTGTATTATGCACTTGTATTTCTGTTGCCCCTAGCACTTGCTGAAAATGACTGATTTACCCCTAATACTAATAATTAGTAGGTTTATGTACATGAAAATGCATGCTACAAAACGCTAGTCTAGAAAAATCAGTAGAAATTATATTGTGCTCAAATGGTCCAGTGCAGCCTAGAAATAAAGTTTCATGTGTTTTGCTTACTATTTACTATGTGTTTTAAAAATGACAAATGCTACGTTGGTATAAACTCCACTCGGTATATTTAATTTTTGTTGTGTCAAAATGAAACCTTGAATGTAGTTCACATGCATGTATTTTAGTAATCTAAGGAACCAAATAACTATTGCTTGTCTTCTTAGGGTCAAAACATTAACATGTCATCCTTCGGATTAGTAGTGTGCTAGTTGTATGAGTATGATTCTTTGCATTTATGATGGCTCTACGTCCATAATAGCGCTTCTTTCTAATAGTTTATCAATCACCTTTTTGTCTGTCCCTGAAATGGTCGTTTATACGTGTGCTTGATATTCAGGCATCTCATTCGCTGCATCATGCATACCTTTCATATAGCGACGCTTACTGCAGATACGTGATCAAGAAGCAAGTGCGTGGAGCTACTTCAAGCAACGGTGTCCAAAAGACCAACTAAGACCCAAACACCACCTGGAGGCCCCTGAAGTGGTATTTGGAAGGAGAAGTCATCCAAGTGATCAAGGGATTGCCTGGGGCAAAGCCTCACAACCCGGCAAACTAACCTTAGATTAGTTTTTTTAAGTTTTCAACAACAAAGATAGGACCCTTAGGCATATACACCTACTTAGGGAATCTCACCACACTTTATTTGATTGTGCATTTACGTTCAGGAGTTGTTTGAAACCCCACCTGCATAAATACCTGATATCCTATGTAGAATGGATAGATCGAAGTTTATGCTTAGCCATGCTTAGACGGTAGAAGACGAGTGAAGATATTTACTCGCGAGATGATAGGACTCAAAATATTTTACAAAATTTAAATGTGAAAGCAATATGATATGATGTGATGAAAAGATGAGATCGGACGGAGATAGGGGTATATTACGATGAAAAAGGATGTGGATGGTTTGGTGGACTCCGCCCGAGTCGTTTAAGGCCCGTCCGCTGTTCGGCTGCTGATCGGCATAACATTGCTAGAATGCTTAACTAGGATATGGGACCAGTGAAAATCTTACTTGAACCATCCGAAGAACAGAGACTTGGTCCTACCATGGAGCCTGAGGGCGCTTGACTCATGGGAGGGCTGACCCGGGATGCCGTGGTATCGCTCCATGGGGGCTAAACCTAGAGAATGGCGGATTGGAATCGAACTTGGGATGGAACAAGTGGAGATGAGATGGGGGCTATATGTGGAAACGCGATGGCTAGTAAGCATATACCCCTGGCATGATAGTTATTCCCAGGAATAAAAATCGATTCGAATCGCTGATGCTCACCTGGTGTGAGAATGACAGTATCGCATATGGGCAACGTAGTAATAAATTTAATATCTTATTCATTTAATCATGCTTTTTATATTACATGTTTGTACTTGTATGTTTACATTTCTACAAGCTACTTTATGATGATAAATATGTTGAGATGATGAGATATATGAATTATGGATCATGATGATAGTTATAATGGATTAAATGAGGCTTATGCTTTAAAAATGGATGACACTTGAAAGTAAGGACTCACTTTTAGTAAGCTGGCGCGGGTTAGAGTCAAGTCCACAAAAACCCTTGCATACTCTCAAATGTATCGGGTTGAAACCGCCCACGGGTAAGTCCTACGAGTACCTCACGTACTCATCCCTACGCTGTTGATATTTTTATTTCAGAAATTTCATGACTGAAAATGACAATGGTGGGCTCAATGTCATAGCACGATGTTTTATTTCCGCTGCAAGAGTATATCGGTATTATGTTATGATTTTCCACTGCGAGATTATTTTGGAACCCTATTTCAGTATGATTGTATTTCATTTTGAGCAAATATTTTGTAACAAACCAATCTATGTTTGTATGAAATGATGGGTTGTTGTAATTGTTGTGGCTCTTTCGAGGGTTCAACGTGTGTGATGTTGGTATCCCTGGGTGATGGATACATCGATTGCCCTTTTGGGTAGCTCGATGGACGACCGGGTTTGATTTGGTCTAAATACACTGCAAGCCAGAGGTGGCAGGTGTACTTAGCCCGGATTAAATCGGTGGTTCTGCCACAGCCGGTACCAGAGCCGACCATACACGAACAACAATTATAACAACTTTATTTTGATTTTGAAAGCTTATTTTAAAAATCTTTTCAAAGTATTTGCGAAAATGAGAGTATCGCGTATATGCCCATTATAAGGATGTTAGCTGATATATATAGGTGGCAGGTGTACTTAGCCCGGATTAAATCAGCGGTTCCGCCACAGGCAGCGGATAGCGATAGCAGCAGCGGTGAGCTCGGCAGGTGGTGGAGCTTCATCCTCCTCCGTCCCGAGGAGGAAGACGACGGGCGGAGGGGAGGGCTCCTGTGGGCCTGGGCCGAGCCAGAGATGGCCTGCGGCTTTGGCCGGGCCGCTCGTGGCGCCCAAGGCTAGGGAATCAGGGGGCTGGGCGCCGCGGTTTGGGACACCGGCTTGGCCCCCTGTTGCTCCCCCCTCTTCTTTTTATTTATTTATTTTATTTATTTATTTTCCTTATAAATATTCACTAATTTACACGTTTAACCCTTTAAATTGGAGTTTTACTCAAAGGTCCAAATGCAAAAGTGAAAGGGTATAATTTATACTACCACTTTGCGTTTTTGCCCTTGAGTTAGAATACTTTTAAAGAGATTTGAACTCAAATTTGATTTAAATTTTTTATTCAAATTTTGAAGCAATGCATATGATGACATGTTTAGTGCACTTAAATGGGTTTAAGATACAGAGTATCACATCCAGGCTCCAGCGAGCACGCGCCGTCGGATTTTGGGGTTGCCAAAGTTGGGGGGGCAGAGTGGTTGGCTTGGCGGAGTTGGGACAGAGCTGGCGGCGGTGGGGTAGACGGGATTGGGATTGAGTTTGGGCTATGGGTTGCTAGAGTTGGAGAAGAACTCAGCTATACAAAGGTGGCCATGAGGCAGCGGTGGTAGACGATTCAGGGCGATAAGGAACGACGGGGGAGGCAATGTAGGCCTGGAGAAGGAGGCCAGCCAGGCTAGGGCTGAGCGGCCGGTGAGCTTAGCAGAGTGCGGGTCGAGTCGGTGGGGGAGTGTTGGGCGTGGCGACATGCCAACGGTCGCAGGGCAGTGCTGACCTACTGGGTCAACACGAGGACGAAGAATAGAAAAGAAAAGGATGTGGGAGGTTGAAGACAAAGAACGACAATTGCAAGAGAATGCGGAGGTTGAAGGGAAACAATGAGCATGCAGGTGGTTGAAGAGAAACAGTAAGCAAGAGAAATAATTCTTTCTCATGTTAACTCGACATTATCTTTTTTCTTTAGCTATTGGATTGCTAGACAATGACAATGAAGAAGTTTAAATGTGCAAAGGGTCCTTCACTGACTTCTCTACCAAAAGTAAGAAATATCACTCTTCTCTTGTCAATCGAGGTGTGCACCCTAATGTATTATGAAACAGTTTTTAACTAGCATATCATTGAAATTTGATGACACTGAGGAGAAGTATCTAAAGAATTTCAAACAGAGCATGTATCATTTTAGATATTGGATCCTCTGCAATGCAGTGGCCCGTGTGCATACCAGCACTCGTTTATACCACACCTGTTGAGTGAACATTCTACTTTTGCCTAATATATACTGTGGTCGATACATTGTCTTCCCAGTAGTTGAATGCATGGCATGGATTGTAGGATTCTATACTACTAATGGAGAGTTCCACAGATGAACTTTGAAGGACAGAAGAGGTTGTATATGGACAATGATATTTGCCAGAAGGTGACTAATCTAACACACACTCTAGCTATGCTCTATTCTACCATGCCCTTGGGTGTGTGTGTGGTGGAATGATATGGTGTGCAGTGGTGTGGCATGGAGTGGCACCCTCCTTATATTTATATAGGCATATAAGGCACGTGGATAAGTGTCACTTGTCACAATTCTTGCCATGCTTATTCTAGCTCTAGAAGGTTCTTAGAAAATATCTAAATATTGAAAAGTATAATCTTTGCCACGGCGACAAAAATCAAGAATGCCATGGTGTGTCATGACTTGTGTAGTACCTTCTAGAAGCTTAGCTTGCATAGCAATCCATAACACCATTAGAAGCTTCAAGTTTGTCTTACCTCTGTTAACATATATCGTGGTCGATATCTTGTTTTTCCAATAGTAGAACGGATGGCATGGCTTGTAGGATTCTACAATACTACTAATGTTGAGTTCCAGATGGACTTTGAAGGGAAAAAGAGTGTGTGTATAGATAGTGATCTTTGCTAGAAAATTGGTTTCTCAGCAGGGCATGGGACCATCAGCCCAGGATGTACAGGAAGGACGTGACTTGGTTTGCACCATATGTGTGACTATTTTGAGAGAGTTGCAGATTATCGACGCCTAAGGTATCCAAACCTAAGGGGTTGAGAGCTGCTCTAGGTGCTATGGTAGTTCATTTACTTGAAGCCAAGTAGAAAATATACTTACCCGACTTATCAATATTTATTTTAGGCATCTATATTTGGGAAATAATGAGAAAATATAAAAACAAATCAAATTCAGGACTAGAATTCCCTTGGTTCCCCAAGAAAAAATTCATACCCCAAAAGGAAGTCCTAGATAAAAATAAGGAAGAAAAGAAAAGGCTTAATCTCATCAGTCATATGCTCTGCTCTCCTTGCTTCACCTACACGCCTGTTATGATTTAGCTCCTGTCTTCATTCCTAGGACACCATCATGGACAAAGCAACATGAACTCTGTTTCACCTTGATTTCTTGTGATCAAAGATGACATAGCCATAGCAAAGACAGTAAAATCTCTATACGTTGTCTTGAATATCAACCCCTTATTTCGTTGTGATACTAGATTGACATATCTTCTACTCTTATTAGAGCAAACCACATTAGCATTTATTTATAATAACCATATCTCTACATGCAAGCTATCCGCACCAACAAACTATGTCATCTACTAACATGCGTTTAACAATCCATGTTGGTGCACCATGTCACCTAATGCATGACCCACTAATATAAATCAATGATGGCAAGCTATTAACGTACAAGCCATATTGGCTAATAATAATAGCTATTCGATTGATGTTCTAAACTATATCCCACATCCAATGTCACGTATTTTACGAACTCTAGAGATCCCCGTAGCAATGTGCGAGGACATTTTTCTAGTTATATAGATGTGGTTGAATGCACATGTACTTTAATGTTATATGATAAACTGTCTGTACCGTGTGTTTCAATGGGTGTACCGTGTGTTTCAATGGGAGCCAACAAAAAATTGTTACAATAATCATATGAATGTGAAATATACCTAAATTTTGCAATTTCATTACATTATCATATCTTACTATTACTAATTAGAGGCTCTTTTTAGAGCCTCCACGTTAATCCTCACGAAACGCACTAGAAAAAAGATAAATCTTAGAAATTCTTAAAAAAAAGCAAAATATCTGGCCATACATCTATGCTACATAATCATCATGGCCATTGGATTGACCCTCCGCGTATGGATAGATTCCAACATACAGCTAGCCACCCAACCTACGTAGGCACAACCCTAGCCGTCGTAACTTAATCGCGAGTCCTTTGGTAATCTATCTAGGTTGTATCAATGGAGAACCACGGCCCAACCTACGTACGCATAACCCCTAGCCGCCATAACTAACAGCTCGTTTGGCAAGTGATTGGGAAGGGGAAGAGGAATTGGTGGTGGGAGTTGAGAGAGGGAATTACGATGGGAAATTGATTTTTAATCCTAATCCTTTGTTTGGTTCGTGTGGGGAATTAAGAGAGGGAATTTAGATAAGAGTTATGATTAAGTCGTGATGAACGGTTGAGATGTATTAATCATGTACTCAATCACAATTCCCACCCAATTCCCACCCCTCCCCTTGGGAATTAATTCGTGGGAGTTGATCAACTAAACTCCCATTCCATTTCCACCAAAACTTCCATTCCCACTAAACAAACAAGACAGTTCTAAACTTATTTCCTAAAACTCCCATTCCCTCTCACCAATTACCTCCAACCAAACGAGCTGTAAAGACTTGACGTCGAACGATTTCACGGACAAAACAGGCGGATGGAGCATATCGCAAGGTTCTTCTTCGGAGTTTCCAGTGAGCGCCATGCATGGCCCCCTCTCGCTGATGGCCTTTCTTTCCTGTTGTAGTCCTGTTGTGTGCCTCCCCTAGGGTTCCGTGCTCCTGTCTTGCGCACCAGCACACCGGCTCCAACAAGCAAGCAAATACAATAATCCAGAAGACGGATCATGAACCATTAATACTTTCAAAAGATGTGCTATGAATGTGAAGCCCAAACTCCTCCGGCTGCAGCGCCTACCAGCGGTTCTGAAGCACCTGGACATACAAGATCACGGTGTTGTTCTACATCACCGTCAGGTGCCAGGTGACATGTATCCTGTCTACATAGACAACATTGATCCACATGCATGTAGGCATGCATGACATTGACCTCATGTTTTCAGGCTCCCACGTGTGCCACGGCGGCGACAGTGAGCATGACGAGCACTAGCGCATCACTTTCTCACGTTATGTGATCAAGATATCCACTCGATGGGCAAAAAGAATGTACATATATTGCTGATCCTGATCATGATACACTCGGCAGGCAAAAAAGATGCATATCTATCGGTCAACTAACAAGGTAAACACACTAATCACTAGCTAATATTCCACCCATCCCAAATTGTAAGAGATTTTAGGTCTCTACTAGATTCATTCAATATTCCATGTACATATATTCATATATGTCTATATTTTATCGACATTAATATGGATGTGGGCGAATAAAAATGTGGCTGGAACTTCTTACGATTTAGGAAGGAGGGAGCATGTAGTAAGCATCTTGCTTCAATATAATAAATTGTATAGTTTTGAGTGCTGACATAGATTTTCTAGACATTGTTGTCGTTATGGGTCAATTTATTTAATTGTCCTATTCTTGATGACACATTAAAATTATAATTATAGCTCATATCAGTGTGGAATATCAATTACTAATTGCTGCAAAAAGAATTGATCATAGAGTAAAGGAAGGTAACTGTAGAAAAAGAGCAAGTGGTAATTTAATTGCATACATCCATCCCTTCTTTCTAATTAGTCATTTGGAATACAATATATTTAACTTGATCATTTACAATCCACTACTATTACTAATTGGAGGCTCTATTGAGACCACCATATTAACATTCAAAAGACACATTAGAGAAAAAGATAAATCTCAGAAGTTCTCACAATAATCAGAGATATATGTCAATCGGTTGAGTAGATTATATTGAAATCTTAATAGCCATTAGATCAATTTCATTTTCTAAATGACTATTCACATCCATCATTATAAAAATCAACACAAAATAACTTCTAAATTTATGCTAAATTATTTATCTCTGCCATTATGGACATAGGCCTCTAAATTTATATCTAAATTACTCATCTTAATTTGCTATTGTGACAGATAACCTAAATGAACCGCTTAAATTTATCTGAAAACTATCCATGTTTTTTGAGATTATTGGCCGTGCGGAGCACGGGTTGAAGGAGTAGTAATTTTATAATTAAAACACATCTCAACCTTAATCCTTACACCATAATTAGGTCTGTACATAGTTTATCGAAAAGACTAGAGCACATGGAGCCGAATTGCACATGATATCTACGAAAGCAATATAATCCTCCTCCTCCGTTGCCTTTTGCAGGAAAAGGCGTACACGGGCATTTCCATCAGTTCAGGACTCAACGCTTCAGCGCCACTCGAGCATGCAAAGCCGCTCTGTGACATGCGGTCCCACGAATCCACACGTGTCATCCTTTGTGCCACCTGTCATCATGCTTTCCGTGGGGCCATCACCTTTCGCTTGTTCGTTTGTAGGAGTACTTTTGGAACAGCGCAGCCAACAGCACATTTGTTGCTATCTATCCCGATTGCCATTTTCCCCTTTCCGAACAATGACACAATACATGGCCAGTTCATTGATGTCGCTGAAACGAAGGAATCCATCTCAAGGATAAAAAAAAAGGAGGAAAAGCAAACAAGCTATTTACATCTGATCACTTCATCACTGGCACTCAAATTATATACTAGTACATCTTATACGAAGAATAAATAGTTGTTCTGTCTATGTAGTCTGTTATCTGGATAAATGCCAAATTTAAATTTCAAAAAGCTTAACAGAATGCGAAGATCTCGGGCTTTTACCGTCTGCCAGGAGAGCCCGACGCACATAGAGGGGAGGAGGCGAGAGGAGCAGTGGGAAAAACCAGCAGCGCTGCGCTCCCACGTCTGATCCGTCTAAGCACCGAAAAAACTCTTGTTGATTTGATTCAGAGTCAGCGAGCTCCCGTCCTCCTCCGTTTTGCCTTCTTTCGCTGGGAGGGGAACCGAGGGAGACCGACGACAAAATTGGCAGCTGAAAGCTCAGCGGCTAGCTTCTCGGTATGCGATTCCTCTCAGCTCGACTTCTTGAAATTCTTTGATGGATTGCTCTGTCGAGCGATCTGCATGTTCTTGGTTAGTGATGAGTCAAACAGGAGGATTCGTTTGGGTGGTGCATGTTTGTGTATGTGGCGATTTTAGGATGAGAAGAGTCGGAACAAAAGAAGGATTGTCAGTGCTATAGGGTTCATCCGCAACTGAATCTGCCTTGTCTTGTCTCCATGCACACAGCTCATCACTGTTTCAAAGAAGCTCCTCCGTTGATACATGATCAATCACACGACTCTCAACAATTTATTTCTGACTCCTACTTACTTAAATTCATCTGAGCGTTGAGCTTTCATGCAGGAAACAGACAGCTTCTGAATTTGATCCAGTGGCTGTGTTGGTTGAGGACCAGGATGGAGGGTAATGGCCATAGCAGCAGCAGCAAGAGCCTCGAGAGAGTGATATCTAGGAAGGCAATGCAGGTTGGGAGCTCTGCTCCCTGTAAGATCTGGGTGATGGGTTTCTTCTGCGGGGTCTGCATTATGTATCTGTTCGGTGTTGCTCTACCTCCACTCCGAATCCAGCAGAGCCGATCAGTCTATCCACCGCTCCGGCGAGCAGTCCTCTGGAATTTTACATTGGCCGGAGCTGGTAATTGATGTATCCTTGGCTGTTGCACCGCTAATAATCTAACACCCATACTGAAACCATTTTTGCTGTACCATACCTTCACTTTGCCCATATGATCATTTCTGATCGAATGGAACATTTATTAGTGCTCTAGTTATTAATTGAACTAACATCTGAAGCCATATGATCATTTATGTTCTTCAGAAGCTACCGACAACTGTACTGTATGTGTCAGCTTATTCTACTGAAGATAACAAGTGTGGGTCCATTGGCCATACATACTAGCCCCATCTGAAACTCATGCAATTACTGTTTTTCTGTTTAGTATTCTCGCTGCATTACACTTCGGTGGCAGTTTCATATGCCTGTAACTTGTATCAGCGGACAATTCATATTTCTCTTTTGTGTCGCTGTGCATATCCCTGTCAGCCTGTAACTATATATGTTCTTTGGAGCAGATGGCGCTACAGCAATGGGTGAGTTGTCTTCTTCACCAGAGAAGATAGAGGAACCAAAGGAAAATGAGCACATCACTGAAGCTCGGATAACATGCCTGTACAATGAGTGGAGCACTTTGCTCGACACTAATCAAGATGAAGTCCTGAAAACTTCAGACATGCCACGGCCACCTCATCTGGAGGACTGTAGGCTTAATGTAGAGAGAAATGAGCTATTTGATAGCTACGGCGATAATGGTACATTTCCTCCTTGGACGTTATGGAAAGGGTCACTCGGGCTTGAACTCTGGGGACAAAAGTATTCAGAATATGCAAATCAGTATAGACAATATCCTCCTTGGGTATGCAGACTTGACTGACCTGTAACTGTTTTGTTGATATTGTACATGCAAATTCTAACTTTATATTAATGATAAATAAAAGATTGTAGGTTCTGATGAAGAAAACTACTCATTGACCAGACAAGTGCAGAGAGATATATGGACTCATCAGCATCCTCGAAACTGCAGTGATCCAAGCTTGCGGTTTCTTGTCGCAGATTGGGAGAGGCTGCCTGGATTTGGTATTGGCGCACAACTAGCTGGAATGTCAGGACTTCTTGCTATTGCTATAAAAGAGAAAAGGATACTGGTTACGAACTACTATAACCGCGCTGATCATAACGGTTGCAAAGGTGACAGTCTTGCTTAGTTGCTTGCCCTATGGATTCTTATTTAGCCCTAAGTGTGGTGCTACTTGTTATTTGTTTACACGCGAGTTTTGGTTGTATATGTTAGGTGCCTCAAGATCCAGTTGGTCTTGCTACTTTTTTATGGAGACATCTCTAGACTGCCGCAAGCGGGCTTTTGAGCTCATGCAAAGCAAAGTCCCTTGGGCTGATGGTACAGTAAAAGTGAAGGACAACTATACCTCCAAGCAAATATGGGTTGGACGCATACCAAGGTACAATTTCAGTTTGATGTATCCTCTTTCTTTCTGAAATGCTAAGTCTTTAACATACCCACACTTTCCTTTTAGCAGTATGAGTTCCTTTTTCACAATTCCTTTTTCTACACTTTTCACTGTCCACATGTTTGCTAGTTGTCCCAAAGACAAATAAATTTAGAACTGGTTCCTTAGTAGTTATTCTTGTCTGCTACTATTTCTAAAGGGAATGCAGTTTCTATAACATTTTTGTACTGTAGAGTGTGGGGGGAACCATGGAAATATTTGCAGCCGACAACAGAGATAAATGGGAAATTGATTACAAATCATCGTAAAATGGATAGGAGATGGTGGATAGCCCAGGTGAGTATGTGCACTCTATCGTCATAAGTTATGTCTACACACGACAGCTATTCATGTTGAACCACATGACAATTCTCAGAAATGAAAATAAAAACCTGAATTGGGAATTACAAGCTCCTGTAATTGGGAATACATCACATATCACCTTGTCTTTAACCTTCCATGCAGGCCACAAGGTATTTAATGAGGTTCCCAACAGAGTACATGTGTGGATTACTGAATGGTGCTAGGCACTCTGCATTTGGTTTTCAAGCAGCAAAGTTGGTTCTTCAAAGTGCTCAGCCTCAGGATGACTCGTCAAAGGTTTGAAAAATCTAAAATTTGGTTTCTTGATCAGTAATCGTGGTGCACCAAGATTTATCTGAACAATCATTTCGATATGGTAACATCAGCGCCATTTTTCTTTTGAAAAAATGAACATCCACAAGCTTTCATAATTTCAGGTTGGCACTACTAGAACCAAATCTGATATTGAACGTCTTGTGTGGTCAGACCACAAGCCATATATACCTCGGCCTGTTCTCAGCATGCATGTAAGGATGGGAGACAAAGCTTGCGAAATGGTAGTGGTTGGCTTTGAGGAATACATGGAGCTGGCTGGCAACCTCCGCAAACGGTTCCCAAGTCTCAAGAACATCTGGATTTCTACTGAAATGCAGGTTATTATTTAATTCCCTCATCCAGTGTAGTAAATCATTTGTCAAGTTTCTGCAGTGTCAGTCTAACACGTTGCATTTTCTACTAAGTAGAATGTACAAAATAGCGTGCTATAGAATTTAGCGTCAAGCTTCCAAAAACGCTATTAGCGCGCTATAGCGCGCTATAGCGCCCAATAGCGCGCTATTTTGTACTCCAATAGTATTAGCGTTAAGTCTTTAAAAACGTTATAGCGGCGTTATAGCGTGCTACGTACTATGAGTAGTAGTAGTATATTTTAAGCCTTAAGGGGTACATGGAATTAAATAAAACTTCCAAAATATCCTGTATGCAGGAAGTCATTGACAAAACAAAATTTTACCCTGATTGGAGTTTCTACTTCACAAACGTGACACGCCAAGGTAGCAATATGAGCATGGCAAGGTACGAAGCCAGTTTGGGCCGTGAGACTGGCACAAACTACCCCCTTGTGAATTTCATGATGGCCACCGAAGCAGATTTCTTCATTGGAGCCCTGGGATCAACCTGGTGCTACCTCATCGATGGAATGAGAAACACTGGAGGAAAGGTAATGTCCGGCTATCTGTCGGTGAACAAGGACCGGTTCTGGTAGGCGATTCAAAGGCCACTTGCCTTACCGATGGTCTACTTGGTAGCTCCACTAAACAGAGTTGTGGTTGTGGCCTAGCTAGTTTGCTGGTGTGCAGGCGGTAGCATCAGTGCTGTACCTTCTGAGAATCTGAGAAGACATATTCGTGTGAGACTTCATGACTAAGTAGGAGAACAGTACCTTGTTCTATCAAATCAGGTCCATATCTTTTGATCTGGTGTCCACTAAAAGCCAGATATATTATCTCTTCTCTTGGTCCAACTTATCGTGAAAAGAGGATGCACCAACACTCTATTTTTCAGTGGCGCAGCGCATAATGTTGGTGAGTGGTACACGAGAGATCCAATTACAGAAATTTTATACTAGTATGAAAGTAACAGCTAAACCATGTAAAAGAAGTCGGCATAGACAGCAGGTTTGTTACACCCTGAAATTTTTCTCGCCTTTGTCAACCATTTCGTTGTTTGAAGATCTGATCGACGCAAAGCAGAGATCTATGGCCACGCATGAACAAACCGTGATCGCTGCAGAGTGCAGATGCCTGAACTATATATGGATGGCCATCTCTTTGCAGAGGAGAGAATGGCACGCATGATCAGTGTGGCCTCCTCCTGGAACGATCTCTCGGATGAAGAAGCTAGATTCAATGAATATAAGCAAAGCCAATATAATGCCCTCCTCCGTACATGAGAAACTTGCATCAAAGTGGACGATTTCTACATAGAGAAAGGACCACTATAGCATAGCATGTGTGTGTGTGTGTGCACTCAGAGGTTGCAATTCCTGGCCAGGATTGATGCTCCAGTTCCACTGCTTGTGAGAGGTAGATGATGACCTGAAAGGGACCCTGTAACAGTACCCTGAAGAAAAAGATGGGAGCTGCTATGCTATTGCGCTGTGAGTGACGTACGTAGTAGTAGTGATCGAGTGCAACCCGTCAGAGAGGCATGCAGCATGCTGGTAGTGGACGCGAGCTCGATGCATTTCAGCTTGCCCCCCACTTGACGGCGTGGTGAGTGAGATTCCTTTCGGATCCCATCAGGAACGGAGCAGCCCGGTCCGTCCAGGGGGAGGGCGCGGCTGGCATTGCTCCAGCGGTTCGGTGGGGCGGCTGCCCCGGCCGGGGAGATCCATTGACCTGCCGATTCAGTTTTGGATGGATAGATGGGGGGAGAAATGGAGAGACTGTGGAGCGGATGCAGATGCATCATGCATGGAGCCTTGCACTGCAGCAGTAAAAATGCACTACTGCGTTCCGCATGGCTGCCTGAATGGCAATGTTAGGTATCAGAAAGTATATTCTGGTCATTACCGTTTTGATGCCACCCTTATCTGAATTCTGATGATGCTCCCCTAGGAGTTCGATAGTAGCCTACCAATGCATGCACCATGTTGAAACCCAACTTCTCTTATATCTGATACGTATATGCTACACTGCTATGAACTGTGCTAGTTCATTGGAGCAGTGTCCTAGTGATGGGCTGATGCCTATGAGTAGGCTAGGAGGTGTGATAATGCTCATCTTTCTCTCAAGAGAGATCACACATATAGGTCTGGATCATGTTATTCCATCAGAGGTGCAACATTGTTCCTCCCCACCCTATAGAAAAGTCAACTCCTCAGTGCACGAACTTCATTCAGTTATTATCCGCAAAAAAAAAAAACCCCCCATTGATTTCTTAGTAAAATATAGTAGAAGATCAGGTGATGATTAGACGATGCATCATGCGCTCCTGCTGACGAAGCATGCAAACTATCAACAGTTGCAGTCACCATGGTCAGCAGTCAGCACTATGCGTAAGACTAGCTGACCAGCATTTCTGGCCTCCCTCTGACAACCTGGTGTGAACACATCCCATCCATCGCAAATCTGACTATTTCGTTCTCTTGGAGAGGGAATCAGTGAAAATTAAAAATAACCAGCACAAATAAATAAAAAAATCTAAATAAAAAGAAAAAGGCAGGGAGGGAAAAAAGCAGAACGAAAGCGTCTTTTGTGGTTTCTCTTTACAGCTGAAAACCGC
This sequence comes from Paspalum vaginatum, assembly GCA_030272315.1. Lineage (NCBI taxonomy): Eukaryota > Viridiplantae > Streptophyta > Magnoliopsida > Poales > Poaceae > Paspalum > Paspalum vaginatum. Next base: position 1,177,359 of record CM059015.1, read on the forward strand.
TCTGATGCATGCGCCGCGCCCCTTTTCCGTGTATCATCAGACCATCTAAAAGCAGGAGGAAATTGTTAATTCTCCGGACAAATTGCGAGGATCATAACCAAACAACCAACTGATAAGGGGACAGACAGACGTCAGCATCCACCATCAATTCACCCCCATTGCCCACTCTGAATTAAACAGACACGCCCCCCAATTAATCACCATCACTGTCAAAGCTCACAGGCAAGCAGGGACATGCAAATTCATCGGCAGTGCCCTTTTCTCTACCATGCAAATCAAATCGGCGCATCATTTTGGAGTCGAAGAGATTTGGAATTCAGAAATCTGTGTGATGGTGACCTGTTCATGCCCACTGATCCCTCCTTGCTTTCCAATGTCAATGTTCCATAATCTGCTGCGGCAATTGGGGGGTCTCCGAGCACACCAGCTTCTGCACTGCCCAATTGTGGACTTTGTTTGTGCATACATCTATCTATGATCTATGCATCATCGTAATCTTTTTTTTCCTTCTAGTTGCAATCACATGTCTCCATTTACATCCTGTTTATATGCAAACCTGAACAGAAAGGTTTGGTGGGGGGATGTGTGGTATAGCACCTGTGAATTAATGCATATAGGAAGTTTGGCATTAATAATGCAGCTGAAAGTAGAATAAAAGAGTTCCACTCACAATAGCCTAGTTTAGGAAAACGCCACCCATGTTGTATCTTCTTTTCTGACAAAATGAAAGCCAATTCAAGGACCTGACAGTATGCGTTTTTTTCACCCGTAGAATAGTGTAGGAAAACGTAGTATTATTGCTAAAAGAGGTTAAATTATTAGTTTGGTCCAGGTTTGAGACTACCGCTTTTTTTTTCTCAAATTTCTTTTCGTACACGACATAGTATCTATCACTTGGAGCTTTTCCTAAAGCATAAAATGGCATCATGCAGGAATAAACCCTTGGTGGTAGTAGGAACAAAATAAATAATTCAGATGACGTATATATTGCTGAAACAAATCTATGAAACTTCAGTGCGCATTTCATAACCATCTCATCTCAATTATGCGCCGGCGCCTGCCGGTAAGAAAGGGAGACAGGAGAGAGCGGGGGCGCAAAAACAGAAAGAATCTGCAGCAAAACTGAACCGATAGAGAGCATTTTGTTTCTCATCCTGAACAAACATGAACTCGATAAAGCCGGGGAAAGATTGCTTTGGTTTTGCGTCAAGGAGCTGGATTCCATCGAGCCTCCGATCGATCCATCTTTATGGCGGTACCAGATCTCTGGCTTCCAGAAACGTACGAAACTCTCCCAGATCCATGCAGAGTTATCCGGATAAACGCCTGACAGGATGCACATTCTTAGGTGGAATGCCTTTAAGCACGCAAAAGCTTCTATATTACGTGAAGATATCAGACTCATTAATCGGCAGGGTAAATTTTTAAGTGCCATGCACTGTTACTAAATTGGAAATAGTACTAAACTTTCGACCCAAACCACCACCGTACACAAATGAGCCCATATCACTGATAAACAGCCCCAATATTACAGTGGATGATGCTAGTATACTATTATATAACGACAGTGGATGCTATATACTGTAATATTATAAGCTTTATACACACATAAGTTTTCTTTGTTATTGTGACATTGGATGCTATATCTAATATGAAGTCCCGCCAATCTGACAATACTACTCATGCGGTCATGCCCCGCCTCTTATTATATTACATCAAGCGCAAGCAGTAACTATGCACTAATAAGTTTGTGTCCAAATGGATTTGCTCTACCGTTTAAGTTTGTAGCCAAATCGCATAGCCCATATATACATGGTGAATTAAAGTGCAGTCGAGCGAGCGAGAGAAAGCTGTGTGTAACTAGCCATAGAAATCCCTGGCCTGGTGCCTTCTGAACCCACCCACTAAACAAGGCGTGCACGAGTAAAATTCAGACTCAGACTGCAATAACAAACTTAACTAAGGACATGATACCAATTACGTGGCTCCTGCTGTCATGCTGCAGTCTCAACAAATGGACTAGCCAGCAGGCAATTAACCAATGATTAGCCTAAACATGGATCGTACCAAGAGGCCAAGTATACAAATTGGACACCAGCAGCATAGTGGGGGTGAAGCTTTCAGATCATCAGAATCAGAGCGGCCGGCCTTTCCATTGTTTGTGCAAGCATTGACCAATAGGAGAGGATTTAGGAGGAGAATAGAGAGCACTAGCTGTTTTGCAGGCAGCCTTGCAGTGATCTTTCCATTCTGGAAAAGAGGAAGCCTCTCAACCTCTCTTTCATTTTGGCTGCAGTAGTGGACACTCATGGAATGGCAACAGCAGCAGCCACGGCGAAGGGGAGGGCGAAATTAAAAAGGCTTTTATTTTCGCCGTGCGTTCATGTTGAGGAGCATTAGGGCAGGGAAAAGGAGGCATCAGCCAGTGTCTTGCGCCCTTGGTGAGGCTTAGCTTCTTCTGAATTCTTTAAGATATCTATACTACAAGGCTCCTCAGGCACCTTGTTCAAGCAAACTTTTCTCTGGTTTGTGCTCAGTGACTAGGTTTCATGAAGCCACGCCACAGGATGAAGATTCCAGCTAGCGGAGAACGAACGTACAGTACAGGAGTGAGACATGATGCATCATGTGCCCCGTGCGGTGCCCGTGCCATGGATGCATGCACACACTTGACGCTTGCGCACTTGGCAGGCTGATGATGGGCATGCAGTTCACGGTTTTGACCCTGTCACAGGAGCGGCAGATAGAGACGTGCTTTGCATAGCTGACACCTGGTCTTATAGGCTACGCCTTTTGACAGACGTCACCTACACACACAGCAGCAGCAGGCATCGATGATCAAACAGGACAGCTCCAAAAGTGTTTCAAGGCAAAACTCAAAACACATGTTCAAAACATACACACGGCCATTTTCTTTTTTTTTTTTGAAACGAAACGGGCAGGACACACGGCCATTTTCACCATGCGACCGTTCTTTCAAAACCGTCTAGTACTAATTAAAGACTTCTTTTTTGAGTCCATGTTTCAATCCTCGTGAGACGAGCTAAAGAATAAAGTGAGAAATCAGAAAAATGCTCATAATACACTTATCAATTTGATAGATTGAATTTTCGGTAGCCATTGTATCTATTCCGTTTCTAAATAATTACCCTCCATTGTCATTATAAAAATAACATAAAGTGGAGTAACATATAAGTCAACGTCTAAAATGCCCACCGCAACATATTGGCATAGCCCCCTAAATTGTCTCTAAAACCCACATTTAGTATTACATTATATAATGTAAAATAATTGCTTAAATTTATATCTATGTACCCCTTTGCTATTATGATAAACTAGTCCATCAACCCGTGCAAGAGTTTTAGAAGATATAGATTTAATCCTTAATAATATTAGAGATAATTATTCTTTTGCAATGGCATTGTGGTCAATCTATATACAAATTTAGGAATTATTTTAATTTATTTTTCATTGTAGTATATTGGGTAATTTTTATATAGATTTAGGGCTTATTTTAATTCATCATTTGTAATGGCATGGTGGGTAATTTTCATACAAATTTAGGTGGTTATTTTAATTCATATTTCATAATGTCATGGTGGTTACTTTTTATCAAATTTAGGGAGTTATTTTAATTCATATTTCATAATGGTAATTTTTATATAAATGTAGGGGGTTATTTTATTTAATCTTTCAGAATGGTATGGTGGGTAATTTTTTAGAAAATATAATATGAGAAGATCTAATGGCTACTATTATTAGATCTACATGATGGGCATCCAAATGTTTCTCTAGAATTTATCTTTTTTTCTAGAGTGTCCGGTGAGGATTAATGTGGAGGCTTCAAAAAAATCCTCCAATTAGTAATAATAAGATAAGACACAATAAACCCTTGAGTTTATAGTGAACTTAAACATGCATCTTTGCAATTACTAAAAAAAACTAAAGTAGCAAACATGCATCAGAATTAGGAACATATGCTATTATAAAAAAAACAATAACAAAAGGTATAACAATATATGTTTATAAATTATCGACTCCTATTAACATTAAATTTAATTATCAATGTTAACTCTTTATTTTTGTAATCCATGCGAAAGCATGGGTTGATGGAATAGTAGGTGGCTTGGTATTTATAATTTTTGTGAAGAATTTTTAGGATGTAGCACAATTTCGTCTCCGCTTAGAGATAGTAAGATAACATAGGAAAATTAATTGTTAAAAAAGCACCACCACAAATACGTTGGTGGTTCATATTCTCACAACGCGGAGAGTATTAACAGGTTTAATTTGTACACCCAAGTACACCTCTTCCCCAGTGTTTTATTAAAATCAAAACACAACTCTAGTCGGTTTCACCAGTACACACCTCTTTCATAGTCCTTTTCCAAATCAAAAAAAAAAAGTAGAGTACAGCTCGCTGACGTTCATACGCCGTTCTAAACAAACACGTGTGGCAGGCCCTCGCTGTTCTGTATATATACACCTATACGGAAGAGTGGATCGGCAAGAGAGAACTTGACGTTGATGAAGTCTTGGGCTCTTGATGACAAGCAGCATGCATGTAGCCGACTACTAAAAGAAAATATATAAGTCCAATTGGTTCTCGATCGCCACTCGGCCTAATTGAGGCATTGATCAGGGAAATTTTGTTTATGCACGACCTAGTATTAGCTAGCCCCAATAAATGTCAACGTGGTGTTGGAGTAGTAGTCCTTTGTGTACTAATTTGCCCGAGAGAGACTAGCAACTGGCAGCCGGTGTGGGCACGGTGGAGGAAGCAAGAGCGCGCGTCACGTAGGAGTAGTACGTGAGCACGGGCTGCCGGGGAGTACCACACTGTTTTGCGCCAGCGTAGGTGAGCAGCGGCTACCAATCTAACTATCTAAAAACTAACTGTAACGACTAAGCAAAACCGACGTAAAAAAAGAGTGAATTAATATTTCTAAAGCTAAGAGTTTTTAAAAACTATAACTACTAAGCAAAATCTATACATGATAAATCTAACTATATGCACTGTGGTTTTGCTAAGTATTGCTACCTCTACGATGGCTAAATCTTGCAACCTAGTTTCACCTAAAAACGAACCTATCAACCTAGTCTAAAAATGTAAACACACAATTGCAAGAAAGTAAATGCGAAAGCTAAAGAGATAGACAGAGAGATGCAAACTCCCGAAGACGGTGAAGGCGATGGCACACAGAGGAGACACAGCGATATTTTTCCTGAGGTTCGGGGAGACAAACGTGTCTCTACCCTATACTCCTCGTTTGGCGCTCCCCGCGGGGCTTTGCTCTCACATAGTCCTCAAAGGAATATGGTCTTACCCACGCAAAGGTGGAGGATGGCAAAGTGACCTTCGCAAAGGTCAAGCAACCCGGTCAGGGCACCGGATACCCTCGGTACACACCCACTCGTGTCCTTCTCTCGCATAGTCCTTCCGACTACGGCCTCGTCCACGGAAGGACAGAGAATTGTGGGGGCCATTGGGGTCTTCCGCGGACCTTCTCACAGAGCCACCTGCCTGTAAGGAAAATGGGTTCTAAGCTTTATGCTTAGTTTCCTAATGTGATTTTAGTGGTTAAAGTGACAACACGTGTTATGGGACTAGTATTTGTGTATAAAAGTTTTTTCTTAATTCTCAGGGTGCAAAAAGTGGACTTGGGGTACAAACAACTCAAAGAAGGATTTAAAAGACTCAAGAGAAGTCCCCCACCGCTATCAAGTCGCATCCGTATGTACGAGCATTAAGAGGTTCGGAGAAGCCCCATCGAACAATCTGGCAAGAAGAAGAAACCACGAGACGAAGACTCAAGAGCCGGTGCGAATTACACACATCGAACGGTCTGTTGGTACCACCATCGGATGGTCCGATGGTGCATCGGACCATCTGGGCAGCAAGGAAGGAGAAGACCAAGTCCCGGCATTTCAACGCGTCGGATGAGACGGTCTGATGGTCCATCGGCTGAGTTGGACAGAACGACCGACACAATCAAGACCACAGGCATTACACGTATCAGACGATCCTATGGTCTTAACGGATGGCAGGAGACTCAACGGTCGACTCCAACGGCTAGTTCGGAGTACGCATCGGACGATCTGATGGTCACACAGAGAAGAGAAAAAGGCTCACAATGCCTAGTTTTAAGGCTTGGATTATATATACCCATGGCTGGCCTCCATTTTGTGGTTAGAGACTCCTGAGCTAACACAAGTGTTGAGGCACCATCTTGATTCATCCAAAGAGCCACATACACACATTGGAGAGCCCAACCACCATAAGAGCTAATAGATACATCCCGGCATAGCTAGAGCTTCCATATCATCTTTGCTTAGGCCTATTGTCTTCACTCATGCCTGCGTGCACGTCGTCTTTGTAAGCGTGGGGCTTGTAAGTCTTACGAGACCCTCCAGAGCGTGGAGTGACCGCCACCTTACCTGTGAGAGAGAGGAATGCCCTTGACACGTTGGCCAAAAGTTTCCCATAGTGGAGATGGCGGGGTAGTTCCGCGAGAAGGACTCAGAAGACCCCAACAGCCCGACAGTCCTCTGCCATTGCGTGGGCGAGGACGTAGTTCAAGACTACGCGAGATAAGGGCTTGTATGGGTGTGTATCGGGGATATCTAGAGACCCGACCGTGGTTGTTTGGTTTTCGCGGAAGTCACATTGCCATCCTCCACCCTTGCGTTTGCGAGACCGTACTACTTTGAGGACTACGCGAGCAACAAGCTAGGGAGATAGTATATACGTAATTAAGAAGTCTACACAGGACACACGTAGCTACGTACAGCAGAAAACCGATCACTCGGCATGCAAAAAGGATGCATATATACGAGCAAGAGTTTAAGAAACATGCATGGCATTGCCTTTGTTGCTAAAGGTATGACATCACTGACTTTTATATACGATATTTGACTAAAATCATCACTCATACATATGGATGCTGCGTGTCATGTGGCGCCGGTGCACGCCGTACGTTGGTGTGCATGCACATGCACAGGTGGGTCAGAGTTTGGATGGAGTTGACCATCGCATGCACAACCCAAGGTGTTTTATTACCGCGCGCGCGCAACGCCTTCTTGTCCACGATGACCTTCTCGTCACGCATGCACCATGCATGCATGGTCCACGATATAAACGGCATATATGTAGTCAGCTCCAAAACAAAAACAAAAAAAAAGTTGCACAACGGTCGCAGGTTTTCCGGTTGGCACCACCGGATCCGGCGTCTTACCTATACACACGACGTGTATAACACATGGATCTCCCGTTAGACACAGATGGAACGCCCATGCGATGTGATGGAGCGGCGACGTACGGGTGCAGCGCAGGCGAGGCATGCAGACGTATACTGCGCTAGGCCGCGCGCCAGTGCAGCTGTGCAGGGCTGCTACCAAAGGTCTCAGCCATGCGGGCGCCGCCTGTCAGTCTCTCGATCATCACCGGCCAGCCAATGGAGCGAGCAGCGCAATGCAATGCAATGCAGGAACAACAAGCAGGGCCACGCACTGCAGTGCAGCCCAGCATGCTCCTCCGAGATCCGATCCGCCTTTTAACCTGCTCCTTAATTATATTATTATTATTATGGCTGTCACCGGCTCGATCTAGCTAGCTCGAAATGAAGCGCACATGCATATGCGTGGTCAATTGAATTGGATCTCAGAATAAACCGATCCATGCATCGTCGATCAATTAATTTAAGACTAATAATCTACTGAAAACTAAAGAGGAATTGAACGAGGAGGCCAGCTGGTGCGTGCGCTAGCTGTTGCGGCCGGCGTCACGGCCACGTCAGAGCGCGCCATCTCCGGCCGTACGTCGTCGTAGCGCACTGCAGCTCATCTAGCAGCCAGGCGTTGCCCAACAACAATTCCTTCCTCGATCCTGCATACTCCATATATGCAGAGATGCCGCATCGTTCCCTCAAGCAGGCAGGCCTCAACTGAACTGAAACTGAACGACCCACCATCCATGATCTGATGATCGTCTCTCTCTGTCTGTTTCGCCAGAAAGACGCGGACGGACGGACGAAAGCAACGCCGCCGGATCGGACCTTTTCCTTTGCTTTGCTTTTCGTTTTCTTTTCTTGCACGAATCCAAGCCGAGCGAAGGAAACCAGTGCAAAAAACTAGAGCTCGGATTTGGGCAGTGTCGTGCCGGTCCTCTCGTGCTTTGGGCTACATCGTGGTACGACTTTTAGTCACGTTAAGCACATCGTGCCGTGTCGGCATGGTACGATAAATCTTTACCTAAGCTCATGCCGACCCACGGCACGCCAACATGTCTTCCGTACCGTGCTGGCCCAAGCACGGTCCTTCAAATATTTACACGTATTTTCTCTAGCTAATCTATTATTAGTGTATTATTATCATAATATGAGCTAGATAATTGTGGTCTTCTCAAAAAATATACATTTCGTGAAACAATGGTAGAAGATAACACATTGAGTAAGACATGATGTATTGTTTTGATGATATTTTAATAGTATAATATTGATGTGCTATTTACGTGACGTGCTGGTCCAAGCACGGCCCAGGGTACGTGCCGTGCCGTGTCACCCATCGTGCCGAGATCTCAGGCACAGCACGGCCCTCGCATTTGTGCCGTGCCGGCACAGCCTAAACTTTATCGTGCCGTGCCGTACCAAAATGTCGTGCTTTGGATAGCTCAGAAATAGCACGGCCCAAGTCCCAGCTTAAAGAAACCTGATCCAGCTCAACCAACAATCCAGCTGATATCACCGACATTCAGTAATTACTTGCCATATACGTATATATACATATCAGTTGTGTGCGGTGTGCTAGCATTAATTGCAAATGCATACGCGGCGTAAATACTCCAATCTATCCTATGCGAGACCCGGGAGCTAGCACGCATCCACAGCAGGCCGGTTTCTTTACTTCTTCTTACCCTTCCCCTTTAGCTACCACTAGCAGCAAGATACAGTATATAGATACATACATAGATATCCCCTGTTTCAGTTTCCTTTCACTCTCTCTGTGTACCTAATAATATCGTTATGACCACCACACCATAGACGACGTCGTCGCTGTCGCAGCCAGCGATCGATCTATCGATCCAACTTCTTCTACATACATACGTACGTACGTACATACATATACATATATACATATATATATATATATATATATATATATATATATATATATATATAATATAAACAGCAGGAGGGAAGCAGAGCCGTGCGAGCGCACTCACCTCCTCCATCCATCGTCCTCCTCACCATCTCCACCTCCATCTATATAAGCTAAGGTAGCAGGCAGAGTTGCTTCCGCCATCACCCCTGCCTGTCCCTGTCCCCCCGCCTTTCCCTAGCTCCTCCGATCCTCCCACAGCATGTAAATGCTGCATGTAAGCTAATACTACCACCACCTCGACCGACCGCTCGATCCTTGCTACATATCCCTATACATATATATACGGCGGGCAGAGCGGGGCAAGCGCCGGTTGCGGAGGATGGTGAAGTTCTCGCGGGAGTACGAGGCCAGCATCATCCCCGAGTGGAAGGCCGCCTTCGTGGACTACAAGCGCCTCAAGAAGCTCGTCAAGCGGATCAAGGTCGCCCGACGCGACTCCGACGCCGCTGCAGCCTCGCCGCTGCTCGCCTCTCCTAGCCAGGACGGCCAACGACGACGAGGCGCCACCGGATATGGATTCTCGGTTCTCGACCCCGTCCGCGCCATCGCCGCCCGCTTCGCCGCGTCGCCGCCGGCTCTGCCGGTGCAGCAGGAGAGCGAGGAGGAGGAGGAGGAGAGCGCCGCGTCAGGGGAGCTCCTGCGATCCAAGGACAAGCATGTACGGAGTACTACGCGATTATTAATCAGCTCGATCGATCCATATGGGCGATGGATGGATGGATGGATGGATGGATGGATGGAGCATATATATATGATTGATTGATTGATTAATCATTCCGTCCGACCCGTACGTGCACGCATGCAGGAGCGGGAGTTCCTGGAGAAGGCCGACGACGAGCTGAGCAAGGTGAACGACTTCTACGCCGCCAAGGAGGCGGAGCTGCTGGCGCGCGGCGCGGCGCTCATGGACCAGCTCCGCATCCTCGGCGACGTCAAGCGCATCCTGGCCGACCACGCCGCCGCGTCACGCCGCGGCCGCCTGCTCGGCCGGAGCGCCTCGGCCCCCGCCTCGCACTCGCCCTCCGCCGACAACAACAACGGCTCCTCCAGCGGCCGCCACCTCCTCTCCCTCTCCTCCGGCCTCGCCTCGCCGCAGTCCATGTCAGGTAGGTGCAACCGTACCGCAGCGGCGCAGCGTCACGCGGCGGGCGAAACTAGCTAAAGCGTTTAGCCTGGCTACCCGGCCGTTACTTTTGCATCCCATTGCGTGCGTGCATGGCCTGGCGCCGCGCACTCGATCTGCACGTGACGTGACGGAGACGTGGACGCGGACGCGGACCGACCGACCCACCGGCTGAGCTGAGCTGACGTGGACCGCGTTATGCAGACGGGAGCGTGGAGCTGCAGCAGGCGCGGGTGGCGGAGGGCGCCGCCGTGGCCGAGGAGGTGATGGCCGCGCTGGAGCGCAACGGCGTCAGCTTCGTCGGCGGCGGGCTCGCCAAGGCCAAGAAGGACGGCACCGGGAAACAGCTCATGGGCCGCGGCGCGCTGCTGCAGCTGCCGGCCGCCGTGCGCATCGACATCCCGCCCACCAGCCCCGGCAGGGCGGCGCTCAAGGTGTGGGAGGAGCTCGTCAACGTGCTCCGCAAGGACGGCGCCGACCCCGCCGCCGCCTTCGTCCACCGCAAGAAGGTCCAGCACGCCGAGAAGAACATCCGAGACGCCTTCCTCGCGCTCTACCGGGGCCTCGATCTCCTCAAGAAGTTCAGGTATTATTATACTACTGCTACTTAGATTCCTACTATATATATACTGCTATGACGGTGCACAAACAAAACAGCTAGCACCAACTGGAACTGGAACGTCGTCACGTCAGTTGCATGACTGACATGATGTCCTCATCAGACAATCTCGCTACGACACTAGTCACTTGCTGTCTTGCTCTGTCTGTCTGTTCACACAAACCAGCACTGGCTCGATCTGTACGTTGTTCCATGATAAACAACCCGCATCTACCCAGCCAGCCTGATTCGTCAAGACAAGATGCACACACAATCCGGTAGAGGTAGAGCTCTGCTCCCGACTTCCTGAGTGAAGATGAATACTTACTACACAACAACCACACACTACTGAATGTTTGAATCCAAGTACGTACAGTTAGTTGTACGCCGCGGATATTACACAGACAGAGATGTTTTCAAATTTCAGCCTGCTGTATGTGTGCATGGACGGAGGTTGGAGGCCAGCATGTGAGCTGAATCACAATCACGTAGGAGCCATGCCATGCAATCGCACTAACCCTGGACTGGAGACCGACAGTTGATTTTTTATTATTATTTGCGAATGAGCCACCAGTCCAGTAGTTTATTTACTTCGTTATAAACCTGTCTTTTTCTCCTGTTGTTAATTGCCAGACTTTTGCTGTGCGGTGCTGGATTGATCTGATCGCCTTTTTCTTTGTGTGGATGGATGTAGCTCCCTGAATGTAAAGGCTTTCACCAAAATACTCAAGAAATTCGTCAAGGTACGTACTGCTCACTAGTACTCAACTATTACTAGCTATAGGCCCAGCCCAGCATATATGTGTTCTTTTGATCGAAACGGATGGAGCAGAAGAGACCAAACTTCTCACATCACAATATGATGAAGAATAAAGCGAGATGATACATATACAACACATGCAGAGGGATATAGCCCCTCAATCATGTTGTATAGCAAAAACAAGGGATTATTATTATTACGAGATTTATAAAGATGCAGCGATATTTTCTGTAATACTAAAAAAACTAGGGCAATCAAAATTTAGTGGCACCATAGCATGGCATGATCTGTACGGGGAGAGAATTCAGATACGACAACTGCTCTGCATTCCAGGTGTCAGAGCAGCAGCGAGCCACGGACTTGTTCTCAGAGAAGGTGAAGAGGTCGCCGTTCAGCAGCTCCGACAAGGTATCATCATCCATCGCCGGTCTATCACATGATACGTTTGTCTGAAGAGGCCTCACTGAACAATGGGGGAAAACACCCTGGTCGATCGAGCAGGTGCTTCAGCTGGCAGACGAGGTGGAGTGCATCTTTTTGAGGCATTTCGCCGGCAACGACAGGAAGGTAGCCATGAAGTACCTCAAGCCGCAGCAGCCCAGGAACACTCACATGATCACCTTCCTCGTAGGCGAGTAGCCTCAATTCATGACATTGAATTGAATGTTTAGTATCCTGACCCTGTAGTTTCTTTGTTTTCAGGACTGTTCACAGGCACATTCGTGTCGCTGTTTATCATATATTCAGTTTTGGCCCATGTCGCTGGCATCTTCTCTTCGACAGGGAACACAGCCTACATGGAAATTGTTTACCATGTCTTCAGGTGATTTCAAAAGCTAATATGACCAGTCATTTTTCATTACACTAGATACATGAGAGCTTCAAAGAGAGTATAGCTTCCATATATATATTTGGCTTAATTAATGATGACCAATGGTGCAATTTTACCTAATAAGTATCATGCTTCTGTCCTTTGCTTCTACAGCATGTTTGCACTCATCAGCCTGCACGTCTTCCTTTACGGCTGCAACCTCTTCATGTGGAAGAGCACCAGGATCAACCACAACTTCATCTTCGATTTCTCCACCAGCACCGCCCTGACGCACAGGGACGCCTTCCTCATGTCCGCGTCCATCATGTGCACAGTCGTCGCGGCGCTGGTCATCAATCTCTTTGTCAGGAACGCCGGACCAACCTATGCCAATGCATTGCCCGGGGCACTTCTACTTGTAAGAAACAAAAGCCATTTCAGATAAAGGAATTATGCTGTGCCACAATACACATGCACTGACTTCACCCTCTGCCTCTGATTTCAGCTGTCAACAGCAGTTCTGTTCTGCCCATTCAACATATTCTACCGCTCGACACGCTACTGCTTCATGCGTGTCATGCGCAACATCATATTCTCGCCATTCTACAAGGTAATTAAGGGCATAGGAGATTTATAGGAACACTAGCTAGCTGTTGGAAACACCGATCTGACTAGCAGGATGTCATGGCAATGCAGGTTCTGATGGCAGATTTCTTCATGGCCGACCAGCTAACCAGTCAGGTAAACTGCTCAACCATACACTAGACTTCATGGAAGCCGCGCCTTACAGTGCAAGCTCTGATGAGTTCAACTGTCTCGTGTTTTCCAGATCCCATTATTAAGACACATGGAGTTCACAGCATGCTACTTCATGGCTGGAACTTTTAAAGCTGATGCATACCGGACATGTACCAGGAGCTCACAATACACACACCTAGCATATGTGATCTCCTTCCTGCCATACTACTGGAGAGCAATGCAGGTAAAAATTAAATTGAGCAATGTAGCATTTAGCAGTTTGTTCAGAATAACTCAAAACTAAATGGCCCGCGGGTACATGTCAGTGTTTGAGAAGGTACTTGGAAGAAGGTCGTGATATCAACCAACTTGCTAATGCGGGCAAGTATGTGTCAGCCATGGTTGCAGCTGCTGTTAGGTTCAAGTATGCTGCAACACCAACGCCATTTTGGATGTGGATGGTCGTCATTTCATCCTCAGGCGCCACTATTTACCAGCTGTACTGGGACTTTGTCATGGACTGGGGCTTCTTAAACCCTCACTCTAAGAACTTGTGGCTACGAGATCAACTCATACTGAAGAATAAGTCAGTATACTACGTCTCCATGGTACTACACCCTGTTCACCAAATTTTCAGTACCACAACTGATTTATAGGAAATCCCAAGTTCATATCACTAATGCCTTTACAAAACAGATGCTCAACCTTGCGCTGCGTCTAGCATGGGCCCAGAGTGTTATGAAACTCCATCTTGGCCGGGTGGAGTCTCGCTTGCTGGATTTCTCACTCGCTTCACTGGAGATCATCCGGCGAGGGCATTGGAACTTCTACAGGTAAAGGAAAAACTAGCAAAGGGCTGCAGGCATTGGTTCTAATTTTAGTATGTTTATTAGTTATATATAACCTGATGCAAGCTTGATCGGATTGCAGGCTGGAGAATGAACATTTAAACAATGCTGGAAAGTTCAGAGCAGTGAAGACTGTCCCATTACCATTCCGTGAGCTTGAAACTGATTGATGAAGAAATATAAGAACTTGCCAGCATGCTCCCAATATGAGGGCAATTTAGGGGAAGAGTTCCTGGACGGGTCCACTGCCCCTGCTAATGCTTGCGCTAGAATTGGTGTCTGAGGTAATAAAGTAATCAGAGAGCACAGCTGCACAAGACCGAGAAGCTGAAGATTTTAGGATGGAATAAGCTCAGAGGGTGCATTGTAGTGGGGGCACCAGGGCACAAGATGAGGCATTCTGGTCAGGAGAGCTTGTGGATTACTCATTGGTCGATTGAAGATTGTTGCATGTTAATCGACTAACATCGACAAAGTTATGTATGTATGTGGGAATTGATGACTGAAAAATGTTGCATGAAAACATATGCTCATGGCATCAAACAGTATTCGAACATTGTTTCCGTAAATAGATGTTACAACCAAGAGCTGCCGATGAATGTAAAAACATGAAAGACGCAAGTTAAAATGAAGGTACAGCAGAGTGAAAATCATATATAATTTATATCTGCCAGAACAGTGAAAGCAAGATGCTTGACACAGGCACACTGCAGATGACACATGTGAAGCACAAATAAAGTACATATATTACATGACGCTTGCCGCACACAAATAAAGATAAAGATAAATAGATAGCTACGACAAATACCTCCATAGTGCTGGACGGTCTCTTGAGACAAGAAGAACCCTTGATGATAAGTAGTCAAATGTAGGACAGTACAAATCATCAGGGCCAATAGCTTCTCTCACTCCAATGGTGTTTCCACGGTCAAAGCTGTATGTTGGCTGCACATCTTCTTTAAATGTGTCGAAGGCAAACAGCCCCATGCCGCATGCAGCCATGACAAGGTTTGAGTTGCCCCATACTTGAGTTATCGCAGAGTGATGGAAATGGGCGTTGAATTCTGGTAACTCATAGGTAGCGACAAGTTTTCCCTTTTTCAACGAGTATTGCTGAACTCGTGATCTCAAACCCCCTTTTATTTGCAGCCGTCCTTCTGTGCTACCAATAAATACCGAGTCTCCACGTGAGAAGATCGAGTTTGCTGTACCTCCATGTCTTGCTATTTTAAGACCAATTCCAGCAGGTACACGAAAATCAAATACATTAACACTTTCCTGCGTGCTGAAAACACCATCGTTTCCTTCCACCTCAGATGAACTAACCCTGCAAAAAAAATCACATATCTTTCAGATGTGAATGACTAAGGCAGATGTCAATTACTCAATTGTTTTGTTCCTCGAACACGCAGCAGAACGTTAATCTTTTATACTGCAGAGAAGAGAAAAGAGACCCATACACTACCAATCCCTTGCCTAGGCAAGGGATCGGCTTAAGCCAAAAATGCAGGGTGTTATTCTCGCTGCAGATGTTAATTGTCATAGAGCAGAATTTTGAGTAAGGCAGAATGTCGGTATAATTTTGTATATCCCATTCAGATACTTCACCAACAGCAAGACAAGATATTTGCTACTGTTGATACTACAGAAACAGAAAATTTTCTGGTTTCAATACCTTAAGCTGGGGTAAACTTGGCAAGATCTTTAATTAAGACAACTAATACTAGGACAATGTACATTTGATGTAAGATTTAGTAATTTACCTTTGGCGCACTCCGCCACCCACCTCAGCATCAGTGTTATTCACATGAAGGCAGTACACTTTCTTACCAGAAGAAGCAACAGACAACAAGGGTTGTGGGTTAAGCGAATTCACATCCCACAACCCTAGTGACTCGCTCCCAGCAATAACTACTTTCCCCCTGCTACGCCATTGTAGCGGGCTGGAGTATTCCATCCCTGTTACTGGATTGCTAACTTCCCATTTCATCACAACATCCCCATCACGGATATCGTAAGCTGTGACCATCTTTTGCTTGCTTGCAGTAGAAAGCAATAGAGGTCCACATGGTTTATACCACCATTGCTGCCTTTCTCCATTTGACAATGCGGAGCTAGACCTTGATGAGCCAACATTAGAGAGAGCACCAAGAACAGCCCTGGATGTGGGAGCAAAAGCATGAGAAGCTTCCTCCTCAACATGGAACGATTTTACTTCTCTGGTATAGTAATCCCAGCTGCAAAATCCAGGCTCCAATGCACTGCCAGCTGATGCAGCAACAACATATCTACCCGAACATCCGTCTACACCTGGGGCACGAATCAACCAGCAATCGCCCCACATATTATTTGATACCAAGCTGGGAGGCTTGTACTCAGATTTAAACTGCATCAGTTCAGTTCAAAGCAGTCAGCACTCAGGGTATCTAATTAACTGCGAATAGAAAAATAAAACAGAGCAAATGTTAAATAATAATTAACAAAATACCTCATGGTTTGCAATATCATAATAGGAGCATGTACCATCTCCATGAGCAAGAAGGACAGCTTCCCCCTCTGAAACAAACCACCCACCAGTCGAAGACTTGTTTCCTATACCTGATAACTGGTCATTGCAAGAATCCTCAGTTTCCTCCTGTACCATCATGGAGGACTTGTTTTCCTGCTCGTCAAATTCTTCTAGCTCCTCTGTAGCAAGCAATTCAATTTCCTCCTTGTGATTGGGACCAACTGGATTCTTTGAGCTACCTTGGCTTGATGTCTTGCTGGTAGCATCTGCTACTTCACGTACCATATTCTTTTCCAATTTCTTGGCTCGGCGGTTCTTGAAGAAGGCATTTTCTTCACCATCTAAAGAAGCCAGAAACTCCATGGCTATGCTGTTATCATCCTCGTCAGGTTCAGAGGCATCAGGTCCTGTTTTCCCATTAATATCTCCTTTCATACCCACAGACGACTCCTGTTGAGTAGAAGCCGAAGATATGCGGTCCCTCAACAATTTGTGGTGCGGAAAGAACCTTGCCTCGAGCTCAGCAGTATTCAAGCCTTTTCCAGCTTGCTTAAGGTTACCTGGCTTTGTAACAGTACATTTTGCAGCACTTTCAGCTTGAGAGCTCTCACATTCACTGCTGTCCGCAGTACCCAGCTGTATCTTATTATCATCCTTGACATGAGAAATCGCCTTCTCAATGGCAGTGATTTCCTTCTGAATATTTGACAAGATCTGCTTTGGCTCGTCTGGGTTGTTCTCATCAAGCATTTCTTTGGTCTTCTTGATCTCAGTAGCAATCTTCTGAACCCTCCCTTCAAGCGCAGCTAGTTTCTCATGAAGCTTGCTTGGGTACCTGTTTACAGCAGACGTAGGTTTAGCTGACCTTCCCTCCCCACCTCCAGCCGCTTTCTCAAAAACTCTTATTTTGTCTGCCAATTTACCCTTTTCTTCCTGCTTCTTACACTCCTCGTTATTCTTTTGTTGTTCCCTCATTACTCCAGGAACATCGACTGAGTCCACCACATGGACAGTGAACACTGGAATGACAGAACTGCTGCCTTCCTCGTCGTCCTTCTGGGTAGCACAGATATCTGCAGCTCCGGAAGAGGCTTCTCCCGAATCAGCAGGTTTTGCATGGGTCTCCTTCACCAACTTGATATTGAGCCTCTCTTTCTCCCTGCTGATTTCTTCACCTGCTTTTGCCTTGGAATCAAAGCCCTTTCTTCTCCCACCAATCTCTTCGCTTTGCTTCTTCATATTAGAGTCAGAGACCTCTGCTTTCCCTTTGATCTCATCACATTGCTTCAACAAGTTCACACCAAAGTTCTCTCTTTTCCCACCGATCTGCCTGGCCTTTGCATCAAAGCTCTCCCTTTTCCTGTCGATGTCATCAGTTTGCTTCCCCCTGGCATCAAGGTCATCTTTTTTCCTGCTGATCCCATCGAACCCCTTTGCCTTCGCATCAAACCCCTCCCTTCTCCTTCCAATGCCATCGCCACCAGCACCGCCACTCCCACTCCTAGCCTCCGAGGCCCTGGATCCAACAACACTTACCGACCTCCTCCCTTTCTCCACAGAAGAAGCCCTGATCCCGCCACTCGCACTCCGCCGCAAGCCAGCCTCCACCACGGGATCCTTACCGACGGAAGGCCTACCCGGCAGCACGGAAGCCCTGAGGGTGGAGACGAGTTTGGAGGACTCCACCGAGCTCTGGATCCTGCTGGCCCGCGGGAGCGACGACGTGGACCACCGCACGGCGGAGGTCGGCTTGGCCGGCTTGGATGCGGAGTTCTCCTTGCCGGCGGCGGTGGCTGCGGTCGTGCGCCGGGCGGACGAAGAGATGGAAAAGGGCTTGGGGGTGAGCGGGCGGGAGGCCGCGGCCGTGGCCTTGCCGCCGCCGCGGTCCTTGACGCGGGAGGACATGGCGGGGAGGCGATGCAGGGCTAGGGTTTGGGGATTCGGTGGAGATGGGATGGGATGGGACAAGAGGAATGGTGGTTCGCTTCGATTTGGATTTGGGAACGGTTGATTGGTTTGAGATGTATAGGGAAGGGCCGTTTCAAATTTCGAAAGCGTTTGAGCGGGAGGCTTTGGTGTGGGCCCGTGTGCCGAGATCTCATGCAATTTTCGAGGTAGGGCCGTAGGGCCCACATGGAAGACAGATAAAGACCAGTTTAAATTTTGTCAGAAGACATAAGGGAATATGTGACCGGGCATGGGACAAATCTCGTTTTTTCCTTGAAGCTCTGAGCCCAAGCTTAAGTCCAGCGGTGCCTCAAAATGGGATTCGCACTGGGTTACGCACTGTTACATGCTGTAGATCTGAGTGGAGATAGTTGGAATAGTGATAGGAGATGGGGGATGGGGGATAGGGGAGCCATTGGACTTAGGCTAGGAGTGTTTGGATCCAAGAGTTAAAATTTAGCTTACATCACATCGGATGTTTGATGCTAATTATAAGTATTATAAGTATGGTCTAATTATAAAACTAATTACACAAACGAGGACTAAACGGCGAGACGAATTTATTAAACCTATTTAATCTATGATTAACGAATAGTTACTGTAACATCACATTTGCTAATCATAGATTAATTAGACTTCATAAATTCGTCTTGCCGTTTAGTCTGTATAATTAGTTTTATAATTATACTATATTTAATACTTCTAACTAGCGTCTAAACATCCGATGTGACTGAGGCTAAAATTTAGCCGGTGGATCCAAACAGCACCTTAGTGGGAGTTTCGTTCTCCTTAAATGGGACACCGTGTCAGCGATCCTGGTGACATGTGAGTGAGTTAATAAAGGGAGAAATGAGATGGGTTTCATTTGGTACATATTGCCTATGAAACTGTGCCAAATGAAATCATGCATTCTCAGTGGATATTTCAGTCATGATTTCAACCTCAATTAGCTTATGCGGCACTTTGAAAACATAAATATGAAACCATCTCTAAAAATGCCCTATCTGTTGTGGTAGTACATATAAATTATAGTGTTCTTGGCATACCTTGCTGATAACAATATTGTGCAACTAAAAAATAAAACCAAACACAACGATGAAATGAACAGGCATGAATACGTGAGTGGTGCATTGTTCGCTTGGCAAAATATGGAACAAGAGAAATAAGAACGTCGGATTTTTACAGAATTCGTATAAAAACTTCACAGGAAATAGTTTAAAAACACATAAAAACGTAGGAATAGGATTTGACTCCAACACACACATTTTGATTGGATCAAAGTCTATGCGGCTGACTCCAGCAAATCATCTGTCACGTTGCCTATATTTATACGGTTTTGTTGGACTTGGTTTGAGCGATATGAAACTGTAGGTGTGATATGAAAGGAAACTGTAGATCTTTTAATATATGAATGTGCTACAATGCTATTTTCGTACTACAGATGACTACATAGACGGTCTGTTGGACTTGGTCTGAGTGATATGGAACTGTAGGCGTGATCGGAAAGGAAACCGCAGATCTTTTAATGTGTCAATGTGCTTTAGGCTTTATTAGCAAAATATCTCTAGTATTATTGATTATCTAAATCTTCGATGGCGTGCCTAATCTAGTGCAAACATGCGACCGTGTTCTAGGAAGACCTAATGCTCTTAAATAGTTCATGTGATCCTCTAAGATCCTCACAACGCGTGAAGCATCCTTCTAATGCCTTTTAGTTCTAGGGGATATGATAAGCTCTAATGAATTTTGTTTTCGTGCTATTTTGTGTATGTGGTGGCCAGGGGCGTCTCGCAAAATTTGGAGACCTTGTTCGAATAAGTAAATGAGGCCCTAACATAATGTATCAAAATAATAAAAAAATATAGCCTGATTATTGGGAGGAAATCTTATAATGTACATCCCCATAAACTTTTTTGAGATTAAGTCTTATGTTCTTTGTCCTTTTTATGGTTTTGATGACTAGTTATATTTTTCGAACGTGGTTTGGAGAAGTCATGATTTCCAGTCCCAAGAAGTAAACAATAGATCAATTAATTCGTTGATATAGATAAAAAAAGATGAAAAACAAAGAGAGAGGCGGCTGGGCCGGAGGGCTATGAGAGGCGACACATCACGATCACACACAATCATAATTGCCGTGAGGGCACCGTGACTCACGTACGAGTAGAAGGTAGCAGCGTAGCAAGCCATTTTGGATCTAATTAAGCTATCTTACATGGTTAACAAAGCGTCATATGTATATATATGTATGTAGACCTTAATTAAACTTGAGGCCCTATGATTTTAGAGGCTCTGTGCAGTCGCCCCTGGTGGTGGCAAAAGAGGGCAGCAAGCAAGGTGTGCCCCTGGTACATGTGGCAAATGCAATTGTCTGGCAAACACCAAGAAAAGGTTTGTTGTTAAATGAAGGTTGAGAAAGAGGAACCAATGTGCAAAAAAGTGCCAAGCCATAAGCAGGTACTTGGGTGTTTTTAACGTTCTCCGGTTCATTCTAACAGCATTATCTAGCTAAAAGGTAATTATTAGCTAAAATTATCAAACCAACAATTAGTGAATCGTGTATTATATAAAAGGTGTTTGGATCCAGAGATAATAGTCTAACTCAATGGTAGTTGAGGCTAGAAAAAGGTCTAAAATGCCGTTAGCTAAAAGTTAGGTATTGGAATGTATAAAACTATGGAGGTAAAAATGGCGATGCCAATTACCATCCAAACAACACAATTCGATCTGGAGCTTATTTTAATATCTTGGCTGATTTGGTATTGAGCCTCAATTTAATTTTTGGAGCCCAATTCTGACGTCGAAACGAGGCATTAAACATTGTGATCTAATATAGTAACATTGTGCTTTCTATAAAGCGGTGCAAAATGCCTTTGGTCAAGTGGACAAATTGCAGCCACAAATATATACTGTACTTCATTATTTCTACCAATCAATCAATCAGCAGTTGATCGTGCACCTAGCGAGGCTTATCAGTTGGCCAGTGGGACTCTTAACCGTTATATATTTCTACATCGCTGGGATTCTGGGAAGCTGCCAAGCACACATGGTCCGCGTAGCTGTAACTACCCACTAAAGGCTAAGGCTAGGTTCACCGATAAACCGATCCAACCCGTCCATCCATTATTCCGATGGTCTCTTTTTCTCTGCATTGCGCGCACACGGTATTTTGATGCATTGCGCGCAGTGACAAACGGTATTTTGGGCAGCCGGTTTGGGCAGCCTGGCGAACCTCGCCTCACAATACAGTGAGTCATAATGCCGGTGAGGGCCAGTAACGTCCCCGAGACTTGTAAACAGATCTAGGGAGGAAACATTTTTGTTACATACCATTCTAAGAAGTCTGACACAATGAATGGAAGCAACAAACAGCAGGAGTGCAACAAACAAGCATGTGCATTGAGCTTCCTCTTTGCGAGAAAAATCGCAGCATATTGGTAATCTTTCATACAACATGGGGAGGAGTGCGCTACAGTCCCCTCGAACACATCTTTCAACAACAACAGGGCCGTATCATCACCGTCAAGCATACATCCAGCAAGATGAAAAACTGAGGGGGGGGGGGGGGGGGACAAAAATAGCACTGACTGAATTACAGATTAGCGGGGTATAAGCCATCCTGTACGTTCTCAAGGAGATTCAACTACGATCCATTGCCACGCCGCGCGGGTGCTTCAGGCAGAACATCAATCTGCCTCGGGCGTGCAGCTGCCATCAGTGACTAACATCTTAAGAATGCAAAGACAACTTACTATGCTGGTGAAAACGTGTTTTACTCCTCAAAGCCATCCATCATGGGGCGGTGGCCTCCTTCCGAGGTGTTCTTTGATGACTGTTTTCGGGCTGTGCCCCGCCGGCTCTTGGCTTTTTTTGCCTTCATCCTCCGCTTCTTCTCAGTGGCATCAACCCAGGTGTAGTCAGACGGTATGTGGAACGGATCAACCTCGTCTTTCCAGTTCCGGCTATCACTGCTGTCACTGGACTGTGTACCTCGGCCACCCTTTACCCATGAATACCATGAGCCTGATCCTTCTGATTCTTTGGCTTTTGCATCCTGAAATTGTGTCGGGCTTGAAGGTGGGGTGGCAAACTCATCTAAAGGCTGTAGTTCCTCGAACTTTGTGAATGTCACGATGACACGTATCGTTGGAACAATCGGAATGGCAATCTGAAATAAGATGCTACAGAAAGTCAGATATCACTATGCCAAAATTGATACTAGTAATGTGTCAAGTGTTTTTTATGCTCCACGGTTATTTTCTTGCTTAGGTATCAGAAGAAAAAATATCACCCAGAGTGCCTTCAAGCAAAAACACACACATCTATCAGCGTGCCATATATGTGTAAGAACAGCTTTCCATAAGAGGACCTCAGATCTACCCAGTGAAAAGTGAAATAATTTTGAAACAAATAGACCACAGAAATCAATCATGAACCATACAACCTATGCTGTCACATGTCTCAACTAAATGTCGATACATCCCAAATATGAAAAGAAAACATCTGATTAAAAGAAGGCCAAACGCCGTACTTGATGGGCCAATGGGTAATAAAACTTGGCTTCACATAAAAAAAAGATAAAGAAACAGCATGAATCATAAATAATTTTCACATTTCAATCGTATAGACTAGAAATAAATAGCATAGCTCATAGAAGGCCTGGATTAAACATTTCCCTGGAAAGTGTGGTTAGGAAATGCTGATGTAGGATTACACACTTTTCAGGAAAGAGTGGTTAGGAAATGTCGATGTAGTTCATATCATCAACTACCTTTAGAGCTCTAAGGTCAGTAGGAGCAGTGGGGCGTTTTCTGGTGGTTTGGAGTAGGACCCAGCTAATCAAGAGTTGAATGGAGGTAGAGACAAAGTGGATGAATGATAGGGGGTAGGGGCAGCACAAGAAGTTTTGAAAAATTAGAGGACAGACAGGAATCGGATATCTTTTTGGCTGCTTCTGAAATCTGCAAGATTATTGAACTGGATGGTGGGAGCAAACGCCCACTAGCCATAGTTCAACGATTTAAAGTTGATTAACAAAACAGCAAAGATGTGAGAAACTGATTAAAAAAGGAAAGAATAAAGATGTTCGCATCAGATTCTAGGACTCGGTATTGTACAATATAGATGGGAAATGTCATACAATAAAAATGGATACTGTTATAAAGATGCCCACATTGGAAAATGGAAAATACCATTACATGTGGATATGGCACGTGAGCCCTGGGGCCATAATGCCATATGTTGTAGAAACACCAATGTTATTTTCCAACTTGGATGATCTTTGAGATGGTGCTTTCCAAAAATTCCTTTTATCATGTCCATTCTAACACATACACATACTTTTACTTCCACTTATTCCAGGAGCCATCATTGCAAGCAGTATTAGTAGCTTAAAAGCAAAGTTTCTCTCATTTAGCTCTCTATGGATCTTATGCGAATAGAGGACATATGGCAAAGTAACATTATATTTTCTTATGACTGTGTCCTTGTTAGTGAACAGGTGGGGACCACTTCTTATGATTGTGTCTTTGTCGGTGCAAATAATTGATTACCAGGAAGATACACATAAGATGCACCAGTTCTATCTATAACATGGACGACACTTTCTTAAAGTTATAACAAAAACAGTGTTTTTCTATTTAAAAATAGTCAGAGGGAAAAGAAAACATGGTTAGCCAAACAACAATGTAGGAATTGAGGAAGGAACCGCTTGAGATAGAGACCCAAAGAGCACGATCGACAAGTCATTGCAAAGTCAACAACGGTAAGAGCATGGCACAATGGATGCAACTAACAGCGGCATCTCAAGCACCAAGCGTGCAGTTTTAGACAAACTTTCTGCCCTTACAGGAAGCAAACAACTGTTGTCTGTGGTAGGAAACGTGAATTCATATATGACGGAATATCTCGAGTAGCAAAGAACATAGTTCTCCATTGAGATGATTGAGGTATGCGGTTTGATTGGAATAAATGGCAAGATGAGTCTGTTGGAAGTAAAGGATAAATATATAACGACTAATGAAGCTGACAGATAGTTTACCTTGACTGGAAATGTGCCTGTAGGAAGCTTGGTTGTCAAGAGCTCCCTAAGCCTCCTGACAGCCTTCACTTTGTTTGCTAGGACATCAAGCAAAGGGATCAGCTCATCTGTCTTCAGAGGGAAATCCGGTGTCAGCCACAACACCGGTCTTAGCCCCTTCTTGTACTCGCTTTCGGTTTTTAGAGCATCGGCGGCTGATGAAGCACCCTTCTTCTTCTTCCCGCTGCTCTTCTCCTTTTGCTTCCCTGGATCACCTGCTTCATCCTTATTCCCCACCTTTGATGGCCTGTCGTCGCCCTTGGCACCTTTCTTGCCACCCCAACCGAACCATCCCTTCTTATCTTTGGCCGCACCATTCGCCTCCATATGGTCAGCCCCGCCGTCGCCTTCCTCGCCCTTTGCCTCCTCAGACTCCTCTTCATGGTTCCCCATCCTAAGCGCAGAATCAAGCTGCTTCCTCTCCTCGGCCGTCAGCACTTCGTCCAACTCGGCGTCGAGCTCGGCGCCCCTCCCGTTCTTCTCCTCGCCCTCCATAGCAAACAGCTCCTCGTCCGTCATTGCCCCGGGCACCCGCCTGGACTTGACGGTCACCAGCACATTTAGCATGTCGTACACCTTGGCCTTCCAGTGGCCGATGGCTTCGGTCCTCTCCTGGCGCCGCCAGTTCAGGTGCGGCACGAGCTCCGCCTGCGTGACGTCGATCCCAGGACGGTACATGTTGGTCTTGGACATGAGCGCGACCTCGTGCGCGACCTCGGACTCGGTCGGCTGCACGCCGGCGCCCTCCAGCGCGTCGGTGATCTCCTTGTCCTTGTGGGCGAGGACAATGAGGGAGCCCGGGTGCAGCTCCTTGCCCCCGGCGTCCTCGGGCCTGGCGCCGTCCCCGAGGAAGAGGAAGGTCTGGTCGGAGCGCTGGATGCGGAAGCCGTCGAACCCCGCGAGCGTCATGTCGGCGCGCAGCGCGGCCCCTCGCTTCCAGATGCGGTAGGTGTCGGAGGGCGCGATGCGGCCGATGAAGGGTATGACGGAGGACTCGAAGTGGAAGGAGATCTCCATGTAGAAGTCCCGGATGCGGTTGATGGAGGCGAGGATCCGCGGGAGTCGGCGGCACCACTTGGCCCAGGCGAGCGGCTGGTAGTGGCGCGCGATGATGGTGGCGATGGCCTCCTCGCGGGTGCAGACGGCCTCCTGGAGCGCGGACCATCCGTCGGCGTTCTGGAGCGACCAGTCGGCGCCGGCGGACATGAGGATGTCGGCGGCGACGGGGTCGCGGAGGCGCACGGCGAGGTGGAGCGGGGTCTCCCTGCGCGGGACGTCGCGGCGGTCGATGACGGCGGAGACAGCGTCGGCCACGGCCTCCCCCGCGATGGACTCGGCCTCGGTGGCGACCTCCCCGGCGCGCGGCAGGCGCGGGAGCGCGGCGACCAGCCTGCGGAGCGCGGCGTGGTCGCGGCGCGCCACGGCGAGGTGCGCCGGGCTGTGCGCGTATCTGGACACGTCGTCCATGGCGGGGCGGGCGGGCGCGGCGGTGGGGGCAGGGGACCGAGGAACCGGGCCGGCCGGCCGCGGCGGCGGCGGTCCTGGCTAGGTCAGGCGGATCTGGGGCATGGGGGTGGCGGGCTCAGATCTGGCGCGTCGGGGCGGGATCGCCGCGCGCGGCCGCGCTCCGGCGCCGGCGCCGGCGGGGTGCGGGCGGGCGGGCGAGGACGGGCGGTGGGAGGCGCGCCGAGACCGGAGGGGGAAGTGGTCCTCCTATTCTGAGAGGCCAGGACAGGAGGCGCAGTTATTTTCCCTCTCCTCTCTGGCTCTCTGCCGCCCGCGCTCTCGGGGTTGGAGAAGGCCACAGGCGCGCGCCTCCCAGCCCCTGTCGTGTGCCGTGAGGAGAGAGTGTGCCGTGATGTGTGGACATGATCGGCATCCACCACTGTTTTCTTTTCTTCCCTGCAAGTCAATTGTCAAGATGCGCTTGATTTGCAACGTCCACTTAACTCTGCCTTTTTTTTAAAACAGAGCTCTCGTCGGCTCATCGCTGGTGCATCGATCAGATGTTACCGCCAATATCATGGATCAAAGATCGTCTTCGTTTTTTTTTTCACTCCCCTCTCTCGCTATCTGTCGGCCGCTCGCCGTGAACATGATACCCTTATCCACTGCCCCCTTTTCTGATTCTCTCCATAACATTTGCCATGCCCTCACTCCACTCGTGCAAAACTAACCAGAATATCTGCGCTCCTATTATTTTAAAAAAATATTTCAGCCCAGTCATATAGATTCTTTTTTCTATATCAATTTTTCCGGCACTCCTGTCACTCTATATGTTTCCTCCACATCCAGCCACCCAATATTTTATCAGATTTACTCCTCTTCAGTTGTCTGATATTTGTTTCTCCACCAGTCAAATTGTTTTGTATTTGTTTTTACTAAATTACTGCATATATATACACAAATTACTAATATTATTGTACTATAATTTTTTTGTATTGTGTTAAGTAATTTTGATATGTGACTCGTGGATTGAATTTCATCAGTCACCTATGCGGTAGTATAAAATGTGACTGATATATTGAATCCATTCGGTCATCGTAGGGAGACGTTCGATGAACATCAGATGGTTGTAAAATGTGACCGATGAAAAATTAAATATCAGTCACCTGACGAGAAAACACACCCATATTTTATTACTACCTCCAACTACTATCCTCTTTTACATATACACCAAATTAATACCTACGGTACTACTAAATCATATTAAAACACCATAAACTAATTTACATCATAATATAACACAAAAAACCGTTTTTCTAAAAAAGAAAATACCCTCCCCCACACACAGCCCACCAAACCACACCGCTCTCCGATCCCCTTCACCTCATCCTCTCCCTCCCACCGCCACCCGCCTCCCTCGGTGTCATTGCCTCCCTCCGCCGCCTCCCCGCCTCCCTCAGCGACACCGCTTCTCCCATCCGCCACCGGCCAGGCCGAATCTGCCACCCCATGGGCGAATCGCAACCTCCATCCCCTCTCTCGTCTCTCTCCCTCATCTCCATCTCCCTCCCGCGTCGCCCCACTCCCTTCCCGCTCTCTGCCACAGCCCTACCCGCGCTGGCGGGAGCTGCGTCCGGCAACGCCGCCTTCTCCTCCGCCTCCGGCTGGCGACGACGACTGGCGCTCTCCTCTCCGCGCCGCCTCCTGGATCCTCCACCTCCTCTGCTGTCGGAGCGGGAGTGCTCCTGGTCAGGTGACGGAATGCACCCGGCCGAGATCCTAAGTACTGAGAGTAGTTAGGGGGAGCAATCGTTGTTAGCTAGGTTGGTGGTGGCACGATGGTGGCGAGAGGATTTAGAGTGGTTCGGGCCGCCGGAGCGTAATACCCTACGTCCACTGTGGGTGTGTTCTTGTATTTCGTGGGCCTTCAGAGGAGTCTCTGAAGGCTGCCTGGATCTGTCTGAGCTCTTGTGAGCCTGTTGTGAGCTTGTTCGAGGTTGTCCTTTGTGTTGCGTATGCCTCCCCTTTTATAGCCCAAGGGGGGCATGTACATGGTGGCCGGGGCCCGACAGGTGGTCCCGGCCATTTCTTCTATGCTACAGTTCTATCATGTGCCTGATGTCCAATGCTTCCATGCTTCGCGCCTGTACTACCGTCGTGACCTGGTATGGCCTGGAGATCCGCCATACCGTCTTGTCGTCTGGATACGGCGCCGCGCCGTCCTGCCTCACGCCGTCCTGTCCCATCGGCTGCTAAACCCGCCGAGAGGTTTCAGAGGCCGAGGGGCAGGCGACGTGCACGCGTGACAGGACAGGGCGCTTGTAGTAGCGTTGTAGCGCCGCTGCCTAGTATTAGGCTGAGCGCGGCCGCCGCGCGTGGCGCGGTTCATGATGAGTACAGCGTACTTGTTTACTCAATATAGGTCCCAGTGTAGCTGGGGAAATCACCTGTAGTGCTCTGTCATCGCCGCCGCACCTTGGTAAGGCGCGCCCCTTTGCCTCGCCGCCGCCTGCCAGCGCGGTGCCAGCGGCGATGGGGGCACACCCGTCTGACAGCGGCGGCGTCGGCGGGCGACGGGGGCACGCCTGCCTGACAACGGCGGCGGGCAACGGGGGCACGCCTGTCTGACACTCGTGGTGTCAGCGGCATTGGGGCGTGCCAGCCTGACAGCGGCGGTGTCAGCGGCATCGGGCACGCCCACCTGCCCGCAATAAATGCGGCAGGTGGGCGAGGTGCCCGCCTGAAGGCCCCGCCACGCGCCTTGTGGGCACGTGGCGGCCCCGGACCACCGAAGGTGCTGGCTCCGGACCTCCACGCGCTCTGCGGGCACGTGGCGCCCCCGGACCACCGAGGGCGCCGGCTCCGGACCTCCCCGTGCTCTGTGGGCACGAGGCGGCCCCGGACCACCGAAGGTACGGGCTCCGGGCTCCGGCCCGAGAGGTCCGGACCTCTCCTCGCGTGGCTGGGGGAGGCTCGGTCCTCAAGGAGGTCCGGGGCCTCCCCTGTGGGCCGGGTGCGTAGCCCTAGCTTTCCCAAGGAGTGGGCCGGGCCCATCTGTATGCGGCCTTAGGCCCTTCTTGTACTGCAGTAGTTACCTCCCTTAGTGATCTTCGTCCAGTATAAGCGGGTACCCGGTTAGCTGGGTACCGACATCTGCCCTCCTGTCTCATCATCGCGCCCTCCTTCTCCAAGCCCGCGTCACGACGGCTGCCTCATCCATCGCCATCGCCGCCTCGCTATCCTCGTCCGGCAGCGTGCACGAGTGGCGGCGACGACGGCGCCTTCTGCTCCCAGCGCGCTACCTCGTCCCTCTCCGCCCAGCTTGCCTTCCCTCCGCGCGACTGCTGCCGTCGCCGCCTCCACGTCGCAGCGGCCCCGCCCTCTGTCTCCTCTTCCGTCCGCACGCGCGACAGTGCCTTCCATTGCCCTAGGCCCACGAGCTACAGTGCTTGCCGGAGGGGGAGCATTCCGCCTAATCCAGCAGAACGCTGTAGTTCCGGTGCCTTGGTGGAAGGGCTTGGAGGAACGTCTGCAGCGTTTTTTACGCCAAATGGTTACAGCATGAAGAATGCGGGAGCCAGTAGCGGAACGAGCGCAGATAAGTCTAACCCTCTGTCCTCGTCGCCCGCTGTGGTGCTGTCGCCGCCCCGCACCTCTCGAAAACGGCCTTTCAGTTCTCCCCGTCCCTCCCGCGGTAAGAAAAGAAAGGTGTGCACGGTTTTTGGCCAAGATTCCAAGAGCAAAGCATATCCAGGAGACGTACATGGGGATCATGGCCGGGCACCTAAGGCTGCCTGCAACGCCTCCTCTATCCTCCTCCCACATCCCCTTTTCCATCACTATTCCAACTAATTTTCTCTCTGTCTACAGTATAGTAACAGTGCATCATTTAATTTTACAGAACCAATATGAGAGAACCGGTTGGTTGACCTAACTAGAGAAACCCTGGCTGTGGCTGACCCATCTCCTGGACAGTCATCAGGACGAACATAAACAAACGTAGACAACAAAAAAAAAAAAATTTAAGCCCACACATTCCTGTCGCTGTTGGTAGCAATTAGGCTGCTGCACCAAAACCACGCGACCAGGCAAAGGGCAGCGTTGAAGTCGCCAGTTGGTTCGCCCGGTGCCGTGTTGACGAATTCAGCCCCATTCGCCGGCCGGCCTGAACCTGAACCTGAACGAGAGGAACTGATACGGCGACGGTGGATGGATCCATCGAGTCAGCAATGCACCGGTCTCCACGGACGAGCGAGCGGACCGGGCAAGGCAGGTGGCGTCTGCGCCTCCACAAACACGGAGAGGATTGGTTGGGCGCACCGGATCAGCGGGGACAGGATATATGCTTCTGAATCTGTCCTTGCCGAGATCGATGTGCGATCAGCAGGCTGCAGGCGAATGGCGCCATTTTAGCCGCCCAGCTACCGCTTACTGTTCCTGTGGCCCCTAAGTGCGTCGAGATCAGGCACACACACAGCTAGCTCAGTGGTAATGTATGGTAGCAGAAATGGCCCAAGCGAAGGTCCTGCTCCTGCATCTACTACGTACAGTCCTAGGAGTCTAGGACTGACCGACGAGTCGGCGAGGCTCGCTCCAGCGGTTCCTTATTGTTACGGTATTATTTCACTTTGTATACGAGAGAGGAGTTTAAAATGGAAAACGGAAAACCATTGGAACTAAGCTGAGAGATCACAGCCTCTTCGTACGTTTTACTAGTACAGTACTTTTTACCGTGCTGGACTGGGAGGGGAAAAAACTAGTGATTGATAACAACATTTTGGAACGGAAGGGATACAGCTACTGTACACCGCCGCCGCCGGCCTGCCTGTCTGTCCCGTATCGTCGCTGCTTGTGTTGGTGCTGATTCGGCGATGCTGCTGCCGCGCGCCACTTGATCTGCTAGATTTCAGATGCATGGGCAGGCACAGCAGCAGCGGCGAGCGATATACGTGGATCGGACCCAGTGTCGCACAACGATGTATGGCCTGGCGATTGCATGAATCCAGTGGCTGGCTGCTGGTCCCCTGCCTTCCCAAAGCGAGAGCAGGTGAGCAGCAGCTGGTGGTCCTCCGTGATCTAACTGATAACTGATAAGCACGCAGCTGCAGCTGAGCTTCAGAGGCTGGCCTGCCCCGGGTTAACTTATTATAGCTGATGGGGTTTATTTTATTTATGCTGTAACCAGACTGGTGACGAGGTGTTTCGCGGATTAAGTTAATCGCAGCGTGACGTGCACTTGCGTCGCTGCTTCAGTTAAGCTGCTAAAGTGTGTGCGAGGGCAGCTAGCATCTCTCTGTCTACTCTACTATTCTCTTCTGGAAAGGTTGCTGCATGCATCATGAAGATACAGTCATCATCATCATACTTATTACGATGCTGGTTCAGCCAAGGGAAAAAAGTTTCTTCATGCTGGGCCTTACACTCCAACAGCATGGATAGGGTAGGGCCTTTTGTAGGAGCGATAGGGTATGTTGGGCCAGCCCATGTGTGACGCAAAAGTGCGCTCGCTCCATAATGGGCCGTCCTCCAGTTAATTGGCATTTCCTTCACTTGCTTTTTATCATCTCGCCGCTTTTGATTTAATTCTTTCTAACAGTTGGTGTAAAACGTTGCTCATTAATGCGCCGAGCTACTACTGATCGCCTTCAAGATTATCGTGTACTACATCCGCAAGATTAATGCACCCCTCTATCTACTAGCTGCATCATATAAGCAGCTCATGCTCATTAAAAAGACAGCGAATGCACTTGGGTGGACTGGAGTCCCAAACCTGATAGACAGAATGCAAGCGATCGGCAGCGTCGCAGATGCTAATCTTCACTCCTTAAACCCGCATCCAACCAATTACGCAACGACCGCACGCACCGTAGATCCCGTGATCCCCACCGCCTCCCTCTCCCTCTCCCAGCTTCGAAACAAAAACCAAACAGCCTACCGTTACAGCTCTCTCTCCCCCAACGGCTACTCCCATTTCAAATCCCCTTCTTCCCCTTCGCCTTCTTCCTCCCTCTCTCTTTCGCCCCCCACACCATCACCTTCTTCTGCACGCGTAATCCCGCGAACCCTAAACCTCGTCCGTCCCCGGATCCACCAGCCCGCCCGCCCCCCAGATCGCACCTCCGGGAACCCTAGCCGGCCGATCCCGCACCGATGGCGCCGCCGACGCCGACACCCCGTCCGGGGCCGCCGCCGACGCCGCAGGGGGCGCTGGCGACGCCGCTCCGGACCCCGACGGCCAAGCACCGCCTCCACTTCCCGGCCGCCACCCCCAGGAACGCGCACCACCACGGCGCGGGCGCCGCCACGGAGCACCCGGTCGAGGTCATCGGCCGCGTCCGCAACCTCTCCGCGGGGGCCGCGTCAGCGCTCGAGGTCGCGGCCGGCGGGACGGCCGTGCGCGTGCGCGGCGACGCCGTCGGCTGCCGCGACTTCACCCTCGACGGCGTCTCCGTCTCCGAGGACGAGGACCTCGAGGCCTTCTACCGCCGCTTCGTGCGATCCCGGATCGAGGGCGTCAGGGTCGGGGCCAAGTGCACCGTCATGGTCTACGGGCCCACCGGATCCGGGAAGAGCCACACCATGTTCGGATGCGCCAAGCAGCCAGGCATCGTCTACCGCGCGCTCAGGGACATACTGGACGGAGCGGCGGCGGCAGGAGGAGGGGGTGATGGCGATGCCGATGCCGATGGAGCCGAGGATGACGCCGGGTTCGGGGCCGGCCTCTTCGTGCAGGTGGCGGTGCTCGAGATCTACAACGAGGAGATCTACGACTTGCTCGTAGGAAGCGGCGCCACGGCTAAAGGAAACGCCCCCAAGGTGATTTACTCTCCTGACTGCTTGCAAATGTGAATTCGTGTATGCAGATTTGAGCTCCGGCGTGGTTGCAAATGTGACCTCGTGTATGGATGCAATTGGAATGCCCCTCCCCTACTTTATTAGAAGAAAAAATTGCTCCAGAACAATTATTTGTGGTTTTCAGTGTCGCTCACAGTGAATCTAAGCTGAAACTGGTACTGCGATTTTAATCCTGATAAACCAAATTATTTTATTGCTTGGTACTTGTACTGTTTTCTTTGAAACTCATCTGGCAATGAAGTGTTCATAGCACAGATCTTAAATTGCCCTAGCTAGTTGATGATCACCCCACCCTTGTTTTGTTGACACTTTTTCACGCGCTGTGTTCCTTATGTTCATCTGCTCTGTGTTTTTCTTGTGTGCGATTAATTTATAAATGGAACTTCAGTTCTAGGCATTCATGATTTTTAAATATGATATGCGGTGTATGCATAGGCGAGACTAGAGGTGATGGGGAAGAAAGCCAAGAATGCGACATACATATGTGGAAATGAAGCTGCAAAAATATCAAGAGAAGTTGCCAAGGTGGAGAAGCGACGAACTGTCAAGAGCACGCTCTGTAATGAGAGGAGTTCGCGGAGTCATTGCATGGTTTGTTTTATCCAGCCACCAACGCCTTGAACATTTTTTTCCCCACACCAAGCTGTTCACAAGCTGTACTTTGATTCTGTAGATAATCCTGGATGTCCCATCTGTGGGAGGAAGGTTAATGCTTGTAGACATGGCTGGCTCTGAAAACATAGAAGCAGCAGGACAGACTGGATTTGAAGCCAAAATGCAGGTGCGTCATGCAGCTAATTCTTGTACGTCAGTGCATCCCATTTTCATTCTGAACAATGCTTTCAAGAAATTGCTTTGTGCCACCGCCACACTGTATTTATTAGTTAGTTATTTACAACATGAAATTCTTGCCACATGAGCATAATTAAAAGCCTATAGTATTGACTTAGACGTATGATGTATAATGTTGGCAACTTTTCCACAGACAGCAAAAATCAACCAAGGCAATATTGCTCTGAAACGCGTGGTTGAGTCCATTGCTAATGGTGATTCCCATGTCCCATTTAGGGACAGCAAGCTCACAATGCTACTGCAGGTATACTACTCCAGAAAAGCTATGTTTGTTGATATATCCTCTAATCCTTTCTAACAATGATCTAAACCTTTCCTTCATTGGGTTCCAGGATTCATTTGAGGATGACAAATCAAAAATCCTGATGATTCTGTGTGCTAGTCCTGACCCAAAGGAACTGCACAAGACTGTTTCTACGCTGGAGTATGGTGCCAAGGCAAAGTGCATTATTCGTGCTGCTCATGCTGCCACCCCAAGAGACAAAATGAGCTCTGAGGAGTCGTCTACAATGCTGAACTCAAGAATTGTTGCCATGAACCAGTTCATCTGCAAGCTTCAGAAGGAGAACAAACTGAGAGAAAAAGAACGCAATGAGGCCCAGAATGTGCTAAGGCTGAAGGAACAGGAGCTATCACAACTGAGAGAAAAGCTCAAGCTGATAGAAGGGCAAGAAAAAGCCGCTAGGGAGGACGAGATTAACTCAAAAGTAATGGAGAAGACCAGGATATTGAGGAGCGAGCTCACGAAGATGGAAGATGCTATGCTTAGGCAGCAGCAAGAGCTAACTGCACTAAAACAGCGACTGCAAGAGGTTGAGGGTGAAAAGGCAGATGTTCGTCAGCCAGCGCAGCAGGATCTCATTGGAGGTAGATTGTTGGCACGTCTATCAGAGATGCCTGCAGGACTTGATCAATCGATGTCAATGGTCATGTCTATGGAGTTGGATGTGGGAGAACAGCCGGCCATGCAAGATGTCAAAGTAATAAAGGAGGATACTCGCCAGCAGGGGCGCATATGGACTCACACAGCAACAGCAGCAGGTGATGTGGTGCAAGAAGATGATGTCAGGCTATCTGGGTATCCAGAAAAGGTTGTCCTAAGCACTGTATTTGAGGAGGGAGATGAAGAGGATGGAGAGAGGGACAGTGGTATTGAAGATGAGGTACGCAAGGAGGTTGTAGAGGAGAGCTTTAAGATGGACATAACACAACATGCGCTTGCTGAGCCAGATGATCCTGCGACAAGGAAGCATCGGATTGAGAACATATTCAGGCTCTGTGGCAACCATCGTGAATTAGCCAAGAAACCAAAGCTCCAGTCACCCAGAAAGCAAGTGTTCAGAGATGAGAACAAGTCACCAGCAAAGCAAGTCTTTGGAGACGAGAACAAGGAGCCGTCAGTATGGGGAGGAGCTATAGAGACCCCCATGTGCGACGTCAAAGTAACTGACAGCCCAGTATCTTCGCAACTCTCTCCGATTGTATGCCAAGTTGTGGATGAACCACTGTCAGAGCAACTGAAACCATCAATGGAAGAAAGTAATCAGAATGAGGAGACCAGTGTTGCTGGAGAGAAGGAGCGGGACAACCTGCTGGAAGTCTACATAAAATGGGAGTCGGGCAATCTGATCAAAGGGCTGAAGTTAATGCGGAACGCGTGCCTTTCAGATTTGAGGAAACTCATAGAAAGTCACTTCGAAGAAGCAGGCAGCAAACAGCAGCATCAGTTCACCTTCCTACTCCTCGGGGTACGTCCTTCAGCTCTATCCTACCATCCAAGTGTCCTGTGCTACCTGTTCCTCGTCGCAATGGCGTTAATCTATCACCATATCCTATCTTGGGAAACTGAAACTCTATAAATATTCTCCTAGAAACATGGCAGGACAATGAATCTCTTGCCAGCAATTTTGAAATAAAAGCTGCGCATCTGTTGGAACTTCTGTTTTTTCTCTTGAAAGAAAAGCCCATTTCTGTGGACAATTCATTGATCAGAAAACCACCGACTAAGGGCCTGTTCGGTTGCTAAAAAATGGAGGGAATTTGGGTGAGATTGAGAAGGATTAAATCCCTTTCAAGTCAAAATACCACCCAATACCTCCCGATCCCCTTCTCCAAGGATTAACCGAACAAAGCCTAACAGTGAAAAATGCCCTGGTAATAGCCTGCTTATATATCATTAAAAGCACTAACAATATCGCAAAATTTGGGGTATCTCTGATTGGTGCAGGATCCTTCCGGTGCTCCAGTGTCCGAGGACAAGGAAGCGTCGGTGCACATAAACAAGCTGCCTCACTGGAATAACCAGCCGGACAGCTACCTGGCCTGCCTGCGCGCGGCCAAGAAGCCAGCGGCAGAGCACATGCCGTTCAGCCCGCTGGACAGCAAGCTGAACTCGGTTGTAAAGGACGCGCACCTCGCCGGCGCGCTGTCGCCCAAGGTCAACCAGATGAGCCCCAACTACATCCGGGAGCTGAGAGCTTGAGCTCCGGTCCACATTTGTGTAGCTTCTGTGTATGATCGATCACTTGTGTTTCTGTAAGATTGCTAGTCTGGCCTCGCACCCGGAACTACTTACCACCCGTGATGTAATCATGTTATTCTTGCACGACCGGCAGGAGGAACAGCTCGCGGGGCTGTTTCCGATCGCTGGGCGCTGTTGGACCTGTGGCCGTGGCCATGCGTCTGTGGCCAGCGATGTGCGTTTGAATAGATCAATTTGTTCATGCCTGTGTGTCACCATGCTTGTTCTGGTCTGACGAGCCCGTCGCATCAGCTGCTGATCTACTGATCATGTACTGCCCGCTGAGGTTAACTGCAATTTGGCAAGTTTTTACTGCGCCTCGGCTAGATGCATTTGAATATATATTCTGTTCATGTCTGCTTTGCCTTGCTTGTTCTGGTCTGACAAGCCCATCGCATCAGCTACTGATCTACTTACCGACGAGGTTACCTGCAATTTGGCTAGTTACTGTATGGTATTTGAGAAGGGAATACCATGGTATTTGGATCAAAATGTGTTTGGAACTTTATGTATTTAAAACCATGGTATTGCCAATATCATGGTATTTTTGGACTATTGTAAACTTCACTCCATATCAAAGTTTTTCATCCAAGTGAGCAAGAGACCAGTGAAACCATGGTATGGTTATATAACCAAACATTTTATAGAATACTATGATTTTATGATTTTAATAAGGAGAAGAAATACTATGGTTATATCATGACCAATATAAAACTATAGTATTATAAAACCATAGTATTGAAAATTTTACTTTCAAACACGTCAATGTGACTAGATAGATAGGATATTGGTTGTCTGGCTTCGCAGTTCATCGTGTTGCACATTGACACAAATTCACAAAAGGAGATGGAGATGATCCTTTGCTCCATGTCAACACGGGTGAAGTTTCTTTTATTTTCTTTTATTTTAGCATATCAAAGGAAACGACATTCTTATCTTAGTACAAAAGCGGAAAACAATATTGGGCCTGAAAACCACGAAGTGGGTCTGGAAGAAATAGTAGAAGCCAACCAAGCCCAGCAGTTGGTGAACGCACCGAACCGAGGGTGACGCGGCGAGCACACAGCCAGAGAGCAAAGCCGTTCCCACCAACTCCCGAGGCCTCCCTAAAAATGAACGCGAGAAGGAGAGATCGATCGACCGAGCGCGGGCGAGGGTGAGCGGGCTGTGCAGATCACCAATCGGCGGCGGCACTGCGGAGAGATGGCCGGCGAAGGGAACGGGGACGAAGGGTGGAGGCGGAGCGGCATCGAGGTCAGCGCCCTGCAGTTCGGCTACGACGGGCAGCCGCCGCTCTTCGCGCAATTCAACCTCCGCATCGCCCCCGGCTCCCGCTGCCTCCTCCTCGGCGCCAATGGATCAGGTATACCTCTGAATCTCTGGTCCCTGCTCTCGGCCGCGGTTCATCTGATGGATAGGAATGTAATTTGTCTGTTAAAAGCAAAATGACAATTATTACGTACGTGCTAGGTTTAAAGGGGAGTTGCGATTATGTTTGCAACTTAGGATGTTCAGTTATGTTATACTCCTGTTCCTGTATTGTAGTATTCACTGCCCCAATTTTCAGCGACACCCTGCGATTATTAGTGTGTGATTTTGGTGGTTTTCTACCATGGGGCTTGCATGACCAACTCTTCACACCCAATGTTCCCTTTAACGAGGAAAATGGCGTTGGTCATAGTGGTATCCTTGAAATTGTGGAATTACTCAGTTTGTTAGTGTAACCTTGAAACGTTTGTGCTACAGAATCTGAATGAAGCCACAAATGCAATTAGGCTAACTCTATGTAGCACCAACCAGTGCTGTTCTTGTATGATCCATTCTGTGCAAATTGCCCATTGTTTTTTTTCCAGCATTGTGCACTGCATACAATGTGCTTTCTTTCTGCCTTTCTTTCTTACGGAGATCAGTAGACTCCGTAGAACTAAACATCTGGAATTTCTGTTACCATCGCTAGAATTTTTGTCCATTTCCAATGTTGGCGTTTGGCGAGGGAATCTTATCCATTTCATATAAATCTTATGATCAGATGATCCCTAGTGCTTCATGTCGCACTTTGTAGTTGAGATATGGTTATAAGCTTTGCCGAGTAAATATTATGTAAAGCAGCTTATGCACTTGTGCCAATTCTCAGGCAAGACTACACTCTTGAAGATTCTTGCGGGAAAGCATATGGTTGGAGGAAGGGATGTGATCCGTGTTCTCAACGGCTCAGCTTTTCACGACACACAGCTAGTGTGCAATGGTGACCTTTCGTACTTGGGGGGTTCTTGGAGCCGGACCATTGGTTCAGCTGTAAGTTCCCTCACTTTTTACTTGCTTTAGGAATCAGATACACTGCAATAGTTGGTTA